>CM035121.1:96033884-97282878 GCA_020205555.1 Panax stipuleanatus | reverse complement strand
TGTAGATAATTAAATGCCTTTAATAAATGAATACTTTTATTAATAAATAAATAAGATCGTTTTCAAAGTATATGCTTTATCATCATACATGATTGACTTGTATACATACTACTTTCAGGCACATGGGGGCACATGGCCGGCCACATGGCCAAGCTTGAAAGAGAAGTTGGTTTGTGGAGGTGTGAATAGTAAGGAGGTCACTTAATGACCAAAATGCCCTTACTTGCAATTTCCTATAAAAGCTAGCCTAAGTTTTAGTAGTTTGTTTACAAACTTTGAACACTTGCATATTGAGAGAAAGAGATGCATTAACAAGGAATAAAAGAAGAAAAGAAGCTAACTATTCAAGCCGTAAGTAAGAACGCGAAGAACGCAAAGGTAAAAACACGTAAACCCTAGCCTTAAATTCTTTTCTATTGAGTTATTATAGAGAAATGAATTGGTGAACCATGTCTCTTCTGAAGTAATAAGGATGGCTATTAGTGAACAAAAACATTAATAAGCCATGTATAAGCAAGAATCATAATCAAATGATTAAGCAATAATCAAAGAAAATGCATAAAACTTAGAGCTTGTTGTTGATGGACAAATTAAAAATCATCGCGTATAAGTTAGATGCAAATTATTGGTTAGGAACTTAGATGAAGGACCAATGGATTGATTCCATTTGGTTTGGCGTAAAAATCTCGTGTAATGAAGTTATGACAAAATTTACGGGAAAAGACGTTAATCGTAGAAATCGTAGTTAACAAGGATTTTCGGAACAATAGTTAAAAATCATCGTTGAACTTAGAAACCTAGGGTTTCATTGGCGTATCGAAGAACTATGTATTTCAGAGTCATGGACTCAAGAATGGTCGAATTCGGACTTAAAACGAATGAAAGAGCGAAGAACGCTCACGAACGAATATTAAACGAATAATGAAAATTTAAACAGTGAATTTGTCGTTAACGGATTCAAAAACTTATTCTGTTCGGATGAAATCGAAGTACATAAGATATGTGAGAAAATAACTTTTGAACGAGCCAATTTCGAGTTATAACGATCGCGTTACGAGCTCGGGAAGGAATCGTAATGAAAAACATATAAAATTTCAAGGGCTCAGGGCAGGCGCTGCAGCGTTGCCCCAAGCTTTGTAGAGGCGCAGTGCCCAAGCTTTGTAGAGGCGCACCTCAGCGCCTGGCTGGAGGGCTTGCACTGCCAACTGGCATCGCAGCGTGGCATTAACACTGAGAGTGGCGCCGCAGCGCCCTTAACTAAATTTTTTCTGACATGAGCTTTTATTAATACAAATTTTCGCGTCATAATTGAGGGGCAAGTATATGCTTAATATATATGAAGAAAGAATTCCTAAACAACATGTATAACTATGATTTTAGGAATTAAATGTTGATTAAAAGTTAATAAACTTAGAACTTGAAATGTGAAAACGTAAATCGTGTATCGTGCTCGAGTCTAACCCGTGTCTTATGGTTACGTAGTTACGACTATCGTTATATCTAAACGATGATTGACGAGTGTCGGTTTATGACATTAAAGGGTAGTAAGTCGTAATGAATGTTAAATATCTTAAACAAACATTATTAATGAAATAACTTCGATTAAGCTATAGAAGAGAAATAAGTTGGTATAAACAATGTGTTTATATTGTATGGTAGCTAATTTCAGTGTGCTATGTGAATATATAATGTAGAAACTGCAAAGAACGAGAACGGTTAAACTTAACGTAGAATGCGACGCCCCCAAATTCGGGTTACCTGACACCCGAGTTTGGTGCTCACGATCCAACATATAAATACCTTCTAACTACCCATTTATTTATGAATAGAAATATACATCTCATTAACTGATATTGTTAATACATTGTCCCAGGTTTTCTAACCTTAACATAACAAATATACCCTTAGATATATAAAAAGGGTTATACAAAATAACATCATAGTTCCTAGCTGAAATATTGTATTTAAGCAAGGGTGAGCAAGAAATTTGCTCCGCAAGTTAAATTATACAATAAAGTATAAGAATCAAGAATATAAGACTATCAATTCGATAGAATATCACCAAAGTTCAAAGTACTTTGAATTAGCTGAACAAATCGTTAATCAATAACAAGTCTTTCTCGCATTTTAAGCAAAATAATAATTCGATAGTGAAAGAGTAAAACGCTTTCGAAATTTCTCAATTGAATAACAAGAATCAATTCTACATAATAACAAAGTGGAATATTATCCAAATTTTTGTAAGCTGAGCGACCCCACAGGATCTTGAACTTCTCGAGTAACTATCAATTCACAGTGATATCTATCCCATATTTCTCGCGTAGTTTATCTACTCAACTAAATCATTACCTGTCACCACCTCCTGGGAAGCTACTGCATCTTGCACCGTCATGTTGAATGTACGGGCTGTTGGTCTTCCTGATTGTGCAGGTCCTCTAATCGTTAGGGTTCTGCCACCGGGTCTCTTGTTGGTACTTCCCTTCTCTACATTCTTCTTTGGACAATTTCGAACCAGATGATCTGTCGATCCACACGCAAAATAACCTTGTATTTTCTTCGGACTGGGACATTTGGGCAACATGTGTCCCTCTTAACCACAGTTATAACAGACTCCCTTCCTCTTCAGACAAATTCCTGGATGATTCTTCCGACAAGTCGCACAAGGCTCACCTCCCTTCCTATTCTTTTCTGACTTATTACACGATTGGATATTCTCACTCCATTTCTGCTTGTTCGGATTACTAACATCACTACTACATCCTTCATTTGTATTCTTCTTCTTCTCCTGATGATATCGGGATGCAGCTTCGCTTCCCCCCTTCAGCAATTATCGCTTTCTCCAATAAAGCCGCAAACGTATTAATCTGCAATACAGCTACCTTGTTGAATATCCCTGGCTTCAATCCATTCTCAAATCTTCTCGCCTTTCTTACATCCGCGTCCACCTGATGAGGTGCAAATCTCGCTAACTCATTGAACTTAGCAGCATATTCTGATACCGACTTATTCTCTTGCTTTAGTTCTAGAAACATGACTTCCATCCTGGCTTGCATACTCGGCGAAAAATAGTTCTCAAAGAACAACTCTTTAAACTTTGTCCAAGTCACTACAGCTGTCCCAGCTCTATCCTGATTGGTTTCCCACTAGTAATTGGCTTCTCCCTTTGTCAAATAGGTGGCAAAAGCTGTCTTTTGCTCTTTTGCCACTCTCGCAATAATAAATGCTTTCTCTAACTCCTTTACCCAAGTTTGGGAATCAATAGGATCCGTAGTTTCCTTGAACTCTGGCGGTCCTACCGCTTTAAAATCTTTAAAGTTTGCCAATCTATTAGCTGGCTGTTCTCTTGCTCTTGCTTTTGCTACTAACGCCATGTGTTGCATAGCTTGGGCTAACATATCCACAAAATTCTGCATCGGCTCTGCTTGACCTCCTTCATTATTCACTGATTGCTCTTCTCTTTGATTTCGATTCTGTCGTCTAGGTGGCATTATCTGATTTAAATGAAAATCTTACATTAATCCTTTTTCTCAACACAAATTTTTATTAGTAACATAAGAATATAACACAAATTTCTCATATAATCGCATATTTATTCAAATAGCACATAGTACTTTTAGTACTTAACACCTACTGTTATAATCAATCACTATCCCTTTTTGATAAATATCAGAATTAACAACACAACCTTACACAAAAAGTTGCAATTACCACAACTTTACACAAAAAGTTGCAATTCTCCAAAATCATCTTAATATTCATATTGAAAATAAAGATTACATTCATAAAAATAGATATATTACATATACTCACTCATTGTTCTCGATATTACAATCTTTATATTACACCTTGTTACCAAAAGGTACAACTGCTTATACTTAAGCTGTTTACAATCTACTCCCTTCTTTTGCCTTCTTACTGGGACACTTGTTAAATCCGTGACCCATTCCTCCATATGAAAAACATTTTCTCATATTCAGCTTAGGATAATTTGGAGAAATATGTCCTTCCTGTTTACAATTGAAACACACGTTCTTCCACATCATACATTCTCCCAAGTGAGTCTTTCTACACTTGCCACAAACTTTCTTCTTTTTCTGGTTTAAGTTCCCTGAGTTATTATCAATGTCGTTGTTCGTTTTTCGCTTATTGCCTCTCTTCTTCTGCTTGACTACTCCCTCAGATAATCCACCACCTTCAACCTTCATTGTTTCTACTTGTGTCTTCAGTTCGTTTTGTTCTTCGGTCATCTCGCGTAATGCTCGCTCCATCTTCCACAACTTCTGCAGAGACTTGATCTTTTTCTCCCACTTTGGTCTTAATCTCTATCTCCACCTTAACTTCTTTGAACTCTGCAACCTCATCTTCATTCAGATACATTTTGGGATACTCATCATGATCACTCCCCAGATTCACCATGGGTTCATCTTTTCTAACTTCCTCAACTGACACGCTCTGCTCTGCCACCTCGGCTACTGACATTGGTGCAACAATTGCCAACACTTCTGTACTCATTTCATCTTCTCCTGACATACTACAATGAGTTTAAACAACTTGATTAATACTTTACCAGTATGAATTTCATACTCACTATGTGTCCACACATCTTTTTATTGATGTACTTCGACAATCCCTAACTTAGTACTCTAAATGAGTTTTCTCTATCTCGCTTATGGTTATAATCGTAGGGTTTCCCCCCCCCACTTAAGGTTTATAACCTATAGCTCTGATACCAACTTGTGACGCCCCCAAATTCGGGTGACCTGACCCCTGAGTTTGGTGCTCACGATCCAACATATAAATACCATCTAACTATCCATTTATTTATGAATAGAAATATACATCTCATTAACTGTTATTGTTAATACATTGTCCCAAGTTTTCTAACCTTAACATAACAAATATACCCTTAGATATATAAAAAGGGTTATACAAAACAAAATAATAAATATGTTTATTATAACTACTCCATGATAGTAGTGTGCATACAAGCCAATCATGTATGATGATAAAGCACGTACTTTGTAAACAATCTTATTTATTTATTAATAAAATATTTATTTATTAAAGGCATTTAATTATCTACATGTTGCTGTTTTATAATATGTAAATAACCCATAGTTTTAAGCAATGCTTTTAGAATCATGATGATGATCATGCTAATGAGATCTAAATTCTTAGAAAGTTTTAAAACTAAAATAGTTCCCAATCGTGGGATTACTAAAAAGGGGATTAGTAAATCCGGATAGATTGGTACATATGTTGCTTGCTCATTGGATGAGGATGATTGATCTCATGATCATTTGTGTGGAGACACTAAAGCAAGTATGTAGGTGCTTATTGGAGAATAAGTTCACTGAACGTGATTCGCTATGGAATACCTAATGGAGTTTTACTCGCATGTCAATAGGAATTCCTAATGTGATAGTAGTACAAGTGATCCTTGGACTTGAGATCATCATAGTATCTTGTATGTAACAAATTATACTTTGACTTATTCCTTAAGACCTTTTAAGGCATATATAGGGTATGCTTGGGTATAATGAGTTACATATGGAGATAATGAATGATCAATAAAGAATCTACCACCTCTAGTAAAAGAGGAGATATGTCCTATGTGATTCGTTAAATGACAACCCAGGAATCCTTGGCCAAGGTGAAATGAAATTAGAAAGGAGTTTTTAATTTGCATTATTTGGAGTTGTGCATTTTCTAATCGAAATACATATAATTAAATAAAATAAGACTTGACAGTAAATCCATGTCTTATATTTAATTAGGACATTGTATGGTGGAAGGATTGAATTGTATGGTAACTATTAACTCACAGGTTCTTTTATGATTAATGTTGAAATCTATATTATCTGGAAAGTCGTTGATCACTAGGGAGGCTTATCCCTATTGTAGAATAAATATTATTTATTTAAATAGATTATTAGTTTAATTTATTTATTTAAATAAGATTAAAATTATTTTAGTTGATTTATTCACAACCGGTTTAATATGGAGAACCTAAAGGGTCACACCATAAAAGGAAGAATAATTATTTAAGAAGGTAATGGCATAATCATAATAATGCATTAAGTATAATTAATTTAATCTATGGTGATAGAATAAATTAAATAGCTTAATGTTTATTATTTAATATTTTGGAAATATTAAATATAAATTAATAAGAGGAGTCTTATTAATATTATTACAATTATTATTATTTTAATTTCTAAAGGAGTTTAGTAATTAATTTAATATTTAGTACTCTCATTTATTCCTAATAAGATTAGGAGACAAATTAATTAAATGAATTTAATTAATTATTCCCATGTGGTGGGAAGCCTAAATTAATTAAAGGAGTTTAATTAATTAAAAGAAATCCCATGTCTAATAGGATTAGAAGGGTTGACCAATGTCTATATAAGAGAAGTCTTATAATAGATATTGGATGATGCAATTCCAATTGTTGGAGAGTACTCCTTTTCTATAGAGGATAGAAAACTAAGGTTAAGCCAAACACCCTCCTTTTTGATAATTCATCTTCCTTGGTGGATCACCTCTAGAGACCAAACACTTGGGTGGCTAACGTTGATCAAAGAAAGGAATCTAACCCGAAAATTCAAGGAGATCACGAAGAACAAGGAGTTGAACTAGTACCTGTGGAAGCTTCGTTCTACAAGGGTATGATTCCATAACTTCTTATTTATCGTTTTAAATTAATAATTTGCATAAAGGATGATCCGGGTAATGGTTTTGTAGAAATTTTTTAAACTCTGATATACCATGCTTCCGCTAATTTTTGCAATTTGATTGCGTCACGATTTCGTACAAACCCAACAGTGGCATCAGAGCCAAATCTTTATGCAATTATTAATTTATTTTAATTTCATATACATATGGGTATGTATTTAAAATAATTTATTGGGCATAATTTTATTGTATAAAATTATATTTTTTTTAAAAAAAAAAAAAGAAAAAAAAAAGACTTTTTTTGGGAAGAATCATAAATTTTTTTTTTTTTTGGTGCTAATCTTGAATTCTGCAAAGAAAAGGTGTTGTCTCTTTCTTACTCCAAAAAGAATGTGACCCATCAAGAAAGGACTTTTTTAATAAACCTGCAGGACTCTTTTAATAAAAGAAGGTGACTTTTTAAAAAAATAAATAAATATGATATATTTATATATTATATTCTAAATAATTTTATAATTAAAATAAAGAGTTTATTTTAATCTTGAAATTGGATTTCATGCAATTTAAAATTGCCCATTAAATGATACTCATATATATATGGAATGTTTTAATTCATGAGATGAATATTTATTTATTAATATATATGGTGATATGTATGAAAATAAATGGGGATTGATTATGGACTATTTGACCAATGTGATTGGATTTTATTTTAGTTGAATGCTTGAATGAATGGGTTTTATTAAATGGGGTCTGCGTACCTCGTCTTCTCTAATTTTTTTTTCTTGATGTAAAATTCTATCTCCCTCCTATGTACTTCCCCTTGACTGTTGATCAAGGTTTCTATTTAAATTAAATAGTTTAATGTAATAGAAATAGTTAGAATTATCTTTAAAAATTAGAGACCAAGGAGCAAGGAGCGCGTGAAGACCCGTTTGTATGGAGCCCGGGTTTAAATGTAATAGTTACGTTTAAATTTAAATTCTTGCACCCCTAGGTTTGACCTTTTGGTTCACTTGGTGGCTCTAGTGAACCAAACTAGAATAAAAGTCCATAATCAATCCGGGTAGAATATAATATTCTATATTGCATGCTAAATATTATATATATTATATTTTATGCAAACATGCTTCGCATGTTTAATAAAATGACGCGTATTTTATATATATATGTGCATGCGCGCTAAACAAGATGAGACAAATAATAACAAACCCCTCAAAGAAATAATATTAAGTCTGAAGCGTTCAATGATATTTGGAATATCGAACGTCGCCTTCTAGCATGATAAATTAATAGAGTATTAAATATTTAATATGAGCTTGTTGTGCTATCCACAAGGCGAGTATTGCGTATTTAAGATGTTAATTAATCACATTTGATGCTTATCAAGAAAATTGAACGATCTAGTCTTGTTGTGCTATCCACAAGGACGAACATTTTTCTTTTTTGAATTTATGGAAGTGCTAGGCTGGACTTAACTTAAATCATTTTAGTTCGGATGTGCACACACTTGACCATTATGATTTAAGAGGCAAAATAAAAGGAGTTATATAGTGTTGTAATTGACAAGAGTTGTCTACCTATTTATTTGTATATCGCTTGTTGTGCTATCCACAAGGTTATATACATTTGAAATGGGATCCTTATTCTCACTAGCAAATTTTTAATTAGATGTTGCCGAACTATATAAGTGAGGGTAATATAGTTTGATAAAAATAGTGGGAGATACCAATTTAAAATAAAGACCTAAATTTATTTTGGTATGCAAAATTAATAAAATGAATGTTTGCTAAAATGTTGTTTTTCACATGCAGAATTTTAAAAATGTCAAAATCACTAATTTCACTGCGAAGCATACTTGATGCTAATAAGTTTACCGGGCCGAATTATACGGACTGGCCAAGAAATCTGAGAATAGTTCTCACTACTGAAAAGATTTCTTATGTCCTAAACTCACATGTCCCTGGAACTGTTCCAGAAACAACCTCTGAGGAAGAGATTGCCACCATTGTAAAGTGGCAAGATGATGCATCTGTAGCTCAATGCATCATGCGCGCATCCATGAATAACGAGCTTCAGCGTCAGCAAGAAAACATGGATGCTCCTACTATGTTGATTCACCTACTATGTTGATTCACCTCAAGGAGTTGTATGGTGAACAAAGTAGGACTGCTAGATATGAGATATCTAAGGAGCTCTTCCGATCTCGGATGACCAAGGGCAAGCTGAACATAAAGGAACAAAAGAAATCTGATCCAGCTAGCAAAGGAATGTGCTTCCATTGCAACGAGCCGGGTCATTGGAAGAAAAACTGCAAGAAGTTTCTGGCAGACAAGAAGCTTGGAGAAGCTTCGACTTCCAATCAAGGTTTGTTCATGATTGAAATTAATTTTTCAGAAAGTCAAAATTCTACTTGGGTATTGGATACCGGCTGTGGTTCTCACATATGTAATAATGTGAAGGGACTGGTCAGAAGTAGAAAGCTGAACAATGATGAGGTGATCCTACGAGTAGGGAATGGAGCAAAGGTTGCTGCATTAGCTGTAGGAACTTATTATTTAGCAATGCCTTCGGGCAAGTCCATTTATCTTAATAATTGTTATTATGTTCCGAATATTATTAAAAACATTATTTCAATTTCTGTATTGGATATGGAAGGATTTAACGTTGTTATAAAGAACAATAGTTGTTCTATTTATAAAGACGATGTTTTATATGGTATTGAAAATTTGCGAAATGGACTTTATACACTTGACTTACAAGAAAATATTTTTCAAATTGAACAAACTAAGAAAAGGAAAAGAGATGATATTAATTATACTTACATGTGACACTGTAGACTCGGTCATATCAATAAAACAAGATTATCCAAGTTGCATAAAGATGGGCTCCTTGAGTTATCTGATTATGAATCATATCCAACTTGTGAATCTTATTTCATGGGTAAAATGACTAAATCTCCTTTTAGTGGAAAAGGAGAAAGAGTTACAGAGTTGTTGGCATTGATTCACACAGACGTTTGTGGACCTATGACAACAAGTGCACGGGGTGGGTATTCTTATTTTATTACTTTCACTGATGATCACTCAAGATTAGGATATATGTATTTAATGAAATACAAGTCAGAATCATTTGAAAAGTTCAAAGAGTTCAGAAGTGAAGTAGACGGGTAAGAGTATAAAGATACTTCGATCAGATCGAGGTGGAGAATACTTAAGCGGTGAGTTTCTCTATTGTCTCAAAGAAAATGGTATAATCTCACAATGGACTCCTCCAGGTACACCACAGTTAAATGGAGTATCTGAAAGGAGAAATCGAACACTGTTAGACATGGTTCGATCCATGATGAGTTTTACCAACCTTCCAATTTCCTTCTGGGGATATGCCCTAGAAACGGCTGCATACCTACTTAACAAGGTACCTACCAAATCCGCCCCAAAGACTCCATATGAGATGTGGAAGGGAAGGAAACCAAATCTTAAGCATGTTAAGACTTGGGGTTGTCCAGCTTATGTCAAAAAGTTTGAACATGATAAGCTACAGACTAAATCCGAAAAGTGTAGATTTGTGGGATACCCTAAAGAAACTGTAGGGTATTATTTCTATCATCCAACTGATCAAAAGGTGTTTGTTGCGAAACATGCTGCCTTCTTGGAAAAGGAGTTTATCCATGAAGGGGTCAGTGGGAGTAAGATATATCTTGAAGAAGCTCAAGAACCACAAATTACCACGGATCAAAGTCAGGTACCTGACCAAGTAGAAGAACCTACTATACCACACCCTGTTCGTAAATCTGGAAGAGTACCGAAGATACCTGAGAGGTATGGATTCGTTGTAGAGGATGACGATGAGGTACGCATCATGAATGATGATGATCCATTGAATTACGAACAGGCCATGAGTAATAAACACTCAGGAAAATGGCTTGAAGCCATGAAATCCGAAATGGACTCCATGTATGAAAACAAAGTATGGACTTTGGTTTCACCACCTGAAGGCATTAAGCCTATTGGGTGTAAATGGGTCTTTAAAAGAAAGACTGGAGCGGACGGCAAGGTGGAGACCTATAAGGCCCGATTGGTTGCAAAAGGTTTCAAACAAAGACAAGGAGTTGATTATGATGAAACCTTTTCACCAGTAGCTATGCTCAAGTCCATTCGAATTTTGCTTGCGATTGCAGCTTATAACGACTATGAGATCTGGCAGATGGACGTGAAAACGGCCTTCCTCAATGGGAAACTTGAGGAGGATGTGTATATGACACAGCCAGAGGGATTTGTTTCAAAGGTTGGAATAAATCAAGTCTGTAAGCTGCAACGATCCATTTATGGATTGAAGCAAGCTTCTCGTAGATGGAACATTCGTTTTGATGAGACAATCAAAGAGTTTGATTTTATCAAAAATGACGATGAACCATGTGTGTACAAGAAGGTTAGTGGGAGCGCAGTTTCATTCCTTGTATTATATGTTGATGATATATTACTGATAGGGAATGACATTCCTATGCTACAATCAATTAAAATCTGGTTATCTAAACACTTCTCCATGAAGGACTTGGGAGAAGCATCCTATATTTTGGGGATAAAGATCTATAGAGATAGATCTAAAAGGATGCTTGGTTTATCCCAAGGAACGTACATTGATGCAATGCTAAAGAGATTTAGCATGGAAGATTCCAAAAGAGGTCTCATGCTGATGAGCCATGGAATACATCTCTCCAAGAAACAGGCCCCAAAGACACCTGAGGAGAGAGACCGTATGAGTAAGATCCCTTATGCTTCTGCAATAGGATCTATCATGTACGGTATGATATGTACTAGACTGGATGTTGCTCATGCACTTAGTGTAACGAGCAGATACCAGTCGAATCCTGGAGAAGAGCACTGGAAGGCAGTGAAGAATATCCTAAAGTACTTGAGAAGGACTAAAGATATTTTTCTTGTCTACGGTGGGTCTGAATTAAAACTCGAGGGCTTCACAGACTCAAGTTTTTCAAACGGACCAAGATGACAGTAAATCTGTTTCGGGGTATGTTTTTACCTTGAACGGAGGCATAGTGAGTTGGAAGAGTTCCAAGCAGCAAACAGTTGCTGATTCAGTGACAGAGGCAGAGTATATAACTGTAAGTGAAGCTGCAAGTTGATGTTTTAGATGAAAAGTTCATTACAGAACTAGGAATAGTTCCTAAGTCTCATCTTGAATCTAAACATGTGTTGCGGCACTTTGATTAAAGAAATCATTGAAAGAGGAGAGTGTAGACTCTCAAGACAACATTGCAGATCCATTAACTAAAGCTTTAACACAACAGCAGTTTGATCGTCACTTAGAGAAGTTGGGTATGAGATACCATGGCGATTGGCTTTAGTGCAAGTGGGAGATTGATAGTAGTGTGCATACAAGCCAATCATGTATGATGATAAAGCACGTACTTTGTAAACAATCTTATTTATTTATTAATAAAATATTCATTTATTAAAGGCATTTAATTATCTACATGTTGCTGTTTTATAATATGTAAATAACCCATAGTTTTAAGCAATGCTTTTAGAATCATGATGATGATCATGCTAATGAGATCTAAATTCTTAGAAAGTTTTAAAACTAAAATAGTTCCCAATCGTGGGATTACTAAAAAGGGGATTAGTAAATCCGGATAGATTGGTACATATGTTGCTTGCTCATTGGATGAGGATGATTGATCTCATGATCATTTGTGTGGAGACACTAAAGCAAGTATGTAGGTGCTTATTGGAGAATAAGTTCACTGAACGTGATTCGCTATGGAATACCTAATGGAGTTTTACTCGCATGTCAATAGGAATTCCTAATGTGATAGTAGTACAAGTGATCCTTGGACTTGAGATCATCATAGTATCTTGTATGTAACAAATTATACTTTGACTTATTCCTTAAGACCTTTTAAGGCATATATAGGGTATGCTTGGGTATAATGAGTTACATATGGAGATAATGAATGATCAATAAAGAATCTACCACCTCTAGTAAAAGAGGAGATATGTCCTATGTGATTCGTTAAATGACAACCCAGGAATCCTTGGCCAAGGTGAAATGAAATTAGAAAGGAGTTTTTAATTTGCATTATTTGGAGTTGTGCATTTTCTAATCGAAATACATATAATTAAATAAAATAAGACTTGACAGTAAATCCATGTCTTATATTTAATTAGGACATTGTATGGTGGAAGGATTGAATTGTATGGTAACTATTAACTCACAGGTTCTTTTATGATTAATGTTGAAATCTATATTATCTGGAAAGTCGTTGATCGCTAGGGAGGCTTATCCCTATTGTAGAATAAATATTATTTATTTAAATAGATTATTAGTTTAATTTATTTATTTAAATAAGATTAAAATTATTTTAGTTGATTTATTCACAACCGGTTTAATATGGAGAACCTAAAGGGTCACACCATAAAAGGAAGAATAATTATTTAAGAAGGTAATGGCATAATCATAATAATGCATTAAGTATAATTAATTTAATCTATGGTGATAGAATAAATTAAATAGCTTAATGTTTATTATTTAATATTTTGGAAATATTAAATATAAATTAATAAGAGGAGTCTTATTAATATTATTACAATTATTATTATTTTAATTTCTAAAGGAGTTTAGTAATTAATTTAATATTTAGTACTCTCATTTATTCCTAATAAGATTAGGAGACAAATTAATTAAATGAATTTAATTAATTATTCCCATGTGGTGGGAAGCCTAAATTAATTAAAGGAGTTTAATTAATTAAAAGAAATCCCATGTCTAATAGGATTAGAAGGGTTGACCAATGTCTATATAAGAGAAGTCTTATAATAGATATTGGATGATGCAATTCCAATTGTTGGAGAGTACTCCTTTTCTATAGAGGATAGAAAACTAAGGTTAAGCCAAACACCCTCCTTTTTGATAATTCATCTTCCTTGGTGGATCACCTCTAGAGACCAAACACTTGGGTGGCTAACGTTGATCAAAGAAAGGAATCTAACCCGAAAATTCAAGGAGATCACGAAGAACAAGGAGTTGAACTAGTACCTGTGGAAGCTTCGTTCTACAAGGGTATGATTCCATAACTTCTTATTTATCGTTTTAAATTAATAATTTGCATAAAGGATGATCCGGGTAATGGTTTTGTAGAAATTTTTTAAACTCTGATATACCATGCTTCCGCTAATTTTTGCAATTTGATTGCGTCACGATTTCGTACAAACCCAACACTCCAGCAATACACCTTTGCTTTTGTCTTTCTCTGCCCCTCCGGCTACCTCGTTCCTAACTGAAATATTGTATTTAAGCAAGGGTGAGCAACAAATTTGCTCCGCAAGTTAAATTATACAATAAAGTATAAGAATCAAGAATATAAGACTATCAATTCGATAGAATATCACCAAAGTTCAAAGGACTTTGAATTAGCTGAACAAATCGTTAATCAATAACAAGACTTTCTCGCATTTTAAGCAAAATATTAATTCGATAGTGAAAGAGTAAAATGCTTTCGAAATTTCTCAATTGAATAACAAGAATCAATTCTACACAATAACAAAGTGAAATATTATCCAGATTTTGTAAGTTGAGCGACCCCACAATATCTTGAACTTCTTAAGTAACTATCAAATGTTTTACTTTGAAGTACCTAGGTGTATCAGATAGCCATAAAGATTAAATCATACCCCTCTGCAAGTATATAAAGTGATCAACTTTATTATACCCTATATTATGCATAATACTTATACGCGCGCAATGACCGAATATATGACCACAAAGCCCCTTTTTATATAAAAAGGTTGTTTTCTCAGTCTTATAACTAGAATTCAAATCACAACAATGAAATACAATGATTTCAATATCTAATCGCTTTCTCGATCTAGCCGGAATAATTGTCATTGACCTGTCAATAATAATTGAGTTCTCTTCTCGAACCTATCAAGTTTCAACAAATGTTTGTCTAGCCAAAACAATTAGCTACGACATATCTCAACACGATTCAATAATAGACAGAAATTAACTGTACTTTTTGTAATCAATAATAACTTCTATGGATGTGAATAGCCAACAACAGTTATTTCCTAAGCATATTCTCAAAATCAATAATTCAATTTGAATTAATAAACATGCACTAACTGCGAATAATCAACAATAATTCTCAGACGTGGTATAATCAGCAATAATTAACCACCAGTATATTTGAAAAGTAATAACTCGAGATTGAGTTAAGGAAACTTGCCTTCTTCGTTGATTACTGCTACACAATATATTCTATCTGCGTTTGAAAGACCTATAATTAACAATATCGGTCTCACAATTAGCACAACAAATCACAACACATAGCACTAAAATTTACAGTTAATATATCTCCTAGACACATCATCACGTAGTCACATCAGTGTTTATAACCTGTATAAACACTTATCAAGTCTAACTATTTCGGTCTGGTTGGACTTCGGTCTCAATTCGGTGTCCTGGTCACCCTATCCGACAATTATCACATTTATTGTTAATTAACTCGATCTCAAAGCTTCAATATTATTTTAGATAAGTCATATATCATTTCAATTTCCATTTCAGCAAACTAAAAAAAACTGACATCTCTTCTGATATTTCAGTTTCTCATTTCAATAACCTGAAATGTTCATTTCAGTAACCTGAAATGTTCATTTCAGGAACCTGAAATATACTATTCACGAAAATACAAAATCAGCTTATTATTTTTTTATCTTTTGGCCAATCATATATACATATATTTCATACACAAAAAGATTTTTTCTGAAATTTTTCAACTTACTTAAGTATTTTCCTAAAATCCATTTCTAGTTAATTCCTTAAGAAAATAACTACCTCACGCTTAACTCCAGAAATTCCCAACTCCTGGAGGAATCTTATACATGTTATCGTGAGTCTGCAGTTTTAATTTCATGGCCATCGGAGTTATACAACTCCGGTTATAGTATTTTTTGTCGGGAAATCCCAAAAATTGAAATGGCCATAACTTGCCCATTTTTAGTCGGAATGAGCTCATTTTTGGACACAAGCTACTTCATTCCATATATTTTCTTGTCCTAAAAGATTTGATTTTATTTCAATATTTAAGTGGATGAAATGGCCCTTCAAAATCCCTGACAGCCTACTTTTAGGCTTTTTTCAGATTTTGTTTCTTTTACTAAAATCAGTCCAAACGAAAATTTACAATATATTTTTCAGTGATTCTACTTGGATCTATTAGAAGATTCATATATGTAACTCTAGAATCTGACCACACTCAAAAATTTAAAATATAATGAGATATATGGTTGTTTCCATTTCATACTTCGTTTTCCAAAAAATCTATTTTTCAACTTTTGGTGATTTTTAAGAAAACTTCTATATTTTCACATAAAACCAACATAGCTTATCATAATACTTAAAATAACTCATATACTCATGGATATACCATGATCCATGATCTCTATCATCAAATAATCAACAAACACAACCAAAAGATCAAACACAACAAAAGCTAAGAAAAATTTGATTTTCTATCTTTTGAAAAACATAACTCATATTTCACACTTAAAATCTAACTTTTGGTCCACAAAAGGGTTCAATCTATACATGAAACACTTTTAAACATATGGATCTAAGGTTTTAAATCTTAAGATCATATTTTTACAAAAATCAAAACTCAAATCATATCAAAAGAAAAATAAACTACAAAAGTAGGAATCCTTTATACCTTAGCTTGTTTCTTTCTCTCCTCTTTTCTAAGATGTGATTAGGGACTATAAAACTACAAGAACTCACCTTCTCTCTCCTCTCTTTGGTGGCCGAACACCACCCCCTTCTCTATCTGGTTCCTTTTGTTTTCTCTCTCTTAACTTTGCTTAGATAACTTAAAGAAATGAAATGAAATAAGATGAGATGAGAAAGTTTTGTTTGCTAGCAATAAAAAAATAGTTAGATACATAATATTTATCTATCATATCTTGCATATCCAATTAAATCTTCCATCCACCCTCTCTCTCCTTATCATAATGGAAGTTGATGCTTGCAAGTAAGCTTAAAAGTGTTGTCTCCTTTCATTGAGTGACACCTAAGGGAGTGGGTAGGAGTGGTTGAGCAACTAAAGTAAAAAAATATTACATTCATTCCCTCTTGTTCCTCCTCTTCCAATACCGGCCATGTGGCCTTATTATCTCATCCACTTTGTTTTATATATACATTATACAATGTCTAATATAACCTTCCTTACTTGGATTAAAGCTTGGGCTTGAAATTAATTCCTTTGGGCTAGCAAATTCTTATTCTTTGGACTTGCTAATTTTAATTCTTTTGCCTACTAATTAAAATACACTTGGGCCACTAGTATGCTTGCCCTGTACATATAATATTGGGCTAGCTAAATGATTTAATTGCTATTAAATCAATTAACTACAAGTCCAATGCTTAATTAAGCACTTGGGCTACAAATTAATTCTTTGAGCCCTAAAATCAACTTAGTCCCACACTTTTAATTTTTATCTTACCCTAATCATTTAGTTAGGGTTTTCATTACACACCTTAGCAAGTTAATTTCTTACTCAACTATCTTTAATTTCATAACCCAATTAAACTTGCTTTACTTAGGTTATAAAATTAATTAATAGAGATGTATATAAAATAAATCTCTTAGGGTTAGTATATATTTTTAAATTCTATCATTCTTCCACCCTTAGGTTATTTAATTTTTATACCTAATATATATATTAGGTCACATAATTTTATTCTTAATTCTCTGTATATACAAAATAATTTATATACACCTTACATAGTACACATGTATTCAGTCACATACATAATTCACATATGTCATAACATATTCCCCTAGGGTTTTAACTTAATAGCCCTAATTGACTTAATTAGTTATAAACACTCACATATTCATCAATACAATTAATATAACTGTATTTTCTACCGAATCCCTATCCGTAACTAGGGCTAGGGTTTCTATTCTTTATTAAACAAAATTGTACTCATATTTCTCAATCAATACACAATTTGACCACTTTGATAAACTCGTATCACAGATACTCAGCACAATATTGATAATCAATATCAATATTAAATAATAAAAATAATTATTCAAAAAATTTGAATGATGTGAAATTCTGGGTTCTCACATTCTCCCTTCCTTATGAAGATTCCGTCCTCGAAATCACCGCTTTCTTATTCTCTACAATCTTTTAAAGTTGTATCATCAATTTATTCTTATAAACACAATATTCATTTGTGTCTCATATATAACCTGTGACTTGAATCTATAAAAGAAAACAATTCACAGTGATATCTATCCCATATTTCTCGCGTAGTTTATTTACTCAACTAAATCAATACGTGTCACCACCTCCTGGGCAGCTACTGCATCTTGCACCGTTATGTTGAATGTACGAGCCGTTGGTCTTCCTGATTGTGCAGGTCCTCTAATCATCAGGGTTCCGCCATCGGGTCCCTTGTTGGTACTTCCCTTCTCCACATTCTTCTTCGGACAATTCCGAACTAGATTATCTGTCGATCCACAAGCAAAACAACCTTGTGTTTTCTTCGGACTGGGACAATTGGGCGATATGTGTCCCTCTTGACCACAGTTATAACAGACTCCCTTTTGCTTCAGAAAAATTCCAAGATGATTCTTCTCACAAGTCGCACAAGGCTCACCTCCCTTCCTATTCTCTTCTGACTTATTACCCGATTGGATATTCTCACTCCATTTCCGCTTGTTCGGATTACTACCACCACTACTACCTCTTTCATTTGTTTTCGATGATATCGGGATGCAGCTTCGCTTCCCCTTTCAGTAATTATCGCTTTCTCCAACAAAGCCGCAAACGTATTAATCTGCAATACAGCTACCTTGTTGAATATCCCTGGCTTCAATCCATTCTAAAATCTTCTCACCTTTCTTGCCTCCGTGTTCACCTGATGAGGTACAAATCTTGCTAACTCATTGAACTTCGCAGCATATTCTGATACTGACATATTCTCTTGCTTTAGTTCTAGAAACTTGACTTCCATCCTGGCTTGCATACTCGGCGAAAAATAGTTCTCAAAGAACAACTCTTTAAACTTTGTTCAAGTCACTACAGCTGTCCCAGCTCTAGCCTGATTGGTTTCCTACCAGTAATTGGCTTCTCCCTTCATCAAATAGGTGGCAAAAGCTGTCTTTTGCTCTTCTTCCACTCTCGCAATAATAAATGCTTTCTCTATCTCCTTTACCCAAGTTTGGGCTTCAATAAAATCTGTAGTTCCCTTGAACTCTGGCGGTCCTACCGCTTTAAAATATTTAAAGTTTGTCAATCTATTAGCTGGCTGTTCTTTTGCTCTTGCTCTTACTGCTGGCGCTCTATGTTGCATAGCTTGTGCTAACATATCCACAAAATTCTGCATCGGGTCTGCTTGACCTCCTTCATTATTCACTGATTGCTCTTCTCTTTGATTTCGATTCTATCGTCTAGGCGACATTATATGATTTAAATGAAAATCTTACATTAATCCTTTTTCTCTACACAAGTTCTTATTAGTAACATAAAAATTTAACACAAATTTCTCGTATAATCGCATATTTATTCAAATAGCACATAGTACTTTTAGTACTTAACACCTACTGTTATAATCAATCACTATCCCTTTTTGATAAATATCGGGATTAACAACACAACCTTACACAAAAAGTTGCAATTACCACAACTTTACACAAAAAGTTGCAATTCTCCAAAATCATGTTAATATTCATATTGAAAATAAAGATTACATTCATACAAACAGATATATTACATATACTTACTTATTGTTCTCGATATTACAATCTTTATATTACACCTTGTTACCAAAAGGTACTACTGCTTATACTTAAGCTGTCTACAATCTACTCCCTTCTCCTGCATTCTTACTGGGACACTTGTTAAATCCGTGACCCATTCCTCCACATGAAAAACATTTTCTCATATTCGGCTTAGGACAATTTGGAGAAATATGTCCTTCCTGTTTACAATTGAAACACACGTTCTTCCACATCATACATTCTCCCAAGTGAGTCTTTCCACACTTGCAACAGACTTTCTTCTTTTTCTGGTTTGAGTTCCCTGAGTTATTATCACTGTCGTTGTTCCTTTTCAGCTTATTGCTTCTCTTCTTCTGCTTGATTACTCCCTCAGATAATCCACCACCTTCAGCCTTCATTCTTTCTACTTGTGTCTTCAGTTCGTTTCGTTCTTCGGTCATCTCGCATAATTCTCGCTCCATCTTCCACAACTCCTCCAAGAGAAATACTTTACTCCGGAGTTCTTGAACTTCTGCAGATACTTGATCTTTTTCTCCCACTTTGGTCTTAATCTCTGTCTCCACCTTAACTTCTTCAGACTCTGCCTCTTCATCTTCATTCAGATACATTTTGGGATACTCATCATGATCACTCCCCAGATTCACCATGGGTTCATCTTTTCCAACTTCCTCGACTGACACGCTCTGCGCTGGCGCCTCGGCTACTGGCATTGGTGCAACAGCTGCTAACACTTTTGTACTCATTTCATCTTCTCCTGGCATCCTACAATCAGTTTAAACAACTTGATTAATACTTTACCAGTATGAATTTCATACTCACTATGTGTTCACACATCTTTCTATTGATGTACTTCGGCAATCCCTCCCTTAGTACTCTAAATGAGTTTTCTCTATCTCGCTTATGGTTATAAACCTAGGGTTTTCCCCCCACTTAAGGTTTATAACCTATAGCTCTGATACCAACTTGTGACGCCCCCAAATTCGGGTGACCTGACCCCTGAGTTTGGTGCTCATGATCCAACATATAAATACCATCTAACTACCCATTTATTTATGAATAGAAATATACATCTCATTAACTGTTATTGTTAATACATTGTCCCAGGTTTTCTAACCTTAACATCACAAATATACCCTTAGATATACAAAAAGGGTTATACAAAATAACATAATAAATATGTTTATTATAACTACTCCAGCAATATACCTTTGCCTTTGTCTTTCTCTGCTCATCCGGCTACCTCGTTCCTAGCTGAAATATTTTATTTAAGCAAGGGTGAGCAACAAATTTGCTCCGCAAGTTAAATTATACAATAAAGTATAAGAATCAAGAATATAAGACTATCAATTCGATAGAATATCACCAAAGTTCAAAGGACTTTGAATTAGCTGAACAAATCGTTAATCAATAACAAGACTTTCTCGCATTTTAAGCAAAACAATAATTCGATAGTGAAAGAGTAAAATGCTTTCGAAATTTCTCAATTGAATAACAAGAATCAATTCTACACAATAAGAAAGCGGAATATTATCCAGATTTTTGTAAGCTGAGCGACCCCACAGGATCTTGAACTTCTCGAGTAACTATCAAAGGTTTTATTTTGAAGTACCTAGGTGTATCAGATAACCATAAAGATTAAATCATACCCCTCTGCAAGTATATAAAGTGATCAGCTTCATTATACCCTATATTATGCATAATACTTATACACGCACAACGGCCGAATATACGACCACAAAGCCTCTTTTTATATAAAAAAGGTTGTTCTTCTCAGTCTTATAACCAGAATTCAAATCACAACAACGAAATACAATGATTTCAATATCTCCGGAATAATTGGCATTGACCTGTCAATAATAATTGAGTTCTCTTCTCGAACCTATCAAGTTTCAACAAATGTTTGTCTAGCCAAAACAATTAGCTACGACATATCTCAACACGATTTAATAATAGACAGAAATTAACTGTACTATTTGCAATCAATAATAACATCTACGGATGTGAATAACCAACAACAGTTATTCCCCAAGCATATTCTCAAAATCAATAATTCAATTTGAATTAATAAACATGTACTAACTGCGAATAATCAACAATAATTCTCAGACGTGGTATAATCAGTAATAATTAACCACCACTATATTTGAAAAGTAATAACTTGAGATTGAGTTAAGGAAACTTGCATTCTTCGTTGATTACTGCTACACAATATATTCTATTTGCGTTTGAAAGACCTATAATTAACAATATCGGTCTCACAATTAGCACAACAAATCACAACACATAGCACTGAAATTTACAATTAATATATCTCCTAGACACATCATCACGTAGTCACATCAGTGTTTATAACCTGTATAAACACTTATCAAGTCTAACTATTTCGGTCTGGTTGGACTTCGGTCTCAATTCGGTGTCCTGATCACCCTATCCGATAATTAACACATTTATTGTTAATTAACTCGATCTCAAAGCTTCAATATTATTTTAGATAAGTCATATATCATTTCAATTTCCATTTCAGCAAGTTAAAACAAAACTAACATCTCTTCTGACATTTCAGTTTCTCATTTCAGTAACCTGAAATGTTCATTTCAGGAAGCTGAAATACACTATTCACAAAAATATAAAATAAGCTTATTATTTTTTTATCTTTTGGCCAATCATATATACATATATTCCATACACAAAAAGAATTTTTCTAGAATTTTTCAACTTAAGTATTTTCCAAAAATCCATTTCTAGTTAATTCCTTAAGAAAATAACTATCTCACGCTTAACTCCAGAAATTCCCAACTCTTGGCAGGATCTTACACATGTTATCGTGAGTCTCCAGTTTAAATTTCATGGCCATCGGAGTTATACAACTCCGTTATAGCGTTTTTCGTCTAAAAATCCTAAAAATTGAAATGACCATAACTTGCTCATTTTAAGTCAGAATGAGCTCATTTTTGGACACAAGCTACTTCATTCCATATATTTTCATGTCCCAAAATATTGGATTTTATTTCAATTTTTAAGTGGACGAAACTGCCCTTCAAAATCCCGGACAGCTTACTTTTAGGCATTTTTTAGATTTTACTTCTTTTACTAAAATCAGTCCAAACAAAAATCTATAACATATTTTTCCGTGTTCCACTTGGATCTATTAGAAGACTCATATATCTAACTCTAGAATCTGACCACACTCAAAAATTCAAAATAGAATGAGAGATATGGTCGTTTCCATTTCATACTTCGTTTTCCAAAAAATCTGTTTTTTTAACTTTTTGTGATTTTTAAGAAAACTTCTATATTTTCACATAAAACCAACATAGCTTATCATAATACTTAAAATGACTCATATACTCATGAATATACCATGATCCATGATCTATATCATCAAATAATCAATAAACACAAGATCAAACACAACCAAAGCTAAGAAAAATTTAATTTTCTATCTTTTGAAAAATATAACTCATATTTCACACTTAAAATCTAACGTTTGATCCACAAAAGGGTTCAATCTATATATGAAACACTTTTAAACATATGGATCTAAGGTTTTAAACCTTAAGATCATATTTTTACAAAAATCATAACTCAAATCATATCAAAAGGAAAATAAACTACAAAAGTAGGAATCCTTTATACCTTAGCTTGTTTCTTTCTCTCCTCCTTTCTAAGATGTGATTAGGGACTATAAAACTACAAGAACTCTCCTTCTCTCTCCTCTCTTTGGGGGCCGAACACCACCCCCTTCTCTATCTAGTTCCTTTTGTTTTCTCTCTCTTAACTTTGCTTAGATAACTTAAAGAAATGAAATGAAATAAGATGAGATGAGAAGGTTTTGTTTGCTAGCAATAAAAAAAATAGTTAGATACATAATATCTATCTATCATATCTTGCATATCCAATTACATCTTCCATCCACTTTATCTCTCTCCTTATCATAATGGAAGTTGATGCTTGCAAGTAAGCTTAAAAGTGTTGTCTTCTTTCATTGAGTGACACCTAAGGGAGTGGGTAGGAGTGGTTGAGCAACTAAAGTAAAAAAATATTACATTCATTCCCTCTTGTTCCTCCTCTTCCAATACCGGCCATGTGGCCTTATTATCTCATCCACTTTGTTTTATATATACATTATACAATGTCTAATATAACCTTCCTTACTTGGATTAAAGCTTGGGCTTGAAATTAATTCCTTTGGGCTAGCAAATTCTTATTCTTTGGACTTGCTAATTTTAATTCTTTTGCCTACTAATTAAAATACACTTGGGCCACTAGTATGCTTGCCCTGTACATATAATATTGGGCTAGCTAAATGATTTAATTGCTATTAAATCAATTAACTACAAGTCCAATGCTTAATTAAGCACTTGGGCTACAAATTAATTCTTTGAGCCCTAAAATCAACTTAGTCCCACACTTTTAATTTTTATCTTACCCTAATCATTTAGTTAGGATTTTCATTACACACCTTAGCAAGTTAATTTCTTACTCAACTATCTTTAATTTCAAAACCCAATTAGACTTGCTTTACTTAGGTTATAAAATTAATTAATAGAGATGTATATAAAATAAATCTCTTAGGGTTAGTATATATTTTTAAATACTATCATTCTCCCATATTATAACCCTTAGGTTATTTAATTTTTATACCTAATTATATATTAAGTCACATAACTTTATTCTTAATTCTCTGTATATACAAAATAATTCGTATACACCTTATATAATACACATGTATTCAGTCACATAAATAATTCACATATGTCATAACATATTCCCCTAGGATATTAACTTAATAGCCCTAATTGACTTAATAAGTTATAAACACCCACATATTCATCAATGCAATTATTATAACTGTATTTTCTACCTAATCCCTATCCGTAACTAGGGTTAGGGTTTCTATTCTCTGTTAAACAAAATTGTACTCATATTTTTCAGTCAATACACAGTTTGACCACTTTGATAAACTCGTATCACAGATACTCAGCACAATATTAATAATCAATATCAATATTAAATAATAAAAATAATTATTCAAAAAATTTGAATTATGTGAAATTCTAGGTTCTCACATAGAAGACACTTAAAGTCAAGTTCTTCTAACGCTTGTCTGACCTCCGTGTTAGTCAAGTTTCTATGATTCATGTTATATTGTACATTAATTATTTTTGAAAGAGTCAATCCCAATCTTAACTCGACTAGACGAATTTTAAGATTTGATTGATTTATTTATAAGTCTTTTAAAGTAGTATTGATAACGCTATCTTATGCCAATTATTTTGGTACGAAATCAAATGTAAGCCTGAGTATGAATAAACAAAGGTATTTTATGTCAGTTATTCGACGGGCACGTGAGGTTGCCAAAACTTAAACATAAATACGTTTAATAGATTAGTGTTGATCAACATAGAGTACTATAGACTGATCACCTAGAAGTGCTCGTAAGTTATATCGGATGTACGGTCTTAGTGTCGGGATGTCCTTTTTATTAATGAAAATGAAATGAGAATGTTCATGGTCTTTTGACCAACTCAGAAATTCTTAAGTCACTATACGTACTTTAAAATTATTTTAAGAGAATGAAAAGTGTTATTTCAATTGTTCATAGTACTTCATAACTATTTGTTCAGTTATCGAAGATCAATCATATGATTCTTGATTTTGTGGTTGCTTTGTATATTGTTAGACTTACTGAGCTAGTTATGCTCACTTCTTGCTTGAATTATATGATTTCAGCTAAGAGTGAACGGACTGAAGGTTCTGGTAAGGATAAGGACAAAGTCAAGATGGATAAATAAGTTATCTTGTAATAGAATAGTATATTTGTATGAACTTATACTATGACAATGAACAATGTAATGGTTAACAGAACCTGAGAAGGATTTATTATTATTATTATTGTAATAAGAATATAGTAAATATGTTCATCTTGATGCTGTTTTCATTGGAATGAATGTATAGCTAGTAGCACCGTGTAGCACCATATATGTGGGTTGAAAGTACCCAAATTTGGGGGCGTCACATATTGGTATCAAAGCTGTAGGTTATAAAACTTAAGGGGGAGAACTTTAGGCTATAACCTTGGTAATAGTAGAAGAAGTTGGAAGGGAATGAATTCGAACAGAGTTCATAAGTAAGGTATTGAGGAAACTCATTACCGAAAGATTTAAAAGATGGAAATTAACCTTAAATAAATTAAATGTGATTTATGCTTATAATATTTTGTACTATGTACTAATCAACATGTTATGTGTTATTGTAGATGTCAATCGATAACTTTATGTATAGGGATATACATGTGGTGAGCGAGGAGTTAGTGAACAGGATAGAGCCAGTACCAACGCCAGTGGCGAAGGTACCGATGGTGGATATAGAGGAGTCATAGAAGGAGGAAGATCCGTCAGAGGACTTAGGGTAGACATCATATTTCGATGTGGTGGCCGATGAGGATGAGGACATGGAGATAGCATCGTTTCCTCATGTAAAGTCACCATCCATTATACACACCACTAACTAATGTCATTTGTTGATTTTACATTGTCCTTAAGACCACAATCTTTATCTATAAATCTGATTAACCACATGAATCTGAAATTATAACATAAGGTTAAAACTTAAATAACAACACAAAACCTCACAACCACCAAGTTGAAGTTCTTACACACTTTGTTAGTCCTTGACTTGAAACTATCACGTACATGTTCACAATCTGTTTTAGCATCTTGTTATACTTCTAACACATTATCATGCTCATTAATCTATGTTAAATTAAGTTTTAATGACTGAACAAGCAAGCAAACAAAAAAGTTTTAGATCAGGGGATGGCGCAGCTGTTCCTGCCTTTGACACCGGCGCAGCTGTACTGGTGTGCAGGCAGGAATTGTAGCAGCTCGGCACAACAGTTCATCCAAGCCAAAAGCTCAGCTTCCAACACACAAAACTCAAAATTAAGCATACATAATTGACATAGACTTCACAAAAACAACACCAAGCATGCTTTATACTGGTCTAATCGATAAGACAACTATAAACAACTAAACTATAAAAATTAAAACCATGTTCATGCTCAAAATTCATGTTTTAACATAATTAGCGAGAATAATAATTATAGCTTCATTTCTTAACCAAATTAGTCCATTAAACATGCAATGTTTTCATTTTTGAATGTATTCACATAATCACCACTCAATTTACATATTAACTCATAGTTAGATAATCAATTTTAAGTCTAAAGTAAGCCTTTTTGTACATATTATAACAAAACTCAAATCCTTACTTTAAAACTTATTTCATACAAATTTGATTTTTGAAAATCGTTTCTAGACAACATATAACAGATTATATATACATATTAACACATATAACAACTATCCAATCAATTCATCAATCAAAACTCCAATTCTTCATGAAGAACTCAAGAACACAAGAACTAAGAAACTTAAACTAGATTTTATACCTTTAATTCCTCGTTTGAATCTTGTTAGCTAATAGAGAACTCCTACTTGATTCTCCAACTTAGCTTCTAAAATCACAGAACCCTCAAACTCTCTAGTTTTCTCTCAAGCCCTCTATTCTCTGTGTTTTCTCAGACTTGCAAATGAGACTTATGAAATATATAACGTATAATATAACTGATATACCCATTATGCGTATTGCATAATGTGAGTATCAGTTAAGCGCATCATGACTCAACAATTACCATGTTCCAAAGGCCTTGTTTGGCTATCTCTTAAAAACTTCTTTTTAGTTTATTTTAATAAGTTTCTTATTATATAGTATCCAATTGTCACACTTTTAATTAATCAAATTCATTTAACGCTTACATCAAATTAATCATTTGAAATATAATCAAAATTTTAATTAAATCATTATTAATTTTCCAAGTTAATTATTAAATTAAACTAGAATATAAATATTTCCATTACACTAAAACATACTTATTTAACAAATTATTTAATTTAATTATCTCATTAAATTAAATCTTTAAGCTATAAAATTATTAAACATCAATTTAATTAATATAACACACTTAATTAAATTACTCCACAACAAATTCCATCAATTAATTATTTAACCCAATAAATAAATCAACTAAAATATTTATTTAGTTCAATAAATATTTAAAATTAAATACAAAAATCTTGTTCGTTACATCTTTCCATCCTTAAAAGGATTATGTCCCCAGAATCACGACTTAGTTAATTCATCCCGTTACATTCTCACCCCCTTTACAAAGATTCTGTCCCCAGAATCAGTACACACAGATTAAGCAAATAATTGAGGATAATTTTCCATCATTTGATCTTCGAGTTCCCATATAGCTTCTTCAGCGTTGTGGTTCCTTTAGATTACCTTAACAGAAGGTATTATTTTATTTCTAAATACTTGCTCTTTCTTGTCAACTATCTGAATATGAACTTCTTCGTAAGATAAATCTTTTTCAAATTACAGGGGTTCATATTCTATAACATGCTTGTAATCAGGCTTGTACGATCGTAACACCGAAACATGAAAAATATAATGCATATGTTCTAACGCCGGAGGTATGGCTATCTCATACGCGACTTCTCTAACTCTTCGCAACACTTCAAAGGGTCCAATGAACCACGCGCTCAGTTTTCCCTTCTTGCCAAATCAGATTTTTCCCTTCCATGGAGACACTTTCAATAAAACGAAACTACCAGATTCAAATTTTCGATTCTGTCAGTGTTGATCATCATATTTCTTCTGCCTATCTTCAGCCGCTATCAATCTCGCCTGATCACTTTGACGATTTTGGTTGTCTGTTGTACCAATTATAATCCTAGCAATTGACGTTCACCAACTTCATCCCAACATAATAGAGTTCTTAATTTTCTGCCGTATAATGCTTCGTAGGGCGGTATGCCAATACTTGGGCGGTAACTGTTATTGTAAGCGAATTCCACCAACGGTAGATGATCATCTCAATTCCCTTTAAAATCCATGATACAAGCTCTTAACATATCCTCTAATGTTTGGATCATTCTTTCACTCTTCCCATCGGTCTGAGGATGGTACGCCATACTCATTCGTAACTGCGTTCTCATGCATTCCTTAGTCACTTTCAGAAGTTTGATGTGAAACGAGTATCTTGATCAGAGACTATAGACACTAGAACACCGTGCCTTGAAACAATCTCCTTAACATATAATTTCGCCAACTGATCTAAGTTAAATCTGATCGGTAAGAAATGCGCTGATTTCTTCAGTCGATCCTTGATAACCCAAACTATGTCAAAATCTTTCTAAGTCGTTGGAAGACCTACTACGAAATCAATTATAATATGCTCCCATTTGTAATCTGGTATTTCCAACGGTTGTAACAATCCACTTGGTCTCTGGTGCTCTGCTTTGACCTTTTGACATGTCAAACACTTTACCACACAATCAGCAACGTCCCTTTTCATATTCAGCCACTAGAAATGCTGTTGGAGATCCTGATACATCTTCATACTCCCCAAGTGAATCGAATACCTTGAACTATGAGCCTCGCCCAAAATTTTGTCATTTACTTCTAGTACTGGTGGAACCCAAATTCTTCCTTTGAATCTCAATAACCCTTCAATATCAACTTTAAATTTTAACTCTTCACCTTCATACACTCTTTTCCTTATCTTTTGACTATTCTCATCTTGACTCTGTGCTTCCTTAACCTCATCCACCAAAGTTGGACTGACCTCTACCTGGAACAATCTCTCGTCGGACTCCTTTGTATATTTCACCTCAAACACTAACTTTGACATTGCTGAGTTTAGTATATCCTGAGCTGTTAACATATACAGTTTCTCCCAACCCTTTCTACTTAAGGCATCGACAACAATATTTTCTTTACCTGGATGATATAGAATCTCACAGTCTATCTTTAATTAGCTTCAACCATCTTCTCTGACGCATATTCAGATCCTTCTGTGTGAAAATATATTTCAGACTCTTATGGTCTGTATATATATCACACTTCTCCCCGTAGAGATAGTGCCTCCATATCTTCAGAGCAAACACAACCGCAGCCAATTCCAAATCATGAGTCGGATATCCATTCTCGTAGTCCTTTAATTATCGCGACGCATACTCAATGACCTTGCCATTTTTCATAGGCACACAGCCTAGTCCTTTATGAAATGCATCACTATATATCATAAATCTTCTTGTGCTATCAGGAAGAGACAACACATGTGCCGTACTCAACCTCTTCTTCAACTCTTGGAAACTTTCCTCACACTTCTCCGTCTAAATGAACTTCATCGCTTTCCTAGTCAAATTCGTCAACGGGGTCGCTATTTTGGAAAAATCCTGAATAAATCTTTTGTTATAACCTGCTAATCCTAGAAAACTCCTTACTTCAGACGGGGTCTTCGGCTGATCCCAGTTTATCATAGGTTCAGCCTTTCATGGATCTTCCGAAATTTCTTCCTTGTCAATCACATATCCAAGAAATTGCACAAACTCTATCCAGAATTCACACTTTGAAAACTTAGCGTACAACTTCTCTCTTCTTAACGCCTCCAATGTTACCTTCAGATGTTCTACATGCTCCTCTTTGGTTTTGGAATACACCAGAATATCATCGATGAACACCACCATGAATTTATCCAAATATGGCTTAAACACCATGTTCATTAGGTCCATAAATGCTACAGGAGCATTTGTTAGACCAAATGACATCACCAAAAACTCGTAATGACCATAACGAGTCCTGAACGCTGTCTTCAATACATATTCTTTCTTGACCTTCAACTAATGATACCCACTCCTTAAATCTATTTTTGAGAATATCTAGCTCCCTTCAACTGATCAAACAAATCATCGATCCTTGGCAACGGATACTTATTCTTAATCGCGACCTTGTCTAACTCTCTGTAATCAATGCAAAGTCGCATCGACCCATCCTTCTTCTTAACGAACAACACCGGCGCTTCCCATGGCGATACGCTTGGTTGGATATACTTCTTGTCCAAAAGTTCTTGCAGTTGCACCATCAATTCTTTCCTATCCACCAGAGCTATACGGTATGGGGCCTTCGATATAAAGACAGTTCCTAGCGCTAAATTGATCACGAATTCCACTTCATTATCTGAAGAAAGTCCTGTCAAATCATCTAGAAATACATCTACAAAGTCTCTAACGACAGGTATCTCTTCCAATTTTGCACTCTCCTTTCGAGTATCAACTATGTAGGCTAAATGCCCTACACAACCTTATCTCAACAACTTCCAGGCTTGCATCATCATCAGACAACTCGCTTGTCTAGGCGACTTGCTGCCATAAAATACTACCTTTGACGGGGTCATAAGGTTAATACACTTCTTTTGAAAATCAATTATCTCCCCATAATTGAATAGCCAATCCATTCCCAAAATAACGTCAAATTTCCCAAGTTTAATTGAAACTAGATCTACGATCATCACGTTTCCCTTAATATCCACCCTACAGTTCTTGTGTACATACCTAACAGGAATTACCTCTCTATTCATAATTTCTATGTTCAAAGGCTAATCTAATTTCTCCTTAGGAAAATCTAAATTCTTGGCCAAATCATCGGATATAAATGAACAAGTAGCACCCGAATCAAATAATACATAAACATTTATGTCATTGATTGGAATGATACCTGACACCACATCCCTTGACTGTACAGCAACCTACACGGTCATGTTGAAAGTTCTGGCGGTGGGTCAATTTGACGGCATGGATCCAGTGATAGTCAAGGTGCTATAACCGTTGTTTCCCCCGCACTACCACCTGCTCCTGCTCCTCCTGTTAGCTTCTTGGGACAATCCTGAGCCTGATTAACACTTGACCCGCAAGTGAAACAAACACCTTTCTTAGGATTAGGGCAGTTTGACGCTATGTGACCCTCTTAACCATAATTATAGCAAACCCTCTTCCCCTTCATACATACTCCCACGTGATTTATTTTCGCAGGTAGCACAAGCTTACACCCTATTCTTCTAACTCCCTTGTTGATTCCCAGTAGAAAAACTATCATTCCACCTCCTCTTCTGACTGTTACCACCACCATTTCTACCACTAGCCTTGTTATATTTTCATGCTTCTTCTTCTTTTGTTCTTGGTTATATTTTGTCAAAGCATCGCTTCCACCTTATGCGATGATTGTCTTCTCCAAAACTACAGCAAATGTGTTTAACTGGAACATCGAAACTTTACTGTACAACCAGGGCTTCAATCCTTGGTCAAACCTTCTCGCCTTCCTCTCATCAGTATTACCCTGATAAGTTGCAAACCTTACTAACTCGTTAAATTTTGCGGTATATTCTGGCACTGACATGTTATTTTGCTTAAGCTCTAAGAATTGGGCCTCCATCTGGTTTTGAGAGCTCGTCGGAAAATACATCTCAAAAAACATCTCTTTCAACCTATTCCCATGTAATTATACCCTGTCCTCCTCGAACCTTATTCGTCTGCCACCAGTAACTGGATTTTGATTTCAGTATGAATGTTGCAAAGGTGGTCTTCTGATCATCGTTGACCCTTGCAACGTCAAACACCTTCTCCATCTCCATAATCCAGGTCTGAGATTCGACTGGATTCATGGATCCTTTAAACTCTAGCGGTTCTATCTCTTTGAAGTCCTTAAATGAAGTAGCTTGAGCTTGCGACTGATTCGCAAGTGCTCCAGCTAATAGATTTACCAACTGCTGAACAGGATTATCGTTGACATCATTGTTGTTGTTATTAATGGATCCTTCTTGAGGTTGTTAACGTGTTTGGCGTCTTCTTGGCGGCATTTTCTGTTTAAGGTATATGCTTATTAGATCATTACTCAATTTCTTAAGTATTTAAGACTTAACTTAAACATTTTAAGATTATCACTTAACTTATAACATTTTCAAATAAACTTTGATATTTTATTCATTCAAAATTTTTAATATAAAAAATATAGCATCACTGCTATTTACATCATCTGTCCCGAGATAAAAGAAACTTTAAGACTAAATCATCATATTCTATTGTTTATATCCACAATAGAATTTACATTTATTTACTACCATAGTTATTTACATAACTTATTACTCTTCCTATCATGGTCTACTAAGACGTCGAACAGCTTCTCTGCGCTCTTCCTCCATAATACAGAACATCGTCCTATGATCGAACATGTACCGTGGTAAGTCCTCGAATTGAACTGGATAGTATAAAACTCGGTCTTGGGCCCTATCAATCGTTGTCTAAAAAGTGTATTCTATCTCCTCAATCTTAGCCTTCTTTGCCCGTCCACTGTCTTCAGCGAGATCTGCATGTCGAGAAGCCTTCATCCAAGCGTCTTTCGCTCTCGCGCGCTTTATTGTCTCCTCACTCAGGTCACCCTTTAGTTTCTCTACCTCACCCAACAACTCTTCCTTTTGACTCTCTGCCTGAACTAGCTTCCATTCCACGTCTCCAAGACGTTCATCAAGATTCTTAATCTTGTCATCCTTCTACTATATAACGATCTGACGTATATCTTCCAGCTCTTCCAACTCTCCAACTCTATCCTGTAACTCTATATTGCGATCGTACAACTCATCGTACATCTCAGCAGCAATATAATTGGGTGGAATCTCGTCAGGATCCTCATCCTCATCCTCAGCCTCAGCCTTTACCTCTATCTCCTTAGAGTCCTCCTCTAGATCAAACTCAGACTCATGCTCCTGACCCACAACTGTGATCAACGGAGATGGCTCTCTCTGTACTAGCTGCTCCCAGACGGTATGGATGTATCGAGGCTCATCCTCTATAGGCTGACTGGATCCTCCAACATCAGACATCCTGATAGTAAAATTTTAAGTTTTATTTACCTATGTGCCGCGAGTAGTACCGAGTAGTAACTAAAACTTAAAATTTTATTGTCAGGATGTCTGATGTTGGAAGATCCAGTCAACCTATGGAGGATGAGCCCCGAGTAGCTAAAGAGGCAGAGTCTCGAGACATTCATGTCGTCTGGGAGCAGTTAGTATAGAGGGAGCCATCTCCGTTGATCACAGTTGTGGGTCAGAAGCATGAGCCTGAGTTTGATCTAGAGGAAGACTCTGAGGAAATAGAGGTAGAGGCTGAGGAAGAGGATGATGATCCTGATGAGATTCCACCTAATTATATTGTAACTGAGAAGTACGATGAGTTGTATGACCGAAACATAGAGTTTCAGTATAGAGTTGGAGAATTGGAAGAGCTGGTAGATATATATCAGGCCGCTATAGAGCAGAAGGATGATAAGATTGAGAATCTTAATGAACTTCTTGGAGACGTGGAATGGAAGCTAGTTTAGGCAGAGAGTCAAAAGGAAGAGTTAATAGCTGAGGTAGAGAAACTGAAGAGTGACCTGAGTGAGGAGACAACAAAGCGCGCGAGAGCGGAAGACGCTTGGATGAAGGCTTCTCGACGTGCAGATCTCGCTGAAGACAGTGAATGGGCTAAGATTGAAAAGATAGACTACACTTTTCAGACATCGATTGATAGGGCCCAAGACCGAGTTTTCTACTATCCAGTTCAATTCGAGGACTTACCATGGTACATGTTGGATCGTAGGACGATGTTCCGTATCATGGAGGAAAAGCGCAGAAAAGCTGTTCGACGTCTTAGTAGACCATGATAGGAAGAGTAATAAGTTATGTAAATAACTATGGTAGTGAAAAAATGTAAGTTCTAGTGTGGATATAAACAATGGAATATGATGATTTAGTCCTAAAGTTTCTTTTATCTCGAGACCGTTGATGTAAATAACAGTGGTGCTATCTTTTCTATGATTAAAATTTTGAATGAATAAAATATCAGAGTTTATTTGAAAATGTTATGAGTTAAGTGATAATCTTAAAATGTTTAAGTTAAGTCTTAAATACTTAAGAAATTGAGTAATGATATAATAAGTGTATATTTTAAATAGAAAATACCGCTAATAAGACGCCAAACACGCCAACAACCTCAGGAAGGATCCACTAATAACAACAACAATGATGCCAATGCTAATCCTGTTCAGCAGTTGGTAAATCTGTTAGTTGGAGCACTTGCGAATTAGTCGTAAGCTCAAGCTACTTCATTTAAGAATTTTAAAGCGGTAGGACCGCTAGAGTTTAAAGGATCTATGAATCTGATCGAAGCTCAGACTTAGATTATGGAGATGGAAAAGGTTTTTGACGTTGCAAGGGTCAACGACGACCAGAAGACTGCCTTTGCAACGTTCATTTTGAAATCGGAGGCCAGCTACTGGTGGCAGGCGAATAAGGTTTGATGAGGACATGGTATAATTACATGGGATAGGTTCAATGAGATGTTCTTCGAGATGTATTTCCAGACGAGCTCTCAAAACTAGATGGATGTCCAATTCTTGGAGTAGAAGCAAGGTACTATGTTTATGCCAGAATACGCCGTGAAATTCAACAAGTTGGCTAGGTTTACAACGTATTAGGTTAATACCGATGAGAGGAAGGCAAAAAGGTTTAAGCAGGGATTAAAGCCCTGGTTGTACAACAAGGTTTTAATGTTCCAGTTGAACACTTTTGCAGCAGTTTTAGAGAAAGCAATCATTATAGAAGGTGAAAGCGATGCTTTGACAAAATATAACCAGGAACAAAAGAAGAAGAAGAATGAAAATGAGAACAACAAGGCTAGTGGTAGCAGTGGTGGTGGTAACAGTCAGAAGAGGAGGTGGAATGATAATGTTTCTACTGGGAATCAACAAGGGAGTTAGAAGAAGAGGGTGGAAGCTTGTGCTACCTGCGGGAAGAATCACGTGGGAGTATGTATGAAGGAGAAGAGGGTTTGCTACAATTATGGTCAGGAGGGTCACATAGCGCCAAACTGCCCTAATCCTAAGAAGGGTGCTTGTTTCACTTGTGGGTCAAGGGATCATCTGGCTCGAGATTGTCTCAAGAAGTCAACAGGAGGAGCAGGAGCAGGTGGTAGTAGGGGAAACAACGGTGGTAGCACCGTGACTATCACTGGATCCATGCTGTCAAACCGACCCACCGCCATAACTTTTAATATGATCGTGCAGGATGCTGTGCAGTCAAGGGATATGGTGTGAGGTATCATTTTAATCAATGATATAAATGCTTATATATTATTTGATTTGGGTGCTACTTGTTCATTTATATACGATGATTTTGCCAAGAATTTAGATTTGCCTAAGAAGGAATTATATTACCCTTTGAACATAGAAATTGCGAATAGGGAGGTAATTCCTGTTAGGTATGTACACCAGAACTGTAGGGTGGATATTAAGGGAAATATAATGATCGTAGATCTAATTCCGATTAAACTTGGGGAATTTGACGTTATTTTGGTAATGGATTGGCTATTCAATTATGGGGCGATACTTGATTGCCAAAAGAAGGGTATTAATCTTATAACCCCATCAAAGGTAGTATTTTATGGCAGCAAGTCGCTTAGACAAGCGAGTTGTCTGACTATGATGCAGGCCAGGAAGTTGTTGAAATAAGGTTGTGTATGTTATTTAGCTTACATAGTCGATACTCGAAAGTAGAGTGCCAAACTGGAGGAGATACCTGTCGTTAGGGACTTTGTAGACGTATTTCTAGATGATTTTCCAGGACTTCATTCAGATAGGGAAGTGGAATTCGTGATCGATTTGGTGCCAGGAACTGCCCCAATATCGAAGGCCATGTACTGTATGGCTCCGGTGGCTATGAAAGAATTGATGGTGCAATTGCAAGAACTTTTGGACAAGAAGTATATCCAACCGAGCGTATCGTCGTGGGGAGCACCGGTGTTGTTCATTAAGAAGACGAACGGGTCAATACGGCTTTGTATTGATTACAAAGAGTTAAACAAGGTCACGATTAAGAATAAGTATCTGTTGCCAAGGATCGATGATTTGTTTGATCAATTAAAGGGAGATAGATACTTCTCAAAAATAGATTTGAGGAGTGGATATCACCAGTTGAAGGTCAAGAAAGAAGATTCACCGAAGACAGTGTTCAGGACTCGTTATGGTCATTACGAGTTTTTGGTGATGCCATTTAGTTTAATAAATGCTTTTGCAACATTTATGGACATAATGAACATGGTGTTTAAGCCATTTTTGGATAAATTCGTGGTGGTGTTCATCGATAATATTTTGGTGTATTCCAAAACTTAGGAGGAGCATGTAGAACATTTGAAGGTAACATTGGTGGCGTTAAGAAGAGAGAAGTTGTATGCTAAGTTTTCGAAAGTGTGAATTCTGGATAGAGCGTGTGCAATTTCTTGGACATGTGATTGACATGGACGAAATTTTGGTAGATCCATCAAAGTTTAAAGATGTGATAAACTGGGATCAGCGAAAGACACCATCGAAAGTTAGGAGTTTTCTAGGATTAGCAGGTTATTATAGAAAATTAAATCAAGATTTTTCCAAAATCGCGACTCTGTTGACGAATTTGACTAGGAAAGTGGTGAAGTTTGTTTGGATGGAGAAGTGTGGGGAAAGTTTCCAAGAGTTGAAGAAGAGGTTGAGTACCGCACCTATGTTATCTCTTCCTGATATCAAAGGAAATTTTGTGGTTTATAGTGATGCATCGCATAAAGGAATAGGCTATATGCTTATGCAAAGCGACAAGTCATTGCTTATGCTTCTTGACAATTGAAGGACTACGAGAAGGGATATCCGACTCACGATTTGGAATTGGCTGTGGTAGTGTTTGCTCTGAAGATATGGAGGCACTATCTCTACAGGAAGAAGTGTAAGATATATACAGACCATAAGAGTCCGAAATATATTTTTACACAGAAGGATCTGAACATGCGTTAGAGGAGATGGTTGGAATTGATAAAAGATTATGTTTGTGAGATTCTATATCATCTGGGTAAAGCGAATGTTGTTACCGATGCCATAAGTAGAAAGAGTCAGGAGAAACTTTCTATGTTAACTGCTCAGGAGGAGCTAATCTCAGTAATGGCAAAGCTGGAGTTGGAGGTGAAATATAAAAATGAGTCTGACGAGAGACTGTTCCAGATAGAGGCCAGTCTAACGTTGGTGGACAAGGTAAAAGAAGCTCAACTTTGGGATGAAGAATGTGAGAAAATCAGAAAAAAGGTATCTGAAGGTGAAGAGTTAAAATTTTAAATTGATACAGAAGGGTTATTGAGATTCGAAGGAAGAATTTGGGTTCTGCCAGTACCAGAAGTAAAGGAGGAAATTTTGGGCGAGGCTTAGAGTTCAAGGTATTCGATTCACCCGGGGAGTACGAAAATGTACTAGGGTCTCCGACATTATTTCTGGTGGCCGAATATGAAAAGGGACGTTGATGATTGTGTGTCAAAGTGTTTGACATGTCAGAAGGTTAAAGCAGAACATCAGAGACCAAGTGGATTGTTACAACCGTTGGAAATACCAAAATAGAAATGGGAGAATATTATAATGAATTTTGTAGTAGGTCTTCCAATGACTCAGAAAGGTTTTGATGCATTTTGGGTTATCGTTGATCGACTGAGAAATCAATGCATTTCTTACCGATCAAGATCAGATTTAACTTAGATCAGTTGGCGAAATTGTATATTAAGGAGATTGTTTCAAGGCACAGTGTTTTAGTGTCTATAGTCTCTGATCGAGATTCTCGTTTCACATCGAACTTCTTGAAGAGACTACAAAAATGCATTGGAACGCAGTTACGAATGAGTACGGCGTACCATCCTCAGACCGATGGGTAGAATAAAAGAACGATCTAGACATTAGAGGATTATTTAAGAGCTTGTATCATGGATTTCAAAGGGAATTGGATGATCATCTACCGTTAGTGGAATTCACTTACAATAACAGTTACCACGCAAGTATTGGCATGCCGCCCTACGAAGCGTTTTACGGCAGAAAATGTAGAACTCCATTATGCTGGGATGAAGTTGGTGAACGTCAATTGATTGGACCAGAATTGGTACAACAGACGGCCAAAATCGTCAAAGTGATTAGGGCAACATTGATAGCAGCTCAAGACAGGCAGAAGAAATATGGTGATCAACACCAACAGAATCGAGAATTTGAATCTGGTAGTTTTATTTTCTTGAAAGTGTCTCCCTGGAAGGGAAAAATCCGATTTGGCAAGAAGGAAAAACTGAGCCCAAGGTTCGTTGGACCCTTTAAAGTGTTGCGAAAAGTTGGAGAAGTCGCGTATGAGGTAGACTTACCTTCAGTGTTAGAATATATACATAATATTTTTCATGTTTTGGTGTTACGACCGTACAAGCTCAATTACAAACAAGTTATAGAATATGAACCCCTAAAATTTGAAAAAGATTTATCTTACAAAGAAGTTCCTGTTCAGATAGTTGACAGGAAAGGGAAAGTACTCAGAAATAAAGTAATACCTTCTGTTAAGGTAATCTGGAGGAATCACAACGCTGAAGAAGCAACGTGGGAACTCGAAGAGCAAATGATAAAAAATTATCCTCAGTTATTTGCTTAATCTGCGTGTAACGATTTTGTGGACATAATCTTTGTAAGGGGGGGGGGGAAGAATGTATCAGGACGAATTACTTAAGTCGTGATTCTGGGGACATAATCCTTTTAAGGAGAGAAGGATGTAACGAACGAGAATTTTGTATTTGATTTTAAATATTTATTGAATTAAATAAGTATTTTAGTTGATTTATTTATTGGGTTAAATAATTAATTGATGGAATTTGTTGTGGATTAATTTAATTAAGTGTGTTATATTAATTAAATTGATGTTTAATAATTTTATAGCTTAAAGATTTAATTTAATGAGATAATTAAATTAAATAATTTGTTAAATAAGTATGTTTTAGTGTAATGGTGATATTTATATTCTAGTTTAATTTAATAATTGACTTGGAAAATTAATAATGATTTAATGAAAAATTTGATTATATGTCAAATGATTATTTTGATGTAAGAGTTAAATGAATTTGATTAATTAAATGTGTGACAATTGGATACTATATAATAAGAAAGTTACTAAAATAAACTAAAAATGTGTTTTTAAGAGATAGCCAAACAAGGCCTTTGGAACATGGTAACTGTTGAGCTATGATGCGCTTAAGTGATACCCATGTTATGCAATACGCATAATGGGTATATCAGTTATATTATACGTGATATATTTCATAAGTCTCATTTGAAAGTTTGAGAAAACACAGAGAAGAAAGGGCTTGAGAGAAAACTAGAGAGTTTGAGAGTTGTGATTTTAGAAGCTAAGTTTGAGAATCAAGTAGGAGTTCTCTATCATCTAACAAGATTCAAACAAGGAATTAAAGGTATAAAATCTAGTTTAAGTTTCTTAGTTCTTGTGTTCTTGAGTTCTTCATGAAGAATTAGAGTTTTGATTGATGAATTAATTATATAATTGTTATATGTGTTAATATGTATATATAATCTGTTATATGTTGTCTAGAAACAATTTTCAGGAACCAAATTTGTATGAAATAAGTTTTAAAGTAAGGATTTGAGTTTTGTTATAATATGTACACAAAGGCTTACTTTAGAGTTAAAATTGATGATCTAATCATGAGTTAATATGTAAACTTAGTGGTGATTATGTGAATACATTCAAAAATGAAAACAATGCATGTTTAATGGACTAATTTGGTTAAGAAACGAAGCTATGGCGATTGTTCTCGCTAATTATGTTAAAACATGAATTTTGAGCATGAACGTAGTTTTAATTCTTATAGTTTGGTTGTTTATAGTCGTCTTATCGATTAGACTCGTATAAAAGCATGCTTGGTTTTGTTTATGTGAAGTCTATGTCAATTGGGTATGCTTAATTTAGAGTTTTGTGTGTTAGAAGTTGAGTTTTTGGCTTGGATAAACTGTTATGTCGAGCTGCTGCAGTTCCTGTCTGCGCACTAGCGCAATTGCGCCAGTGTAAGGGTTAAGGAAGGCACAGCTGCGCCCTCCCCTGATCTAAAACTATTTTGTTTTCTTTGCTTGTTCAGTCATTAAAACCTAATTTAACAAAGATTAATGAGCATGATAATGTGTTAGAAGTATAACAAGATGATTAAACAGATTATGAACATGTACTGTAGACCCTCAAAATTTTGCATTCCTGTTAACTAACCTTGCAGGAGGGCAAAAACATCTTTTCACACTCAGAGATAACCCTGGAGGATTAAATCATCAAACCAGACCCCCAGAGACAGCACCTGGAAATCATCAAATCAGACTCCCGGAGACAGCACCGGGAAATCATCAAACTTGACCTCCAGAGATAGCACCTGGAAATCATCAAACTAGACCCCCAGAGACAGCACCAGGAAATCATTAAACTAGACCTCCGGAGACAGCACCTGGAAATCATCAAACCAGACCCCCAGAGACAGCCCCAGGAAATCATCAAATCATTCTCCCCAGAGACAGCCTTGGGAATCATCAAATCAACTTCAGAGACAGCCTTGAAGATAGACAAAAGTTAATAGCATTCCAATCCCGGAGATAACCCCGAGAATGACAGCTGCAACCACGTCAAGCCCGGAACCAACCTGGAAGGGAAAAAGAGTAATTTTACCAACTCAACATCAAATTAAATCAAATTACTATGAAGAAGGTCACACAGAACTGTCACAGCAATCCCCAGTGAAAACTACACCAGACAGCTCAACGGACTAACTGCGAAGACTCGAAGATCTGGTCATTGACCCATCTAACCAGATTAAAAACGGTCAAGCCCCATGTCATTGTGAAGCTCTCTAAAAGGGCTTTCCAGAAAGGTATAGCACGCATCCATTGGATTCCCGGATTGTAAATTATGAAGGTTCGAGCGAACATCGCGTTGGTCAGAGTGCACGTACTTTGAGACAACGGGGCCCACCAGGCTAATATAAATGAAACTCATAACTTAAATAGAAATTCTCCCATAAAAGATTTACAACATCTTTAATAAAATCCCAGGTTGTCTAACCTTAAATACATCTGTTAGTTTCTAGAGATACAATAGTTATTTAGAAGGGGGGTTGAATAGATATTTTAAAACTTTTTCTTTTTCAAAATACTTATCAGATTTGTTAAAAAATTAACCACAGCGAAATATATGATTTGTTTGTTCCCCTTAAGATAAACCAAGTTTATAGGTGATAAGCAGTTATAGCAGTTATGACAGATATAGCAGTTATAACAGATATATCAGACATAGTGATTTTAAGTGGTTCAGAGCACTTAAGGCTCCTAGTCCACTATTCTACTCCACGAGTAGGAAATCCACTAAGGATATCTTTACAATCTTTGAATCACTTAGAGTCCTTCAAGACCAGTAGTCTTGGAACTTCTTAGTTCACTTAGAACTCTTCAAGTCCAGCAGACTTGGAATACACTTGATGAGAGTTGAGTTCTTGGGTGTGCTACTCAGTTGCAGTTAAGCATACGTTCGAAAGAACTGAGTAGCTGAGCAAGCTTTCTATTTGGATCGTAGTGTTTGGACGTTGAGTGTTCTTGAGCTTTATCGTTCTTGCTTGCTTGCTTAGCCTGAATCTGCAATCTATTTTGCTTATGAAGGAGCCTTTGAAATCTTTCCGTTGAAGGCATCCGTTGTAGCATTTAATGCTCCAGACATTTATGAGCAATGATGTTGACATCCTGGGAATATGGAGTTCTGCTATCTGGCCCATTTGACACAGCTAGACTGCTTTCTCACCTAACACCTGAAAAGGTGTTTTTAGCAGACAGAAAGCACTCTCCTTAGCTTCTACCATACGCTTCTTCGATTTGAACTAAGGATGAATATTAGAATCATTTGGACTCCCAAAATGTTAACGTTCATAAGCCTTTCTTCAATTGTTATACTTCCTCCTTCATCAGATGGGCAAAACTTTATGCTTCTGAAGCTAATTGAAGAGACACCACGATCGTTGTCTTTGTACCACGATCATTGTGTGTTGTCGTGCTCATGCTTGATAGAGAACACTATGATTTCTCTTAATCTCTGATAGATTGCGATCTCTACTTGCTTGTTTAGCAGACTCCACATTTTTGAGAGCTGACTGTGATATTTGACTTGGCTCGGTAGGCACTCGGACTGTCTCCACGATTTTGAGTGTGGCTTCCAAGATAGACTACGATTCGGGAGCAACTTCCTCGATACTCCACGATTTTGTCTTGGCTTCTACAATCTCTTGGATGGCTCGCCAGACTACGATTCTGTTGAGGCCTATCTATTACATTACAAGAGATTAACGTAACAGATTTGATATTTCTTCTATACATTCATTTATAGAATTATAAACATTTGGCTCAGATCAACCTAACAATTTTAATCTACCATCTAAGTCCTTGTACATATGTTCTATTGAAGGACTTTACACATAAGCATATATATTTACTTTCAACATCAAATTTGAATATGCAGTTCCCAACAATCTCCCCCTATTTGATGTTGACATAACCAAGGAGATTTGCATCATATCATTAATTTCTAAATGCAGGATGCTAGAAAGTAAATATGACTTAGTGTTTCAGTGAGCAGTTGAAATCTTTAGAGAATAAGCATGAATTTATTGATGTTGTGAAACAGATATTACAATTTAGCACAGTTACATCAATAAGAAACAAATTTAAACTTATCTCTATTTTCTTTTCCTCTTGTTCCTCGGAAGATTGTCATGCTCTTCAGCTCTTCTTCTTTTGCTAACTTCATCTTGCCATTCAATATCTTCTAGCTCACTTTGACTTAGCCTTTCTCCATGATCATATCTATTCATAAAGGCAGGATCTCCAATGGGCATGCTTAAGCCAGTATTGGATACTCCTTGTGGGCTAAAGGATGGGCCTTGACTTCTCAGAGGGTGTGCCATGATGATTGGTTAGCGCTGCTATTCAATTCGTGGAGTCTGATAGCGAGGCTGGCGAGGCTGATTTCTTGGATTGCTCCTTGATGCAATTTGTTCCCTTTGCTTTTGCCTTTCTCCCCTTCCTCTTTATTCTCTCCCTTTATGTCAGCATCCAGGGTTCGAATATCTTCTGACAGACGATTGACTCCTTGCACCAGCTCATGCATTCGAGAACGATTTTGAGCAATGTCACTACGATTTTCTTCAACCATGGCTTCAGTATTTCTTCTTTGTTGATGCAACATGGCCATGACATCTTCATTCTGTCTTACTTGAGTCATAGAATACTCTTGGAATTCGTGCAGGGAGATACGCAGCTGGTGAATCTGATCAGCCATAATAGTATTTTGAGATTCTTGAGTTTTCTGGAGAAGTTGCAATGCTTCTTTATGCTTGTTAGAAGCTTGAAAGTGGATTGCATCCCTTTTGCTAAGGATGTCGCTCATTTCCTTCATTCTTTTTGAGAGCTCATTCGTCAAATTTCCAGGCAGAGTATTTACAGACCCGATCATGTGATTGAAGCATTTATGAAGTGCTAGGGAGTGAGCTTCAAGGTTCTCCTTTGTCTCTAAGACCACTTGGCTTGTGACATCAGCGAGCTCCTCTTTGGTGGGGAGGAGAGAAGGATGATCAAAGATTTTCTTGAAATTTGGAGGGGAGGCCGTAGTGTGCTCCCTTGGCCTTGATATGCTTGTGAGAGCAAGTGCCATATCGAAATATTCATTGTTGGAGGACGAGGGATTATCAGACTGTGTGCGAGAGGTGTTTGGGTTTAGTGTATGGGAGAGGAGGATGGTTCAATATATGGGATAATTGGCTCGATGGTTTGGTTTGGTGGCTCGATGGTTTTGTTTGGTGGCTCAATGGTTGTGGTGTCGTGTAGTCGTTCGACGATTATGAATCGTTGTTCGACGACCATGGGTTGTTGTTCGACGAGCATGAATCGTTGCTTGACGACTATGGAGTCACTATCAGTTGGCTCGATGATAAGGGAAAGTTGGTTATTTGGTTCATCAATTAAAGAGTTTTGGGACTCTGCAACTGAAAACTGGTTTAGTGGATTAAGAACCACTTCTAACCATCTTTGCAGTTCATTAAACTGGTGGAAGTTTGATAGAGGGCAGTGGTTAACTATGAAAGAGATGGGAATACAATGTACCTCATGCTCAGTCTCTGAAGACGAATGTTTAGTGATCAGCTTCTGAGCAAAGTTGAGGTTGCTTTTGAATCCCTGGGCTAGCACCAAAATTATTGGATATGCTTTGTATGCCCAGAATATGTGATCCCAAGACTTGAGAATCAGGGCTCCGTGATAGGACATCATGGGAAAGTAGGAGAAAAATTAATTGTAGTTGGCTCTCCTTTCTCCTCCCCAGCCCACTGCAGTAATCTCAACTTCTTCTTCCCCGTCTTCATCACCTTCATTTGAAATTTCCACCACATCCATCATCTCTGCATCTCCCATTTGTTCTTCAGTACTCTCCATCTCCACAGCTTCAACACTTTCCATTTCTACAGCTTCAAAGACTACGATTTCTTGAGGAGCAGAGGGGACTTCATCTGCATCTTCTGATAGCTACCCCTCAGTTATAGCATTCTATGGCTCAGGCGTTTCGAGAGACTCCCCCACAACATTAGATGTACTCTCCTCAATTACTTCTGGCACCTCATCCTTAGCATGAACGATAGCTTAATCAGATACAGTAGGGGTTACTGCACTGTTAAGGATGGCTATCACATCAGCAATGATCCTGGTCTCATCCAAGGACTCATTGTGAGTATTAGATGCTTGAGGTTCAGATCTTGGTTCAGCCTGCTTAGCAGTAATTTTTCTTTCTTCCTCCTTCAAGGCTTCTTCATTGAAAAGAAAATATTTCTTTACAAGCTTTCTCTTTGTTCTCCTGGGCTCAGTCACAGCCTCAACACTTTTTTCAGCTTCAGCTCTGACAGTTTGTTCAGGTAGAGAGACTGTTGTAGCATCCTTCTCTAGAATGATGGTAAGTCTAGACTCACCGATTGGTAATGACTCCACGATCATGGTGATTGAAGACTTCTTTAATCGATGGCTGCGTTTCTTTTTCTGAGGCTCAGAACTTCCTTCAGCCTTATCCTTACTATGTTTCTTCTTCTTCATCTCTTTTAGAACTTCTTCTGGTGATTCAGTCACTTCCAGAGTGAGTTCCCTTTGAGTGACAAGACCTAGAATCTCCTTGCCAGGACCCCCTTGAGGCACATCAGTGGTTGAGCCTTGAGGCTCTTCTGTCATCTGAACATTTTCTTTTAATTTCCTCTTGCCCTTACTATTTTTGACCAGAGCAGAGGGTTCTTCTTGGTTGACTTCTTTTTCTTCTTCAACTTCCTTTACCACATACATGTTTCCATATAGATCAGGTTTCTTCTTTACATCACCAGTCCTTCAACTAGATTCAGACATCATTTTCACATTTTTTGCAGGGTTCCTCTTCTAATTTTCAAAAAGCTACTGGGTCATCCTTCTATTGGCATTGATGGGTGCTCCTTTCTTGTCTCCAATTTTGTCTCCCCGAGCAGATTGGAGTATTATACTTATGAATCTCCCATACAGCATTTTGCAAGTGCTCTTCGCCTTCTTTGAGCTGAGCATCCACTTCCCAATCCATTCTATGAGCAAAGCCCCAGAGTTGAGTTGAATTCTGAAGCAGATTGCTGTCATGAGCTTTAGTTGGCTCTCATTCACAGAGTCGTGGCCAGAGCTCTTGCAACATATGCATTTCCCAATAATATCAGCTAGAAATTCATACTTCTGGGGAAACTCTTTCTTCTTTTAGTCCTTGATGCCTTGAAACTTCTTGTGGTGCATCTTTGATTTAAACCCTAGGGCTAGGTTTATACTTTCAGAATTGAGTCGAATCTGTACACCCTTGACCTTTGTAGTGATAACGTCATTCTCAATGATTCTATTGCAGTATAACTCTTTCACCAGCTTTGGATAAATCTTTGTGCTGGTGCTCAGAGCTTCTTCGAGACCAGCTTTCTTCAGAAGGGACATAATTTTGTGGAACTGTGGATCAGCTGTCTTGAATTCGTCGAAGCATAGTTGGTAACCAGATACAACATTGGAAGCAGCCATTAATTTTGTTGATTATCCTGTGATGAGCAAACTTAGCTGAGCGTTCTGAAACTTAGGGTTTCTTTTAAGAGAGAGTGAGAGAGAAATGAGCGTTTAAAATTCAAAGGTGAACTGACAAAAGATATTTCAAAATGTATTTATAACTTCCCTCTTACGATCTGCAGAGTGGGGCACGTGTCAAGTTCTGCAGGGCTCCACAATTTTAAGTCGATGAAAAGTACTGATTTGCCTTTAGCTCCATCTGAGCTACTGTATCCTTCAGGATGACTATGATTGTCGAGGCTACTCCACGATTGTTGAATTTATTTTTGAACCTGCTCCACGACCGTTGTCTCTACTGGTCTTTGTGATGCATTCTGAATCAGTATCCCTTCTAGGTTAAGGTTGCTCAGGAAGGGTCAACCTCTTAGTCTAAAACTAAGGGTCAGTTTTATCCCTGAGGTGCTTATCAGAAGTGCTGCTTAGACCTGGTATTAATGCTGTCATCACAGTGAGCTTCTCTGCCATATCGAGACTACTCCATGATTTTGACATAGCCTTTTTATCTGCATGGTTAACACCAACTAAAGCATAAAATTTATGGTTATAGATTTAGCATACCTAACTCACTTATTAATTTATTAAATCTGGATTCATCTAAGGGTTTTGTAAAGACATCAATAAGTTGATTTTCAGTAGGGATGTATTGTAAAGATATAGTTCCATTTTGAACATGATCCATAATAAAATGATATCTTATTTCTATATGATTAGTCCTAGAATGCATGACAGGATTATGTGTAATTGCTATGGCACTTGTGCTATCACAGTGAACAGGTATAGACTTGAAATCAAACCCATAGTCTGCTAGCTAGTTCTTCATCCATAGGATTTGAGCACAGCAACTGCCTGCATCAATGTATTTAGCTTCTGCTATTGAAGTTGATAATGAGTTTTGCTTCTTGCTAAACCAGGACACAAGTCTATTTCCTATAAGTTGACAAGTGCCACTAGTACTTTTTCTATCAATTTTGCATGCCTGCAAAATTAGCATTTGAATATCCTTTTAGTTCAAAGGAGGAATCCTTGGGATACCAAAGTCCCAAGTGAGGTGTGACTTTGAGATACCTAAAAATTCTTTTTGCAGCAGTTAAGTGTGATTCCTTAGGATTAGCTTGAAATCTAGCACATATGCATGTTGCAAACATTATATCTGGTCTACTGGCAGTTAAATACAAAAGAGAATTTATCATACCTCTTTATTGAGCATTGTCAATACATTAACCTTTCTCATCTTTGTCAAGTTTAGTTACTGGAGCAATTGGTGTTTTCATGGGAGAGGCTGATTCCATGCCATACTTTTTAAGTAAGTCGTTGATGTACTTGGGTTTGTTAATGAAGATACCTTCATCAGTCTACTTCGCTTGTAGTCCAAGAAAGAAATTTAGCTCACCCATCATGCTCATTTTGAACTTGCTCTGCATAAGCTTGGCAAATCTCTTGCACAGATTTTCATCAGTAGAACCAAAGATAATACCATCTACATATATTTGAACTAGTAAAACTTTATCTTTGTGCTTCCTAAGAAATAATGTGGTGTCTACTCTAGCTCTAGTGAATCCTTTTTCAATAAAAAAGTTTGTTAGTGTTTAATACCATGCTCTAGGTGCTTATTTAAGTCCATATAAGGCTTTGTCTAATCTATAGACATAATTAGAGAGAGTTGGATTGATGAAACCTGGAGGTTGCTCCACATATACTTCTTCTTGAAGTTCACCATTTAGAAATGCACTCTTGACATCCATCTGAAAGACTTTGAGCTTCATGTGGGCAGGAAAGGCAAGGAATATCTTGATAGCTTCTAGTCTGGCAACAGGAGCGAAGGTCTCATCGTAGTCGATGCCTTCTTCTTGTGAATAACCTTTGGCCACTAGTATTGCCTTGTTCCTTGTGATCACCCCATCTTCATCCATTTTGTTTCTGAAGACCCATTTGGTGCCAATAACTGGGTGATTCCTTGGTCTAGGAACTAATCTCTAGACTTTGCTTCTTTCAAACTGATTCAGCTCCTCTTGCATGGGTTCTATCCAACTCGAATCTTCCATGGCATCTTCTTGTTGGGTTTGTACGAAATCGTGACGCAATCAAATTGCAAAAATTAGCGGAAGCATGGTATATCAGAGTTTAAAAAAATTTCTACAAAACCATTACCCTGATCATCCTTTATGCAAATTATTAATTTAAAACGATAAATAAGAAGTTATGGAATCATACCTTTGTAGAACGAAGCTTCCACAGGTACGAGTTCAACTCCTTGTTCTGTGTGATCTCCTTGAATTTCCAGGTTAGATTCCTTCCTTTGATCAACGTTAGCCACCCAAGTGTTTGGCCTCTAGAGGTGATCCACCAAGGAAGAAGAATTATCAAGAAGGAGGATGTTTGGCTTAGTTTTCTATCCTCTATAGAAAAGGAGTACTCTCCAACAATTAGAATTGCATCATCTAATATCTATTATAAGACTTCTCTTATATAGACATTGGTCAACCCTTCTAATCCTATTAGACATGGGATTTCTTTTATTTAATTAAACTCCTTTAATTAATTTAGGCTTCCCACCACATGGGAATAGTTAATTAAATTCATTTAATTAATTTGTCTCCTAATCTTATTAGGAATAAATGAGAGTACTAAATATTAAATTAATTACTAAACTCCTTTAGAAATTAAAATAATAATAATTGTAATAATATTAATAAGACTCCTCTTATTAATTTATATTTAATATTTCCAAAATATTAAATAATAAACATTAAGCTATTTAATTTATTCTATCACCATAGATTAAATTAATTATACTTAATGCATTATTACGATTATGCCATTACCTTCTTAAATAATTATTCTTCCTTTTATGGTGTGACCCTTTAAGTTCTCCATATTAAACCGGTTGTGAATAAATCAATTAAAACAATTTTAATCTTATTTAAATAAATAAATTAAACTAATAATTTATTTAAATAAATAATATTTATTCTGCAATAGGGATAAGCCTCCCTAGCGATCAACGACTTTCCAGATAATATAGATTTCAACATTAATCATAAAAGAACCTGTGAGTTAATAGTTACCATACAATTCAATCCTTCCACCATACAATGTCCCAATTAAATATAAGACATGGATTTACTGTCAAGTCTTATTTTATTTAATTATATGTATTTCGATTAGAAAATGCACAACTCCAAATAATGCAAATTAAAAACTCCTTTCTAATTTCATTTCACCTTGGCCAAGGATTCCTGGGTTGTCATTTAACGAATCACATAGGACATATCTCCTCTTTTACTAGAGGTGGTAGATTCTTTATTGATCATTCATTATCTCCATATGTAACTCATTATACCGAAGCATACCCTATATATGCCTTAAAAGGTCTTAAGGAATAAGTCAAAGTATAATTTGTTACATACAAGATACTATGATGATCTCAAGTCCAAGGATCACTTGTACTACTATCACATTAGGAATTCCTATTGACATGCGAGTAAAACTCTATTAGGTATTCCATAGCGAATCACGTTCAGTGAACTTATTCTCCAATAAGCACCTACATACTTGCTTTAGTGTCTCCACACAAATGATCATGAGATCAATCATCCTCATCCAATGAGCAAGCAACATATGTACCAATCTATCCGGATTTACTAATCCCCTTTTTAGTAATCCCACGATTGGGAACTATTTAAGTTTTAAAACTTTCTAAGAATTTAGATCTCATTAGCATGATCATCATCATGATTCTAAAAGCATTGCTTAAAACTATGGGTTATTTACATATTATAAAAACAGCAACATGTAGATAATTAAATGCCTTTAATAAATGAATATTTCATTAATAAATAAATAAGATTGTTTACAAAGTACGTGCTTTATCATCATACATGATTGGCTTGTATGCACACTACTATCACTTCTATCTTCTTGGGTTCCATTTGGGACAGAAAGCTCAGATAAAAACACTTATTTTGGGTGGTAGACCTCGTCTTAATTCTTGCATTTAGATCTCCAATAATCAGGTCTTGAGTGTGATCTTTTGCCCATCTATTCTGTGACGCCCCCAAATTTGGACCACTCGCGTCTCGAATTCGGTTCGTCACTTTCTAAATTCTAATAACTTCATAACAATTCATGCAACGAAAAAATAGAATAATTTATATTTATTTAATATAATTATTCTGGTCCCACGGCCTCGTAACTTAAACACAAACTCCAACATCTTATACATAGCTAATACATAACTTAAACTTAATTAGTACATAATATGAATTAGGTCTTATTACAATTATCATAACAGTTCTAAATGAATACAAAGCTTCGCCGTAGCCTTTCCTTTGCCCTTATCGGTGCCCGAGGGTCCGCCCTGCTCTGCCTTAACTGAAATGTTTTAGGGAAAGCAAAAATGAGCAACAAGTTTGCTCAGCAAGTAATATAGCAATAAGGGTGAATAATATAGATTTCAAATCCCAAGGGTTCAACAGTAACTGATAGTTCAAGAATAACAAGAAGTATCAAAAGTTCTCAATAATGGTCGCTAAGGATAGAAAGATATCAACAAGATTCAAGGTCTAACCATTTCAAGGTTTCAAAATAATGAACATTGAGTAGTCACCAAGGACTATGAACTCTTACTAGAATTAACAGTAATATGCTGATAATCCAATAAAATAAGTATAACAGGTGATCATCCTAAATTACCCTACGTCATGAATAACATTTAATCGTACTCATGTGCGCACGTCGGTTTCCCAACAATTGTATATAATTTCCCCTTCTATGAGGGTTGTTCATCTCAGTAGAATTATAATAGTCTGCACCAAGTCAATTGGTTTGGATAGCTTTCTAACATACGATATTAGTCTAACCGAATCAAATGGTTTAGACAACTTTTATCATGCATTTAGGAACGATAAGTTCAATGCTTGCAACAACATCAAAATATAAAGTAGATGTTTGAATAATAACAAATATTTTTTTGACATGGCAACAATTCGAATTTATACAATATGTAAAGTGAAAAGAGTTAGGGAACTTTGCTCAATAAAGAGTAGGGTTAAGAAACTTGCTCAATAAGGAGTAAGGTTTGAATACTTGCCTTATGCGTAGTTTATCAACCTATAGCTTATCAAAACTTCAAGAACTAAGATACCCTATTGTAACATAGTTACGCATATATGTATTTTCATTAGTTATTTAAGTCGAATACATATACTTGGTATGTAAATTAAACATATACATAAGATCCTATCTTAGTCGTACACATAGCACAAAAATTAGTTTGTATGTTATTATATAACCAAATGACATAACTTATAGTTATTGTTGCCTTAGCGTTTTTGTAAGTTCATAAACACTTATTAATGCCATGGTTTCTATCATCAATATGTTTATTAGTACTTGAACACCCCCTATACATGTATGGCAGTTTAGAACATTAGTGATAGCATACATGTAGTTTTCAGGTAACAACAAAATAGTCAGATTACTCTGCAAGGTGGCGCGGCCACGCTTGGTTTGAATTAGGGAGTGCTGCGACCGCGCTGCTCCCAGTTCAAACCAAAATTGAAAAGTCAGTTTGCATGGTCTAGCTCGCTTACTCGCATACATTGATGACAACACATGCAGAACATACTTTTTATGAGGTTTATGATTAGGTTCGATCTTATATCTTGCTTTTAACATAGTTCGTTATCAACTTTCCATCTAACAACCTTAACGCGATCAATTAGAAAGGCTTCTCATGTTTAGCCATTATACATATTCAATGAGGTCAATAAGCCTTAATCATACATGCTCAAGTTATCCTAGTCATGTATTTCAAAGTAACATAGTTTTACTTCTTTAAACTTATGTGGACTATGCTTGACTAGTTTACGTTTTCATAACTAAATAGGCGTATATGTCCATCATGTCTAGATGCATAACATATCTTATCATGATAGTCATAAATTTCAGAATGCACATAAAGTAGTTATCAACAACATTAGTTTTCAAACTCTTAAGTTTTCTTTGAAACCTCATGTTAAACCAACCAATCATGCAAAACAACCTTACATACTACATATCATACGCATGTACACATATAACTAAACCATAATAGCGTGCTCACAAGTTCAGAATTCAAAGTATACTTAGTTCGTTAACTTTCATTCTCTAACGTTAAGTTTCCTTTATAATGTCATCAAACCAAGCTAAGGTAGGTGATAACATGCAAGACAACCTTCGTTAGTACGTCAGGGACATAAATAGGAATAATTAAGTTAAACTATGCTCAACATTTCAGAAACCACAAAAATCAAATTTCACTTCTGCATATCGGCGCGGCTGCGCCATGTTTGTACTAGGGAGTGGCGCGGACGCGCAACTTTGGTTCCAGTCCAGGAAGGTTTCTGCAATAGCAGAGCTTCCAACCAACTCCAAAATTCCTCATGAATCATGCTTGTAATCAACCACATTGAATATATAACATATATATAGACTCTACTAACACTTCCATATCAACTTACAATCAACTTAACAAGAATTCATGGAAATTCTTGAAATCTATCAAACTAAGAATCAAGAATGTAGAATTGTAATAATACCTCTTAAGGCTTGAATTTGGCTAAGCTTGCTCTAAATCTCAGATTACTCACTAAATTCACTCTCTATATCAACTTAGCAACAATTTAGCAACTTGATTATGAGAGGATGAGCTTGTTATTTATAGGGAATTTCAATAACCATGCCAAAGCTTTGTCCAAAAATTGAAACTAATGGAAGAAAGGAAGAGATGATGGACAACAATGGTTTGGTAGAATAGTTGCTAACCACTCCATCACCCACTCCCCTTGCCATCATTTGATTGAAGCTAGTTAGAATGCTGAGATTGAGGATGAAGGGGATAGGCCATTGGCCTATACACGTGAAAGAGAATTGGGACTCTTATTAAGGGACAATGCTAAATTAGAACCCAACATTTGGAAATGTAATAATTGTCAACATACTTTAGGTTTAATACACACACACACACACACACACACACACACACACACACACACATATATATATATATATATATATATATATATATGCATACCTAGGTTTTAATCTCCTTATGTCACAATGTAACTTTAATGAGTTAATGTCATAACATTGTAACAAGTTAGGGGTTTATATATACATCATTATATAATCCATGTACATTTGATAATACCGAATATAATTTAGTTGGGTATTATCATCTACATTATCATAAAATTTTATTATTTCAATTATACTTAATTATTGAAATAATTATTAAATAACAATTATTTATTTAGTTTAATTTAATATTTCACAAGTACACATTTAAATGTATCCACACATAACATATTGTCATCTAAGCTCATTTATATAACTTGTATGGTTCATTTAATTTTATTATATAGTTTTATATATTATATAGTTACATCATAGTGTCACACCCCATTATACTTTAAATAGCGGTAGGCACTTTATAACATATGATTAAATCATTACACATTATTGTACATAGCAATTAATTGAATAAACATTAATCTATTATATTAATTAATTATTTACTCATTAATATGCTCTTGTTCATAATAACAATTAATTAACAATATAATATTAATTAACCCTTCACTTATTAATTCATTCATTCTTTAATTTAATTAGATCATCATAAATTCCATCATCGTACCACACAAGGCATTTCACGAGCTTATCATAATTCTCCACATTTCTCAATTATCATAAATTTAATATACTCTAATTGAGTTACTCATCTCATGCTTCATAAATGTTTATATTAAAATAAATATTCACACGTTTATAAATATCAATATTAATATTATTTATAAAATTCACGGTTATTACATCATTCCCCCTTATAAAAATTTCATCCTCGAAATTGGTACAAGGTTACACACGTTGTGGAGGTGTTCCAATTCGGGTGGTAATGCTACTCAGTATGCCACTTCGCCCACTCACTTCAATACCTCAAATGGTCGTATGAACCTCAGACTCAATTTTCCCTTCTTACCGAATCGTATCTTTCCTTTTCGGGGAGATACCTTCAAGGAAACGAAACTACCAACTTTAAAGTATCGGTCTTGTCGATGCAAATCTGCGTACTTTTTCTGGAGATCTTGAGCTGCTACCAATCTGGCTCTTATTACCGTCACCACATCTGCTGTTTGTTGCACTAATTCTAGTCCCAACATTCGTCGTTCTCCGACTTCATCCCAACATAATGGCATTCTGCATTTTCTCTCGTAAAGAGCTTCGTACGGTGGTATGCCGATACTCGCATAATAACTATTGTTATAAGCAAATTCTACTAGGGGCAGGTGATCGTCCTATTTCCCTCTGAAGTCCATCACGCAAGTTCTAAGCATGTCCTCTAGTGTTTGTATAGTTCGCTCACTCTGTCCGTCTATCTGAGGATGATACGCAGTACTCAATCTTAACTGGGTTCTCATCCTCTCTTGTAAGATTTTCCTGAAGTTTGACGTGAAACGCGGATCTAGATTAGAGACAATTGACACCGGCACTCCATGTCGTGAAATAATCTCCTTTACGTACAGACTCGCTAACTGATTCACATTATATCGTATCTTGATCGGTAGAAAATGAGCTATTTTCGTTAGTCGATCCACAATAACCCAAATGGCATTATAACCTTTCTGCGTGACTGAAAGTCCCACCACGAAGTCCATCGTAATATGCTCCCATTTCCATTTTGGTATCTCCAACGGTTAAAGTAGACCACTCGGCCTTTGGTGCTCTGCTTTGACTCGTTAGCAAGTAAGACATCTGCTGACGCACTCTGTGACTTCTCGTTTTAGATTGGGCCACCAAAAATGTTGCCTCAGATCTTGGTACATCTTTGTGCCTCCTGGATGAACAGAATACGTCATATTGTGTGGCTCGTGTAAAATGTCCTCTCTCAATTCGATTATCGCTGGTACCCATACTTTCCCTTCGAATCTCAAGATACCGTCTTTATCCATTCTGAATCTTTCCTCTTCATTTTCTACTATCTTCTTTCTTATTTTCTCGCATTCCTCATCCTTCTCTTGTGATTCCTTTACTCTATCCAATATTGTTGGACGAACTTCCATTGCAAATACTTTCTCTTCAGACCTCCCCAGTCCCTTTACCTCTATTTCTAATTTCTCCATCTCTTTTATTTACTCCTCCTGAGTTGTCAATCGGAACAATTTGTTCCTTCCTTTTTTGCTTAGTACGTCGGCGACTACGTTCGCCTTTCCCGGGTGATAAAGAATTTCGCAGTCATAATCCTTGATCAATTCTAACCACCTTCTCTGACGCATGTTCAACTCCTTCTGTGTGAAAATATATTTCAGATTCTTGTGGTCCGTGTATATCTCACATTTCTCTCCGTACAGATAATGTCTCAAAATCTTTAATGCAAAAACTATTGCCGTTAACTCTAAGTCGTGAGTAGGGTATCATTTTTTATAATCCTTCAATTGTCGTGATGCATACACAATGAACTTGCCATGTTGCATGAGCACACAGCCAAGTCCCTTGTGAGATACATCACTATACACCACGAAACCTCCCGCATCGTCTGGTAATGATAATACAAGTGCCTCGCTTAATCTCTTCTTCAACTCCTGAAAACTTTCCTCGCATTTTTCCGTCATTACAAACTTTACCCTCTTCCTCGTTAGATCTATCTTTGAGAAACACTTCGCTCCCTTCAATTGGTCGAAAAGGTCATCTATCCTCGATAACGGATATCTATTCTTAATCGTTAATCTGTTCAATTCTTGATAATCGATACAAAGCCTCATCGATCCGTCCTTTTTCTTAACAAACAATATCGGCGCTCCCCAAGGAGACACACTCGGTCGTACGTAACCCTTATCCAGCAATTCTTGTAATTGTATCATCAATTCCTTCATTTCTACTGGCACCATATGATATGGAGCTTTCAAAATTGGTGCTGTTCCCCGTGCTAAGTCTATTACGAATTTAATTTCTTTGTCTGGTGGAAGACCAGGCAGATCGTTCAGAAACACATCTTGGAATTCTCTCACTACGGATATATCCTTAATCTCTACTCCCTTCTTCTGAGTATCTACAATGCAAGCTAAGTAACCTACACATACTTTTCTTTACAATTTCTTGGCCTGCATCATCATAAGACAACATGATTGCTTAAGCGATGAGCTACCATAAAACACTACCTTAGAACGATTCGGAGTCTGAAGGTTCACACTTTTATTCTGACAATCAATTATCAGCAGCATGGTTATATAACCAATCTATTCCCAATATTATATCAAATTCTCTCAATCTAATCGGGATTAAGTCTACGCTCAGTTCATGATCTCTAATGTTTGCGCGATAATTTCGGTAAATGAATTCTACAGGGATTACTTCCTTATTCGCAACTTCTATGTTCAAAAGATTTCCTAATCATTCTCGGGGTAAGTTTAACCGACTAGAAAATTCTTCAGACACAAATGAATAGGTAGCACCCGAATCGAATAATACATAAGCATTTCTATTATTGATTGGGATAATACCTGACACCACGTCCTTCGCAGCAACTGCATCTTGGACTGTCATGTTAAAGGTTTTGGCGGCTGGGCGGTTGGATTGCGTTGGTCCACCAATCATTAGTTTTATGCCTCCCCCTTGTTGGCCACTTCCTCCGTTGTCCCCCTTCTTTGGGCAATCCTTGATCTGATGCTCAGTCGAGCCACAAGCGAAATAACCCTTGATCTTCCTTGGCTTCGGGCAGTTGGGCGAACTGTGTCCCTCTTGGCCACAGTTATAACAGGTAATGCGCCCCTTCCAGCACTCTCCTTAGTGATTCTTCCCACACTTTGGGCATCCCTCAGCCCTTTTCTTAAACCCACCATGAAAACTTCACGTTTGATTGTTGTTCTTGTTGTTGTTGTTATCCCACTTTCTCTTTCCTAGATTACTTCCCCCGCTGCTGCTTCCTCCATGACTTTCTCCCCCGGTGTTCTTCCCTTCTTCTCTTTGTTATATTGACTTAAGGCTTCACTACCTCCCTCTGCAATAATAGCCTTTTCCAACAGCGTGGCAAAAGAATCAATCTGGAGAACCGACACCTTGTTGTACAACCAAGGTTTCAGTCTTTGCTCAAAACGTCTGGCCTTCCCTTCTTCATCCCCTACCTGGTGTTCTACAAACTAGGCTAGCTCGTTGAACTTAGCCGCGTATTGCGCCACCGTCATATCTCCTTGCTTAAGTTCTAGGATTTACCTCCATTCTATTCTTCATGCTCTTCGGGAAATTGTTCTCGAAGAACAGAGTCTTAAACCTATCCCATGTTACAGTCCCTTCTCCCGCTCTCTGTTGATTTGCCTCCCACCAGTAGTTTGCTTCGCCCCTAATCATGTAGGCAGCAAACACCGTCTTCTGATTTTCACCCACACGAGTGATGGTGAAGGCCTTCTCTATTTCCTTGATCCATGTTTCTGCCATGATAGGATCGATAGTACCTTCAAATTCTGGAGGTCCTACACTCCTAAAGTCATTGAAGTTCGTAACTGGCACCGCTTGGGGATTGGGGTGAACGGGTTCATTGTTCCTTCCCTGAAGGGCTTCTCCTAACAAGTCCACTAGTTTTTGGATCGCGTCTACTTGTTCCCTCTCATTGTTAACCGACTCTTCTGGTGCAGCTACTCTACGTCTGGGTGCCATTATCTGCATCACAAAATTTCATTTTTATTATCTAATTATATTACTTAAACATTTCTCAATGCAAAAGGAATAAAATTTTTATAACACGTTTCTGAAACAAGATCATTTATATTCATATGCCAAAACATTACATTAATATGATCATCCCTAGCATACTTCTATAAATGTCAACATATATCCCGTAATATCACAAAAGATGGGGAAAACACTAACATAGTACCCCTCTAACATAAACCTACTCGGGGTTTACAACTATCCCATATCTTATACAAAAGATTAGGATTACATCACGATATATGCATCATATAAAAGGAACTACTACTATTACTACTACTACCACTAGGATAATGGGTCTCATCCCAACATTCCGCGCTCCACGATGCTTTTGTACTCTATTTGTGATATGTACGCCATCAATTCCCTTCTCATAGTGTGTCGGGTCTGTCCCTGTGACACCCCCAAATTCGGGTACTTCAATTTCCATGGGATTTGGTGTTCACTGTACAAATATCATATATCTATCTACCCATAATAAATGCAAACAATGAAATAGATAGAAAACTCCATCATCTCCCCTTATGGGGTTACAACATCTGAAATAAATACATAAAATAATCCCAGGTCATACTTAACCTTAAATCTCAAATGCGGAAACGTAAACAAATACATAAGTCTTAATTCTTAAACAATATCAAGTGTTAGAAAAAACAATTCAAACAAATAACAAGTCTTCAGTTACTTGTTAATCTTTCCCTTGCCTTTGCTGGTAGAAGGTTCGTCAGACCGTTCGTTCTTAACTGCAATGCTATTATGCAAGAGTGAGCACGTTTGCCCACAAGTATAACAATATAACAATATAATAACATGCGAGTGAATCAAAGACTTCTGAATAAAGAAAACTCAATTTTTGAATCAAGAATGAATAACAAGAATCAAAAGAACTTCTGAGGGTTATAAAACCTTGAACTATGTCCTAAGTTGACAAGTGTTTATACTTTAAACCTTTAACAGTCATACGACTATGGACTCTACTTCTCGTACTTAGGGGGATCAGCCCTTAGTACCATACTGTGCACAATATTTCAACGCTAAAGCATAAATAATCTCCTTTACAGGGTTGTTCGTCTCAGTTTGACATCAGACTCCGCAGTAAAGGAAGTTTGGTTTGGATAAGCTCAATACTAGTTCTAGAATTTAAAATGTTCATCAACTATGGACTAGTCGAATCGATAAGGGTTCGCTAGTCTTATAAGGTTCAATAATAACATTGATATTCAATTTGAATAATAAATCTCAAGAGTATACAATTGAATAAGTATTGTATAACTGAAGTAATACTTCAAAAAGAATCATAATATCTCTTATGAAATCTTGAACTTGAATAATTAAGAACAAGAACTTGACCGATATAAAATATAAGTCTATGACTTGCTCAATGAATAATTTAGAATTTAAGGAACTTGCCTAACAATAATAAGTTAGGGATAGAACACTTGCGTAATCGTAATAGAGTTAGGGTAAGGAAATTTGCTCAAATAAAGGTTTTAGCTTAGAGAACTTGCCTCTTGCACAAGCTACAATTAATTCACGTCCCTTATTTAATCCTACATATCAATACATTCATAATACGAATTAATTATAAGTTCGATATACTTATCGAATCATAACATCGATCTTTGAACACGTTATTAGACTTTACCAATAACGGTTTAAGTCATGTAATTAACTTACTAATTAATCACATAATATAATTTATTAAGTTCTTTTAACATCTCATTATATGTTTAACATGTCTTCGTGTTCATTACATTAGGTTTTAAAACACATTTCTGAACTTTGAACACTTAGTAAAATTTTTGGAAATTTGCAGATCAGGCGCGGCCCCACTCCATTTATACTTTGGAGAGGCGCGGGCGCGCTCCAAGTGTACCTTGAAGCTGCGCGGCCATGCCACGGTGCAGACTCAGATACTGCAGTTCGCGAAGAACACACAGTAAGGCCAAATAAATGCCAAATTAAACTAAACACGATGATTTTACTGTTACCCATGAAGTATAAACTTCATAGAAATATCATACAATGATTCTAGCATGATTTTAACACATTAGATGTGACGCCCCCAAAATAGGTTCAATACTCAACCCATTTTGAGTCGCCAAATACACTCAACAAAATTCAAATACAATCTTTCATATCACACGGTCGTGCAAAATACGACCACACAATTGTGAGTGTCAATACAGACATGTAGAAAATATTAACATTCAAACTAAGTCCTCATTACATTTATTATCGCACTATTTTAAATAAAAAAAATAGTGAGGACTTCTATAGCTCTAACTCGGACCATCACTCCATTCCCCGACTAGTACCCGTGATATTCTCATTTCCTGAAGAGAACAATGGAAGAAAAGGGTGAGCTCAACTAGCCCAGTAAAGAATATTATGACAAAGATAATGAAAAACAAATTATGATTGGCCTTCAATAAATCAGATAAAATATTATGGACAACATGTTTTAGATCAATATTCGCAGTGGAAATAACAATTCATTAGAAGAGTTAACTAGAGAATGATGTCTACTATCTTTTTTGATTTAAAAGTCCATCATCAATATTTTATCCCTGTAACATCAATCAATATACATCTCGAATCAAATATCCATCTTTGCACTACGGGCCAAAGATATTCATTTGTATCATCAGTTGGTCATGTTCATCTCAATACCTGTCCATCTTTGCACTACGGGCCAAAGATATTTATCAGGTAATCAATCATCTTTGCACTACAGGCCAAAGATATTCATCACGTAATTATTCATCTTTGCACTACAGGCCAAAGATATTCAGTTATATCACCATTTAGAACTGAGGATGATGAAAAATAATACGAATAACGGATCCAGTGAGATAAATGACAAATATTAGAGAATTTATCCAGAGTTCAAGAATGAAGATCAAAACCTGGATCCAATCAAAGATGATTTAGAAGAAAAAAAATATTTTTTTTATCGTGAATAGTACCCCGTGAATAGTAACTCGACATGAAAAGATAAAAATTTCACAAGAAAGTTCAAACCAATATTTCAGTAAAATAATATTAGATGAAGCGCAAAACTCAAGCAATATCTGATCATTTCAGGAATTATAGAAACAATACTTACCGTAGTAAGTTTAGAGTTAGGAATCTAAAATGAAACAATATACGAAACTGCAATTGAATTTTCACTAGTCTGGCAGTAGTCCGCTCAGACAGATTATTTCCACAATTTAATAACAACTGAATACGAAGGGTTATTCACCAGGCATGCAGTAGTCCGCGTAGACAGGTTATTCCCACAGAATAATAAAGAATAGAAGATAGTCCGCGTAGACAGGTTATTCCAACAGAATAATAATAATGGAATAACAACCCTTACGAGTATTGAAAGAAAATAACTCTCTTCATGAATACGAAAGAAATAATACCCCTTACCTTAAAATTTGGAGACTGAACTAGCGTAATAGCAGAATACTCTTCTTCTTTCTCTCTTATTCTCTCTATACTTTCTCTCTCTATAGCTTTAGTGAATTGGTGAGAAATAATGAAGAAATAAGCTTTTATTTATAGGCTCGGCAGAGTAAGGGTAAAATAGTCTTTTCACCATAATTTATGACATCATCGCTTACATCATCGATCTATGACATCATTGCTTACCTCATCGCTCCGATGACATCATTGATTGCATCATAAGAGTTCAAATTTAATTTGCACTCTTCCACCTCGTTTAACTTTTGTACCATGAATTTACTATAATAATATTTCCATTCAAATTATAAAAATCATACTATTATATAATCACATCATACTACTATAATGTAATATTATAATAATATATTTGAATGAATTATTTTATCGGATAAGATAAACTACCAACTTTCAACAAATGTCACATGTTAAAAATTTCTCCGTTTAAATCCATATTGAATAACTATGTCCTTATCATATATATCAAATATTAATTATTCACAAATAATATTACAGAACTACAATATTGACAACCAGGTCGTTCACAAGAAAAAGGGGGCCTTCCGATAAGAATTTCTCCTTACTGGCGCGCAATTAATTAACCCCTTTCCTAGACAGAACTTCCTTAGACATTGCCAATAATGCTATCTAATAATTTTATTCAAATAATATGAATTATTGATTTGATAATTTGAAATAATGTGCAATGACAATTATTGAATCAATAATATAAAATAGCAAAGTAGCACTTATGGATATAAAATATCACGGTAGCAAATATTGAACCAATAAAATATTATGCAATTATAGAATCAATAATATAAAATATTGAACAGTAATTACTGTAACAATAATTAAGTAAGTTCCTTCCTACGTAAGAATCAATAATTCGAAATACTGTGCAATACCGTGTACTACCGTGCAACACCGCGTATTACTGTATTTTAACCACCGGGTATTTCAACAGTACTAACGGTAACAGTTTTGCCATTATTTTTATAAAAAGGTTATTTCTGTCGGTTTCTATATCCGACATTCATTCCGTTGTGGGGTCCACCAATGATTGCGCCGTCGTACGAATATTCTTCGACAAAAAGAATATTCCTCGACCAAACGAATATTTCTCGACACAATGAATATTTTATAATCACTTGCTTACTTTGTAAACTTTGCACATTTCACCCATAACTTATCACATTTGTCAAATCAACACCTTACTATTTCAAAATAATATATAAAGAAAATTAAATCTTATTCATAAAATTTGGGGTCTTACAACCTCCCCTCCTTATGAAATTTTATCCTTGAAATTGACTTACGTACCTGGTATGTCGAAAAGGTGAGGATACCTCGTTTTTATTTTTGATTTTAACTCCCAGGTCATTTCCTCGATATTATGGTTCCTCCACAAAACTTTAACTTGAGGTATAACCTTTGAGAGTAGAACATGTTCCTTCCTATCCAAGATCTTGACAGGTACCTCCTCGTATGTTAAATCTTCAGCTATCTCGTCCGGTTCTAACTCAATAATGTGGTTTGGGTCTTTCACATATTTACGAAGCACAGATATGTGAAAAATGTTATGAACACGAGACATGCTTGGAGGTAAGACGAGTCTATAGACCACATTTTCTACTCGGTCAAGGATTTCAAATGGACCAATGAATCGTAAATCGGTGTCCATAACTTTCTGTAAACTGACTTTGGCACTCGATGCTTCGCCTTGACACGTTTAAACGTTAAACACCTCGAGATAAACTCTGCGATCTCTTTCTTCATATTGGTCCACCAAATTGTATGTTGAAGATCACAATACATTTTGGTACTTCCTGGATGGATTGCGAATGTTGTGTTGTGCGTTTCCATTATGATTCTATACTTCAATTCAGAGTCGTTGGGAATACAAAGTCTGGATTTAACTCAAAGTATTCTCTCTTCATCGATTCTTACTTCGGGAATAGTATCTTCTTGCACCTTCTTCTTCATCTTCATCAGCTCCGGGTTTGTAGCTTGAGCAGCTTTAAATTTATCGATCAAAACTGGTTCTACGCGTATACTTGACATCATCACGTGGGTCTCCGGAGTCTTTAACTCTATCTTCATCCTTTGTACGTAATACAAAATGGGCTTCATGTTGACAATATCGCACTTGTACTCGCATACGATCTTCTACTCAACGCGTCAGCTACCACGTTTGCTTTTTCCAGGATGGTATTGGATGGTATGATCGTAATCTTTCAATAGCTTCAACCAACGTCGTTGTTGCATATTGAATTCGTTCTAGGTAAAGAAATATTAGGATGTCATCAATAATGACAACCACGAAATGATCCAAATATTTGATACTAACTGTGACCCTCATGGTGCTTCAACCATAGCACCTCGTAATTGGTCGAACATATCATCAATACAAGGTAGCGGATACCTATTCTTGATGGTGACATGGTTCAACTCCCGATAGTCAATACAAAGTCGCATACTCCCGTCTTTCTTCTTTACGAATAAAATAGGAGCACCCCAAGGAGATGTACTAGGACATATAAAATCGATGTCTAAGAACTCCTGTAGTAGGACCTTTAACTCCTGAAGTTCCATAGGAGCCATTCGATATGGGGTTTTAGAAATGGGTTTTGTACCGGGTTCAAGGTCAATAAAGAATTCAACTTCACATTATGGGGGTAGACCGGGAAGTTCTTCGGGAAATACATCAGGAAACTCATTAACAACAGAAAGATCATTCAAACCTGACGTATTCTGGTTTAGATCAGTGACATGGGCTAAGAAAGCTTGACATCCGTTTTTCAATAAACGAATAGCTTTATGACTTGAAATAACATTGATTGATTTTAGTGGTTTGGTTGTTTGAATTCGCACAATAGATTGGTTAGGAATATGAAAACTAACAACCTTACAAAAATAATCAATTTTGGCATGATGAATGGTTAACCAGTCGATTAAAAAAAATCACATCAAATGCAAGAATTTTCAAAGATATAAGATCAACAGAAAGTGTGAGGGTACCAATTTGTATCAAACAAGATTTGTAAACTATAGATGTAACGAAGGTTTCCCCCAACAGAGTTTCAATAGATAAGTCAAAGTCTAATTTCTCAGAATTCAAGTTCAAACGTTGAGCACAAGTAGGTGAAATAAAAGAATGGGTAGCACCGGTATCTAATAAAGTGTAAACTTCGTAAGAGTTTATTATCAGCTTACCCGTAATAACCTCGTTCGGGTTCGTTGCTTGTTGGGAAGTCACGACAAAAGTTCTTCCAGGAACCACTGACTTTGACTTGTCAGGGATAGCCTTTGGAGTCACCATCCCTGCTGGACTTGGTTTCGCTACAGGACACACTCGAGCTTGTGCCCTTCCTTTCCACAGTTATAACACAACTTGGATTGTTGTGTGCAGTTGGGGCTGATGTGTCCCTCTTACCCGCATTTATAGCATACGACCGGTGGTCATTCTCCTCCCCTAGAAACAGTTGATGCTGGTGCTGCTGTCGACGTCTTTATGTTCTCATTGTTGTACCTTCTCTTCTTGAAATCTCCCCCCGACTCATTTCTTCTATTATCATGGCCACATTTACCACCGGAGTGGTTACCACTTCTTTCATGATTCTTTCCTCTTTGCTGGTTGTCATTGTTCCGATGACTGCTGCCACCGGTACGACCTTGGTTGTTGTCCCTTAGTTGAACATAATCATTATCTCGTTATAATAACAGGGCACTGTTCACTACATCCGAATATAGAGAAAATTTATGAGAAATGAGGTATTGACGAATCTCGGGTTTCAAACCTCTCAGAAATATTCGCGTCATACGTTCCTCATTCTCCACCAAATGAGGTGCAAACCGGAATAACTCCGCGAATTTAGCCTCGTACTGGGACACAGTCATGTTGTTTTATTCCAGTCTGATGAACTCCACCTCTTTCATGTGACGAATACTTTATGGAAAATACTTGTCATTGAACAGTTTCTGGAACGCCCCCCAAGTCATTTTAAGTGCGGCAGGCTGGGTACTCTTCACAGATTCCCACCAGTAATTTGCTTCTCCTCGGAACAAAAAGGTGGCAAATGGAACCTTCTGTTCCTGCGTGCATCCCAAGACATCAAATATCTTGGTAATTTGCTTAATCCAATTTTCTTCCTTGATTGGATCTGGCTTTCCTTGAAACTCTGGTGGTCCCAACTCTTTAAACTGCTTGGCAGTGACAAGCCGCGAGTTGTTATTTCCACCATTATTATGAACACGAGTCTCCCTCGTCTGGTTTTGCATGAACTGCCAAAAGCTTCTAAACATCCCGTCATTTATCATTTCTTCAATAGGGTTGTTTACAGGAAGAATATAGCCTTCCTGTTGCACGTTCTCCTCGTTGGTGATTAAAGGTGTCTCAACGGTCTCATTCACTCCATTGTTTAAATTTTCAGCTGCCATTCTCAAATACTGCCATAAAACAAGGGTTAATCAAATAAATTAACATATCACACATTAACCCTATGTTCCAACCGACCAATTAAATAACATATAAGCTTAGGTAGGACACACTAGCGAAGGTTTTACTCGTCTCTCTCCTCCTAGTTCTATTCCCAGATCTTCGCTAGAGATCATATCCCTAAGCTCTGATACCAACTGTGAAAATAGGTTCAATACTCAACCCATTTTGAGTTGCCAAAAACACTCAACAAAATTCAAATACAATCTTTCATATCACACGGTCGTGCAAAATACGACCACACAACTGTGAGTGTCAATACAGACATGTAGAAAATATTAACATTCAAACTAAGTTCTCATTACATTTATTATCACACTATTTTAAATAAAAAAAATAGTGAGGACTTCTACAGCTCTAACTCGGACCATCACTCTATTCCCCGACTAGTACCCGCGATATTCTCATTTCCTGAAGAGAACAATGGAAGAAAAGGGTGAGCTCAACTAACCCAGTAAAGAATATTATGACTAAGATAATGAAAAACAAATTATCATTAGCCTTCAATAAATCAGATAAAATATTATGGACAACAAGTTTTAGATCAATATTCGCAGCGAAAATAACAATTCATTGGAAGAGTTAAGTAGAGAATGATGTCTACTATCTTCTTTGATTTAAAAGTCCATCATCAATATTTTATCCCTGTAACATCAATCAATATACATCTCGAATCAAATATCCATCTTTGCACTACGGGCCAAAGATATTCATTTGTATCATCAGTTGGTCATGTTCATCTCAACACCTGTCCATCTATGCACTACGGGCCAATGATATTCATCAGATAATCATTCATCTTTGCACTACAGGTCAAAGATATTCATCATGTAATTATTTATCTTTGCACTACAGGCCAAAGATATTCAGTTATATCACCATTTAGAACTGAGGATGATGAAAAATAATACGAATAACGGATCCAGTGAGATAAAGGACAAATATTAGAGAATTTATCCAGAGTTCAAGAGTGAAGATCAAAACCTGGATCCAATCAAAGATGATTTAGAAGAAAAAAAAATATTTTTTTACCATGAATAGTACCCTGTGAATAGTAACTCGTGAATAGTAACTCGTGAATAGTAACTCATGAATAGTAACTCGACATGAAAAGATAAAAATTTCACAAGAAAGTTCAGACCAATATTTCAGTGAAATAATATTAGATGAAGCGCAAAACTCAAGTAATATCTGATCATTTCAGGAGTTATAGAAGCAATACTTATCGTAGTAAGTTTAGAGTTAGGAATCTGAAATGAAACAATATACGAAACTGCAATTGAATTTTCACCCGTCTGGCGGTAGTCCGCTCAGACAGATTATTTCCATAATTTAATAACAACTAAATACGAAGGGTTATTCACCAGGCATGCGGTAGTCCGCGTAGACAGGTTATTCTCACAAAATAATAAAGAATAGAATAACAACAGGATTTAACCATGCATGCGGTAGTCCGCGTACACAGGTTATTTCAACAGAATAATAAAGAATGGAATAACAACCCTTACGAGTATTGAAAGAAAATAACTCTCTTCATGAATACGAAAGAAATAATACCCCTTACCTTAAAATAAGCTTTAGTGAATTGGTGAGTTATAATGAAGAAATGAGCTTCTATTTATAGGTTCGGCAGAGTAAGGGTAAAATAATCTTTTTGCCATAATTTATGACATCATCGCTTACATCATCGATCTATGACATCATTGCTTACCTCATCGCTCCGATGACATCATTGCTTGCATCATAATAGTTCAAATTTAATTTGCACTCTTCTACCTCGTTTAACTTTTGTACCATGAATTTACTATAATAATGTTACCATTCAAATTATAAAAATCATACTATTATATAATCACATTATACTACTATAATGTAATATTATAATAATATATTTGAATGAATTATTTTATCGGACAAGAAAAAATACCAACTTTCAACAAATGTCACATGTTAAAAATTTCTCTATTTAAATCCACATTGAATAAATATCTCCTTATCATATATATCAAATATTAATTATTCACAAATAATATTACAGAACTACAATATTGACAACCAGGTCGTTCCCACGAAAGAGGGGGCCTTCTGATAAGGATTTCTCCTTACTGGCGCGCAATTAATCAACCCTTTCCTAGACAGAACTTCCTTAGACATTGTCAATAATGCTATCTAATAATATTATTCAAATAATATGAATTATTGATTGGTAATTTAAAATAATGTGCAATGACAATTATTGAATCAATAATATAAAATAGCAAAGTAGCACTTATGGATATAAAATATCAACGTAGCAAATATTGAACCAATAAAATATCATGCAATTATAGAATCAATAATATAAAATATTGAACAATAATTACTGTAACAATAATTGAGTAAGTGCCTTCCTACGTAAGAATCAATAATTTAAAATATACTGTGCAATACCGTGTGCTACCGTGCAACACCGCGTATTACTGTATTTTAACCACCGTGTATTTCAACAGTACTAACGATAATAGTTTTGCCGTTATTTTTATAAAAAGGTTATTTCTGTCGCTTTCTATATCCGACATTCATTCCGTTGTGGGGTCCACCAATGACTGCGCCGTCGTACGAATATTTTTCGACAAAAAGAATATTCCTCGACCAAACGAATATTCCCCGACACAACGATTATTTTATAATCACTTGCCTACTTTGTAAACTTTGCACATTTCATCCATAACTTATCACATTTATCAAATCAACACCTTACTATTTCAAAATAATATATAAAGAAAATTAAATCTTATTCATAAAATTTGGGGTCTTACATTAGATCATATAATTACTCAAATTAAAGCATTTAATTTCACTATTTTTTTTTTGATATTTTGAAGGTTTTGAAGAAAATTCATGAAATTCAACGTCACAGATTTGTTATAACTCTGAATCTGTCCGTTTAAATTTTATTTTATTCGTTTAAACATGCATAATCATTTTAAATCATTAATTTTAAGTTAAACAAACGATTTAAAGCATTTAATTTGTACGTAAGAGCCACATATATATACAACTTTTATGCTCTGTAACTTTCGAATTCCAAATAAAACATAACTATATGGTGTTGATCACTGTAATTCATGTATACATGATATAAAACATGTTATTAACATATACTGACATATATATGATTATATCTTAAGTTAAGTATCAAAAAAGTTATTAATAGAAAATTTTAAAAACACGTTAATGGAAAACTCTGAAAACTTAATTGAAAACTTAATTGAAACTTAATAGGAGAGATTACCCTTGCTAGTTTGTGAAGATGATTCACAGATAATGAAAATCTTCTCTACTTCTTCTTCAATTCACAAGTCTCTTTCAATTTTTTTTCTATCTATTCTCTCTAAAGTTATCTGATAAAAATATACGAAGTCTGATATATGAAAAGCTATTACTAAATTAGATATACGTATACAAAATAATATGCGTATAACGGTAAGTTAGTGGCGTCAGTTAATCTGTAATGGGTTAACTAGTCCAACTCCCTTTAGGGCCTTGTTTGGTTGGCTCCATATTATTTTCTTTTCATTTAATTTAATTAAATTCTTATTATATAGTTTAATGTCACACCTTTATTAATCAATTAATCTTATTTAACTTCAATTAAATAAAATATGACAATTCACATTAAATCACATAATCACATAATTAAAATCCTCATTTATTAATTATGTAAAATCTTTAAATCTCTAATTAATATTAATTAATTAGAATAACAGTATGTTTATTAAATAATTTATTTAATCAATAAGCCCAATTAAATTCATACTTTGAATTATAAAATTCTCTACATTAATTTAATCAATGTAACACATATAATTAAATTAATCTACCACGAATTCATCAATTAATTATTTACTCAATAATTAAATCATCGAAAAATATTTATTTAATTCAATAAATATTAATAATAAATTACAAAATTCTCGTTCGTCACATCTTTCCCCCTTAAAAAAATTCTGTCCCCAGAATCACGGTTCAATTAAATTCATCCCGTTACATTCTCCCCCCCTTACAAAGATTCTGTCCCCAGAATCAATTACACATAAATTAAGCAAATAAATGTGGGTAAGTCTTCATCATGTGTTCTTCGAGTTCCCACGTAGCTTCTTTAGCATTGTGGTTCCTCCAAATTACCTTGACAGAAGGTATAAATTAATTTCTGAGAACTTATTCTTTCTTGTCAACAATTTGAACAGAAACTTTTTCATAGGATAAGTCTTTCTCAAATTATAGGGGTTAATATTCAATCACATATTTGTAATCGGGTTTGTAAGGTCGTAACACTAATACATGGAAGACGTTGTGGACATTCTCTAGCGCTGGAGGTAAGGGTACCTCATATGCGACTTCTCCAATCCTTCGCAGCACCTCAAAGGGTTCAATGAACCTCAAGCTCAATTTTTCCTTCTTTTCGAATATGATCTTTCCCTTCCAGGGAGAGACTTTCAAAAACATAAAGCTACCCGATTCAAATTCAACATTCTTGCAGTGTGGATCGACGTATTTCTTCTGCCTATCATGAGCAGCTACTAATCGTGTCCGGATCACTTTGACTATCTCTGCTGTCTGTTGTACTAGTTCTGGACCTAGCAATTATCTCTTGCCAACTAAATCCCAGTATAGTGAAGTTCTACACTTTTTACCGTACAACGCTTCGTAAGGCGGCATGCCAATACTTGCGTGGTAACTATTGTTATAATCGAATTCCACAAGTGGTAAGTGATCATCCCAACTTTCTTTGAAATCCATGATGCATGCTCTTAGCATATCTTCTAAAGTCTGGATCGTTCTTTCGCTCTGCCCGTCTGTCTGAGGGTGATATGTCGTACTCATTCTTAATTGCGTCCCCATGCATTCCTGGAGTCGTTTCTAGAAATTTGATGTGAAACGCGAATCTCAATCGAAAACAATCGACACTGGAACTCCGTGCCTTGAAACAATCTCTTTCATATATAGTTTTACCAACCGATCCAAGTTAAATCTGATTTTGATCAGAAGGAAGTGTGCTGATTTCGCCAATCAGTCAACTATAACCCATACTGCGTCGTAGCCTTTCTGAGTTGTCGGAAGGCCAGCCACGAAATCCATTGTAATATGTTCCCATTTCTATTCTGGGATCTCTAGAGGTTGTAGCAAACCACTCGGCCTCTGATGTTCTGCTTTTATTTTCTGACATGTCAGACACTTGGCAACACAATCGGCAATATCTCGTTTTATATTCGGCCACCAAAAATGCTTTCAGAGATCCTGGTACATCTTGGTACTTCCGGGGTGAATTGAATACCGTGAACTATAAGCCTCACTCAAAATGTCTTCCTTAATTTCTGGCACTGGCGGTACCCAAACTCTGCTCTCAAATCTTAACATTCCCTCGTTGTCCACCTTGAATATCGGTTTAATCCTTTCAGATACCTTCTTCTTCACCTTCTCACACTCTTCATCCTAAAGTTGAGCTTCTATAACTTTATCCAATAGAGTTGTACCAGCCTGTATCTGGAACAACTTTTCATCGACTTCCATAAGATACCTCACCTCCAATTCCAGCTTCTCCATTGTTGAAATTAGCTCCTCCTGAGCGGTCAACAACATCAATTTCTCCCAACTTTTTCTGCTCAAGGCATTGGCAACCACATTTGCTTTACCCGGATGGTATAAAATCTCCCAGTCATAGTCCTTAATTAACTCCAACCATCTTCTCTGGCGCATATTCAAATCCTTCTATGTAAAAATATATTTCAGACTCTTGTGATCTGTATATATTTCACACTTCTCCTTGTTGCGTCGTTTCGGTGTTAACAAAACGGGCACAAAACACGTGCAAGCATACACGGTTGACAAGTAATAAATTTGATAAGTAAAGTTCGTTCCCACGGAGAAAAGGAGTTAAGCTTAACTATTATGCAACAGTCCTATAGTTATCTTCAGCTGCTCAAACGAGTATTACAATATGACTTAATAACTAGATTGATTTTAAAGTATAATTAACTAATTAACAAACGGGGGCTCAAATTTGGAGAAATATGGGATCCTAACTTCACCTATTGCATCGTCTAGATTACCAACACCTCATGTCAAGTATAAATAATCACATAGCAATGCTAGTCGGGAGCACAATTGTGAGTCAAGGCTATTTGTCAATAAACCAAGCCCATATCATATAATATCCACAAAAGAGATAGAAATCACATGAACACCAATAAAACCTAAATCACTATATGTCTATGTGATTACAAGCTATATTAGTTTAAGTGCAAGCCCCCGATAGACTACGTATGGCAATACGGTATATTTCAATCTGAATTACGAATCACAAAACTCATCGAATGCAAGTTTCACGAACATAAGCTAGCATGGCAAAATCTAAGTTTACAGTTCCTCTTTCAATTCCATATAAACTATTACAGTAGATGTTGATCAAGCATCTAAACATACAATACAACCATGCTAGGCAATCCATACATTTTCACTCATACATTTCAAAGAGGCATAAAATGTAGCGCCCCCAAATCCGGGTCCCATGAACCTCAGACCTGGCACGTTACGATGCATCATTTTTATAACTATTGCGGAAGATATAAACATAAATTGTTTATGCAATAACTTTTACAACATAATTTCCAAGGTCTATAACCTTAACTTAATACCTGCATTCAATATCCTACATGACATACAATGTCATTTGTATTCTATACTATTACCATTTTAACTGTATAATAATTCCATCTTGAAACTTGTCTTTGCCTTTGACTGTGTCCGAAGTTTTGTCTTTATTCTAAAATATTTACCATGATATAGCAAGGGTGAGCAACAAGTTTGCCCAACAAGTTTAAGTTCAAATGAAGATATATCATGATTGAAAAGAATAATAAGCTGACAAACTTTCAACAATAGAATATTGGTGAAAGAACATTAATCAATTTACATAAATGAATGACCGATACAATAATGATGAATGACCAATAATGAACATGAACAAATTTAACTGAACCAAATGGTAATGAAGGTGATCAGCCTTTCATACTTGATGAACATATGCAACATGCACTAAGTGCGAATTAATAATCAGTATAGATGTGAATAATTAACAATAATTATTCACGAACATGCTTCGAAATACAACTCAAGGTTGAGTTAAAGAAAACTTGTCTGTTCAGCGAGCTACAACTTTCTAGCTTTAATTAACAATCTTTGAATGACCTATCATTGATAAGGTAGATCTGTCAATTAATACTGCGTATATTTCATCAATACGCTAACTCGTATTATTATCTCACCAATAATACATTCACCGGGTACATGCATCTAATGTACTATCATTAATCCTATAAGATATTTAATTGATCTTAGGTTAATGATTTAATAATTAATAAGGCTTTCCTTAAGGGATAACCACTTATTAGATCTTTAAACAATTTATTTTAATTGTTTCATTAAGGAGTTATTTAATTTCGTTCAATTGTTAACTCCCTCTTCCTTCGATTACCATTTAATATTAGTGAAATAGTAATTAACTATTTACCTTTAGTTATTACTTACAAATAACCAATTATAACTCCTTATTATTTAATGTTAATTAAATAATGGAAAATTCAATTATTATTTGTCTTTAAATAATAATTAATAATTCCCTCATCTTTGAATAAATAATATTTGATTTATTCACTTCATTCTTCTTTAATTATTCCTTATTATTTTAAAAGGATAATTAATTAACATTCATCTTTATTTATTATTCAAATAATAAATAATTAATTCTATAAACTTTCAGATCAAAGTAAGTAACTAATTACTTAATCTTACTTAATTATAACTTAATCATTATTTAATATTAATTAAATAATAATTAATTAATTGATTAACTCAATTTTTTATTTAAGCTTAGTTAAATAATAAGTAGTTATCTTACTAACACTAACCTATTTTAATTATTACTTAACATCATTGAAATAATAATTAAATCATTAATTATATTTCATTTTATATGTATTTAACTTAATAGCCCATTAGTGGCCTTAAAGTTATTTATTACAATATCTTGCTTTCATTTCGTTCCATAATGGTACTCAAATTTACGCCCAAAATTTCCAGATTTGGGGTCCTTCACGGAAATGCTCGTAGAACGAAGTCTACAACTCGAATTTTGGTTCCGTTGGAGGCGTTGGATTCGTATCTTCCCAAACTCCAATTTCCATTCATCAAACATTAGATTCTATTTTGTTTAGGTCCTGGAAATCTGTGCCAAAGTGACTAATCAGCAGAAAAATTTGCAACAATTTAGTCGTTTTCTAGATTTGAGGTCCTTTACGGAAACGTTCATATCTCGAGATCTACATCTCGGATTTGGGTCCATTTAGTATTGTTGGATTTTTATTTTCCTGAACTACGTTTTCCATATATCAAAAACCAAATTTGAGTTTATTTTGGTTACCGAAAATAGTCCACAAGTGACTGATCAGTAGCATGTTCTCAACAGTTGGGTAGTTTCGGATTTAATCCATATCTTACTCATTTTAAAACATATTTGAGTGATTCCAAAGGGGTTTAGCCCTTAACTCATGCATCTAGCATACCAAGAAAGAAAACCTCAAATATAACTTGTAAATCTCAACATGCACATGATAAAGCATACTAGTTAAACAAAAATTCCTTTAAAAATCCATTTAACTTCTTTTTTTTTTCCAAATCTTACCATATGAACTCATATAAATTCACAAGTCTTATTTGTTAAACTCAAGATCTAACACTCTAATCATGATATTAACCATATTCAAAATGCATCACAAGAATCTATCATAAACTCACCTAGTGCATGCATGCATGTGCCTTTCTCTACTCATTTGGTACAAATCTCCCTTTTGATCTTATATTCAACTTCAAAAAATGTTTTGATCATCAAATAAAACATTTATACACTAATAGATGAAGAGTTTATCAAAGATCAAACTTAAGACTTTTGTTTCATCAAAAATCCACCAAATAAGAAATCAAGTTTAAAAAAGTACAGAGAAGCAATACCTAATTTTTCTTGTTATCTTCCTTATCTTGCCAAAGTATCTTACAAACTTGGCATGCATGAAGCACAAGATCCTCTCTTCTTCTTCCTCTTGGCCGAAAATCTCTCCCTATTTTCTCTCTATGTTTTGATTTTCTTTTGCTAGCTAACTTGGAGAATGAAATGAAAATGAGTAAACTCCTTATTTGTAAATGAGATGGGTTTATTTATAAGCTAGCAATAGGTGTAGATATAACTTATATATCTATACTAAATCTCCTAATATCTTCTATCTCCCCTCTCTTATCTTTAGCAAATCTAAGCATATCTCACCAAATCTCTGCATATCTTTACAAAATCTATCCAATATCTTTTCTTTCTCCCATTGGGCTATGCTTGGGCTTTGCTTTAATTCACTTGGGCTTGCACCTTTTTCTTGTTTACTTACTAACAAAATTAAACTTGGGCTTCCACCCATAAATAAATTGGGTCATCAATATACTTGTTTTAAAAATTTTATATTGGGCTACACAAATAATTTCTTACACATAAATCTTTAATTCCATAACACAATTAGACGTGCTATACTTAGATTATAAAATTAATAAATTGAGATAATAAACTTAATCTCTTAGGTTAGTAAAAGATTTAAATATTAACATCCTTTTTTATTATAACCTTTAGGTTATTTAAATTTTCATACCTAATATATATATTAGATTACATTAGTTTCTTTTATTTGATTATTATATAATAAACAAAAATAAAAAATCAAATATTATACATACACAAAACCATATAAGTCCTTCACAAAATTTTTAAATCCATACTCTTTTTCTAGTCTAGGTCTTATTATTTAACCTTTATTTAATCGTTTAAGAGTTTGTAAATTTTATAAATTCTCAGGGTTGTCACATTCACCCATTCTTCTAAGAATTTCGTCCTCAAAATTACAGCCTACTAATCCCTACTATTTTTATCCATCAAAACTAGGTTTTCAACTTAACCTTTATCCAATCATATCAGATTCTACCCGTACACAACGAGTTCATACTATTTTATATCCATCGTCACATATTACCACAACATCACTCTAAAGAGTTAAAAAATTTTATATCATGCTGAGGGGTCATATTGACCATGAACTTTTATTTTTCAATTTTAAAACGGTTTGAACAGAAATTCATCTATAAACCGGAACACCAACTTGTGTAAATTTGATACCAATTGCATTAACTTGACACCAACTTATGTCAATTTGATACCAACTTGTATCACGTAATGCTGACGCCAACTTGTGTCGGATACCAACTTGTACCCATTTGATACCAACTTAAAATAAAATTCCGCACCAAAACAATTTGGTTTGGCATAAGCTCTCAACTAATACTTGAATTTCATAAACTTTTGTCTAGCTGAATCAAATAGCTTTGACGTATACCAATAATTCAAATATCAATCGAAATATGTGTCTGGCCAAATTTAATTGACACTTGAATTTTTTTTAAAATTCTGAAAATCATTTTATGACGTCATTATACCGCACTGTGTTTACAGTCCGTTGAAGATTATGTCATTTTTGTGACTTTGTCATACAACAATATACCATAGTTGGCTGACGATCTTTAGATCACATCCAACACTAGGCAATACTGCATTATTGACTCCATCATTTTTTTATCATTTCTGCACCAAGTTCCATGATGCATTGATGATATATAAAATAGATTTTGATATTTTAAATAATTTTTATCTAGCCTAAACAATTAGCGTAGACTCTTCTTTAAATAGTTCAAAATTATTGAAAATTATTTTTGGAATTATCATGTCGCAACAGGTAACGATGTGTCAGGGTCTTGAAGTCCACATATATACAATTGTAACCATGTTTTGAAGATAACCAAAAATTCATTTTTGCTGTTATTATACTGCAACGTGTAACGATGTGATAATGGCTCAAAGTCCATCTCCACACCCTTGTCACCATGTTGTGAAGATAACAAAAATTTATTTTATTTCGAAAAGCATATTAGTGCGAATTTATCTTGATGTTAAAAATTTTGAAGTCTAGCATAGCTAGAAGATTTGGAATACCTATGCTTCCACCTTCAACTTCAATTGCTCTAATGATCCATTGCTTAATAATTCTATCTATTTCTATTATCCTCAATCCTTCATAAACAATTTTTCTATACCCCTGTATAGTTTATCAAACATACCACACGTTATGAGTTTAGGAACTTACCAAAATAATATGAGTTTAGGAACTTCTCCTAGCAATACGTAGTTCAAGAACCAATCAGGAACTGTCCATAAGCTTAGGGGTTCAAAAACATACCATACGATTATGAGTCACAAACTTACCATACGTATGAGTTTTAAGACCTCGCACCTAATCTTATATTCTCTATCTATCCGTTATACACATGAGAAAAGAATCACCTTCTCATCATACATATAGCGAATAGCGCGACACTGATATTTCAATGATTATCAATGTGATAAACTAAGTAGTCGTTAGACCAAGCACAAAACCCCCGTCCATACAAAGGTTTGTACAACTTAGCAATCACCTGAGTCCTCAATTGAAATCCCACATAATCTTAGCTCCCTCAATACTCGATACGAATTTTATTTAATCCGTATCTACAATTCACAACTCTTTCCTGAGTTTTAATAGTATAATTTTATAGTACAACTGTCATACAACAATTCTGCTATAAAGTTTTCAATCATTTGGTTGATCATCTGTCCTCTTATGACCTCATTAGATCACGTTGTGATCTCATATTATAATCGTATTATATTACGATTCTTTCCTATCTTATGATCGTTTTATTTTACGATCTTCTTTCCCTTTATACTTTTAGTCTTTTAGACTATATCTATTCAATACTACTGTTCATCTTTATTATCAGAGTTAGGTAACTCTGGATCTTTATTACTTGTCAGGATTCTTCTTTGAATCTTATTGACTTATTAATACCTTGCCCAAATTCATCGCTTAGAACTTAAACTCTATTTGAGTTTATTCCTATTCCTCATCCCCGCGGTTATAGCCTAAGGTACCCCTATCTAAGGTTTATAACCTACAGCTCTGATACCAACTGTAGCGCCCCCAAATCCGAGTCCCAAGAACCTCGGACCTGGTACGTTACGATACATCATTTCTATAACTCTTGCGAAAGATATAAACATAAATTATTTATACAATAACTTTTGTAACATAATTCCCAAGGTCTGTAACCTTAACTTAATAGATGCATTCAATATCCTACATGACATACAATGTCATTTGTATTCTATACTATTACCATTTTAACCGTATAATAATTCCATCCTGGAACTTGTCTTTGCCTTTGACTGTGTTCGAAGTTTCATCTTTATTCTGAAATATTTACCATGATATAGCAAGGGTGAGCAACAAGTTTGCCCAGCAAGTTTAAGTTCAAATGAAGATATATCATGATTGAAAAGAATAATAAGCTGACAAACTTTCAATAATAGAATATTGGTGAAAGAACATGAATCAATTTACATAACTGAATGACCGATACAATAATGATGAATGACCAATAATGAACATGAACAAATTTAACTGAACCAAATGGTAATGAAGGTGATCAGCCTTTCATACTTGATGAACATATGCAACATGCATTAAGTGCGAATTAATAATCAGTATAGATGTGAATAATTAACAATAATTATTCACGAACATGCTTTGAAATATAACTCAAGGTTGAGTTAAAGAAAACTTGCCTGTTCAGCGAGCTACAACTTTCTAGCTTTAATTAACAATCTTTGATTGACCTATCATTGATAAGGTAGATCTGTCAATTAATACTGCGTATATTTCATCAATACGCTAACTCGTATTATTATCTCACCAATAATACATTCACCAGGTACATGCATTTAATGTACTATCATTAATCCTATAAGATATTTAATTGATCTTAGGTTAATGATTTAATAATTAATAAGGCTTTCCTTAAGGGATAAACACTTATTAGATCTTTAAACAATTTATTTTAATTATTTAATTAAGGAGTTATTTAATTTCGTTCAATTGTTAACTCCCTCTTCCTTCGATTACCATTTAATATTAGTTAAATAGTAATTAACTATTTACCTTTAGTTATTACTTACAAAAAACCAATTATAACTCCTCATTATTTAATGTTAATTAAATAATGGACAATTAAATTATTATTTGTCGTTAAATAATAATTAATAATTCCCTCATCTTTGAATAAATAATATTTGATTTATTCACTTCATTCTTCATTAATTATTCTTTATTATTGTAAAAGGATAATTAATTAACATTCATCTTTATTTATTATTCAAATAATAAATAATTAATTCTATAAACTTTCATGTCAAAGTAAGTAACTAATTACTTAATCTTACTTAATTATACTTTAATCATTATTTAATATTAATTAAATAATAATTAATTAATTGATTAACTCAATTTATCATTTAAGCTTAGTTAAATAATAAGTAGTTATCTTACTAACACTAACCCATTTTAATTATTACTTAACATCATTTAAATAATAATTAAATCATTAATTATATTTCATTTTATATGTATTTAACTTAATTGCCCATTAGTGGCTTTAAAGTTATTTATTACAATATCTTACTTTCATTTCGTTCCATAATGATACTCAAATTTTCGCCCAAAATTTCCAGATTTGGGGTCCTTCACGGAAACGCCGGTAGAACGAAGTCTATAACTCGAATTTTGGTTCCGTCGGAGGCGTTGGATTCGTATCTTCCCAAACTCCAATTTCCATTCATCAAACATCAGATTCTATTTTGTTTAGGTCTAGAGGCGAAATTAGGGGTAGGGGGGGGGGGGTGAGCCGCCAGCCAGCAAGGCGCCTGCGAGCAGTCGTCTTCTCTTGTCTTCTTCTTCCCCTCTTCGGTCTTCTGACTCTGCAACACATGTTTGTTTCTTTTTTTTTTCTTTTTTTAGTAACATGAAACGACGTCGTTTCATTAAATAAAAATAAAAAATAAAAAAAATATTTTATTAGGGATTTAAGACTTTATCTTCATTGTCTTCACTCAATCACTCTTCAGACTCTCTTACTCTCTTCACTAACTCTTCCCTCTTTCGCCTCCAGCCTCCAATGCTCCTGCCTCTGCCTCCTTACTTCCTCACTGCTCCAGCCGCCGCCGCCCGCCGCCGCTGACTGCTCCAGCCTCCACTACTCTAGCATTGCTTTGGACTTTGGTAATTTCTAAATTCTAATTTAGCCTAAATGCCTTTCAAATTATATTATTTCATGTTAAGAATCAAGATGATCTCTTTAATTTTTCCGATTATTGTAGTTTTAATTTATTAATTTTTCTGATTGTTGACTTGTTGTAATTATATTATTTAATTTTTTCTTTAATTTAGGTTTGTTTTAATTTTTCCAATTATTTCCAATTAATTTTTCTTTTCTTTTACATTTGTTTGGCCTTTGAGAATCCTAAGGGAAAGAATTTTGATGAATTTTAATAATTTAATGTTTACATCTTTAATCTTTTAGTAATTTAGTTTTTCAAAATTGTTACTGTTGGAGTAATCTTAAATTATTGTTTAATTTCTGTTTTCTTAAATCCTAAGAGAATTGATGAATGATGAAATTATTATGAAATGTTTAAATTGATGAAATTATTGATTAGCAATTGATGTTTTTATTTATACTAGATTATGGATAAATACTTGATTAAGCGACAAAGAACTGTTGATTCTTCTGATAATCAATTACCAAGTTTCGAAACAAGTGGTGATATTAATAATTCACGTGTGGAGTTCAATCCGAATGATATTATTAGTGATCCGGGGTTACGTAAATTAATTGAAGACTTTGCTATTGTGATTAGAGATCAAGTTCGAAGAGAGTATTTGACTAGAGGTCCATGTCAACCAATTGCCCATAATTATCCCCAAAAATACTTTTCTAATGTGAAGAGAAGCTTTCGGCCCACTTGGTTTAAAAATATTTGAATGGTTGGAGTATAGCATTTCAAAGGATGCGGCCTTTTTCTTTTGCTGCTATTTATTTGGCAATTCAAACAGAGTAGATGCTTTTATAAAAAGAGGGTTCAGCAACTGGAAAAAGGCAATTGAATAATTTCAAGAACATGTGGGTGCTTCGAATAGTGCTCATAATGATGCTAGAATACAACTTCAAGGTTTTAAAAATCAAAGTCAGAGTGTGTCACATATACTACTAGCACAAGGGCAAGAGATGGAGGTTGCTTATCGCACCCGTTTAACGGCGACTTTGGATGTCACACGCCTTCTTTTGAAGCAAGGTTTGCCTTTTCGTGGACCTGATGAGTCATTGACTTCATCAAATAAGAGAAATTTCCTTGAGTTTTTTGAGTGGTACAGACTACGAAATGAAGAGGTAAGCAAGGTAGTTAATGAGAATGGTCCTAGAAACAATCAAATGACTTCTCCAAAAATTCAAAAAGAACTAGCAAGTGCTTCTGCCGTGGAAACTACACTTGCCATCATCAATGATATTGGGGACAACATATTTTCTATTATGGTTGATGAGTGTCGAGATGTTTCAATAAAGGAGCAAATGGGAGTTGTTTTGAGATATGTAAACAACCATGGAGATGTGATTGAAAGGTTTCTTGGTGTGGTACATGTGCCTGACACTTCGTCTATTTATTTGAAGAATGCTATTGATGAATTGTTTACAAAGCATAAATTGTCATTATTGAGATTGAGAGGTCAAGGATATGATGGGGCTTCAAATATGCGAGGCGAGTTCAATGGATTGAAGGCTCTTATTTTAAAAGAAAATCTATATGCAAGGTATGTCCATTGTTTTTCTCACCAACTCCAATTAGTTGTTGTTGCTGTTTCCAAGAGCAGCCGTATTGTGAGTGATTTTTTTTCAATATGTTACTATGATTGTTAATGTGGCTGGAGCATCATGTAAAAAGAAAGATAAACTTAGACAGCTTGAACATGATAGGATCGTGGGTGTTTGGAAAAGGGAGAGATAGTTAGTGGTAAAGGAAAAAAAAAATCAAGAAATCAGTTTAAGACGGCCAGGAGATACTCGTTGGGGGTCACATTACATAATAATAATCTGTCTTATGTCTATGTGGAATTCCGTATTACAAGTGCTTGAAAATGTGCATGATGATGGTGCTTCTGATGATAATAGCGGTATAGCCATAAGTTTGATTGATAAGATGGAGAATTATGAATTTGTATTTGTGATGCATTTGATGAAATATTTATTGGGAATCACAAATGATTTGTCACTTGCCTTACAACAAAAAGATCAAAACATTGTACATGCTGTGAGATTGATTGGGGTAATGAAAGCTCGACTACAAGATTTTAGGGAGGCAGAATGGGAGAATTTTTTGAAGGAAGTCAATATATTTTGTGAGAAGAACACGATCCCAATAATTAATATGGAAGACAACATGAGATCCCGCGGTCGTAGCAGGCGCAATGGACAAATTATTACTAATTTTCATCATTATCGTGTTGAGATTTTTTGTCAGGTATAATCTCTATAAATCTTTTTTCATTATTCCTATGTAAAAATTTATCTTTTTTTTTATTTTTCATTATTACAATGCAGGTTGTTGATTCCATTGTTCAAGAGATGAGCAATTGTTTTTCAGAAGCAAGCACAGAGTTACTTTTATGCATATCATGCCTTGATCCAAGGGATTCGTTCTCTCAATTTGACAAAAATAAATTACTCTGTCTTGCTGAGCATTATCCAGAAGACTTCTCATTGACTGATCGCATGATACTTGGGGATCAACTTAAAAATTACATTTATGATATGCGATGCGATAGTCAATTTTTTGGGATCGAAAATTTGGGTTTGGGAAGTCTTGCTAAGATGCTGATTGAAACAAGAAGACATGTGACTTTTACATTGGTATATCGATTGATCGAGTTGGCTTTGGTTTTACCAGTTGCAACTGCTACTGTTGAAAGAGTATTCTCTGTGATGAAAATTGTCAAGACCGACTTGCGTAATAAAATGGGAGACGAGTGGATGAATGACAGTTTGGTAGTTTATATTGAGAAGGATATTTTTTCAACAATTGAAAACGAACAAATTTTGAGACGTTTTCAAACTATGCAGACTCGCAGGATACAGTTGCCTCCTCTCACTCATACAACCGAAAGAAGTTCTTCAAGTGTCAATAAATAAATTTTTTTATTGATGTATTTTGACCCCCACCCTATAAACATGTTCTGGTTCTGCCACTGTTTAGGTCCCGGAAATCAGTGCCAAAGTGACTGATCAGCAGAAAAATTCGAAACAGTTTAGTCGTTTTCCAGATTTGAGGTCCTTTACGGAAACGCTCATATCTCGAGATCTACATCTCGGATTTGGGTCCATTTGATATCGTTGAATTTGTATTTTCCCGAACTACGTTTTCCATATATCAAACACCAAATTTGAGTTTGTTTTGGTTACTAAAAATAGTCCACAAGTGACTGATCAGTAGCATGTTCTCAACAATTGGGTAGTTTGGGATTTAATCCATATCTTGCTCATTTTAAAACATATTTAAGTGATTCCAAAGGGGTTTAGCCCTTACCTCATGCATCTAGCATACTAAGAAAGAAAACCTCAAATATCACTTATAGATCTCAACATGTACATGATAAAGCATACTAGTTAAACAAATATTCCTTCAAAAATCCATTTAACTTCTTTTTTTTTTCCAAATCTCACCATATGAACTCATATAAATCCACAATTCTCATTTGTTAAACTCAAGATCTAACACTCTAATCATGATATTAACCATATTCAGCATGCTTCAAAAGAATCTATCATAAAATCACCTAGTGCATGCATACATGTGCCTTTCTCTACTCATTTGGTACAAATCTCCCTTTTGATTTTTTATTCAACTTCAAAAAATGTTTTGATCATCAAATAAAAGATTTATACACCAATAGATGAAGAGTTTATCAAAGATCAAACTTAAGACTTTTGTTTCATCAAAAACCCACCAAATAAGAAATCAAGCTTAAAAAATAAACAGAATCAATACCTAGTTTTTCTTGATATCTTCCTTATCTTGCCAAAGTAGCTTACAAACTTAGCATGCATGAAGCACAAGATCCTCTCTTCTTCTTCCTCTTTGCCGAAAATCTCTCCCTCTTTTATCTCTATGTTTTAATTTTCTTTTGCTAGCTAACTTGGAGAATGAAATGAAAATGAGTAAACTCCTTATTTGCAAATGAGATGGGTTTATTTATAAGCTGGCAATAGGTGTAGATATAACTTATATATCTATACTAAATCTCCCAATATCTTCTATCTCATCTCTCTTATCTTTAGCAAATCTAAGCATATCTCACCAAATCTCTCTATTTCTTTACAAAATCTATCCAATATCTTTTCTTTCTCCCATTGGGCTAAGCTTGGGCTTTGCTTTAATTCACTTGGGCTTGCACCTTTTTCTTGTTTACTTACTAACAAAATTAAACTTGGGCTTCCACCCATAAATAAATTGCGCCATCAATATACTTGTCTTAAAAATATTATATTGGGCTACACAAATAATTCCTTACACATAAATCTTTAATTCCATAACCCAAGTAGACGTGTTATACTTAGATTATAAAATTAATAAATTGAGATAATAAACTTAATCTCTTAGGTTAGTAAAAGATTTAAATACTAACATCCTTTCCTATTATAACCTTTAGGTTATTTAAATTTTCATACCTAATATATATATTAGGTTACATTAGTTTCTTTTATTTGATTATTATATAATAAACAAATATAAGAAATCAAATATTATACATACACAAAACCATATAAGTCCTTCACAAAATTTTTAAATCCATACTCTTTTTCTAGTCTAGGTCTTATTATTTAACCTTTATTTAATCATTTAAGAGTTTATAAATTTTATAAATTCTCGGGTTGTCACATAAAATCCTAGACTAAGCAGTAAGATCCATTAGAATTCCATAATGGAAGTTTGTTCATCTCTGAACCACAAACCATTATGGGATTTAAGCCAAGCATTTGAAGCAATAATGAAAGTAAAAGAAAAGAGAGATACAGAATGCAAATCTTGTGGTTCCCCTTTCAGTAGAAGCTTTCAATCTCAAGTTTAAACCACCACCAAACTCCAAAGTGAAACCCTAACAATAAAAGCTACTTAGATCAAGAAGGGACCCTTCAAGTTCTCTAGCCCAAGAAATTGTAAGAACTTGAATGCTATATTAAAAACTAAGTCTGAGAAGTGATAAGTTCATTCAATGCAACACAAAGCCTTATAAAGAATACACTCAGCAAAATAAAACTAAAAATCAGTATCTTTGACCGGCGCGGCCGTGCGGTCTCCTTTGTATTTCTGGCGCGGGCGCGCTGATACCTAGATCAGGCCTCTGGCCCTACCATTCGGCGCGGGCGCGCGGGCTATAGGGCGCGGCCGCGCGTGCTGCAAAACTTTGCTGATGTAATTTGGCTTTGGTGCTGCCTTTTTGTGCATCCTTGATGCTTCTTTTCTTGCTTCATGCTCCTTCACAATTGCTGATTTGAGGCCTTTTGCTCGTGCACTTTTCTCCTGCCATCTTCATCATCATGCCAAGTCCAATCCCACCTTGCCTTACTCCAACCTTTCCAAATCATGCCAAGCCATGCCATTAGAGTTTACTTTCTGAAATATGCAAAACAAAAATAAAATATATTAAAAGATACTAAAATGTTTGAGTTTAAGCCATAATCATAGCAAGTTGATATCCAATAAGTAGGTATAAAACCTACTTATCAAATACCCCCAAACTTGAACTATTGCTTGCCCTCAAGAAAAAACACAAATGCAAACTACATGATATGCAACTAAACTACATGAAAATGAATCCCAATATATCAGCCATGTTATAAATTCCAACAAGTTGTGCCTCAGAGAAATAAAAAGAACAATAAACAAAGCAACAGGTCAAGCAACAATTATAAAGACATACAATCTGTAAATCATAACCTGTTACTAAGATGTAGTGCGTGTGTGCAATGTCATAAACAAGCTTGATAGAGGTAAAGATTCCACATGCTATACTTCTAAGGAAGGAAAATTGAGGTTTTAAATCAAGAATTTTTCATTTATACAAAATAATGACCAAACCAACTCATAGATACAAGTTGAAGTGCAACAAGGGCTAAATATGCTTTTATTCACACACGAGGGCGATATTCGCACTTTTCTCGCGGTTACACCCGACTGTGCAATGCTAGGCCCTCTTAGGCTTTTCAATGATACCCATTTATTGAGCTTTTGACCAACGACTCCCAAACCATAAAGGCCTTAGGGCGCTGGGTGTAGAGACAATCCCCTAGGGCGTACTTGCTCGAGTATCAAAGGCCACAAGACTTCGCTAGCCAAGGCGTTTATTCTATTTTTTTCTTTTTCACAGCTTATTTTCTTTTCTTTTGCTTTTTCTTTTTCTTTTTATTAGCATGCATACCCAAAGTTTTCCCTCAAACTTGTTTTCCAGTGTTGTTAAGGTCATTATTGCCTTTATTACACAATTCTAGCAATTAAAAACAAAAAATTTCCCCTTAGAAGACAAGCATGCACTACTCTAGCCAACAATCAAGTAAAGACAAAATTGTGCTATCCGATGTCATCAAAGCAGCAGGTATAGATTACATCATATATAAAAATATAACTGAGCTTAAGCTACTAACAGAGTTCTAATGTCATCATTGGCCAGACTGGAATTCAACATGCTAAACAAAAGGGATTATGCAATGTAATGCAATTAAACACAACTAAATAAACAAAATAAAATAAAACTGGAAAAATTTTATGCATAATTTAACTAACACATACTAGAATGCAATGCAACTACTATATACGACCTATCATGCAATAAAAACTATCTGCAATTAACTAAATGCAAATAACTAAATGCAACTAAAAACTTAAAACTATATGCAACTACTACTACTAACACCCAATACTCGCAAACTTGAAATATTCAATGTCCCCATTGAAGGTAAAGGGTCAGGAAAAATCCCCTACTAATCGGCATGGCCACCCTCCTCGGGTGGGGAATCTGGTGGAGGTATGGCATGGCGGATCCGAAGACAGGCCACTCCAGCATTGTTCCTTGCTGCGCAAAGGCCTCGGCTAGGGAATGTGATAAGCCATTGACAAACGCTGCAAAATTGGTGTGCAAAGCGTCCATCCTCTTCTCTAAGCGCCTAAACCTGCGATCTTGATGAATGTCACCGGCTGGAGGAGGGGCAGTGGCCTCGGCTTGCTGTGGTTGCGGTGGAGGAACTGGTGGAGGAGCTAATACAATGAACCCTTTTCCCCTCGGGTCTGCCTTGCCTCCAGCCCAATCCATAATATTCTTAATAGTGATGTGATTAATGTCCCCACTAGGCATTTGGACCTGATCATCATCTCATTCGATGCCTGCTTCAGAACAGAGATGGGCCACCACGGATGCGTGTGGAATGGACCCTGTGGTGCTGCCCCTCATAAAATATAGCATGTTCTGGTGAAGCAAATGGCCGACGTCGATATATTTCCCTATGATAATCCCCCATAGTATGATGGCTCTCTCTACTGTAACCTCGTGCTGGTGCGTGGGCATAGAGGAACAGATTCCATGCCCTAGCATATCTGTTCATCCCTGAGGCGAGCAACTGATCCAAGTTAGTTTCAAACCTTTTTGCCTCGACCCAGTTCACCTGTTTGGCCAGCACTGATGGAAAATTCAAGACCCCACAAATTGCAGCCGGGCAGTAATCAACAGTTTTGCCCCTAACGAATGAAAAGCCATTCTGCGTCACTTTGGCGTTAGCATAGAATTCACGGACGATAGCCAAAGGGACTGGTGGTGGTGTCTCACATACTCCCTGCCAAACCATCTCTTGAATCATGGCAAGCAATTGCCCATCCTCCTTCGCATGCTTAAAACCCCTCTCTTTTAGCACTGTCTTGGCTGCAATTCGGTAATACTCTTCTTGGGCCTCCAAATTGATGAATTTAGTCAAATCAATAGTGATGTCATCATCCTGGTCACTGTGAGCAGGCGATGCGGAAGCGGAAGTGGAAGCGACAGATCGTGAACGCTTAGGACCCATGAGAATTGTCCGAAAAAATACCCTTGCAAACCCTTGATTATGAATTCTGAACAAAAATATGCAAACCTTGAGCAACCCTAACAATCTCATTGTGATAGAATTTTGTTGGAGCGTGATGGTATGGGAGTGTAGGATTGGTGTATAATATGAAGATATGGAGAATTTGGGTAGGAGAGGTAGAGGGTTGTGTATGGGAATTAGGTTAGGCTTTGAATTGAGAGAGATATAGAGAGTTCGTGGGTTTGTGAATTTGAGAGGAGGCGTGATGGTATTAGATATAGACTTAGGGTTTGAACGGTTTTGTGCAAATTTAAAAGCTGAAGTTTGGGTCTGGCGCGGCCGCGCGGTGTTGAACTGTGGATGTGACGCAGGCACACTAGTGCAAAAACTGAGTCTCTGGGCCAGAAATTGGCGCGGGCTCGCTGATGATTACTCCTGATGAGGCGCGACCACGCTGCCTTGAGCCCCAGCCAAAAATTTCCTGCTTTTTGCAGCAATGAGGTGAAGGCTCAAGAAGCAACTTTAAACACTTGCCTTTCTTGCACACATATCAATCAAAAATAAGATGCCATGGATTCCATATTTGTAATTTGCCTATAAGAGATAAATGTAATGTTAAATCCTTAGCAATTCTATGTAAGTGAATCAATTCTATGTGAATTCCCAAAAATGATTTGCTATAGGCTTGTATGCAATAAGAGAACATGTCAAAAATATGTTCAATGAGCTTCCAACACCAAAAATATGTGCAGTTATGCCTAAGTTAAAAAATGTAGGCAATGATCGTTCAAATTCCACGAATATATGAAAGGAGTTTCTAACTCCCAAAAATATGTGCAACATGCCTAATGTCCAAAAATGTAGGCAATGAGCATCCAAATACCAAAATATGTTCAAAAATAGTTAACTTTTCAAATGATTAGAATTAAACGTGGGGGGGGGGGGTGGGGGAAGGGAAATGTAGAGATTAGTAACCAGAATTAAACATGAGAGAGATATATATAGAAATGTGATGCAAGAATTAAACTAAAAAAGAGATAGAGATGATGGGGTGCCTCCCATCTAGCTCTTGTTTACAGTCCATAAGCTAGACTCTGTCTGAGTTTGGTCAAGTGGTGGAAAGGATCGAGGCAACCTTCTCTCGATTTACCTCGCCACCATAATAGTGCTTTAATTTTTTTCCAGTCACCTTAAAGGGTTTGTCTAGGTTCTGATCATAAATTTCCACTGCGCTATACGGGAATACGATTTTCACCATGAAGGGGCCCGACCATCGAGATTTAAGCTTTTCGGGGAATAATGTTAGATGAGAATTATACAGTAACACTGCTTGCCCCGGCTCAAATGTTCTTTCTAAGATTTTCTTGTCGTGCCACCTTTTGACCTTCTCCTTATATAGCTTTGAGTTCTCATAGGCTTGCAATCTGAACTCGTCAAGAAGCCTTTTCTCCTCCGCAGCCTTCAAATTAGACTTCAGTTTCTTAATGGCCCAGTAGGCCTTATGTTCAAGCTCCATGGGGAGATGGCAGGCCTTCCCATACACAAGTTGGTATGGCGACATACCCAAGGGTGTTTTGTACGCAATTCTATAAGCCCACACCGCATCGTCGAGATTGAGGGACCAATCCTTTCATGTGGGATTCACAATCTTTTCTAATATTCTCTTCACCTCACGATTTGATACCTCAGCCTGGCCATTTGTCTTGGGGTGGTAAGCAGTAGCAATACGATGATTCTCCCCATATTTGGCCAGAAGCACAAAAAATTGACGATTATAGAAGTGTGTACCCTCATCACTGATGATGGCTCTAGGCATCCTGAAGCGTGTAAATATGCTTTTTTGAAGAAAATATAGGACCACCCGAGCATCATTGGTTGGTAAGGCTGCTACCTCTACCCATTTGGACACATAATCGACCGCCAGCAATATGTATAAATTTCCACAAGATGAGATAAAAGGCCCCATGAAATCAATTCCCCATAGGTCGAATATTTCAACTTCGAGGATCATATTCAGAGGCATCTCATTTCTCTTGGATATGTTACCTACGCGCTGACAGCGGTCACAACTCTGGACAAAGTTAAGCGCATCTTTAAACAGTGTTGGCCAATAAAAACTGAACTGAAGCACTTTAGCGGCTATTTTCTTACCCCCATAATGGCCTCCATAAATAGATGAGTGGCAATCTCGCAGTATGCTTTCCATTTCGCTCTTGGGGACGCACCGTCTAATCATCATATCAGCGCACTGTCTAAATAAGTACGGTTCATCCCAACTATACCATCGAACATCATGCAGAAACTTCTTCTTTTAGGCTCTAAAAAAGTCAGACGGGGTAATATTACTCACCAAGAAGTTTGCAAAATCCGTGAACTAAGGCATCTCACTTTGCACCACGAACAACTGCTCGTCCGAAAAGGACTCATTGATCATTACCTTATCATTTATGTCCATCCCTGGATTTTCCACTCTAGATAAGTGGTCAACCACTTGGTTCTCGGTCCCTTTTCTGTCTTTAATTTCTAAGTCAAACTCTTGGAGAAGAAGTATCCATCGAATGAGTCGAGGTTTAGTATCCTTCTTACTAATCAGGTATCTAATCGCATCATGATCTGTGTATACAATTACCTTTGTGCTAATCAAATATGACTTGAATTTGTCAAAAGCATATACCACTGCAAGAAGTTCCTTCTCGGTGGTGGTGTAGTTTAATTGGGCGTCCGTCAGGGTTTTGCTCGTATAATATATCACATCAAAGATTTTATCCCTGTGCTGTCCCAATACCACCCCCACGACGAAGTCACTTGCGTCACACATTAATTTAAAGGGGAGAGACCAATCAGGAGCTAAAATGACGGGAGCCATAGTCAATTTCTTCTTTAAATGTTCAAAGGCTACCAGGTAGTCCTTGTCAAATTTAAAAGGTAAGTCCTTCTCAAGTAAAGTGCACAGAGGCTTCGTTATCTTTGAGAAGTCTTTGATAAAACATCGGTAGAAGCCTGCATGCCCGAGAAAACTACAGACCCCCTTTACTGAAGATGGTGGTGGTAAACTTTTAATGGTCTCCAATTTTGCTCTATCCACCTCTAGACCTTTCTCAGAAGCTTTGTGGCCCAAAATAATGCCCTCTTTTACCATAAAATGGCATTTTCCCAGTTTAGAACGAGGTTAGTCTCAACACATCTCCATAACACCAATACCAGATTTTCCAGACAAATGTCGAAAGAGTCCCCAAAGATAGAGAAATCGTTTATGAAGACTTCTACATTGTGTTCGACCATGTCAGAGAATATAGCCATCATGCATCTTTGGAAAGTTGCTGGTACGTTGCATAGCCCGAAAGACATCCTTCTAAATGAAAAAGTGCCATATGGGCACGTGAAGGTGGTCGTTTTCTTGGTCCTCTGGGGCTATGATAATCTGATTGTACCCCGAGTAACCGTCTAGAAGGAAATAATAGTCGTGACCTGCCAGCTGTTCCAGCATCTGATCAATGAATGGGAGAGGAAAATGATCTTTCCTTGTAGATTTATTCAGTCTGTGATAGTCCATGCAGACTCTCCATCCCGTAACTGTCCTGGTAGGTAGAAGCTCATTCTTTTCATTAGTCACGACTGTTATGCCTCCCTTCTTCGGGACGCACTGCACCGGGCTCACCCAAGGGCTATCTGATATCGGATAAATGATTCCAGCATTTAACCACTTAAGGATCTCTTTTTTGACAACCTTTTTCATAATCAGATTTAATCTTCGTTGTTGCTCTACTGATGGCTTGCTGTCATCCTCCAAGAGTATCTTATGCATGCAGTAGGAAGGGCTGATCCCCTTGATGTCAGCTATGGTCCACCCAATAGCTGATTTAAACTCTCTTAGGACCCTCAGTAATTTACTCTCTTGTTCGGATGATAGAGCAGAAGCGATGATAACCGACAACGTAGAAGATTCTCCCAGATATGCATATCTCAAATGATCTGGAAGAGGTTTTAAGTCAAGTGTGGGAGCCACCTCTAGAGAAGGCTTTAGTCGCTCTAATGACTCCCCAGTCTGTCCAAGTGGTTCGATGGGAACTTTAAACTTTTATATCTAAGGCACTGTATTCAGAATTTGGATGCACTCCACCACATCAGTCTCCTCTATGTCTGAGTCTCCCAGTAGAGCACTCTCCAATGGATCCACACTCAGCAAGTGTTCAGTCTCCTCCTGCAGTATCCTGTCGACAGTATCTATTCTGAAATAGTCTTCCTCCTTTGTGGGAAACTTCATAGCCTTGAAGACATTAAATGTCACCTTTTGGTCTTGAACCCTCATAGTTAATTCTCCCTTTTGTACATCTATGAGTGTTCTCCCGGTGGCTAGAAATGGTCTCCCCAGAATAATTAGAATGTTCTTGTCTTCCTCGAAGTCCAGGATAATAAAATCTATAGGGAATATGAATTTGTCTACCTTCACCAACACGTCTTCCACAATGCCTTTGGGGTAGGTGATGGATCTATCGGCTAGCTGCAAAGATATGCTTATCGGCTTAGGAGCCGACAAACCCAATTGAGTGAACACCGATAGCGACATTAAATTAATACTTGCCCCTAAGTCACATAGACATTTGTTGAAGGACAACTCCCCAATAGAGCATGGAAGTGTGAAGCTCCCTGGATCCTTAAGCTTTGGACGTAGCTTTCTCTATAAGACTGCACTGCATTCCTCTGTCAAGGCTACTGTTTCATAGTCTTTTAACCTCTTCTTCCTTGACAGTATTCCCTTCATGAACTTTGCGTAGCTCGACATTTGTTCCAAAGCTTCAGCAAAGGGAATATTGATTTGCAGTTTCTTGAATACCTCTAAAAACTTGGCAAACTGCTTATCCAATTTCTGCTTCTGAATTCTTTGTGGATATGGTGCAGGAGGGTAGACTACTTAGGGTGGAACTGGGGTATCTGCCTCAATTGCTTTGCCCCCATCATTCCCATCCCTTAGATTTTCTTCAACATTTTCTGCACTTGGGCGCGGGCGAGCTGGGTTTTGCTCTTCAATAGGCGTAGCCGCGCCAACATCCATCTCAATAGTTTTCTTCCCAGACCTTAATATGATTGCTTGGCATTTCTCTTTGCCATTCCTTTTCCCTGGATTCGCCTCCGTACTGCTAGGAAGAGTCCCTTGCGGTCTATTGAGGACTGAATTGGCAATTTGACCAATTTGATTCTCCAATGTCTTGAGAGACACCGCTTGGCTCTTCACCATCAACTTAAGTTCTTCTATCTCAGCTCTCTCCTCTGACTATTGACTAGGAGCTAGATTATGTTGACGTTGTGGTTGATGAAATCCGAGTGGGTATGACTGTCTCGGCACATACTGCTGTTGAGACTGTTGTGGATGAGACTTTGGTTGGTAGGGTTGATATTGGGAATGTTGGGCATTTTGGTATGTTTGTTGTGGTTGTTGTTGAGGAGGTTGGTATTGATTTTGTTGTTGTGGTGTATGGTATTGAGTTCGTTGAGATGTTTGAGGCTGTTGGGCATTTTGTTTGTTACTCCAACCGAAGTTAGGATGGTTCCGATTGTTTGGATGGTAGGAGTTTGGGAACTGATTCTGAGGCTTCTGGTAGTTGCTGACGAACTGGACCGACTCGGTAGTGATGGCACACTGCTCAGTCGGGTGTGCTCAGGCACACAACTCACATACGAATGCAACTTGTTGAACTCTATTCTCAGCCATAGAATCTATCTTCTTGTTCATTGCCGCCATTTGTGCTGACAGTGCTGTGATGGCATCCACATCCAATACTCCGGCCACCTTAGGTTGAACCATTCTTGCTGTTGGATTCTGATATTCATTGGTTGCCATGGTCTCAAGTAAGTCATATGCTGTCTGATAGTCCTTAGCCCATGAGCTCCTCCTGATGCGACATCAATGATTGGCCTTGATTGCCACCCCAAAACATTATAGAACAAGTTTATCACCATCCAGTCAGGCATTCCATGGTGCGGGCATTTCCTGAGCATCTCTTTATAGCGTTCCCATGCCTCATACAACGATTCCCCTTGTTGCTGTGCAAACTGAGACATAGCACTCCTCATGGAAGCAGTCTTAGCCATGAAGAAGAATTTGGTTATAAATTTATGTGCAAAGTCTTCCCACGTGGTAATTGATCCTGAGGGTAATGAATGCAACTAACTCTTCGCCTTATCTCTCAAGGTGAATGGGAATAATCAAAATTTCACTGCATCATCCGAAATGTTGTTGAATTTAAAGGTGTCGCATATCTCAAAGAAGCTCATGATATGCTCATTCGGATCTTCTGTAGGTGCACCTCCAAACTGGACTAAATTTTGAACCATTTGAAGTGTCCCTGGTTTGATTTTGAATGTATTCGCAGCTATTGCTGGCCTAACTATGCTAGACTGCAGATCAAAATTTTTTGGTATGGAGTAGTCCCTCAAGGCTCTATTGTCGGCTCTTTGCTCTTCGTCCGCCATTTGTTCGGGTTGCTCAGGTTCCTCTTGTTGGTTAGTATTTCTAGTGTTTAAACTCCAAGCTTTGCCGTTAATGTTCCCTTGCAGAGGCACCAACTCAGGATTGGAGGCTCGTGTGTGCATAAACTAACCACAAGTACCTGAAACCCAAATAAAGATAAAGTTAGAAATTAGATAAGAAGAGATTTGTTCAAGTCAGACAAATCTAACAAAAATTGATGTCAATAGTAATAAACTAACAACTATCCCAGGCAACGACGCCAAAAACTTGTTGCACCGTTTCGGTGTTAACAAAACGGGCACAAAACACGTGCAAGCATATACAGTCGACAAGTAATAAATTTGATAAGTAAAGTTCGTTCCCACGGAGAAAAGGAGTTAAGCTTAAACTATCATGAAATAGTCCTATAGTTATCTTCAGCTGCTTAAACAAGTATTACAATGTGACTTAATAACTAGACTGATTTTAAAGTAAAATTAACTAATTAACAGACTGGGGCACAAATTTGGAGAAATATGCGATCCTAACTTCACCTATTGCATCGTCTAGATTACCAACACCTCATGTCAAGTATAAATAATCACATAGGAATGCTAGTCGGGAGCACGAATGTGAGTTAAGGCTATTTCTCAATAAACCAAGCCCATGCCATATAATATCCACAAAAGAGATAGAAATCACATAAACACCAATAAAACCTAAATCACTATATGTCTATGTAATTTACAAGCTATATCAGTTTAAGTGCAAGCCCCCGATAGACTACGTATGGCAATACGGTATATTTCTATCTGGATTACGAATCACAAAACTCATCAAATGCAAGTTTCACGAACATAAGCTAACATGGCCAAATCTAAGTTTACACTTCCTCTTTCAATTCCATATAAACTATTACAGTAGATGTTAATCAAGCATCTAAACATACAATACAACCATGCTAGGCAATCCATACATTTTCACTCATACATTTCAAAGAGGCATAAAACCCTAGACCAAGCAATATATCCATTAGAATCCCATAATGGAAGCTTTCAATCTCAAGTTTAAACCACCACCAAACTCCAAAGTGAAACCCTAACAATAAAAGCTACTTAGATCAAGAAGGGAATAAGAGTTAAGCTCTAAGACCCTTCAAGTTCTCTAGCCCAAGAAATTGTAAGAACTTGAATGCTATATTAAAAACTAATTCTGAGAAGTGATAAGTTCGTTCAATGCAACACAAAGCCTTATAAAGAATACACTCAGCAAAATAAAACTAAAAATCAGCATCTTTGATCGGCGCGGCAGGGCGGTCTCCTTTGTATTTCTGGCGCGGGCGCGCTGATACCCAGAGCAGGCCTCTGGCCCTACCACTAGGCCCGGGCTCGCGGGCTATAGGCTTTCTAGCGGCGCGGCTGCGTGTGCTAGAAAACTTTGCTGATGCAATCTGGCTTTGGTGCTGCCTTCTTGTGCATCCTTGATGCTTCTCTTCTTGCTTCATGCTCCTTCACAATTGCTGATTTGAGGCCCTTTCCTCGTGCCCTTTTCTCCTGCCATCTTCATCATCATGCTAAGTCCAATCCCACCTTGCCTTGCTCCAACCTTGCCGAATCATGCCAAACTATGCCATTACCAAGCCATTAGAGTTTCCTGTCTGAAATATGCAAAACAAAAACAAAACATATTAAAAGACACTAAAATGCTTGAGTTTAAGCCATAATCATATCAAGTTGATATCCAATAAGTAGGTATAAAACCTACTTATCACTCCTCATAGAGATAGTGTCTTCAGATCTTCAAAGAAAATACCACTGCAGCCAATTCCAAGTCGTGGGTCGGATACCCTTTCTCGTAATCCTTCAACTATCGTGATGCATACGCAATGATTCTGTCATTTTTGATAAGCACACAGCCTAGTCCTTTATGAGACGAGTCACTATAAACCACAAAATTTCCTGTGTCATCTGGAAGAGATAACACAGGTGCCGTACTCAACCTCTTCTTAAGCTCTTGGAAGCTTTCCTCACACTTCTCCGTCCAAATGAATTTCACAGCTTTCCTAGTCAAATTCATTAGTGGAGTTGCGATCTTGGAAAAGTCCTGAATGAATCTTCTATAATAGCCTGCCAATCCAAGAGAACTTCTCACTTTCGACGGCGTCTTCGGCAGATCCCAGTTCATCAGCTTCGACTTTGGAGGGATTTATCGAAATTCCATCCTTATCAGTCACATGCCCGAGAAATTGTACCCGCTCAATCCAAAATTCGCATTTCAAAAACTTGGCATACAACTTCTCTCTTCTCAACGCCTCCAACGTTACCTTCAAATGCTCTACATGTTCCTCTTTAGTCTTCGAATACATCAGAATGTCGTCGATAAACACCACTACGAATTTGTCCAAAAATGGCTTAAACACTCCGTTCATTAGGCCCATAAATGTTGCAGGAGCATTCGTTAGACCAAATGACATTACTAAAAATTCGTAGTGACCATATTAAGTCCTAAATGCTGTCTTCGGAACATCCTCAGGCCTCACCTTCAATTGATGATAACCACTTCTCAGGTCTATCTTCGAGAAGTATCTCGCTCCCTTTAACTGGTTAAACAAGTCGTCAATCCTCGGCAATGGATACATATTCTTAATCGTGACCTTGTTCAATTCTCTATAGTTGATACAGAGCCGCAATGTCCCATCCTTTTTCTTCACAAATAACACCGGCGATCCCCACGGCGATACGCTCGGTTGAATGTATTTCTTGTCTAGTAGCTCTTGCAGCTGTACCATCAATTCTTTCATTTATACCGGAGCCATCTGGTACGGAGCCTTCGATATTAGAGCCGTTCCTTGCTCTAAATCGATCACAAACTCAACTTTCTGTCTCGCGGAAGTCCTGGCAGATCATCCAGAAATACGCCTACGAAGTCCCTCACGACTGGTATCTCCTCTAGCTTCGGACTCTCTTTATGACTATCGACTATGTAGGCTAAATATCCTACACAGCCTTGTCTCAGTAATTTCCTGGCTTGCATCATCATCAGACAACTCGCTTATCTAGGCAACTTGTTGCCATAAAATACAACCTTTGACGGAGTCATAAGGTTAATACACTTCTTTGGCAATCAATTATCGCTCCATAATTGAATAGCCAATCCATTCCCAGAATAACGTTAAATTCCCCAAGTCTAATCGGAATAAGATCTACGTTCATAACGTTACCCTTAATATCCACCCTACAGTTCTTGTGTACATACTTTACAGGGATCACTTCTTTATTCGCAATCTCTATGTTCATAGGGTATTCTACCTTGTTCTTATGCAATCCTAAGTTCTTAGCAAAATCATCGGATATGAATGAGCAAGTAGCACCCGAATCAAATAATACATATGCATTATTTTTATTGATCGGAATGATATCTAACACCACGTCGCGAGACTGCACAGCATCCTGCACTGTCATGTTGAATGTCCTGGCAGTTGGTCTGTTGGTTGCGGTTGGACCCATGATAGTTAGAGCATTTCCACCGCTGCCTCCTCTGTTCCCTCCTGATCCTGCCCCTCCATATACTTTCTTAGGACAGTCCCTAGCCAAGTGGTCCTTCGACCCACATGTGAAGCAGGCGCCCTTTATAGGATTAGGGCAATTCAGTGCTATGTGGCCTTCCTGACCATAATTATAGCACACCCTCTTTCCTTTCATTCAAACCCCCAAGTGGTTTTTCCCGCAGGTCGGGCACGCTTCAACCCTTTTATTCTGGTTTCACTGCTTATTGCCGATTGGTGTGTTGTCAGTCCATCTCCTCTTCTGATTGTTGCTTCCTCTCGCGCTGCTACCACTAGCCTTAACACTTTCTCCTTCACTCTTCTTCTTCTTCTGATCCTGGTTGTACTTGGTTACAACATTGCCCCCACCCTCAGCAAGGATGACCTTCTCTAACACTCCAGCAAAGGTTTTTAGCTGGAACATCGACACCTTGCTATACAACCAGGGCTTCAGTCCCTGTTCGAATCTCCTTGCCTTTCTCTCATCGGTGTGCACTTGGTACATGACAAATCTAGCCAACTCATTAAACTTTGTTACGTAATCTGGTACGGACATGTTGCCTTGATTGAGCTCCAGAAATTGCACTTCCCTCTAATTCTGTTAGCTTGTCGGGAAATACATCTCGAAGAACATCTCCTTGAACCTCTCCCAGGTTATCACACCTTCTCCTCACCTACCATAGCAACGTCAAAAACTTTTTCCATCTCCATGACCCATGTCTGAGCTTCTATCGGACTTATGGATCCTTTAAATTCTGGTGGTCCCATCGCCTTTAAGTCCTTGAATGAGATGTTCGGTGGAGCTTGTGACTGATTGTTCATTGCTCCTATCAAAAGATTCACCAATTGCTGAACAGGGTTCGCGTTGGCATTAGCGTCGTTATTGTTTGTTGACCCTTCTTGGGCTGGTCGACGATTTGGTCTTCTTCTCGGCGGCATATTTCTGTTTAAGATATACGCTTATTAGATCTTTATTTAATCTTTAAATATCTAAGACTCAGCTTAAATATTTTAACATAATCACTTAACATATAATCATCTCAAATAACTCTGATATTTTATTTAATCAAATGTTTTAAATATAATAAGATAGCATCACTGCTATTTACATCAACTATCTCGAGATAAAGCTTCTTCAGGATTTAAATCATCAAAATATTCCTTTGTTTATAATCATATCATAATTTACATTATTAAACATTGAATAAGTATTCACATAATCAAATTGTTCCTACTACTGCTTACTAAGGCGTTGAACGGCTTTGCTGCGTTCTTCCTCCATAATGCAGAACATCATCCTGCGATCTAGCATATACCAAGGAAGACCCTCGAACTGAACTGGATAGTACATAACTCGATCCTGGGCCTTATCAATTGCATTCTGGAATGTGTAGTCCGTCTCTTCAATCTTAGCCTTCTTTGCACGATCAATATCCTCTGCAAGATCTGCACGTTGTGAATCCCTCACCTAATCATCTTCTGCTATGGCAAGCTTTGCTGATTTCTCTTTCAAATCATTCTTCAGCTTCTCTATCTCAGCTGACTTTTCTTCACCTCTACCGTTCTCGTAGATCAACTCCCACTCTACGTCTCCAAGACGTGTGTAAAGAGTCTCAACCTCACCATCTTTCTGCTCGATGGTAGTCTGTTGAGTAACCGTCTGTTCCTTCAGCTCTTGAATAGTATCCCATAACTCTATGTTACGGTCATACAGCTCATCGTACATCTCAGCATTGATAGAGTTCGGTGGGAACTCTTCAGGGTCTTCCTCCTCCTCCACGGCTACCTCAGCCTGAATCTCAATCTCATCAGAGTCCTCCTCTGAGTCAAACACTGGCTCATGCTTCTGACCAACGACTGTGATAAAAGGAGATAACTCTCTACGAATCAACTGCTCCCAGACTGTGTGAATGTCTCTGGGCTTTTCCTCAATAGCCACTTGGGGTACAACCTCCCTAGGCTGACTGGATCCTCCAACATCTGACATCTTGACAAATCAAATTTTAAGTCTTAGTTATTACGTGAAGCTAATCGGTACTCGCGCAAGTATAAATATAAACACATAGCACATAAGCTAATTTATTATCTTTCTTAGAACTCGATAAGAGTTTATCATTACTATGTTCTCGAAGGCTACTACCCTAAGGTTTTCCCCCACCTAAGGTTCATAACCTACAACTTTGATACCAACTTGTGACACCCCCAAATCTGGGTACTTCAATTTCCACGAGATTTGGTGCTCACTATACAAATATCATATTTCTATCTACCCATAATAAATGCAAACCATGAAATAGATAGAAAACTCCATCATCTCCCCTTATGGGGTTACAACATCTGAAATAAATATATAAATAATCCCAAGTCATGCTTAACCTTGAATCTCAAATGCAAAAACGTAAACAAATACATAAGTCTTAATTCTTAAACAACATCAAGTCTTAGAATAAACAATTCAAAAAAATACCAAGTCTTTAGTTACTTGTTAATCTTTCCCTTGCCTTTGCTGGTAGAAGGCTCGTCAGACCGTTCGTTCTTAACTGCAATGTTATTATGCAAGAGTGAGCATGATTGCCCACAAGTATAACAATATAACAATATAATAACATGCGAGTGAATCAAAGACTTCTGAATAAAAAAAACTCAGTTTTTGAATCAAGAATGAATAACAAGAATCAAAAGAACTTTTGAGGGTCATAAAATCTTGAACTATGTCCTAGGTTGACAAGTGTTTATACTTTAAACCTTTAACAGTCATAAGACTATGGACTCTACGTCTCGTACTTAGGGGGATCAGCCCTTAGTACCATACTGTGCACAATATCTCAACGCTAAAGTGTAAATAATCCCCTTTACAGGGTTGTTCGTCTCAGTTTGACATCAGAGTCCGCACTAAAGGAAGTTTGGTTTGGATAAGCTCAATAGTAGTTCTAGAATTTAGAACGTTCATCAACTATGGACTAGTCGAATCGATAAGGGTTCGCTAGTATGGACTAGTCGAATCGATAAGGGTTCGCTAGTCTTATAAGGTTCAACAATAACATTGATATTCAATTTGAATAATAAATCTCAAGAGTATACAATTGAATAAGTATTGTATAACTGAAGTAATACTTCAAAAAGAATCATAATATCTCATATGAAATCTTGAACTTGAATAATTAAGAATAAGAACTTACTCGATATAAAATATAAGTCTATGACTTGCTCAATGAATAATTTTGAATTTAAGGAACTTGCTTAACAATAATAAGTTAGGGATAGAACACTTGCGTAATCGTAATAGAGTTAGGGTAAGGAAACTTGCTCAAATAAAGGTTTGAGTTTAGAGAACTTGCCTCTTGCACAAGCTACAATTAATTCACGTCTCTTATTTAATCCTACTATATCAATACATTATAATACGAATTAATTATAAGTTCGATATACTTATCGAATCATAACATCGATCTTTGAACACGTTATTAGACTTTAACAATAACGATTTAAGTCATGTAATTAACTTACTAATTAATCACATAATAGAAGTTATTAAGCTGTTTTAACATCTCATTATATGTTTAACATGTCTTCATGTTCATTACATTAGGTTTTAAAAACACATTTCTGAACTTTGAACACTTAGTAAAATTTTTGGAAATCTGCAGGTCAAGCGCGGCCGCGCTCCATTTATACTTTGGAGAGGCGCAAGCGCGCTATCTGGCGCAGGCGCGCTCCAAGTGTGCCTTGAAGCGGCGCATACTCAGATACTGCAGTTCGCGAAGAACACACAGTAAGGCCAAATAAATGCCAAATTAAACTAAACACGATGATTTTACTGTTACCCATGAAGTATAAACTTCACAAAAATATCATACAATGATTCTAGCATGATTCTAACACATTAGATCACATAATTACTCAAATTAAAGCATTTAATTTCACTATTTTTTTGGTATTTTGAAGGTTTTTAAGAAAATTCATGAAATTCAACGTCACGAATTTGTTATAACTCCGAATCTATCCATTTAAATTTCGTTTTGTTCGTTTAACACATACATAATCATATTAAATCATCAATTTTAAGTTAAACAAATGATTTAAAGCATTTAATTTGTACGTAAGGGCCATATATACAACTTTCATACTCTGTAACTTTTGAATTCCAAATAAAACATAACTATATGGTGTTGATCACTATAATTTATGTATACATGATATAAAACATGTTATTAACATATACTGACATATATATGATCATATCTTAAGTTAATTATCAAAATAGTTCTTAACAGAGAATTTTAAAAACACGTTAATGGAAAACTCTGAAAACTTAATTAAAAACTTAAGAGAAGAGATTACCCTTGTTAGTTTGTGAAGATGATTCAAAGATGATGAAAATCTTCTCTACTTCTTCTTCAATTCACAACTCTCTTTCAATTTTTTTCTCTCTATTCTCTCTAAAGTTCTCTGATAAAAATATATGAAGTCTGATATATGAAAAGCTATTACTAAAATAGATATACGTATACAAAATAATATGTGTATAACAGTAAGTTAGTGGCGTCAGTTAATCTATAATGGGTTAACTGGTCCAACTCCTTTTATGGCCATGTTTGGTTGGCTCCATATTATTTTCTTTCCATTTAATTTAATTAACTTCTTATTATATAATTTAATTAACTTCTTATTATATAGTTTATTTTCAAGTTTGAGCTGAGTACGGAGAGCCTCCTTCTCCGCCTTCTCGCTCAACTATCTCTGCTCAACTTCCTCTAGTTTTTCTGCCAAGTCCACCTTCCTAGATACAAAGCGATGGAAAAGAGTCCCCATCTAAATCCCTACCTCCTTTTGGTAAGCAATATCCACCTCCATATCCTGCATCGCTAACTTCCTCTGGTGGTCCTCGTCCCTCAGTTTCTGGAACTCAGCCTCCCTCTCTTGAGCCTCAGCCTCTAGCTTCTGAACTCTGCAGTTTAACTCTAAGATCCGCTCCTCGTACTCTCCCAACATCTGCTCCTTGATCGTAGCCTCGTCCGAGTCCTCCATGGGCTCGTCCTCTATAGGCTCCTCCTTTGGATCAGACTCCACCTTTATCTCATCTTCGTCATCAAACTCGGACAGTGCAACTGTCTACACAGGCTCGGCTACTAAAGGTTCCTTATAGACGACATGTATATCTCGGGGCTCCTCCTCTGCCACTCTACTACAACCACAAACACAAGACAACAAATAACAAACTCCATTAGAATGTTAAATAAAACATAAGTTCATTGTATAGAATGAAATTATATTTCATAACACACTAAGTCTCTCTAGGAAAACTCTACATGAGTTTCATCTCCTTCTATCTTCTAAGTTCTTCCAAAGTTATAATCTAAGGACTCTCGCTCCTAAGGTTTATAACTAAGGCTTTGATTCCAACATGTGGCACCCCCAAATTTGGACTACTCGCGTCTCGAATTCGGTTTGCCACTTTCTAAATTCTAATAACTTTATAACAACTCATGCAATGGAATAATAGAATAATTTACATTCATTTAATATAATTATTCGGGTCCCACGGTCTCGTAACTTAAGCACAATCTCTAACATCTTATACATAGCTAAAACATAGCTAATACATAACTTAAACTTAATTAGTACATAATACGAATTAGGTCTTATTACAATTATTATAACAGTTCTAAATGAATACAAAGCTACGCTGTAGCCTTGCCTTTGCTCTTATCGGTGCCCGAGGGTCCGCTCTGCTCTGCCTTAACTGAAATGTTTTAGGGAAAGCAAGAATGAGCAACAAGTTTGCTCAGTAAGTAATATAGCAATAAGGGTGAATAATATAGATTTCAAATCCGAAGGGTTCAATAGTAAATGATAGTTTAAGAATAACAAAAAGTATCAATAGTTCTCAATAATGGTAGCTAAGGACAGAAAGATATCAACAAGATTCAAGGTTTAACCATTTCAAGGTTTCAAAATAATGAACACTGAGCAGTCACTAAGGACTATGAACTTTTACTAGAATTAACAGTAATATTCTGATAATCCAATAAAACAAGTACAATAGGTGATCAGCCTAAAGTACCCTACGTCATACATAATATTTAATCGTACTCATGTGCGCCCGTCAGTTTCCCGACAATTGTATATAATTTCCCCTTCCATGAGGGTTGTTCATCTCAGTAGAATTATAAGAGTCCACACCAAGTCAATTGGTTTGGATGGCTTTCTATCATACGATATTAGTCTATCCCAATCAAATGGCTTAGACAACTTTTGTAATGAATTTAGGAACGATAAGTTCAATGCTTGCAACAACATCAAGATATAAAGTCGATGTTCGAATAATAACAAGTATTTGTTTGACATGGTAACAGTCTGAATTTATACAACATGTAAAGTGAAAAGAGTTAGGGAACTTTGCTCAATAAAGAGTAGGGTTAAGAAACTTGCTAAATTAGGAGTAAGGTTTGAATACTTTCCTTATGCGTAGTTTATCAACCTATAGCTTATCAACACTTCACGAACTAAGATACCCTATTGTAACATAGTTATTCATATATGTATTTTCATTAGTTACATAAGTCGAATACATATACTTGGTATGTAAATTAAACACATACATAAGATCCTATCTTAGTCGTACGATCCTACACGTATGTCGTTACATATCTTACGTACACATAGCACAAAAATTAGTTTGTATGTTATTATATAACTAAATGACATAACTCGTAGTTCTTGTTGCCTTAGCATTTTTGAAAGTTCATAAACACTTATCAATGTCATGGTTTCTATCATCAATATGTTTATTAGTACTTGAACACCCCCTTATACATGTATGGTAGTTTAGAACATTAGTGATAGCATACATGCAGTTTTTAGGTTACAACAAAATAGTCAGATTACTCTGCAGGGTGGCGCGGTTGAACTTGGTTTGAACTAGGGAGTGGCGCGGCCGCGCTGCTCCCAGTTTAAACCAGAACTGAAAAGTTAGTTTGCATGGCTTAGCTCGCTTACTTGCATACATTGATGACGACACATGAAGAATATACATGTTATGAGGTTCATGATTAGGTTCGATCTTACATCTTGCTTTTAATATAGTTCGTTATCAACTTTCCATCTAACAAGCTTAATGTGGTCAACTAGAAATGCTTCTCATGTTTAGCTATTATACATATGCAATGAGGTCAATAAGCCTTAATCATACATGCTCAAGTCATCCTAGTCATGTATTTCAAAGCAACATAGTTTTACTTCTTTAGACTTATGTGGACTATGCTTGACTAGTTTACATATTCATAACTAAATAGGCGTCTATGTCCATCATATCTAGATGCATAACATGTCCTATCATGATAGTCATAAATTTTAGAATGCACATAAAGTAGTTATCAACAACATTAGTTTTCAAACTCTTAAGTTTTCTTTGAAACCTTATGTTAAACCACCCAATCATGCAAAGCAACCTTACATACTACATATCATACTCATGTACACACATAACTAAACCATAATAGCATGCTCAGAAGTTCAGAATTCAAAGTATACTTAGTTCGTTAACTTTCATTCTTTAATGTTAAGTTTCCTTTATAATGTCATCAAACCAAGCTAAGGTAGGTGATAACATGCAAGACAACCTTCGTTAGTACGTCAGGGACATAAATAGGAATAATTAAGTTAAACTATGCTCAACATTTCAGAAACCACAAAAATCAAATTTCACTTCTGCATATCGGCGCGGCTGCGCCATGTTTGTACTAGGGAGTGGCGCGGACGCGCAACTCTGGTTCCAGTCCAGGAAGGTTTCTGCAATAGCAGAGCTTCCAACCAACTCCAAAATTCCATGAATCATGCTTGTAATCAACCATATTGAATATATAACATATATATAGACTCCACTAACACTTCCATATCAACTTACAATTAACTTAACAAGAATTCATGAAAATTCTAGAAATCTATCAAACTAAGTATCAAGAATGTAGAATTGTAATAATACCTCTTAAGGCTTAAATTTTGTTAAGTCACAATGTAGCTTTAATGAGTTAATGTTATAACATTGTAACAAGTTGGGGGTATATATATACATCATTATATAATCCATGTACATCATCTACATTATCATAAAATTTTATTATTTTAATTATACTTAATTAGTGAAATAATTATTAAATAATAATTATTTATTTAGTTTAATTTAATATTTCACAAGTACACATTTAAATGTATCCACACATAACATATTGTAACATAGGCTCATTTATGTAACTTGTATGGTTCATTTAATTTTACTATATAGTTTTATATATTATATAGTTACATCGTAGTGTCATACCCCATTATACTTTAAATATGTGTAGGCACTTTATAACATATGATTAAATCATTACACATTATTGTACATAGCAATTAATTGAATAAACATTAATCTATTATATTAATTAATTATTTACTCATTAATATGCTCTTGTTCATAATAACAATTAATTAACAATATAATATTAATTAACCCTTCACTTATTAATTCATTCATTCTTTAATTTAATTAGATCATCATAAATTCTATCATCGTGCCACACAAGGCATTTCACGAGCTTATCATAACTATCCACATTTGTGACGCCCCTAAATTTAGGTTCTCTAACCTCAGATTCGGTGCTCACGATCTATCATCATCATAAGCATTCTATAACTATTACGGAATAATAAACATACATTGTCCATTATAATAAAGTTTCATAACATGGTCCCAAGGTCTTCCTAACCTTAACTTAAACACACCATTCATATTACAAAAAGTTTACATAAGAAATCCCATTAGATAATAATAATATTCATTCTAAACTATTCCTAGATCTTGCCCTTGCCCTTGTCCTTCGTATTGGATCCTTCAGGTTTTGCTGAAATAAATGTCATGCTATAGCAAGGGTAAGCAACTAATTTGCTTAGAAAGTTTATATACAAGGGAGATATATCATGACTAGAAAGAAGTTTTGCTTTCAATGTTCAACAATAATATAAGGTTGTGAAGGAACATGAATTAATAATTAACAATTGAATATTCGAATAATTGAATAACATGAACTGAGTGCTTTTGAAATAACCATGAACATTTGCCAAGGTTCTCAGTCATTTAAACTGGACCTCTTAATAAATTTTGGTATTCAAGGGGATCAGCCTTTCATACCTCGTGATTTATGCATAAACACTTAATAATCCGGCATTGAGATCAAATATGACTTTTGGACCCTCCTTCTCTGTGAATTTAGACAGGAGGGCTTTGTTCCCAGTCATATGCCTTGAGCATCCACTGTCCAGATACTATGTTGTGATCATGGAGCTCGGTTCCTGTAGTAAGGTTAAGCTTTCATTTTGGTACCCAGACTTGCATGGTCCTACTTTGTTAGTACCCTTGAGAACCCAGATCTGCTTGACTTTGGGTCTATTATGCAAAGGATTATAATAGCATACTGCAGCCTTATGACCATGTCTATTACATACAAAGCATCTAGTATGATGTATTCTTGTGTGTGTGTGTGTGTGGATTATTTCTCTATTTGGACTTGTGTGAATACTTAGTGGCCTTTTCTTTATACTGATTCTTCTTTTTCCATGTAGCCTTGTGATTCAGAGTTTGTGATGAGTGAACCTCAACTCTACGATTCCTTCCTGGTTGGTTCGTGGAGCCAGTTTTGCTTGACTCCATGACCCTTCGAGGTTGGAAAGTAGTGACTGAGTTACTCTTCACTTTTATGAATCCCAGGCCAGCATGGGATCCATTATGTCTTGGGACATGACATGGATCAGGAGAGCAAGGATGCATTGGTTCTTCCTTCTTTGTGGATTTCATAAATGTAATGCCTCTATTAAAACTTGAAGCACTACTAATGTTAGTTTCCTTGAGCTTTTCCACACATGCTTATGAGGTAGATTCCCCAAAACCTAAACCTGTTCTGTCAAATACAATTCTCTAATTGGAGTTCAGGGAGTCCATGGATGAAGAAGACCTATTCCACATTGAGATTGTCTTTTCTAATTCCTCAATCTTAGAGGTTAGTTTTAACTCTCTTTGTGTGATGAGTTCATTGGTCTGTATTAAGAGTTTATTTTTAGCCTTAAGTTTAGAGAGAAATGTAGTACTGAGTAGAGCTGTCTCCAGTTCTACTTGAACTTTCTATTTCTTTTTTTGAAGAAGAGAATAATCTTTAGACAGAACTCTGAACCACTTCATGTATTGATGCAGATCAGATGTTATACCATGTAGTGCAGTTCTTAGATCATCAATGTCTACATCAGAAAAGTTAAACTCGAATACCTCATTAATACTTACTTCGTGATGGTCAGTGCTCTTCTTGTCCTTTTCATCTTTAGCTATTAGAAAGAGATTGGCCACTTGAGGTTCTTCATCATCTCCTGACTCAGGGTTTGTGTCGTTGTCTGAGTCACTCCACGATCCTCGGACCACAAGACCTTTGTCTATCTTCTGAAGCTTTTTGTAGCCTTTGAACTCCTTCTTTGGATTTATTTTCCTCTTCAGCTGCTCTCTAAGAGGTTTGTTGCAGTTTGCAATGAAATGACTAGGCTTCTTACAGTTATAGCATAAGTCGTTGATCTTCTCCTGGCAACTATTGTTGTTGAATCTCTTAGGTCTGCTGCTTCTGCCTTTGAGCATAAACCTTTTGAGTCTTCTGACCAGCATTGCAATGTCCTCATCATCATCTTCCTCAGAGTCAGATTCATTTTCAGCATAAGCTTTGGAGGTGGCTTATGTTGCCTTGAGAGAAACTCCTTTGTCCTTCTTTCTTCCCTCAAATAGAGTTTCTGCTCGTTGGGTCAGCTCTAGTTCGTAGGTAAGAAGGTTGCCACAGAGTTTTTGAACTGTCATTTCATGGAGTTTCTTTGATTCTCTGATGGAAGTGGTTTTGGCATCCCACTTGCTCAGTAAAGACATCATGAACTTGATGATTAGATCTTTGTTTGGATAGATCTTTCCAAAAGCTCAAAGAGAGTTGAGCAGCATATTGAATCTCTCGTAGGTAGAAGTGACATTTTCTCTTAGAACATGGGCGAACATCTCATACTGTTGAGTCAGAAGAGATTGCTTGTTTTCTTTAACTTCTTCTGTTCTTTCATGCATAATGAGCAATGCTTCCCAGACTTCTTTGGCAGTTTTGTTGTTGACCACATTTTCTAACAGACCATCCTCTAAAGACTGAAACAAAATGTTCTTAGCCTTTTTGTCTAGCTGGACAACTTTCTTGTCGTTGTTAGTCCATTCTGATTTGATCTTGATTTGAACTTTGTTTAGATCTTGTGGAGTTAGTGCAAGCTTTGTTAGAACGTCGGGCCCATTCATAATGGTTTCAAATAGCTCGTCATCTATTAAATCAATGTAGGCTTGCATACGAATTTTCCAGTTAGAAAATTTATCTTTGTTGCACATTGGTGGCTTGCTCCCTCCACTAGTCTTGGACTCGCTTATCAAGTGTGCCATCAGATCTACTCAAGCTTTGTAGGCTAGTTTGAGAGAACCTGCTCTGATACCAATTGTTAGTTCCTAGAGGCACAATAGTTGTCTAGAAGGGGGTTGAATAGATATTTTAAAACTTTTTATTTTTCAAAATACTTATCAGATTTGTTAATAAATTAACCACAACGGAATATATGATTTGTGTGTTCCCCTTAAGATAAACCAAGTTTATAGGTGATAAGCAGTTATAGCAGTTATAACAGATATAGCAGCTATAACATATATATCAGACACAATGATTTTAACTGGTTCAGAGTACTCAAGGCTCCTAGTCCACTCTTCTACTCCACGAGTAGGAAATCCACTAAGGATATCTTTACAATCTTTGAATCACTTAGATTCCTTCAAGACCAGCAGTCTTAGAACTTCTTAGTTCACTTAGAACTCTTCAAGTCTAGCAGACTTGGAATACACTTGATGAGAGTTGAGTTCTTGGGTGTGCTACTCAGTTGCAGTTAAGCATACGTTTGAAAGAACTGAATAGGTGAGCAAGCTTTCTATCTAGATCGTAGTGTTTGGACGTTGAGTGTTCTTGAGCTTTATCATTTTTGCTTGTTTGCTTAGCCTGAATCTATAATTTGTTTTGCTTATGAAGGAGCCTTTGAAATCTTTTCGTTGTAGGCTTTCGTTGTAGCACTTAATGCTCTAGACATTTCTGAGCACTGATGTTGACATCTTAGGAATATGGAGTTCTGCTATTTGGCCCACCTGACACAACAGACTGCTTTCTCACCTAACACCTGAAAAGGTGTTTTTAGCAGACAGAAAGCACTCTCCTTAGCTTCTACCATACGCTTCTTCGATTTGAACTAAGGATAAATAGTAGAATCATTGGGACTCCCAAAATGTCAACGTTCATAAGCCTTTCTCCATTTGTTATACTTCCTCCTTCATCAGATGGGCAAAACTTTATGCTTCTGAAGCTAATTGAAGAGACACCATGATCGTTGTCTTTGTACCATGATCATTGTGTGTTGTCGTGCTCATGCATGATAGGGAACACTACGATTTCTCTTAATCTCTGATAGAGAACACTACTTGCTTGTTTAGCAGACTCCACGTTTTCGAGAGCTGACTGCGATTCTTGACTTGGCTCAGCAGGTACTCGGACTGTCTCCACGATTCTGAGTGTGGCTTTCAAGACAGACTACAATTCTGGAGCAACTTCCTCGATACTCCACAATTTTGCCTTGGCTTCTGCAATCTCTTGGCTGGCTCGACAGACTATGATTCTGTTGAGGCCTATCTATTACATTGCAAGAGATCAACCTAACAGATTTGATCTTTCTTTTATACATTCATTTACAAAATGATAAACATTTGGCTCAGATCAACCTAACAATTTTGATCTACCATCTAAGTCCTTGTACATATGTTTTATTGAAGGACTTTACACATAAGCATATATATTTACTTTCAATATCAAATTTGAATATGCAATTTCCAACAACATCAAATGCGGAAACATAATAAATAAGTCTTTAACATAAACATTTTCAAATAAATTAAACAAGTCTTCATCACTTGTTCGCCTTGCCTTTGCCCTTACTAGTGGATGACTCATCAATTCTTTCAACCTTAGCTGCAATGTTATTATGCAAGAGTGAGCAAACAATTGCCCACAAGTATAACAATAGTAATAATAGTCATATGAGAGTAATCAATAGATTCTTAATAATAGAAAGCTCGGCTTTTAAATCAAGATTAAAAAACAAAATTAAAAGTACATCTGAGGGTCACAAGACTATGATCTATGTCCTAGGTAGTCAAGTAATTCTACTTTAAACCTTTAACTGTCATAAGACTATATGGACCTTACTTCTCGTACTTAGGAGGATCAGCCCTTTGTACCATGTATAACTGAAGTATTATTTCAAAAGAGTTAGAACATCTCATTTGGAATCATGAACTTGAATAATTTAAGCTTTGAATAGTTAGAAACAAGAGTAAGAACTTGCTCAATATAAGTATAGGGTTTAAGAACTTGCTCAATAAAAGTTTAGAGTTAAGGAACTTGCGTAATTGTAATCAAGATAGGGTAAGAAAACTTGCCTCGTGCCTAGATTATACTTTTACTATTCACAATCCTCAAAATCCTACATTATCATTTAAAGTCACCATCCATTAGACACATTACTACTAATGTCAGTTTTTTTATTTTACATTGTCCTCAAGACCACAATATTTATCTATAAATCTGATTATATTAATCACATGAATCTGAAATTATAACATAAGGTTAGCACTTAAATAACAACACAAAACCTCACAACCACCAAGTTGAAGTTCTTACACACTTTGTTAATCCTTAGCTTGAAACTATCACGTACATGTTCACAATTTGTTTTAGCAACTTGTTATAATTCTAACACATTATCATGCTCATTAATCTATGTTAAATTAGGTTTTAATGACTGAACAAGCAAAGCAAACAAAACAGTTTTAGATCAAGGGAGGGCGTAGCTGTGCCTTCCTTAACCCTTACACTGGCGCAGCTGCGCCCGCAGATAGGAACTGCTGCAGCTCGACACAGTAGTTCATCCAAGCCAAAAACTCAGCTTCTAATACACAAAACTCTAAATTAAGCATACCCAATTGATATAGACTTTACAGTGTTAGGTTTGTAAGATTCATGAGGGAAATCAAATTGCATAAAATAAACGAAAGCATGGTAAATCAGAGTTTTAAAATTTTACAAACCGTATACCTGGATCATCCTTTATGCACAATTATTAATTAAAAGAAATAGATGGAGATTAGATTCATACCCTCATAGAAACTATCTTCCTCAAGTACGAGTTAAACTCCAATTCCTTTCCGCATTCAACTTGAATCCACAGAGTTTATTCTTTCTTTTGATCAATGTTAGCCACCCAAGTGTTTGGCCTCTAGAGGTGATCCCCCAAGAAAGAACAAGAATTCAAGAAGAAGGGTGTTTAGTAAAATCCTAGTTTCTATCTCTATAGAAAAAGTGTACTCTCCCAACTCTTAGAATAAAGTGTGTAATCTTGTTCCATAATAAAACTTTCTTATTTATAGATGTAGGCAACCCTCCTAAATAATTTAGGATTAGGGTTTCATATTAATTAATTAAACCCTTTTAATTAATTAGGCTTCCCAATCTTATTAGGAATAATTAATTAAACTTTTTTAAATAATTAGCCTCCTAATATATATGAGAGAGTATCTTAGTAATTAATTTCCAAACTCCTTTAGGAATTAAATAATAATAATAATACTAATACAAATAATAAGACCCCTCTTATTAATTTATATTTAATATTTCCAAAATATTAAATAATAAATATTAAGCTATTTAATTTATTCTATCACCATAGATTAAATTAAATACACTTAACTTATTATTACGATTATGTCATTTGCTTCTTAAATAAATATTCTTTCTTTTATGGTGTGACCCTTTAGGTTCTCCATATTTAACCGGTTGTGAATAAATGAATTAGAACAATTCTAATCTTATTTAAATAAATAAATTAAACTATTTAATTCATTTATATAGATAACATTTATTCTACAATAAGGGTAAGCCTCCTTAGTGACCAACAACTTTCCAAATAATATAGATTTCAACATTAATCATAAAAGAACCTTTGAGTTAATAGTTACTGTACAATTCAATCCTTCCACCATACAATGTCCCAATTAAATATAAGACATGGAATTATTATCAAGTCTTATTTTATTTTATTATATGTATTTTGATCCTAAATGCATAACACCAAATACTATGCAAATTAGAAACTTTTTTTTGTCATTTATCGAATCACATAGGACATTCTCTTCTTTTACTAGAAGCGGTAGATTCTTTATTGATTATTCATTATTTTCATATATAACTTATTATACCCAAACATACTCTTTGATATACTCTAAGGGTCTTAAGGGACATATCAAAGTATAACTTATCATACACAAGATACTATGATGATCTCAAGTCTAAGGATCATTTGCACTACTATCACTTGAGGAATTCATATTGATAGGCAAGTAAAACTCCATTAGGCATCCCTCAGCGAGCCACGTTCAGTGAACTTATTCTCCAATAAGCACCTACATACTTGCTTTAGTGTCTCCACACAAATGATTATGAGATCAATCATCCTCATCCAATGAGTGAGCAACGTATGTACCAATCTGTCCGAAGTCACTAATCCCCTTTTTAATAATCTAACAATTAGGAACTATTTTAGTTTTAAGTTATCTAAGAATTTAGATCTCATTAGCATGATCATCATCATGATTCTAAAAGCATTGCTTAAAACTATGGGTTTATCATATTTTATTATAGCAGCATCATGTAGATAATTAAATGTCTTTAGTTAAATAACTTCTTTATTAATAAATAAATAAGATTGTTACAAAGTATATGTTTTATCAAACATGATTAACTTATGTGCATACTACTTTCAATCTCCCACTTGCACTAAAGCCAATCGCCATGATATCTAATACCCTTCTTCTCTAAGTGACGATTATCCTGCTGCTGGATAAGCTTCAGTGAATGGATATGTAATGTTGTTCTTTAGAGTTCACTATTTCTATAGTGACTTCTCCTATTTCAATGATTCTTTTAATCAAATGAAAGTGTCACAACACATGTTTGGATCCAAGATGAGACTTAGGAACTATTTCTAGTTCTGTAATAAACTTTTCATCCGAAACATCAACTTGCAGCTTCAATTACAGCTATATACTTTGTCTTTATCACTAAACCATCAACTCTTTGTTGTTTGGAACTTTTCCAATTCATTGCACCACCTTTCAAGGTAACGACTCATCCTAAAGTGGATTTGTTGCCGTCTTGGTCGGTCTGGAAAAACTTGAGTCTGTTTAGTCTTCTAGTTTTAATTTAGACCCATCATGAATTATAGTTACATCCTTAGTGTCAATTAAGTACTTGTAGATATTTTTCACTGTCTTACATTGATCTTCTCCAGAATATGACTGATCAACATCAAGTCTAGTATATTTCATTGCATACATGATAGTTACTATACGATCTCTCTTTTAGAAGTCTATGGGGACTATTAAGAGAGATACACTCCATGACTCATCAAAATGAGACATCTATTGGAGTTTGTCATGCCAAATTTCTTTAGCATCAAATTAATATACGTTCATTAGGTCAAGCCAAGCATCATTTTAAATCTATCAGTATAGATCTTTATCCCAAAGATGCTCCACCCAAATCATTCATGGAGGAATGTTTGGACAATTTTATCTTTACTGATTTGTAACATTAGTATGTCATTCTTTATCTGTAACATATCAACATATAATACTAGGAATGTCACAACGCTCCCACTGACCATTTTGTACACACCATGTTCATTCTCATTTTTGATAAGATCAAACTCTTTTGATTTTTCTCATCAAAATGAATGTTCCATCTTTGAGAAGCTTGTTTCAATTCATAAATGGATTGTTGTAGCTCATATACATGATTTGCTTTAACCATTGAAACAAATTCATCTGGTTGTATCATACATACATTCTCCTCTAATAATTTATATTTGAGGAATGGCGTCTCCACGTCCATTTGCCAAATTTAGTAATAATAAGCTACAATCGTAAGCAAAATTCAAATGGCCTTGAGCATTGCTTCAAAGATCCATTTTGGATTTTATGGTCATCTACCATTTCTCTGAGTGTCTTCAACTCTTAGCCTTATCGTATATAACTAGATCATCATCATCTATGATGTGTACCTTATCATCATCATCTATGATTAATCCATACCTCCCAAGTATCTTCGATACTATTTCAGATTTACGATTCGGTTGTGGTACAATAGGTCTATCTACAAGTTCCTCCTTTTAACTAATAGTGATTTGTGCTTCTTGAACTCCTTCAAGATTTATTATCCTCCCACTAGCCTTTCAATGATAAACACCTTTATCTTAGAAGGCAGCGTGTTTCGCAATAAACACATTTTGCTAAGTAAGATTATAAAACATATACCTTAAACTTACTTTGGGATGTCCCACAAATCTGTACTTGTCAAATCATGTCCCAAGCTTATCCTTTTGAAACCTTTTCACATAAGTTGGACAATCCTTTATCTTAACATACTTAAGATTAGGATTCCTCCCTGTTCATAACTCTTATGAAGTCTTGGGGAAGGATTTTGAGGTTCTCCATTAGTAGATATGCAGCCCATTTCTAGGGCATTGCCCTAGAAGGATACTGGAAAGTTGGTAAAATCATTATGGACTGATGAGTTGGTTTTATACCAACGAATTGATATTCGTTATAGCTTGATTCTCGCTTACTTCAAGTTATTTTAGTATCATTTTACCTGGCTAATGATTGCAGGATATGGATTGATGAGAAATCAGGACAAAAAGGGCAAAACTGCAGATTTTCTATGAAAGTGGACCCCCGCCGGGGCGGGCCTCTCTAAGCCAAAACACCCTCTGGGGCGGGTGTATGGAAAAATCAGATTTCAAAATGGCTTGCCGTCGGGGAGGGTGTACCAAGAGTAAAATGTTGGGTTTGTACGTAACGCAATCATGTAATCAAATCACATAAATAGGGCAGAAGCGCAAAAATAAGGTTTTCAAAAATTTATACAAACCCATAACCATGATCATGCTTTGTGCTAGTTATCAATAACAGAAAGGAGAGAACATGGAATTATACCTTTGAAGATCCAAGCTTCCTCTGGTACAAGTTTTACTCCTTTGATTCCTTTGATTCCTCTGTAGTGGCTCCTTCCCTTGATCAATGTCAGCCACCCAATTGTTTGGCCTCTAACGGTGATCCACTAAGGAAGATGAAGAACTCAAGAAGATGGGTTATTGGCTTAACCCTTGTTTCTATCTCTATAGAATATGTGTACTCTCAACTCTTGGAAAAATTCACGTACCTTATTTCTGATATAAGACTCTCTTATATAGATATTAGGTTAACCCTCCTAATCCAATTAGAATAGGGTTTTATTTAATTAATTAAATACTTTTAATTAATTTATATCCTAATCTTTATTAGGATTGAGAGAAAGTACTGATATTATATTAATTCCTAAACTCCTTTAGAATTAAAATAATAATAATAATAATAATATTAATAAGACTCCTCTTATTAATTTATATTTAATATTTCTAAAATATTAAATAATAAATATTAAGCTATTTAATTTATTCTATCACCATAGATTAAATTAATTATACTTAATGCATTATTACTATCATGTCATTTTCTTCTTAAATAATTCTTCTTCCTTTTATGGTGTGATCCTTTAGGTTCTCCATATTAAACCGGTTATGAATAAATCAATTAGAACAATTCTAATCTTATTTAAATAAATAAATTAAACTAATAATCTATTTAAATAAATAACATTTATTCTACAATAGGGATAAGCCTCTCTAGCGATCAACGACTTTCCAGATAATATAGATTTCAACATTAATCATAAAAGAACCTGTGAGTTAATAGTTATCGTACAATTCAATCCTTCCGCCATACAATGTCCCAATTAAATATAAGACATGGATTTACTGTCAAGTCTTAATTTATTTAATCATATGTATTTCGATTAGAAAATGCACAACTCCAAATAATGCAAATTAGAAACCTCTTTCTAATTTCATTCTACCTTGGCCCAGGATTCCTGGGTTGTCATTTAACGAATCACATAGGACATATCTCCTCTTTTACTAGAGGTGGTAGATTCTTTATTGATCATTCATTATCTCCATATGTATCTCATTATACCCAAGCATACCCTATATATGCCTTAAAAGGCCTTAAGGAATTAGTCAAAGTATAATTTGTTACATACAAGATACTATGATGATCTCAAATCCAAGGATCACTTGTACTACTATCATATTAGGAATTCCTATTGACAGGCGAAGTAAAACTCCATTAGGTATTCCATAGCGAGTCACGTTCAGTGAACTTATTCTCCAATAAGCACCAACATACTTGCTTTAGTGTCTCCACACAAATGACCATGAGATCAGTCATCCTCATCCAATGAGCAAGCAACATATGTACCAATCTATCCGGATTTACTAATCCCCATTTTAGTAATGCCAAAATTGGGAACTATTTTAGTTTTTAAGCTTTCTAAGAATTTAGATCTCATTATCATGATCTCATCATGATTCTAAAAGCATTGCTTAAAACTATAGGTTATGTACATATTATAAAAACAGCACCATGTAGATAATTATATGCCTTAAATGAATATTTTATTAATAAATAAATAAGATTATTTACAAAGTATGTGCTTTATCATCATACATGATTGGCTTGTATGCACACTACTATCAATCTCCCACTTGCACTAAAGCCAATCGCTATGGTTTCTCATACCCATCTTCTCTAAGTGATGATCAAACTGCTGTTGTGTTAGAGCTTTAGTAAATGGATCTGCAATGTTGTCTTGAGAGTCCACACGCTACAAGGTGACGTCTCCTCTTTCAATGATCTCCCTGATCAAGTGAAATCGCGGCAACACGTGTTTAGATTTCTGATGAGACCTGGGTTCCTTAGCCTGTGCAACCGCTCCGGTGTTGTCACAGTATACGGGAACTGCTTCTCCGATGCTAGGAACCACACCAAGTTTAGTTATGAACTTCTTCATCCAAACAGCTTCCTTTGCAACTTCACTTGCAGCTATATACTCTGCCTCTGTCACTGAAATAGCAACTGTTTGCTGCTTAGAACTTTTCCAACTCACTGCACCTCCGTTCAAGGTAAACATATACCCTGAAACAGATTTACTGTCATCTTGGTCTGTTTGAAAACTTGAGACCGTGAATCTCTCGAGTTTTAATTCAGACCCACCGTAGACAAAAAAAAATATCTTTAGTCATTCTCAAGTACTTTAGGATATTTTTCACTGCCTTCCAGTGCTCTTCTCCTGGATTCGACTGGTATCTGCTTGTTACACTAAGTGCGTGAGCAACATCCGGTCTAGTACATATCATACCGTATATGATAGATCCTATTGCAGAAGCATAAGGGATCTTACTCATACGGTCTCTCTCCTCAGGTGTCTTTGGGGCCTGTTTCTTGGAGAGATTTATTCCATGGCTCATCGGCATGAGACCACTTTTGGAATCTTCCATGCTAAACCTCTTTAGCATCGTATCAATGTAGGTTCCTTGGGATAAGCCGAGCATCCTTTTAGATCTATCTCTATAGATCTTTATCCCCAAAATATAGGATGCTTCACCCAAGTCCTTCATGGAGAAGTTTTTAGATAACCAGATTTTAATGGATTGTAACATAGGAATGTCATTCCCTATCAGTAATATATCATCAACATATAATAAAAGGAATGATACTGCGCTCCCACTAACCTTCTTGTATACACAAGGTTCATCCTCGTTTTTGATAAAATCAAACTCTTTGATTGTCTCATCAAAATGAATGTTCCATCTACGAGAAGCCTTGCTTCAACCCATAAATGGATCGTTGTAGCTTACAGACTTGATTTGTTCCAACTTTTGAGATAAATCCCACTGGCTGTGTCATATACACATCCTCCTCAAGTTTCCCATTGAGAAAGACCGTTTTCACGTCCATCTGCCAGATCTCATAGTCGTTGTAAGCTGCAATCGCAAGCAAAATCCGAATAGACTTGAGCATAGCTACTGGTGAAAAGGTTTCATCATAGTCAACTCCTTGTCTTTGTTTGAAACCTTTTGCAACCAGTCGGGCCTTATAGGTCTCTACCTTGCCGTCCGCTCCAGTCTTTCTTTTAAAGTCCCATTTACACCCAATAGGCTTAATGCCTTCAAGTGGTGAAACCAAAGTCCATACTTTGTTTTCATACATGGAGTCCATTTCGAATTTCATAGCTTCAAGCCATTTTCCTGAGTCTTTATTACTCATAGCCTGTTCGTAATTCAATTGATCATCATCATTCATGATGTGTACCTCATCGTCATCCTCTATAATGAATCCATACCTCTCAGGTATCTTCGGTACTCTTCCAGATTTACGAACAGGGTGTGGTATAGTAGGTTCTTCTACTTGGTCAGGTACCTGACTTTGATCCGTGGTAATTTGTGGTTCTTGAACTTCTTCAAGATATATCTTACTCCCACTGACCCCTTCATGGATAAACTCCTTTTCTAAGAAGGTAGCATGTTTCGCAACAAACACCTATTGATCAGTTGGATGATAGAAATAATACCCTAAAGTTTCTTTAGGGTATCCCACAAATCTACACTTATCGGATTTAGTCTGTAGCTTATCATTTTCAAACTTTTTGATATAAGCTGGGCAACCCCAAGTCTTAACATGCTTAAGATTTGGTTTCCTCCCCTTCCACATCTCATATGGAGTCTTTGGGGCGGATTTGGTAGGTACCTTGTTAAGTAGGTATGCAGCCGTTTCTAGGGCATATCCCCAGAAAGAAATTAGAAGGTCGATAAAACTCATCATTGATCGAACCATGTCCAACAGTGTTCGATTTCTCCTTTCAGATACTCCATTTAACTGTGGTGTACCTGGAGGAGTCCATTGTGAGATTATACCATTTTCTTTGAGACAATTGAGAAACTCACCGCTTAAGTATTCTCCACCTCGATCTGATCGAAGTATCTTTATACTCTTGCCCGTTTGTTTCTCTACTTCACTTCTGAACTCTTTGAGCTTTTCAAATGATTCTGACTTGTATTTCATTAAATACACATATCCAAATCTTGAGTGATCATCAGTGAAAGTAATAAAATAAGAATACCCACCACGTGCACTTGTTGTCATTGGTCCACAAACGTCTATGTGATTCAATGCCAACAACTCTGTAACTCTTTCTCCTTTTCCACTAAAAGGAGATTTAGCCATTTTACCCATGAGACAAGATTCACAAGTTGGATATGATTCATAATCAGATAACTCAAGGAGCCCATCTTTATGCAACTTGGATAATCTTGTTTCATTGATATGACCGAGTCTACAGTGCCACATGTAGGTATAATTACTATCATCTCTTTTCCTTTTCTTAGTTTGTTCAATTTTAAAAATATTTTCTTGTAAGTCAAGTGTATAAAGTCCATTTCACAAATTTCCAACACCATATAAAACATCGTCTTTATAAATAGAACAACTATTGTTCTTTATAACAATGTTAAATCCTTCCATATCCAATACAGAAATTGAAATAATATTTTTAATAATATTCGGAACATAATAACAATTATTAAGATAAATGGACTTGCCCAAAGGCATTGCTAAATAATAAGTTCCTACAGCTAATGCAGCAACCTTTGCTCCATTCCCCACTCGTAGGATCACCTCATCATTGTTCAGCTTTCTATTTCTGACCAGTCTCTTCACATTATTACATATGTGAGAACCACAGCCGGTATCCAATACCCAAGTAGAATTTTGACTTTCTGAAAAATTAATTTCAATCATGAACAAACCTTGATTGGAAGTCGAAGCTTCTCCAAGCTTCTTCTTTGCCAGAAACTTCTTGCAGTTCCTCTTCCAATGACCCGGCTCGTTGCAATGGAAGCACATTCCTTTTCTAGCTGGATCAGATTTCTTTTGTTCCTTTATGTTCACTTTGCCTTTGGTCATCCGAGATCGGAAGAGCTCCTTAGATATCTCATATCTAGCAGTCCTACTCTGTTCACCATCCAACTCCTTGAGGTGAAGCAGCATAGCAGGAGCATCCATTTTTTCGTGCTGACGCTGAAGCTCGTTATTCATGGATGCGAGCATGATGCATTGAGCCACAGATGCATCATCTTGCCACTTATTGAAATTGGCAATCTCTTCCTCAGAGGCTGTTTCTGAAACAGATTCAGGGATAGTGGAATTTAGGACATAAGAAATCTTTTCAGCAGTGAGAACAATTCTCAGATTTCTTAGCCAGTCCTCATAATTCGGGCCGGTAAGCTTATTTGCATCAAGTATGCTTCGTAGTGAGATTAGTGATTTTGACATTTTTAAAATTCTGCACGTGAAAAGACAATATTTTAGCAAACATTCATTTTATTAACTTTGCATACCAAAATAAATTTAGGTCTTTATTTTAAATTGGTATATCCCACTATTTTCATCAAACTATATTACCCTCACTTATATAGTTCGACAACATCTAATTAAAGATTTGCTAGTGAGATTAAGGATCCTATTTCAAATGTATATAACCTTGTGGATAGCACAACAAGTGATATACAAATAAATAGGTAGACAACTCTTGTCAATTACATCACCATATAATTCCTTTTATTTTGCCTCTTAAATCATAATGGTCATGTGTGTGCACATCCGAACTAAAATGATTTAAGTTAAGTCCAGCCTAGCACTTCCATAAATTCAAAAAGAAAAATTTTCGTCCTTGTGGATAGAACAACAAGACTAGATCATTCAATTTTCTTGATAAGCATCAAATGTGATTAATTAACATCTTAAATATTCAATACTCGCCTTGTGGATAGCACAACAAACTCATATTAAATATTTAATACTCTATTAATTAATCATGCTAGAAGGCGACGTTCGATATTCCAAATATCATTTGAATGCTTCAGACTTAATATTATTTCTTTGAGGGGTTTGTTATTATTTGTCTCATCTTGTTAAGCGCGCATGCACATATATATATATATATATATATATATATATAAAATACGCGTCATTTTATTAAACATGCGAAGCATGTTTGCATAAAATATAATATATATAATATTTAGCATGCAATATAGAATACTATATTCTACCCGGATTGATTATGGACTTTTATTCTAGATTGGTTCACTAGAGCCACCAAGTGAACCAAAAGGTCAAACCTAGGGGTGCAAGAATTTAAATTTAAATATAACTATTACATTTAAACCCTGGCTCCATACAAATGGGTCTTCACGCGTTCCTTGCTCCTTGGTCTCCAGTTTCTTCAAGATAATTCTAACTATCTCTATTACATAAACTATTTTTAATTAAATAGAAACCTTGATCAGCAGTCAAGGTGAAGTACATAAGAGGGAGATAGAATTTTACACCGATAATAAAACTAGAGAAGACGAGGTACGCAGACCATTTTATAAAACCCATACATTCAAGCATTCATCCAAAATAAAAAACAATCACATTGGTCATAGTCCATAATTAACCCCATTTATTATCATACACATCAACATATGCATCAATAAATATTCATTCATCTCATGAATAACAATGCTATTCCATATATGGATCGATGTTATTTAATGGACAAAAGTTTTGCTAAATTTTATTTTTGAAACAAAATAAACTCTTTTATTTTAATCAAAAATAAATCCAAATTAAACTCCTTTAATTTTAGCATTTTGAAATCATATTTCAGATAAAATAAACTTCTTTATTTTAAAACTTTATCAATTAAATAAAAAGTTTACTTAATTAATTAAAATCAATTTTCAGGGTCTGTCCAGGTACCGGTGCAGCTGCGCCAGTAATGAACTGGGCAGCTGCGCAGGTAGCCTGAAGCAGCAGTTTTTGCAGACCGGCGCAGCTGGGCCAGTAATGAACTGGGCAGCGGCGCAGCTGCGCCGTTCGTCGCAAAAACTTGCAGAAAACGATTTTTGTCCAGAAAAACGATCCAATTCTCACATCAATTCATACATGGAATTATAAAATTGATAATTAGCACAAAGTTAGGCTCTGATACCACTGTTGGGTTTGTACGTAACGCAATCATGCAATCAAATCACATAAATAGGGCAAAAGCGCAAAAACTAGGTTTTCAAAAATTTATGCAAACCCATAACCATGATCATGCTTTGTGCTAGTTATCAATAACAGAAAGGAGAGAACATGAAATTATACCTTTGAAGATCCAAGCTTCCTCAGGTACAAGTTCTACTCCTTTGATTCCTTTGATTCCTCTGTAGTGGCTCCTTCCCTTGATCAATGTCAGCCACCCAATTGTTTGGCCTCTAACGGTGATCCACCAAGGAAGATGAAGAACTCAAGAAGATGGGTTATTGGCTTAACCCTTGTTTCTATCTCTATAGAATATGTGTACTCCCAACTCTTGGAAAAATTCACGTACCTTATTTCTGATATAAGACTCTCTTATATAGATATTAGGTTAACCCTCCTAATCCAATTAGAATAGGGTTTTATTTAATTAATTAAATACTTTTAATTAATTTATATCCTAATCTTTATTAGGATTGAGAGAGAGTACTGATATTATATTAATTCCTAAACTCCTTTAGAATTAAAATAATAATAATAATAATAATATTAATAAGACTCCTCTTATTAATTTATATTTAATATTTCTAAAATATTAAATAATAAACATTAAGCTATTTAATTTATTCTATCACCATAGATTAAATTAATTATACTTAATGCATTATTACTATCATGCCATTTTCTTCTTAAATAATTCTTCTTCCTTTTATGGTGTGACCCTTTATGTTCTCCATATTAAACCGGTTATGAATAAATCAATTAGAACAATTCTAAACTTATTTAAATAAATAAATTAAACTAATAATCTTTTTAAATAAATAACATTTATTCTACAATAGGGATAAGCCTCCCTAGCGATCAACGACTTTCCAGATAATATAGATTTCAACATTAATCATAAAAGAACCTGTGAGTTAATAGTTACCGTACAATTTAATCCTTCTACCATACAATGACCCAATTAAATATAAGACATGGATTTACTGTCAAGTCTTAATTTATTTAATCATATGTATTTCGATTAGAAAATGCATAACTCCAAATAATGTAAATTAGAAACCTCTTTCTAATTTCATTCTACCTTGGACAAGGATTCCTGGGTTGTCATTTAACGAATCACATAGGACATATCTCCTCTTTTACTAGAGGTGGTAGATTCTTTACTGATTATTCATTATCTCCATATGTATCTCATTATACCCAAGCATACCCTATATATGCCTTAAAAGGCCTTAAGGAATTAGTTAAAGTATAATTTGTTACATACAAGATACTATGATGATCTCAAATCCAAGGATCACTTGTACTACTATTACATTAGGAATTCTTATTGACAGGCGAGTAAAACTCCATTAGGTATTCCATAGCGAGTCACGTTCAGTGAACTTATTCTCCAATAAGCACCTACATACTTGCTTTAGTGTCTCCACACAAATAACCATGAGATCAGTCATCCTCATCCAATGAGCAAGCAACATATGTACCAATCTATACGGATTTACTAATCCCCATTTTAGTAATCCCAAAATTGGGAACTATTTTAGTTTTTAAGCTTTCTAAGAATTTAGATCTCATTATCATGATCTCATCATGATTCTAAAAGCATTGCTTAAAACTATGGGTTATTTACATATTATAAAAACAGCACCATATAGATAATTATATGCCTTAAATGAATATTTTATTAATAAATAAATAAGATTGTTTACAAAGTATGTGCTTTATCATCATACATGATTGACTTGTATGCACACTACTATCATAAAATGCCCGCCGGGGCGGGCATACGGCAACAACAATATCAGATTTTCTTCTTTGACTAGGATTCAGGGGCAAATAAGAGGTAATTTGTATTGCGGTTGGGGGAGTATAACAGGTAAGATGAGAGGCTAGTATACACACACTATGACATATTTACAAGTCCTAATTCAAGGATTGATCTAGCACGGAGGATTAAAGCATCGATTGAGCATGAAGAACGCAAGAACGGAGTGGAGAGCGGTGATACAATTCTAGAGTTTATATTCTTTCTTTCTTTTTATCTTGTAATCAGAATGTTTTCTATGACGTGGATATTGGATTTTGATTCATCTATAATGAACTAATTTTCTATTTCAGCCTATGACGGATCTTATTATGTAATTGATGATTAAATAGTCTTTAATTCAGTTTATGAATGTTATTTCTAGATTATTTGCTATGTGTTGTGCATAATCTGTATAATTGCCTGATCAACAATTATTCGTTATCCCATATGAATTCGAGAGATGACATGTGGGATTGGAATTAGCCATAGTAACATATGTTTGTGAGTTATGCATAGTTGGAATTCATAATTCACGAATAGGATAGAGATATCTATGTGTCATATGTAATCTGATAAGAACTTGATTTTAAACTTTATTTAATTGTAATTCACATAAAGATATAGTGAATTAGTTATTTAAGGTGTCTTGCTTAATTCTATCATATGTGGATGCGAGTGAGTATGGATGTGATGCATTGAGAGATGGTTATATCTGCTTTAGTGTTCTTGATTAATAATCTGGGGTAATTGACATAAACTGGAGAAAAAGAATATTATCTAAAGTGAAATATTAAGTGAAGTTGTAGGCTTAATTCTCTAAAACTTGTGAAAATCTTGAGTTAGTGATAAAATTGGTTTAAGTAGTAATTTAGTTAAATAATCATCTTTTAATCATTAGTTTGATAAAGCTAAAATAGTATAAAATCGGTACTTATTTGAATAAATGGGAATTATTGTCTCTGTGGGTACGATATCTGAACTTATCAGTATATTCCTTGTTGATCACGTACACTTGCGTGTAGCATGTATAGAAAATACCCAACAAGTTTTTGGCGTCGTTGTCGGGGACAGTAATTGCGTTTATTACTTACAATATCAGTTTAATTAGATCAGTTTTAGTTAAACATATATATATATATATATATATATTTATTCTTATTTTTGTTTGTTTGGTTATTTCAGGTACTTTCGAGTAGTGCATGCAAACTAAGTCGAAGAAGCCAGATTTGTTGCCTTTCGAGGACGACATTGACAAACGATTTCAGAAGCTAACTAAGTGGATTGCGAAGAATCAAGAGGAATTTGAAACACCCAGAACAAACATAGCTGAACAGGAAGGCAATCCATTTAGAGATTATACTAAACCAAAGATTTTGAAAATTCACTCGAGTATAGCCAGGCCGGCAATCAATGCGAACAATTTTAAGATCAAGCATGGGATAATACAGATGGTGCAGAATAATTGCCAGTTTTGGGGTCTTCCAAATGACGACCCGAACGAACACATCTTCAATTTTATAGAGATCTGTGACACCTTCAAGTGCAACGAGGTGTCAGACAATGCAATCAGGTTGCGATTATTTCCATTCACACTCAAAGACAAGGCGAAGGGTTGGCCCAACTCTCAATTACCGGGGTCAATCACCACATGGAGTGATTTGGCACAGAAATTTTTGGCTAAATTTTTCCCGCCATCGAAGACATATAAGATGAGGACGGAGATATCCTCATTTGTACAGATACAGGGGGAGCCATTGTATGAAGCATTGGAACGGTACAAGGAGCTGTTGAGAAAGTACCACATCACGGATTCCCATATTGGATGCAGCTTAGTAAGTTTTTATAATGGGGTCGCGAGTCATATACGGACTAGCATCGATGCAGCCTCAGGTGGAGCTTTTATGACAAAGAAATTTGAGGAGGCATGGGCATTGATAGACACAATGGCTTCAAATGGTTATCAGTGGCCGACTGAGAGATTGACTCAACCCCCAGCAGCAGGTGTTCTGCAAGTGGATTCTATGACAACCATATCTGCACAACTAGCAGCATTATCGAAGAAGATGGATGCCATGTCTATGGGAAACGTGCAGTATGTGGCAATCATATGTGAACTTTGTGCATGGTGAGCACCCAATAGAACAGTGTGCGATTAACTAGGCTTTTATTCAGTATGTGGCTAACTACAATAGGCCAGCCAACACATACCAGAATACATACAATCAGGGGAATATGAACCATCCAAACTTTTCATGGAGCAACAACAAGAATCAGAACCAGTAGCAGGCTCCACGACAAGCATATCCTCCTGGTTTTCAGAATCTGCATCAACCGGCAGCTCCACAGCAAGAGAAAAAGTTAGATTTGGAGCAGATATTGGCAAAATACATAACTAGAAATGATGCAGCAATGAGAACTCAAGAAGCGGTAATAAAAACTCAAGCGGTGGCTATTAAAAATCTAGAAACTCAGATTGGACAGATTGCGAGTGCACTGAATAATCGACCCCAAGGAGTTTTGCCCAGTGACATAGAAAAGAATCCGAGGGGAGGACATGAGCAATGTCAAACTGTCACACTCCGGAGTGGGAAACAGTTAGTGGAGCAGGATTCGGAGAAGCCGGCAACCAAAGAGCAAGTTGAGACCAGTGTGGAACAGACAGTGGAAGTCAAAGAAGGTGAAAAATATGCAGAAAAGGAACAAGTGGTTACACCGGTAGTTTATCCTCCACCGCCATTTCAACAACGGATCCGAAAGCAAAAATTAGAGCAACAATTCACTAAATTTCTAGAAGTGTTCAAGAAGCTACACATAAACATTCCTTTTGCGGAGGCATTAGAACAGATGCCCAGTTATGCCAAGTTTATGAAGGATATTTTGTCAAAGAAATAGAAATTAGAAGACTTCGAAACTGTGGCACTAACAGAGGAATGTTGTGTGATTCTGCAAAAGAAGCTTCCACAAAAGTTGAAGGATCCGGGTAGTTTCACCATTCCATGCACAATTGGGAGTTTGGCCTTCAACAAATGCCTATGTGATTTAGGTGCCAGTATAAACCTCATACCATTGTAAGTTTATACTCACTTAGGGTTAGCAGCACCTAAACCGACCAACATCTCCCTACAGCTAGCAGACAGATCCGTGACTTATCCACAAGGAATTGTTGAGGATGTTTTGGTAAAAGTGGATAGATTCATCTTCTCAGCGGACTTCATCATTCTCGACTACGAACAAGATAAGGATATTCTAATAATCTTTGGGAGACTATTTTTGGCTACTGGCAGGACTCTCATTGACGCCCAGAAAGTAGAGTTGACCATGAGGGTGCAGGATCAAGAGGTCACCTTCAACGTGTTCAAGGCCATGAATTTCCCTAAGGAGGACTAGGAGTGTTATCGAGTGGATATTATTGACAAAGTGGTGGGTGATGAGAAACTTAGGATACTTAATACCGACCCGCTAGAATACACATTAATGGGGAATTGTGATAAGGAGGATTCAGAAATAAAAGAGTATCTGCAACTGTTAGAGGCTCATCCAAAAGTGAATAGGTTCAAACTACCATTTGAGCCTTTGGAAGCAGCAGGAACGTCATCAGAAAAGAAGAAGCCATCTCTTGAGGAACCACCTAAACTTGGACTAAAACCTTTACCCAATCACCTCAGGTATGCTTATTTGGGTAATTCAGCTACTTTACCTGTTATTATTGCATCTGCACTTAACGAACTGCAGGAAAGTAAGTTGTTAAGAGTTCTAAGGGAATACAAGTCTACGATTAGATGGACTATCGCTGACATTAAAGGAATCAGCCCGTCATTCTGTATGCACAAGATTCTGATGGAGGAGGATAGCAAGCCAATAGTGGAACAACAGAGGAGGCTCAACCCAATAATGAAAGAGGTAGTAAAGAAGGAGATCCTGAAATGGCTGGATGCTAAGATTATCTACCCGATATCAGACAGTGTATGGGTCGGTCCAATGTGTCCCGAAGAAAGGTGGGATGACAGTAGTGAAGAATGAGAACAATGAACTGATACCGACAAGGACATTGACTGGATGGAGGGTTTGCATGGATTACAGAAGGCTGAATAAGGAAACTACAAAGGATCATTTCCCCTTGCCTTTCATTAATCAGATGTTGGACAGACTAGCTGGACACGAGTACTACTGTCTGCTAGATGGATATTCTTGGTATAACTAGATCGTCATCGCACCAGAGGAACAAAAGAAGACGACGTTCAGATGCCCCTATGACACCTTTGCCTTCAGAAAGATGTCATTTGGACTGTGTAACGCACCGGCAACTTTTCAGCGTTGCATGATGACGATCTTCTCAGACATGGTGGAGCGTAGTGTGGAAGTATTTATGGATGATTTTTTAGTATTTGGGAAATCATTTGATAGATGTCTCGAAAACTTAGTATTTGTACTAAAGAGATATGTTGAGACAAATCTGGTACTCAACTGGGAGAAATGTCACTTTATGGTCTAAGAAGGGATTATACTTGGACATAAGGTTTTTGGGAAAGGTTTGGAAGTTGACTGAGCTAAACTAGAAATAATTAAAAATCTGCCACCACCGACATCAGTAAAGGGTATTCATAGTTTTGTCGGGCACGCCGAATTTTACAGAAGGTTTATCAAGGACTTCTCGAAAATCACAAAGCCACTCTGCAGTCTATTAGAAAAGGATGTTCCATTCAAGTTTAATGCAGACTATTTAGGGGCGTTTGAGCAATTGAAGAAGAAACTTACCACTGCCCTAGTGATCATAGCACCGGATTGGACCAAGTTGTTTGAACTCATGTGTGATGCCAGTGACTATGCCATAGGTGCAGTGCTGGGACAATGACGGGAGAAGGTTTTTCACGCCATCTATTATGCGAGCAAGACACTGACAGATGCACAATTGAACTACACAACAACTGAAAAGGAGCTACTTGCAGTTGTGTATGCATTTGATAAATTTCGTTTGTACTTGGTGGGAACAAAAAGTGGTGGTGTACACAGATCACTCGGCCATCTGGTATCTAGTGGAAAAGAAGGACGCAAAGCCGAGACTTATTCGTTGGGTTCTTCTCCTTCAAGAATTTGACTTAGAGATTAAGGACAAGAAGGGGACAAAAAATTAGGTGCCTAATCATCTTTCACAACCCGAATCTGAATGAGTCCGACAAAGTAGTGATCAATGAGTCATTTCCAGATGAACAGTTATTTTTGATCCACGACGAGTTTCTATGGTACGCGAATTTTGCTAATTACTTGGTAAGCAACATCCTCCCACTAAACTTAACTCGCCACCAAAAGAGGAAATTTCTACATGATGTAAAGTGGTACATGTGGGACGAACCACATTTGTTCCGCCAGTGTGCTGATAGAATGATCCGACGATGTATACCAGAAAGTGAAGTTGAAAGCATCCTACAGGCATGTCACGCTTCAGTATACGGGGGACACTATAGGAGTGAGCGAACATCCGCAAAAGTCCTTCAAGCAGGTTTCTTTTGGCCCACTTTGTTCAGAGACGCACATCAGTGCTTGAAAAACTGCGACCGATGTCAAAGAGTGGGAAATATCTCAAAACGGAACGAGATGCCCCTAAACATGATACTGGAAGTTGAAATTTTTGATGTATGGGGAATTAACTTTATGGGACCCTTTTCATCCTCATTTAGTAACTTGTACATCTTATTGGCTGTGGACTACATATCAAAATGGGTGGAGGCAATCGCATTCCCGACAAATGATGCGAAGGTGGTTTTGAAGTTTTTACAAAAGAATATTTTCACTCGTTTCGGCACCCCAAGGGCAATAATCAGTGATAAAGGGAGCCATTTCTACAATAAATACTTCACCGCTCTCTTTACGAAGTATGAGGTCAAACACCGAATCACCACAGCCTATCACCCTCAGACAAATGGACAAGCAGAAGTGTCTAATCAAGAGGTAAAGCAAATTTTGGAAAAAGTCATCAATCCAAACAGGAAAGACTGGTCATTAAAATTAGACAACGCTCTGTGGGTATATCAGACCGCCTACAAGACTCCGATAAGCATGTCTCCTTATCAGTTAGTTTACAGGAAGGCATGTCACCTTCTGGTAGAACTTGAGCATAAAGCATATTGGGCTATCAGAAAATTAAACTTTGATTTATCAGCAGCAGGGGAGAAAAGGTTGTTGTAAGTCAATGAATTAGAAGAATTCTGCCTGTAGGCTTACAAAAATTTGAAGTTGTACATGGAGAAGGTCAAGAAGTGGCACGATCAGAAGATACTGGATAGAAAGTTTGAACCGGGGCAATCAGTATGGCTATTCAACTCACGGTTGAATTTTTTTTCCCAAAAAACTGAAATCCAGGTGGTTCGGGCCATTTACTATAAAGACTATATTTCCACATGGCGCCGTTTAGCTCTATGAACAGGATCCGACAAAACCATTTAAAGTGAATGACCAACGCCTCAAGAACTATTAGGGCAGTGACATCGATCGCCAGGCAACTGCGGTCGACCTGGCCGAGCCAAACTGAAATAGGGAGTAATCAGGCTGAAAAACTAAAAATCAAGCGCTCGATGGGAGGCAACCCATCCTTCACGTGTATTTGTATTATATATTAGTATAGTTAGTCGTAATTTCATAAAAATCGAGTGTAAAGATTGCATGTTCTAATAATTCTCCGGTTGTTCGTCCAGGGATAAGCCAAGGGCACGACAAATGCAAGAGGAAATCATTAAGGGCATAAGAGAAGGCTATTCAAGCAATTCAACAGAATAAATGAAGAAAATTTTAAGTTATAAAGTTCTGTATACCCCCTGCCCCCGCGGGAATTTTAAAGGAAAATTACCCGCCCCAGCGGGCTTGCCATATAGGATTCTTTGCATACCCCTCGCCCCGGCGGGCATTCAAGGATAATTTATGCCGCCCCCGCGGGTTTCCCAACTCGAGCCCCTGCATGGTGCCCGCCCCCGCGGGATTCTCAAGCACAAACTGCCCGCCTCGGCGGCCTAACACCAGATCTATTTTTTTAAAACTCATTCTCGGCAACTAATTTGAGCCATTCCAAAAAATGTGTAACCTTTGGCTGCCGAGAAATACCCCCCACTACATTCCGATCATTGTCCAAGCCTCAATACGAAAGAATTCAACCAACAAACAGAATCAATCACCTTGGAATTGCAAATAACATCCTTCAAACTACATCTCACATCAATAATTTCAAGGTATTCAAGTTTAATTCAGCTTTTAGGTTCAAGTTGGGGGTTTCAACTTGACAATTAGTTTTGGGATTCCGAAGTTGCTAGTCAAGAGGGGTGAGTACTACATGTATTCTTCTTGTGATTAATTTTGTGACACCAATTTGGGGGAAATAAACAAAACAACCACCCCTAAAATCAAACCATTGTGAGTGCACACCACATATTCAACAGAAGGTCTCAACTACAAACCATCATTAAATACTTGTTTTTGAGCCCTAGAACACCATGTCACCAAGAGCACAGAAGCGACAAAAGGGTGAGAGCTCTTCAGTAATACCTGGACCCTTTGATCGGATCAAATTCAGAAGTGAAACCGCCGCCGATCGTTTCGACTACTTGGCATCAAAGAAGCTCACCCCCGAGCGTGGACTAAGGCCCGATGCAACTGACGGGGAGAAGGCCCTCCAGATTAAAATGCAGGGCTGGGAAACTTTCGCCAGACGCAGTAGTGGTGGCAGTCGTGAAAGAATTATACGCAAACGCCAAGGAAATATCTCCGTTCTAGGCATTTGTCCGAGATAAATTAGTGGACTTAAGCCCAGCTGCTATTAGTCATTATTACAACTTGCAAATGCCAACTATGTGTCAATACCAGGAATTAATAGATAGGTGGCCTGACTACGATGAGATCCTAGCAGAGATTTCCAAATCGGGCACTGCGTGGTTCAGAGGCAAGAAAGGGGGAATACTGATCATGAGCTCCAGCCTAAACCAATATAGAAAAGTTTTGTATTCCTTCTTGTGTGTTAAACTCCTACCCTCGACGCATATAAGTGAGATCACCAATGAGAAAATTTCTCTTTTGTATGATATCCTCAAGGACTATGACATCGATATAAGCCTAATCATCAATTTCTCAATCTGTCGGTGTCTGAGAGGATTGTTCTCGAGCGGACTGTCACATCCATCTTTGATCACGGGACTATGCCGCCGTGCCAGTGTTAGGTGGACGGACAAGGAGGTGACTCAGTAGCCTCTCCAGCTGCTTGATACAAGGATGATTGCCCAGTTTGACAAATGGCATGTAGCAGCACCACATCCCCGGGGACTCGGTTTCCTTTTCCCATCTGCCATAGAGGCACAGAGAACAACGGCCATGGCTTGGGAGGAGCCGACTAAGGAGGCTACAAAAGGTGAACCAACAATGCCGACATCCCAGTCTCAACCTCTGCAGCAACAACTGGATGAGTATCGTCGATTGGCTGACAAGTTGGAAGCGCGTCAAACCCATATGTTCGACACGCAGAATCAGTTCAATGTTGCGCTTGCTGAGGCATTTGCAAGGATGAATACTTTCGGTGCTCCATTCCAGTTCCCGACTCCAAAGTCGCTGTCTGCGTATCCACCACCTTCCTACTCTGCTATGGAGGAGGACACTTGATATCTCAGGGAAGTCCTTGATGCTCTAATTGCTTTACATTTTTATCAATGAGGACATTACTTTGGTTAAGTTTGGGGGTGTATTTATTATTATTCGTGATATTGTAGAATTTGCATTTAATTAGGATTGCATAATAGTATAGTAGTAGTTAAATTGCATCAGTAGTATAGTTAGAGTTTTTATGCTTATAAAAAAATAAAAAAATCAGAAATTATCAAAAAGAGTTATTAATTAGGATTTCATGAGTCAGTATGTCAGTGGAATGAAGGAACCATTAGCCAGTGATGAGACTGGAATTACATAAGAATATAGACATTAATGATAACTAGAACATTGATGTACATTCAGACCTTTGCATGAGTGCTTACCTGTTTGACATTATTGCACCAGTTAGCACGTTAGACAACAATTTATTCAACTTAGTTCAAATAGTCACATAATTGTCGTCTGTAACAGAAATTGGATTTTAATGAAGGAAATTCAGTGAACGGGTAGTAGTGACTAAGTTAGACTAAAACCTAAGTTTGGGGGAAGATATGGGAGCTATCTAAAAGAAAAATGAAAAAAAATGAAAAATGTGAAAAAAGGAGAAACTTATGAATAAACTAGATTAGTTTCGTGGCCTTTGATACTCGAGTAAGTACACCCTAGGGGATATTTTTACACCCAGCGCCCTAAAGCCATTCGATTTAGGGAGTCGTTGGTCGAAAGCTCGCTACATGGGTATCATTGAAGAGCCTAAGAGAACTAGACATTGCACAGTCATGAGGAAAATTGAGGTATGGGAAAACGAGCAAAATGCCCCCGTAAATAAAGAAAGATAGAAAATCTCCCATATTAACTTCCGACTTGGTTGACGTTTAGTTGAATTCACTTTAACTTGTTTACGCGATTTCTTGAGTAAAACTGTGATTTCATTCTAAGACGTGTATTATGTGATATATTTGATCTGTAGTTGAGTATACTGTTGTTGAGCACACACACACAACAGCGGTGTTGACAAGTATAGATTCATAGACTGGTTTGAATTGCGAATACGTCTCTGGTTGGATTTATTGTTTATATCTGTTGTGAATTCTCTGAGGCAGTATTGGTTATCTTTATATTATCTGGCAGTTGCATTAGTAGGCATTGTATTAAGTTGCATATGCATGGTTTTGCTTGAAGACAAGTAAAGTCTCAAGTTTGGGAGTATTTAATGAGTTGGTTTTATACCAACGAATTGATATCTATTATAGCTTGATTCTCGCTTACTTCAAGTTATTTTAGTATCATTTTACCTGGCTAATGATTGCAGGATATGGATTGATGAGAAATCAGGACAAAAAGGGCAAAACAGTAGATTTTCTATAAAAGTCGACCCCGTCGGGGCGGGCCTCTCCAAGCCAAAACACCCGATGGAGCGGATGTACGAAAAAATAAGATTTCAAAATGGTTTGCCGCGGGGCGGGTGTACCAAGAGTAAAATGCCCGCCGGGGCGGGCATACTGCAGCAACAATATCAAATTTCCTTCTTTGACTAGGATTAAGGAGCAAATAAGAGGTAATTTATATTGCGGCTGGGGGAGTATAACAGGCAATATGAGAGGCTAGTATACACACACTTTGACAGATTTATAAGCCCTAATTCAAGGATTGATCTAGCATGGAGGATTGAAGCATCGATTGAGCACGAAGAACGCAAGAACAGAGTAGAGAGCGGTGATACAATTCTAGAGTTTATCTTCTCTCTTTCTTTTTATCTTATAATCAGAATGTTTTCTATGATGTGGATATTGGATTTTAATTCATCTATGATGAACTAATTTTCTATTTAAGCCTATGACGGATCTTATTATGTAATGAATGATTAAATAGTCTTTAATTTAGTTTATGAATGTTATTTCCAGATTATTTGCTATGTGTTGTGCTTAATCTGTATAATTGCCTAATCAACAATTATCCGTTATCCTATATAAATTCGAGAGATGACATATGGGATTGGAACTAGCCATAGTAACATATGTTTGTGAGTTCTGCGTAGTTGAAATTCATAATTCACGGATAGGATAGAGATATATATACGTTATATATAATCTGATAAGAACTTGATTTTAAACTTTATTTAATTATAATTCACATAGAGATATAGTGAATTAGTTATTTAAGGTGTCTTGCTTAATTCTATCATCTGTGGATGCGAGCGAGTATGGATGTAATGCATTGAGAGATGATTATATCTGCTTTAGTGTTCTTGATTAATAATCTAGGGTAATTGACATAAACTGGAGAAAAGAATATTATCTGAAGTGAAATATTAAGTGAAGTTGTAGGCTTAATTCTCTAAAACTTGTGAAAATCATGAGTTAGTGTTAAAATTGGTTTAAGTAGTAATTTAGTTAAATAATCATCTTTTAATCATTAGTTTGATAAAGTTGAAATAGTATAAAATCTGTACTTATTTGAATAAATAGGAATTATTGTCTCTGTGGGTATGATATCTGAACTTATCAGTATATTACTTGTTGATCTCGTACACTTGTGTGTAGCGCGTATAGAAATTACCCAACATGGACTGCCCCATGTCCAACAAGGTATGATTTTTCCTTTTAGATACACCAATCAATTATTATGTATCAGGAAGCGTCCATTGTGAGAAAACCATTAAAATGATCTTAAAACTTATTGCACAAGTATTTATTCCTCGATCCAATCGAAGAATCATAATACCTTGCCAATTAGTTTTACTTATGAATTCTTTGAACCATTCAAATGATTCAAATTTGTATTTTACCAAATACAAATATTCAACTCTTTGAATGATCATCTCCTTTTCTTTTACTAGTTTGTTCAATTTAAAATTATTTTCATGTAAGTCATGTATGTAAAGTCCATTCAGTAAATTGTTAATTATTTATACTAATGGGCTTGCCTTTAGACGGCGCTAAACAATAAGTTCTTGTAGTTAATGGACTAACCTTTGCTCCATTCCCACACGCATGAAGACTTCCCCTTGTTTAGCTTTCTACTTCTGCTTGGTCCCTTCATAAATTTGTATTTATGAGAACCATAGCCAGTATCCAATACCCAAGTAAAAACTTTACTTACTGAAAGCTTTATTTTAACAAACCTGTATATGTAACCGAAGGTTCACTAAGCTTCTTCTGGTTAGCCTCTGAAGGATATTTCTCGTAGTTTCTATTCCAATGTCCAGACTTATTGCAGTGAAAGTAAACTCCTTTGCTATCCGTATCAGTTTTGTTCTTATTATCCTTTATATTTGCCTTTCTATTTACCTTCTTTGAATCGTTCTTCTTTTCAGAAGATTCTTTGGCCCCTACCAATAAGTCTTGTTCTTTCTTAGTTGGAAAGTGACTCTCAACAGTTTTTCAACATGTTTAAGCAAATCAGCGAGGCTGACATCTAGCTTGTACATCTGAAAATTCACAACAATTGTGAGAAGGAGTCCGGGAGTGAGTGCAAGATCAAATCTTGGTTTAATTTTCCATCCATGACAAAACCTAGTTGTCCTATTTGTTCAATCAGATTGATCATCTTAAGGACATGTGTCTTTACTGTAGTACCATCAGTCATTCTAGATCGAAAGAGCTCCTTAGATATATGATATCTATTAGTCCTATTTTCTTCACCATTCAACCCTTTGAAGTGTCGGAACATAGTAGGAGCATCCATAGTTTCATGCTGACGCTGAAGCTCGATACTCATGGATGCGAGTATGAAGCATTGAGCCAACTATGCATCATCTTGCTACTTTCTAAAAGTAGCAATTTCTTCCTCAGAGGTATTGTCTGCAACCATTGTAAGGATAGGCGTATTAACGACATAAGATAGCTTTTCAGCCTTGAGAACTATTCTCAAATTCCTTAACCAATCCGTTTAATTTGGTTCAGTTAAATAGCATCTAATATGCTACGCAGTGATAGTAATTTAGACATTGTAAAATTCTGTAAATAAATTTGTAATTAACAATATTATAACATACGCTCTTTTATTAATCACCAAAATAAATTAAATCTTGTTTTAAATTGGTATCTCCCACTATTTTCTTCAAACTATATTACCCTCATAATATATAGTTCAACAAATCTAATTAAAGATTTGCTAATGAAAATAAGGATCTCATTTCAAATGTATTTAGCCTTGTCGTGACACAACAAATGATATATAAATAAATAGGTAGACAACTATTGTTAATTACATCACCATGCAACTCCTTATTTTGCCTCTTAGATTATTTTGATCAAGTGGTGAAACACCCGAACCAAAATTATCCAAGTTAAGTCTTACCTAGCACTTTCATATATTCAAATAGAAAAATATCATCCTTGTGGTGACACAACAAAACAGTATCGTTCAATTTCTTTATAAGCATCAAATGTGATAAAATAACATCTTAAATATTTAATACTTGCCTTGTGTTGACATAACAAACTCATATTAAATATTTGATACTCTATTAATTTTATCATGCTAGAAGGCGACTTTCGATATTCCACATATCTTTGAATGCTTAGGACTTAGTATAAATTTTTTGAGAGGTTTGTTATTATTTGTCTCATCTTGTTTAGCGCGCATGCACACATATATATAAAATACGCGTCATATTAATTAACATGCGAAGCATGTTTTATAACATATATAATAAGCATGCACATATAGAATACTATATTCTACCCGGATTGATTATGGACTTTATTCTAGTTTGGTTCACTAGAGCCACTAAGCGAACCAAAAGGTCAAACCTAGGGGTGCAAGAATTAAATTTAAATATAACTATTACATTTAAATCCCGGGCTCCATTATGAACAGGTCTTCATGCGCCCCTTTCTCCTTTGGTCTCCAATTCTTCAAGTAATTCTAACTAATCCTATTACATAAACTATTTACAATAAATAGAAACCTTGATCAGCAGTCAAGGGAAAGTACATAGGAGGGAGATAGAAATTACATCAAGAAAAATTAGAGAAGACGAGGTACGCAGACCCCATTTATAAGACCCATACATTCAAGCATCCAACTAAAATAAAATCCAATCATATTGGTCAATAGTCCATAATCAACCCCATTTATTATCATACACATCAACAGATGCATCAATAAATAAAACATTAATCTCATGAATAATATACATTCAATATATACATTGATATCGATTTAATGGACAATTTTAGTTAGCATAAAATTCAATTTTGAGTTAAAATAAACTCTTTTATTTTTATCCAAATTTAAATCAAAATAAACCTTTTATTTTAATTTATCCATTTTTGAATAAAAATAAACTCCTTTATATTTAATCAAATTATTTAATCAAAATAAACTCTTTTATTTTAATTAAAATGGAATTCAATTCCAAGTCAAAATAAACTACTTTATTTTAACTTTTTAAAACTGTTATGGAAAAAACAAAAAAAATGTATAATCCAATTCTTTATCAAAATAAACTCCTTTATTTTGATTGAATATGAAATCATATTTCATATCTAAATAAAATCTTTTATTTTTAAGAAACAAAGAATTCAATTTCATCACCAATTAGTTATCATAGAATCCAATTACAATTCTAATTAGTTAGCATAAAATTAAATCCTAATTAAAATAAACATCTTTATTTTAATACAATTCTAAATTAAAATAAACTCATTTATTTTTAATTTAGAATTACTGAAAAATATGGAATTCAATTTTAATTAAAATAAACATTTTATCTTAATTAGAAATCAAATAAATAAATAAATAAATAAATTTCTTTTTCTGCAAGCAGGCGCTGCGGCGCCGCTAGATAACTAGCTTTGGGTGTTGCGGTGCCATGCTCCTATTTTTCAAAAATTAGGGTTCGGCGTTGCGGCGCTGTGATTACTATATAATCCGGCGCTGCGGCACTGGGTCTGTTTCTGAGAACCCGGACCGGTGCTGCAGTGCCCAGATTACCTTATAATCCGGCGCCGCGACGCTAGTCTGCTGATTCAAATTTTTCAGTTCGCGGATTGTGCAGTTTTTCTCCAAAAACATAATTCTATGCCAATAATTATGCCCAATAAAATTGTTTTAAACACATATCAAATTATAACAATTAATAACTCGCATAAAGTTTTGGTTCTAATACCACTGTTAGGTTTGTAAGATTCATGAACGCAATCAAATTGCATAAAATAAGTGAAAGCATGGTAAATCAGAGTTTTAAAATTTTACAAACCATATACCCAGATCATCCTTTATGCACAGTTATTAATTAAACGAAATAGATGGAGATTAGATTCATACCCTCGTAAAAACTAGCTTCCTCAGGTACGAATTCAACTCCAATTCTTTTTTACGTTCAACTTGAATCCACCAGGTTGATTCCTTCTTTTGATCAACGTTAGCCACCCAAGTGTTTGGCCTCTAGAGGTGATCCACCAAGAAAGAACAATAATTCAAGAAGAATGGTGTTTGGCAAAACCCTAGTTTCTATCTCTATAAAAAATGTGTACTCTCCTAACTCTTGGAATAAAGTGTTTAATCTTGTTCCATAATAAGACTTTCTTATTTATAGATGTATGCAACCCAATGAAACAATTTAGGATTATAGTTTCATATTAATTAATTAAACCCTTTTAATGAATTAGGCTTCTCAATCTTATTATGAATAAGTAATTAAACTTTTTAAAATAATTAGCCTCCTAATATATATGAGAGAGTATCTTATTAATTAATTCCCAAACTCCTTTAAGAATTAAATAATAATTATAATAGTAATAATAATAATAATAATAAGAACCCTCTTATTAGTTTATATTTAATATTTTCAAAATATTAAATAATAAATATTAAGCTATTTAATTTATTCTATCACCATAGATTAAATTAAATACACTTAAATTATTATTACGATTATGCCATTTGCTTCTTAAATAAATATTCTTTCTTTTATGGTGTGACCCTTTAGTTTTTTCATATTAAACCGGTTGTGAATAAATGAATTAGAACAATTCTAATCTTATTTAAATAAATAAATTAAACTATTTAATTCATTTATATAAATAACATTTATTCTACAATAAGGGTAAGCCCCATTAGCGATCAACGACTTTTCAGATAATATAAATTTCAACATTAATCATAAAAGAACCTTTGAGTTAATAGTTACCGTACAATTCAATCCTTCCATCATACAATGTCCCAATTAAATATAAGACATGGAATTACTATCATGTCTTATTTTATTTAATTATATGTATTTCGATCCTAAATGTCCAACACCAAATAATGCAACTTAGAAACTCTTTTCTAATTTCATTCCACCATGGTTAAGAATTCCTGGGTTGTCATTTATCGAATCACATATGATATTCTCTTCTTTTACTAAAAGTGGTAGATTCTTTATTAATCATTCAATATCTCCATATATAACTTATTACACCCAAACATACCCTTTGATATACCCTAAGGGTCTTAAGGGACATATCAGTGTATAACTTATCATACACAAGATACTATGATGATTTCAAGTCTAAGGATCACTTGTATTACTATCACTTGAGGAACTCCTATTAATAGACAAGTAAAACTCCATTAGGTATTCCTCAGCGAGCCACGTTCAGTGAACTTATTCTCCAATAAGCACCTACATACTTGCTTTAGTGTCTCCAATAAGCACCTACATACTTTGATCTTTTGGTTCACTTGGTGGCTCTAGTTAACCAAACTAGAATAAAAGTCCATAATCAATCCGGGTAGAATATAATACTCTATATGTGCATGTTAGTATTTTATATATTATATTTTATGCAAATATGCTTTACATGTTTAATAAAATGACGTGTATTACATATATATATATATATATATATGTGTGTGTGTGTGTGTGTGTGTGTGTGCATGCGCGCTAAACAAAATGAGACTAATAATAACAAACCCCTCAAAGAAATTATTTTAAGTCTAAAGTGTTCAAAGATATTTGGAATATCGAACGTCGACTTCTAGCATGATAAATTAATAGAGTATTAAATATTTAATATGAGTTTGTTGTGTTATTCACAAGGCAAGTACTGAGTATTTAAGATATTAATTTAATCACATTTGATGCTTATAAAAAAAATTGAACAATATTATTTTGTGTGCTATCCACAAGGATAATATTTTTCTTTTTTGAATATATGGAAGTGCTAGGTTGGACTTAACTTAAATCATTTTAGTTCGGATGTGCACACACTTGACCATTATGATCTAAGAGGCAAAATAAAAAGGAGTTACATGTTGATGTAATTGACAAAGAGTTGTCTATCTATTTATTTATATATGGTTTGTTGTGCTAACCACAAGGCTATATACATTTGAAATAGGATCCTTATTCTCACTAGCAAATCTTTAATTAGATGTTGCCGAACTATATAAATGAGGGTAGTATAGTTTGAAGAAAATAGTGGGAGATACCAATTTAAAATAAGACCTAATTTATTTTGGTATATATAAAATTAATTAAATGAATGTTTGCTAAAATATTGTCTTTTCACATGAAGAAATTTAAAAATGTCGAAATCACTAATTTCACTGCGTAGCATACTTGATGCTAACAAACTGATCGAACCGAATTACACGTGGTTAAGAAATCTAAGAATAGTTCTCACTGCTAAAAAGATTTCTTATGTCCTAAATTCACATGTCCCTAGAACTGTTCCATAATCAGCCTTTGAGGAAGAGATTGCCACCATTGTAAAGTGGCAAGATGATACATCTGTGGCTCAATGCATCATGCTCGCATCCATGAATAACGAGCTTTAACGTCAGCATGAAAACATGGATGCTCTTACTATTTTGCTTCACATCAAGGAGTTATATGGTGAACAAAGTAGGACTACTAGATTTGAGATATCTAAGGAGCTCTTTTGATCTTGGATGTCTGAGGGCACTGCCGTTGAGACTTATGTCCTAAATGTGATCAATCTGATTGAACGCCTTGGACAGCTTGGGTTCGTCATGGATGAGGAGTTGAGTCAAGACTTAGTCTTGCAGTCACTCCCTGAGACCTGCTCGCAGGTCGTTGTAAATTTTCACATAAATAAGTTAGATGTCAGCTTGCCTAAATTACTTAACATGTTGAAAACTGCAAAAGGTCACTTCCCATCCAAGAAGAACCATATCTTTGTTGGGTTTGTACGTAACGCAATCATGCAATCAAATCACATAAATAGGGTGGAAGCGTAAGAAACTAGGTTTTCAAAAATTTATACAAACCCATTACCATGATCATTCTTGTGCATCAATTATCAGTGAATGAAGAAGGAGAAAAACAGAATTATACCTTTGAAGATCCAAGCTTCCTCAGGTACAAGTTCTACTCCTTTGATTCCTTTGATTCCTCTGTAGTGGCTCCTTCCCTTGATCAATGTCAGCCACCCAAATGTTTGGCCTCTAACGGTGATCCACCAAGGAAGATGAAGAACTCAGTAAGATGGGTTATTGGCTTAACCCTTGTTTCTATCTCTATAGAATATGTGTACTCCCAACTCTTGAAAAATTCACGTACCTTATTTCTGATATAAGACTCTCTTATATAGATATTAGGTTAACCCTCCTAATCCAATTAGAATAGGGTTTTATTTAATTAATTAATTAAATACTTTTAATTAATTTATATCCTAATCTTTATTAGGATTGAGAGAGAGTACTGATATTATATTAATTCCTAAACTCCTTTAGAATTAAAATAATAATAATAATAATAATATTAATAAGACTCCTCTTATTAATTTATATTTAATATTTCTAAAATATTAAATAATAAACATTAAGCTATTTAATTTATTCTATCATTATAGATTAAATTAATTATACTTAATGCATTATTACTATCATGTCATTTTCTTCTTAAATAATTCTTCTTCCTTTTATGGTGTGACCCTTTAGGTTCTCCATATTAAACCGGTTGTGAATAAATCAATTAGAACAATTCTAATCTTATTTAAATAAACAAATTAAACTAATAATCTATTTAAATAAATAACATTTATTCTACAATAGGGATAAGTCTCACTAGCGATCAACGACTTTCCAGATAATATAGATTTCAACATTAATCATAAAAGAACCTGTGAGTTAATAGTTACCGTACAATTCAATCCTTCCACCATACAATGTTCCAATTAAATATAAGACATGGATTTACTGTCAAGTCTTAATTTATTTAATCATATGTATTTCGATTAGAAAATGCACAACTCCAAATAATGCAAATTAGAAACCTCTTTCTAATTTCATTCTACCTTGGCCCAGGATTCCTGGGTTGTCATTTAACGAATCACATAGGACATATCTCCTCTTTTACTAGAGGTGGTAGATTCTTTATTGATCATTCATTATCTCCATATGTAACTCATTACACCCAAGCATACCCTATATATGCCTTAAAAAGGCCTTAAGGAATTAGTCAAAGTATAGTTTGTTACATACAAGATACTATGATGATCTCAAGTCCAAGGATCACATGTACTACTATCACATTAGGAATTCCTATTGACAGGCGAGTAAAACTCCATTAGGTATTCCATAGCGAGTCACGTTCAGTGAACTTATTCTCCAATAAGCACCTACATACTTGCTTTAGTGTCTCCACACAAATGACCATGAGATCAGTCATCCTCAACCAATGAGCAAGCAACATATGTACCAATCTATCCGGATTTACTAATCCCCATTTTAAAATCCCACAATTGGGAACTATTTTAGTTTTTAAGCTTTCTAAGAATTTAGATCTCATTATCATGATCTCATCATGATTCTAAAAGCATTGCTTAAAACTATGGGTTATTTACATATTATAAAAACAGCACCATGTAGATAATTATATGCCTTAAATGAATATTTTATTAATAAATAAATAAGATTGTTTACAAAGTATGTGCTTTGTCATCATACATGATTGGCTTGTATGCACACTACTATCATTCTTAATGGTGGATGATTCTTCCAAGAAAAGGAAGAGGCCCAAGGTATCTTCTGAAAAAAAGAAATCTAAGAAGGCTAAGGGCAAGGTGAACAGAAAGAATCAAAAGAAACCTGATCTAGCTAGCAAAGGAATGTGTTTCCATTGCAACGAGTCTAGTTATTGGAAGAGGAACTGCAAGAAGTTTCTGGCAGAGAAGAAGCTTGGAGAAGCTTCGAGTTCCAATCAAGGTTTGTTCATGATTAAAATTAATTTTTTTGAAAGTTAAAATTCTACTTGGGTATTGGATATCGGCTGTGGTTCTCACATTTGTGATACTGTGCAGGGACTGGTCAGAAATAGAAAGCTGAACAAGGATGAGATTGTCATACGAGTGGGAAATGGAGCAAATATTGTTGCATTAGCTGTAGGCACTTATTATTTAGCACTGCCTATGTGCAAGTCCATTTATTTAAATAATTGTTGTTTTGTTCCAAATATTATTAGAAACATTATTTCTATTTCCGTATTAGATATGGATGAATTTGACATTATAATAAAGAACAACAGTTGTTCTATTTATAAAAACGATGTTTCATATGGTGTTGGTAATTTGCGAAATGGACTTTACATACTTGACTTGTATGAAAATATATTTCAAATAGAACAAACTAAGAAAAGGAAAAGAGATGATGTTAATTATAGCTGTTAACGCCAAGATTTCGCCACGCTCCTCAATCACTAAAACGCATTCAATCCTACATAGTAAACACGTTAGCACCGGATCTCGACGACTTTAGGCTGCCGGGGATCACTCCCGTATGAGAATAAGTACAGGCCGAAAAAAAGATTAACAATGGAGGTTGTGTGCTCTAGTGTCCGGTAGAGTAAAAAGATTCAGTTTTTATATATGTGTGTACCTTTTTTGTGTAGTGCTATGTTTCCTTATATTATCTCACCACCTTACATGTCACCTCTATGCTGATGTCATCTTATTTCATGCAGGCTTTACCAAATACTTGTTCCCCACTAAGTCAATATTATGTCAAGTCTTCATTAATGTAGACGGCTTAAGACGGCTTGGCCCATCCCCTCAACCAGCTACCTACTAATCACCTTTTTGCTAATCCTTCTCTAATAAGCTATTAACTCAGAGGATGCCACCTGCCCACTCTATATACCCCCAGCCCAAGCATTATGTTAATAACCAATTAAATAACAGCCCACTATTCCAAGGATAAACGGGGATATAGCCCGACTGATCCAATTAGTTTTGACCCAACCGACCCAAAAGGTTACGGCCCAACATTGCCCTCTAGTCTTTTATTAAACAATACGTTTGATGAAAGAGTATAGTAGTCTGGCCCAAACGCCAAAAAGAATTCAAACCGATTTGGCAAAGCCCATTCAATATAAGGCCCAGGACCGGGTACAGATTCCAAATTCAAAACACACGCCAACCCTTCAAATTCAAAAAGCAAACGACGGCTTCTCCATTATCAAGAACAGACGTCAGCCTTTCCCATCATTACCCTTATTAAATGTGCAGCCTTCGGGTTTTATGAATCACCAAAAAGACAACTCTATAAGCCTCAAACCCTTCAGTTTAGACAACTTTACCTGTTCATTTGAAATTCAAAGAATTCTTGCATCCTTCTTCCTCCAGCTTTCTCTCTTAATCAGTCTATCAGTAATGGCTTCCCAAAACAATAAAAAGACCGTCCCAACCTCTGAAACACCTCTAGCTTCTGCTCAGGCCACTCAAAACCCTAAGTCAGCCCCATCTTCTGGCAAATCCTACACCCCCCATTACTATATCTCCCCCTTTCAATTTTAAGGACGAGGAACAACATCCTATTGCCAACAGCCTATCTAAATTGGTAGAGGATGATCTTAAAACCATTCGAGAATGCTATTTGATTCTAGATACCCATCATCTGAAAGCACCCACCCCAGCTGACAGAATGTATCACCGTCCTGATGACTGGACCGCCATGCCTCTCATTTTTCTGGAAAGAGGAATCTGATTCCCCTTTCATATTTTCATCATTACCCTTCTAGGGTTCATGGGCATTGGATTTGCCCAACTGGTTCCCAACTCCTATATCCACATCCTGGCCTTCATTGCATTTTGTAGTGAGATAGGGGTTCCCCACTCTGTTGATTTTTTCTTCACCCTCTTCGCCTTCGGCAAGTCTCGCGAACAGGGCTTCAAGGTGCTGGGTAAACAAAACCCAAAACCTAATTCCAAGTTCGAGAAGCGCCCTTTGATGGACACACCATCAAGTAACAAGAAATTGTATGAAAAATGGTTTTTTGTCAAAGGGCCCGAAGTCTCTTCCATTCCAGACTGGACCACTGCTTCCCATACCTTTGCAAACCTCGGAGATATTCCCGAGGATCGCATAAGAGAGATAGCGAAGCTTTTGGAGAAGCTTCCAATGAAGGAGTGGAGCTTTGCCCTCCTAAGCAAGCAAGCATGGTTAATCGACCACAAATGTGAGTTCCAAGGTCAATACTTGTATAGTTTTTCAAACTTTCCTCAATTATTATTCTGAAGTATTCTTCTTTGTGTACAGTGTCCCTGATCAAGCCTTCTTCTCTTGACCAAGAGGAGTTAGAACAATTTCTTTCTGCCAAACTAGCCCAAGATCCTCCCGAGGGTCAAGATACCAAAGAACGAACTGCCGAAGATCAGACTGCCGATCCCTCAATTATTGAATCAAACCTTACCAAAGGGACCAGCCAGCCTCGCCGAAAGAAGAGAGCTGCTAGGAAACCCAGACAGGCGCCAGCCATTTTATTAACTGAGAGTCTCTTGGACATGCCTACCACTGATCGTGCCAGAATCCTCCTCACCAAAAAACAAAAATCCAAGGCCAAAGTCATACCTCTCACAACCGAAGAATTAAGAGTACCTCCTTCTAAATTTAATCAATCTCCACCTCCACCTTCGCCAACCAAACTTGACGAATTCGAGGTTGAACACGGTTCTCCACTTATTTGAAAGAAAAAGCATCCTTCATATGACCAACTACTTACAACAGATGACCCTCTAATAACCGAAGACCAACTTCCACCCAACTAGCCAATACCCTCTCCACAACGACCAAACCCTCGTTTCTTCGGGTCAATGTCTGGAGATTCTCTATCGCCCAGCTTATGGCCGGATCAGAATGAAGACTTCCCTCTACATCTCTATAATTCTTTCGTTCTAGACACAGACAACCATCGATTTGGCAACAGCTCCATTTTTGATCTGATGGAAGAAGGCATGGAAAACCAGGCTAGAGTAAGTATTTAACCATTTTTGTTTACAAATATCTTCTTTAGGCCTTTTATTAACTCGGGATAACTGCAGGCAAATGGAATCTTCGGGCGTCTCTATCAAAGATATAAAGAAACCAAAGACAAAGAAGAGGCGGCCCAAAGAGAAAATGCCATCTTAAGATCTGCTATGGCCAAGGAGAGAAGCGAACATGAAAATATTCGTTTTAACTGTAAAGGCCTCCAAGGTGATCTTGCCAAGATGAAGGAACAACTGGCTGCAGCCGAAGCTTTACAACAAGCAACCCTACAACAAAACCAAGAGCTTCAATGAGCCAATGAGCAACTGTCCGAGGACAACAAAAGTTTGACAAAAGCGGTTGCCGAAGCCAAGATTTCGAAAGAACGACACCTTCATCTTCGTGGCAAAGTCGAAGTGGAGCTTTGCAACCTCAAATTGGCTAGCCCCCCTCTTCTGAAAGAGCTTCGAAAAGAAATTCAAACTGAATATCATAAATTCGCCGCGCTAAACAACGAAATAGTTCAGATGTACACCAAAGGCTATGAACAGGCCCGAAGTAAAGGCAAAGCAAAACTAGCTGCTGCCTCTCTGAACCCATTACTTATTGATTCTTCTGATGACGAAGACGAAGAGTAATGCCGAAGACAACCTATCCCTTATAAACTTGTATAAATTTCAACGATAATGTAATTACTTTATTATGTTTAATGAAATATATCTTATCCCTTATTACTCCTTTTTAATTTAAATCATACTGTTATTTAAACAATATACAATATGAGTTTAACACTTTAAATAAAGCCACGTAATAATGTAAGATAAAACTTACTCATTACCGAAGAGCTTCTGTATACTATTTTTGGGATAGACAGATCAGCAAAGTCTTCAATAAGAATATCCGTTCCGAAGAACTCATAATATCATCCAGATTTATAATTGGAGACCTCGTTCTCTCCGAGAGCCGAACGGGTTCACCCTACAAATATTCTACTTCGCTACGAGGAGTCGAAGGGATCTATCCTTATAAGAATTTGGTAACCTCGTTCTCTCCAAGAGCCGAACGGGTTCAACCAATCAATATTTTGCTTCGCTACGAGCGAAGGAATCTAACCTTATACCAAGCTGGCAACCTCGTTCTCTCCGAGAGCCGAACAGGTTTAACCCAAAAAATTATTCCACTTCGCTACGAGGAGTCGAAGGGATCCATCCTTATAAAAATTTGGTAACCTCGTTCTCTCCGAGCGCCGAACGGGTTCGACCAATCAATATTTCGCTTCACTACGAGGAGACGAAGGAATCCAACTTTATACCAAGCTGGCAACCTCGTTCTCTCCGAGAGCCGAACATGTTTAACCCAAAAATATTCTGCTTTGCTACAAGGAGTCGAATGGATTCATCCTTGTAACAATTTGGTAATCTCGTTCTCTCCGAGAGCCGAACGGGTTCGACCAATCAATATTTCGCTTCGCTACGAGGAAACGAAGGAATCCAACCTTATACTAAGCTGGCAACCTCGTTCTCTCTGAGAGCCGAACAGGTTTAACCCAAAAATATTCCGCTTCGCTACGAGGAGTCAAAGGGATCCATCCTTATAACTACTATGTAGTAGACAGATAAGTCTAAGAAAAAAGCCAACTTTATTGATAACTGCTGTCATAATTACAGACTCCTGTATTTTAATAATGACGCTACTTAAAATATTTACGAAGCCTTCCAACATGCCAAGTATTCTTTATATCTGATCCATCCAATGCTCGTAACCAATAAGTTCCTGGCTTCGATACATCGATAACCTCATATGGGCCTTCCCAATTTGGCATCAATTTTCCCAATTTGGCGTAGAAGCTTCTACTTCCCGAAGAACAAAATCTCCAACTTCAAACCTTCGGAGCTTTACCCTTTTATTATAATGCTTGGCAACACGACGTTGATATGCCGCAAATCTCACCAATGCTGCCTCCCTAACTTCTTCAAGCATATCCAAATGGACTTTGAGTCCATTATCATTATACACTTCTTTGAACTAACTGACCCGAAGACTTGTAGACCCAATCTCTACAGGAACAAGGGCGTCTGAACCATAGGCCAGTCTAAAAGGCGAGTCCCCTGTTATAGTCATTGTCTTAGTTCGATAAGCCCACAGCACGCTGAGCAACTCTTCAGGCCATCTACCTTTCACTTCATCCAATCTTTTCTTAATTCCATTCAGGAGCGTTATGTTGGTTACTTCAACTTGCCCATTAGATTGCGAATGAGCAATCGAAGTCTTTCTATGCTGAATACCCAATTCTTTCAAGAATGCTTCAAACTTTTAACCAACAAACTAACGTCCATTATCCGACACTATCGCCATGGGAATACCAAAGCGGAACACCACATTCTCCTTTAAAAACATTAAGCATTCTTGTTCCGTGATTAAACGAAGTGGCTTCGCCTCCACCCATTTAGTCATGTAATCAATTGTCATGATAACGAAGCTGACTTTCCCCTTTGCCTTTGGTAATGGACCTAGTATATCTACCCCCCAGACAGCAAAAGGTATAAAAGATAAAACTGAGTATAGCTCTTCTGGTGGCTGATGTGGGATCGAACTATTCAGCTGGCACTTCTGGCATTTCTTCACATAATCGGTAGCCTCTTTGAAGATTGTTGGCCAATAATACCCTTGATGAAACACTTTATATGTTAACGACTTTGCAGCCATATGATCACCGTAAATTCCTTCAAGAACCTCCCGAAGGGCATACTCAGCCTCAGATGGAACCAAACATTTCAGCAAAGGAGTTGAATAAGCCCTTCGATAAAGATCTCCATCAATAAGCACAAAGTTTGCTCTTTTATACTTTACTTTCTTTGCTAACATCTGGTCCGAAGGTAGTACGTCATCCGCCAGATAGTTTATATAAGGCGTCATCCAACAATTAGATCGTTTGAGGCACATTACTTCCTTGTGCTGGATGCTGGGTTTCTTCAAAACCTCCAAGTAAACGGACCCGTCGAAAGCACTTGATTCAGTTGTAACCAACTTTGACAAAGCTTTGGCATTTGAGTTGTCAGTTCGACCAACCCTCTGAAATTTATAAAAATCAAGGTACTGAAGCCGGTCTTTTAACTCTGCAAGATACTTAGCTATCTTCTAGCCCCGAGATTCATATTCCCCCGAAACTTATTTGATGACTAACTGAGAATCACTGTAGATGATCAGCTTCTGTACCTCCAAGCTCTTTGCTAATCTCAACCCAGCTAATATTTCTTCATACTTAGCCTCATTATTTGTTACCCTGAACCCAAATCTGATAGCCTGATGTACTTTGAATCCCTCCGAACTTATTAGAATGACCCCAGCACCATTGATGTCCGAAGTAGAAGACCCATCAGCATATAACGTCCAAGGACTGTGCGACTGCTGAACTATTGCTACCATTTTTGTAGATCTCTCAACTTCATTCAAACTCTCATCGGCTTCGGAGAACGAGCATTCTACCACAAAATCGGCTAAGGCTTGACCCTTAATAGCTTTCCAAGGATGATACTCTATAAAGAATTGGGATAACTCCATCATCCATGCAGCAAGTCTTCCCGAAACCTCTGGCTTTTCCAACACCTTCCTCAGTGGTTGATCCGTGTATACCACTATTACCCGACCTTGGAAATATTACCGAAGCTTTCGGCTAGCTACTATCAAAGCGAAGGCAAACTTCTCAAGGTTTGTATACCTTGTTTCTGCATCCCTAAGGGCATGGTTTACATAGTAAACCTTGTGCTGCATACCCCCAACTTCTCACACCAGAACCGCTCGTACTGCCAATGAACTTGCAGCCAGATACAAATACAAAGGCTCGGCAGGAACTGGCTTCACCAACAAAGGTGCCGAAGACAAATACCTCTTGATTCCTTGGAAAGCATCCTCTCACTCCGAAGTCCACTGGAATGCTTTTGCGTTTCCCTTTCAACGTATTACAGAACGGCAAGCACCTCTCTGCCGACTAAGATATGAACCTCCACGACGATGCTATTCGACAAGTTAAACGTTGGACATCTTTGTACGATTATGGAGACTTCATGTCCAAGATAGCCTAGATCTTCTCTGGATTCGCTTTGATATCCCTCTTGCTAACCAAATAACCCATAAATTTGCCTGCCCCAAGTTCAAAGGTGCACTTGGTCGAATTTAGCCTCAAGTTATAATGTCAAACTGTCTGGAAGCACTCCTCTAGATCGTCTAGATGACCACAAACTGACATGCTCTTCACTATCATATCATCGGCATAGACCTTCATATTCTTCCCTAGCTACTTTGTGAAGACGTGGTTCATCATCCTTTGATATGTAGCTCCCGCGTTTATCAAACTGAACGTCATCTTCTTATAGGCGTATACCGACCGATGAGTAATAAAAGCTATTTTTGGGATATCCTCCTTGCACATAGAAATATGATGATATCCTAAAAAAGCATCTACGTAGCTAAGAAAGGCATACCCCCAAGTTGCATCAATGAGTTGATCAATGTGAGGCAAAGGATAGAAGTCCTTCGGGCACGCCTTATTCAGATTGGTATAATCTAGACAAACCCGCCACTTTCCATTCTGCTTTTGCACCAGAACTACATTGGCCATCCACTCCGGATTATTGATCTCAAAGATAAATTCCGTAGCCAGTAACTTTGCAATTTCATCGTCGATTATCTTCTATCTTTCTGGCGCAAAGACCCTCCTCTTCTGTCAAACTGGCTTTTTTGCTGGATCCACGTGCAGTTTGTGTTAGGCCACCTTCCGGCTTACTCCCGACATATCACTAGGAACCTAAGCAAAGATATCAGCATAATACCGAAGCAGCTCCGTCAGATTTGTGACACCCCCAAATTTGGTATCTTAATTTTCACAGGATTTGTTGTTCACTGTTCCAATATCATAAAACTATCTACCCATAAATAATGAAATTCATTTCTTAGATAAATAAATCATCATCTTACATCATCTGAAATAATAATATATCATAAATCCCAGGTTAAACTTAACCTTAAATCTCTGTTGCGGAAACATAAATAAATAAGTCTTAAGTCATCACACATAAATCTTGAACTTTAACATTCTTAACATCAACACAAGTCTTCAACACTTGTTAGCTTTTCCTTTGCCCTTGCTACTAGAAGGTACATCACTTCGTTCATTATTAGCTGCAATGTTATTATGCAAGAGTGAGCACGAATGCCCGCAAGTATAAAAATATGACAGAATAATAACATGCGACTGAAAGAATTCTGAATAACAGAAAGCTCAACATTTGAGTCAAGAATATTAATCAAGAGTAAAATTACTTCTCAACTTTTGAATCAAGAATATTAATCGAGAGTCAAATTACTTCTGAGGGCATTAAGACCTTGAACCAAGTCTTAGGTTGTCAAGTATATTAACCTTTCCAACCTTTAACAGTCATAAGACTATAGACTTTACTTCTCGTACTTAGGAAGATTAGCCCTTCATACTGATACTGTACACACTATCTTAACGCTTAAAACATCTTCATTAATCCCCTATATTAGGGTTGTTCATCTCAGTTTGACATCAGAATCCGCACCAAATAAAGTTGGTTTGGATAACTCAATAAATGATATTCAAATTGAATATTAACTTCTCAAGGTATACAATCGAATAAGTATTGTATACTTAAATGATACTTTTAAAAGAATCATTGCATCTCATGTGAAATTCTAAACTTGGATATTCAAGAGTAAAAATTTGATCAACAATAGTAATTAAGCATAGCAATTGCTCAATTTAAAGAGTTTAGTTTAGGAAACTTGCCCAACAATAATAGTAAGTTAGGGATAGAAAACTTGCCTCGTGCTCAAGCTACAATTATTACTCACTTCTTTAATTACCCTTACCTATCACACATTTACAATATCAATTAATCACAGGTTCAATATGATTATTGATTTACAATAGTATTCTTCGTACTCATTATTAGATTTTTTTTTTCAATAATGGTTCACGTTGATTAATTTACTTATTAATTAATCGCATAACTTAAGTTATTAACTTGTATTAACAACTTATTACATACATAACATGTCTTCATGTTTATATCACATTATTTAAACTTTACAAATAATAGTTTAAGTCACATAATTAATTTATTAATTAATCACGTAACATAAATTATTAAACTCATATTAACATCTTATCATATATACAACATGTATTCATGTTTATTGGATTCAAAACACATTTCACAAAATTCCAACACTTAACAAAAAAAAATTTCAAAATTTCAGGCCAGGCGCGGCCGCGCGCCGTTTAGCCTTGCACTCGACGAGGCCGCGCGGCTGCGTTTTTCCAAAATTTCTAGTTCGCGAAGAACACAGAAATTCGGTCACTTTCTCCAATTTCACACCAATACAATGATTAATAATGTTACCCATGAAGTATAAACTTCACATAAACATTATATATCACCTATACCATAATCTTAACATTCCAAGTCATGTAATTATACAATTCAAGACATTAATTCTCACTGTTCTTCAAAACTTGTAAAGTTTTTATGAAAAATATATAATCTATCATTACGGATTCGTTACTACACCGAATCCGTTCATTTTAATTCCATTCTCTTTGTTTAAACATATACAATCATATCTATACATCAATTTTAATACAATTATATGAATCAATCATGAATTTGACCCATATGGGTTATTCACCCATATTCAATACTCTGTAATTTCATAAACTCAATTATTAACAAAATTACTTGGTGTGATCAGTGTAAATCATGGATACATGATCCAACACATAATACTAACATATACGGTCACATATATAATAACTTCACACTTTAATTTCCCAAAAACAAGTACTAACAGAGAAATTTTACAATATCGTAGAAAACTCTTTAACTTTTCAAAAAACCAATTAAGGCCAAATTATATAAAATTGATCACTTTAAAACATGTTTATACGTTAGAAAACATGTTATAATCACATTCCCATACAGATAAAGCCATATCATAACCCAATTGGGAAACTCAATTTTCACAGACTTTAGAATACGTATATGAAAAACTTTGGAAAACTTAATTTTAAAAACTTTGAAAGAAGATTACCCTTTGTTAGTATGAAGATAAATCTAATATAACACTCAGGATTTCTCAAATCTCTTTCTCTCTTCTTCTTCTCCTCTTTGAAAATTTCAAAGTTTTTTTTCTTTCTCTGACTTTGAACAAAATGAAAACAATTCCGTTTAACAGAATAATATACGTATATATAATATATCTGTTGTATAACAAACGGACTAACTCCCCTTAAGGCCTTTTTGGCTACACCCTTAATTTCTTTTTCATTTATTTTAATTAACTAGTTTAGTATATAGTTAATTGTAACACTTTAATTAATCAATCAATTTTTTTAAATCAATTAAATAAAATATAATAAATTTTACATTAAATCATATTGTCACATAATTAATATTTTTATTTATTAATTATGTCAATTCATTAATTCTTTAATTAATTATTAAATTAATTAAAGTAACATATTCTTATTTAATTAATTCATTTAATCAAATAAACTCAATTAAATATATTCTTTGAATTATTAAATTACTACACATTAATTTAATTAATGTAACACATATAATTAAATTAATCTACCACAAATTCATGAATTAATTATTTAACTCAATAATTAAATCATTAAAAATATTTATTTATTTCAATAAATATTCAAATATCTTTACAAAATTCTCGTTCGTCACATCTTTCCCCCCTTAAAAGGATTCTGTCCTCAGAATCACGGTTCGATTAATAATTTTGTCCCATTACATTCTCATAACCAAAATATTTATTTATTTCAATAAATATTCAAACAACTTTGCAAAACTCTCGTTTGTCACATCTTTCCCCCCTTAAAAGAATTTGTCCCCAGAATCACGTTCACCTATTCAAGAAAATAAGTGTGGATAATTCTTCATCATATTCTCTTCGAGTTCCCACGTAGATTATTCAGCGTTGTGGTTCCTCCAAATTATCTTAACAGAAGGTATTACCTTGTTCCTGAGAACTTGCTCTTTCCTGTCAACTATATGAACAGGAACTTCTTCGTATGTTAAATCTTTCTCAAATTGTAGGGGTTCATATTCTATCACATGTTTGTAATCGGGTTTATAACGTCGCAATACCGACACATGAAAAACGTTGTGGACATGCTCCAGTGCCGGAGGTAAAGCTACCTCATAGGCTACTTCTCCAATTCTTCGGAGTACCTCAAAGGGTCCAGTGAACCTCGGGCTCAATTTTCCCTTCTTACCAAATCTGATCTTTCCCTTCCAAGGAGAGACCTTCAAAAATACAAAACTACCCGATTCAAACTCTACATTCTTGCGGTGTGGATCAGCGTATTTCTTCTGCCTATCCTGAGCCGCTACTAATCTTGTTCGAATCATTTTAACTATTTCTACCGTTTGTTGGACTAACTCTGGTCCTAGCAATTGTCTTTCACCAACTTCATCCCAGTACAGTGGAGTTCTGCACTTTCTACCGTACAATGCTTCGTAAAGCGGCATACCAATACTAGTGTGGTAACTATTATTATAACCAAATTCTACAAGCGGCAAATGATCATCCCAATTGCCTTTAAAATCCATTATGCATGCCCTAAGCATATCCTATAATGTTTGGATCGTTCTTTCACTTTGCCCGTCAGTCTGAGGGTGATAAGCGGTGCTCATCCTCAACTGTGTTCCCATGCATTCTTGCAGTCGCTTCCAGAAATTCGATGTGAAGCGCGGATCACGGTCAGAAATAATTGATACTGGGACCCCATGCCTCGAAACAATCTCTTTTACATATAACTTCGCCAATTGTTCGAGGTTAAATCTGATTTTGATGGGAAGAAAGTGTGCGGATTTTATTAATCGGTCGACGATAACCCATACTGCGTCATAGCCTTTCTGGGTCGTCGGAAGGCCAACAACAAAATCCATTGTAATATGTTCCCATTTCCATTCTGGGATCTCTAAAGGTTGTAACAAACCACTTGGTCTTTGGTGTTCTGCCTTGACCCTTTGGCAAGTCAGACACTTGGCAACACAATCAGCAACGTCTTTCTTCATATTTGGCCACCAAAAGTGTTGTCGTAAATCCTGATACATCTTGGTACTTCTGGGGTGAATGGAATACCTTGAGCTATGAGCCTCGCTCAGAATGTCCTCCTTGATTTCTGGTATTGGTGGTACCCAAACTCTACTTTCAAATCTCAACAATCCATCACTGTCTATTTTAAATCTAAGTCCAGTTCCTTCAAATATCTTTTTCTTTACTTCCTCACATTCGTTATCCGGGATTTGTGCTTCCTTAATCTTATCCAATAAAGTTGTACCAGCTTGCATCTGGAACAGTTTCTCGTCAGTCTCCATTGGACATCCTACTTCCAATTCCAGCTTTTCCATTGCTGAAATCAATTCTTCCTGTGTTGTCAGCATCATCAACTTCTCCCGACCCTTTCTGCTTAAGGCGTCGGCTACAACATTCTCTTTGCCTGGGTGGTATAAGATATCACAATCATATCCTTTATTAACTCCAGTCACCTTCTTTGGCGCATATTCAAGTCTTTCTGTGTGAAAATATACTTCAGACTCTTATGGTCTGTATATATTTCACACTTCTCCATAGAGATAGTGTCTCCAAATCTTTAAAGCAAATACTACCGCAGCTAATTCCAAATCGTGGGTTGGATATCCCTTCTCATAATCTTTCAACTGTCGTGACGCATACGCAATAACTCTGTCGTTTTGCAGAGGCACATAGCCTAGCCCTTTATGCGACGCATCACTATATACCACAAAGTTTCCTGTATCATCCGGTAGGGACAACACAGGTGCTGTACTCAACCTTCTCTTAAGCTCTTGAAAAATTTCCTCACACTTCTCCGTCCAAACGAATTTTATAACTTTCCTAGTCAAATTCGTTAGCGGAGTGGCGATCTTGGAAAAATCCTGAATAAATCTTCTATAGTAACCAGCTAATCCAAGAAAACTTCTTACTTCTGACAGTGTTTTCGGCTGATCCCAATTCATCGCCGCTTCGACTTTGGAGGGATCTACCGAAATTCCGTCCTTATCAATCACATGTCCGAGAAATTATACCCTGTCAATCCAAAATTCACACTTTGAGAACTTGGCGTACAACTTTTCTTTTCTCAACTCTTCCAATGTTAACTTCAAATGTTCAACATGCTCTCCCTTGGTCTTAGAATATACCAATATATCATCGATAAAAACCACTACGAATTTGTCCAAAAAGGGATTGAACACTCCATTCATTAGGCCTATAAATGCTGCAGGCGCATTCGTTAGACCAAATGACATAACCAAAAATTCATAATGACCATATCGTGTCCTAAATTCTATCTTTGGGACATCTTCAGGCCTCACCTTCAGCTGATGATAACCACTTCTTAGGTCTATCTTCGAGAAATATCTCGCTCCTATTAATTGATCAAACAGATCATCAATCCTTTGCAACGGATACCTATTCTTAATGGTAACCTTGTTCAATTATCTATAGTCGATGCAGAGTCGCATCGTTCCATCCTTCTTTTTAACAAATAATACCGGCGCTCCCCACGATGATACGCTCAGTTGAATATATTTTTTGTCCAACAACTCTTGTAGCTGTACCATTAATTCCTTTATTTCAACCGGAGCCATCCGGTACGGTGCTTTTAATATTGGAGCCGTTCCTGGCACCAAATCGATTACAAAGTCTACTTCCCTGTCAGGCGGAAGTCCTGGCAGATCATCCGGGAAAACATCCACGAAGTCTCTTACGACTGGTATTTCTTCTAACTTTGGATTCTCTTTACGACTATCGACTGTGTAGGCTAAATACTCCACACAGCTCTGTCTTAATAACTTCTTGGCCTGCATCATCGTCAGACAACTCGCTTGTCTAGGCGATTTGCTGCCATAAAACACAACCTTTGACGGAGTCATAAGGTTAATACATTTCTTCTGGCAATTAATTACTGCTCCATAATTGAATAACCAATCCATTCCCAGGATAACGTCAAATTCCCCAAGTTTAATTGGGATAAGATCTACATTCATAACGTTACCCTTAATATCCACTCTACAGTTCTTGTGTATATACTTAACAGGAATTACTTCCTTGTTCGCAATCTCTATGTTTATAGGGATTTCTAATTCGTCTTGAAGCAATTCTAGATTCTTTGCAAAGTCATCGGATATAAATGAACAAGTAGCACCCGAATCAAATAAAACATAAGCATTGACTTTATTGATCGGAATGATACCTGACACCACATCACGAGACTACACAGCGTCTTGTACGGTCATGTTAAATGTCCTTGCAGTTGGTCGATTTGTCGAAGTTGGTCCGGTAATGGTAAGAGGATTTCCACTATTATTTCCCTTATGTCCACCTGACCCTGCCCCTCCAGATGCCTTCTTTGGACAGTCTCTAGCCAAGTGATCCTTTGACCCACATGTGTAGCAGGCGCCCTTCTTAGGGTTAGGGCAGTTAGGTGCTATGTGGCCTTCCCGACCACAATTGTAGCAAACTCTTTTTCCTTTCATGCAGACTCCCAAGTGAGTCTTCCCACAGGTTGGGCATGGTTCTAACTTTTTCTTCTGACTATCTTGCTGACTTACAGACGACGGGTTGTCATTCCATTTTCGTTTATGATTATTAATTCACCTTGTGTGACTGCCACTAGCCTTATTGTTTCCTTCACTATCATTCTTCTTCTTCTTTTGATCCTAATTGTACTTAGACACCACTTCGCTTCCACCTTCAGCGAGAATGGCCTTCTCCAGAACTCCAGCAAAAGTGTTCAATTGAAACATTGACACCTTACTATACAACCAGGGTTTCAGTCCCTGTTCAAAATGCCTAGCCTTTCTTTCGTCAGTATGCACCTGATATTGGGCAAACCTAGACAATTCGTTAAACTTTGCCGCGTAGTCGGGCATAGACATATTCCCCTACTTCAACTCCAAAAACTGCACCTCCATTTGATTCTGGGAGCTGGTCGGGAAATACATCTCGAAAAATATTTCTTTAAACCTTTCCCAGGTTATTACACCTTCTCCTCTCCTGATCTTATTTGCCTGCCACCAGTAGCTGGCTTCTGATTTTAACATAAATGTCACGTAGGCGGTCTTCTGGTCCTCCCTAACTCGGGCGACCTCAAAAATTTTCTCCATTTCCATAACCCAAGTCTGAGCTTCTATCGGGTTCATGGAACCCTTAAAATCTGGCCGTCCCACTGCCTTAAAGTCTTTAAATGAGGTGTTCGTGGAGCTTGAGGCTGATTATTCATCGCTCCAGCTAACAGATTTACCAACTGCTGAACGGGGTTCGCATTGGCATCATTGTTGTTATTGTTATTGGTTGACCCTTCTTAGGCTTGTCGACGATTTTGTCTCCTTCTTGGCGGCATATTTCTGTTAAGAATATACGCTCATTAGATCTTTATTCAATCTCTTAAATACTTAAACTTTAACTCAAATATTTGACATAATCACTTTATCTCTTTTCTTTTCAAATACCTTTGATATTCTATTTAAATCAAAAGTTTTAAACATAGTACTATAGCATCTCTGCCGATTACTTCAACTATCCCAAGATAAAGAATCTTCAGGATTTAGTTTCTAAAAATATTCCTTTGTTTATAATCACATCGGAATTTACATTATTTACGATTATTTAAACATTAACAATATCATATTGTCCTATCACGGCCTACTAAGGCGTAGGACAGCTTCACTACGCTCCTCTTCTATAATGCGGGACATAGTCATGCGATCTAATATATACCCAGGAAGTCCCTCGAACTGAATTGGATATCTCATAACTCGGTCCTGGGCCTCATCCATTGCCCTCAGAAACGTGTAGCATGTCTCTACAACCTTAACTCACTTCGTACCCGCATCATCCTCTACCAGATCTACACGTCGTGCATTTCTCACCCAAGCTTCTTCCAGTATGGCGAGTCTTTCAGATTTCTCTTTCAACTCATTATTTAACTTTTTTATCTCCTCGGTCTTCTGCTCAGTTTGGCCCTTCTCATGAACCAAATCCCACTCCACATTGCCAAGACGGGTGTGGAGTGTCTCAATCTCACCACCCTGAGCAACTGACTGCTCCGTCAACTCCTGAATTGTATCTCGTAACTTTACGTTGTGATCATATAATAAATCATACATATCAGCACTGACAGAGTTCGGTGGGAACTCCTCAGGGTCTTCCTCATCCTCTTCCTCTTCAGGGTCTTCCTCTTCCTCCTCCTCGGCTGCCTCAGCCGGGATCTCGACCTCCTCAGGGTCCTCCTCTGAGTCAATCTCTGGCTCATGCTCTTGACCAAAATCTGGAATCACAGGAGATGGCTCTGGCTGTACTAACTGCTCCCAGATAGTACGTATGTCCCGAGGCTCCTCATCACTAGTCTCTAGGGGTACAACATCCCTGGGCTGACTAGCTCCTCCAGTATCTGACATCCTGACAAAATAAATTTTAAGTCTTAGTTTTTACGTGATGCTAATCAATACTCTAACAAGTATAAACACATAAGCACATAGCACATAAGGTAATTTTATTATCTTTCTTAGAACTCAATCAGAGTTGTCATTACTATCTTCACGAAGGCTACTATCCTAAGGTTCTTCCCCCACCTAAGGTTCATAACCTACGGCTCTGATTCCAACTTGTGACACCCCCAAATCCGGTATCTTAATTTCCATAGGATTTGGTGTTCACTGTTCCAATATCATACAACTATCTACCTATAAATAATGAAATTCATTTATTAGATAAATAAATCATCATTTTACATCATCTAAAATAATAATACCTCATAAATCCCAGGTTAAACTTAACCTTAAATCTCTGTTGCGGAAACGTAAATAAATAAGTCTTAAGTCATCACACATAAATCTTGAACTTTAACATTCTTAACATCAACACAAGTCTTCAACACTTGTTAACTTTTCCTTTGCCCTTGCTACTAGAAGGTACATCACTTCGTTCATTATTAGCTGCAATGTTATTATGCAAGAGTGAGCACGAATGCCCGCAAGTATAAAAATATGACAGAATAATAACATGCGAGTGAAAGAATTCTGAATAACAGAAAGCTCAACATTTGAATCATGAATATTAATCAAGAGTCAAATTACTTCTCAACTTTTGAATCAAGAATATTAATCGAGAGTCAAATTACTTCTGAGGGTCATTAAGACCTTGAACCGAGTCTTAGGTTGTCAAGTATATTAACCTTTCCAACCTTTAACAGTCATAAGACTATAGACTTTACTTCTCATACTTCGGGAGATCAGCCCTTCGTACTGATACTGTGCACACTATCTTAACGCTTAAAGCATCTTCATTAATCCCCTATATTAGGGTTGTTCATCTCAGTTTGACATCAGAATCTGCAACAACTAAAGTTAGTTTGGATAACTCAATAAACGATTTTCGAATTGAATATTAACTTCTCAAGATATACAATCGAATAAGTATTGTACACTTAAATGATACTTTTAAAAGAATCATGGCATCTAATGTGAAATTCTAAACTTGGATATTCAAGTGTAAGAATTTGATCAACAATAGTAATTAAGCATAGCAATTGCTCAATTTAAAGAGTTTAGTTTAGAAAACTTGCCCAACAATAATAGTAAGTTAGGGATAGAAAACTTGCCTCGTGCGCAAGCTATAATTATTACTCACTTCTTTAATTACTCTTACCTATCACACATTTACAATATCAATTAATCACAGGTTAGATATGATTATTGATTTATAATAGTATTCTTCGAACTCATTATTAGGTTTTTTTTCAATAATGGTTCACGTTGATTAATTAGCTTATTAATTAATCACATAACTTGAGTTATTAACTTGTATTAACAACTTATTACATACATAACATGTCTTCATGTTTATATCACAATATTTAAACTTTATAAATAATAGTTTAAGTCACATAATTAATTTATTAATTAATCACGTAACATAAATTATTAAACTTATATTAACATCTTATCATATAGACAACATGTATTCATGTTTATAGGATTCAAAACACATTTCACAAAATTCCAACACTTAACCTTTTTTTTTTCAAAATTCCAGGCCTGGCGCGGTCGCGCATTGTTTAGCCTTGCACTCGGCGCGGCCGCGCGTCTGCGTTTATCCAGAATTTCTGGTTCGCGAAGAACACAGAAATTCAGGCCACTTTCTCAAATTTCACACTAATACACTGATTAATAATGTTACCCATGAAGTATAAACTTCACAGAAACATTATATATCACCTATACCATAATCTTAACATTCCAAGTCATGTAATTATACAATTCAAGACATTAATTCTCACTGTTCTTCAAAACTTGTAAAGTTTTTATGAAAAATATATAATCTATCATTACGGATTCGTTACTACACCGAATCCGTTCATTTTAATTCCATTCTCTTTGTTTAAACATATACAATCATATCTATACATCAATTTTAATACAATTATATGAATCAATCATGAATTTGACCCATATGGGTTATTCACCCATATTCAATACTCTGTAATTTCATAAATCCAATTATTAATAAAATTACTTGGTGTGATCAGTGTAAATCATGGATACATGATCCAACACATAATACTAATATATACGGTCACATATATATTAACTTCACACTTTAATTTCCCAAAAACAAGTACTGACAGAGAAATTTTACAATATCGTAGAAAACTCTTTAACTTTTCAAAAAACTAATTAAGGCCAAATTATATAAAATTGATTACTTTAAAACATGTTTATACGTTAGAAAACATGTTATAACCACATACCCATACAGATAAAGCCATATCATAACCCAATTGGGAAACTCAATTTTCACAGACTTTAGAATACGTATATGAAAAACTTTGGAAAACATAATTTTAAAAACTTTGAAAGAAGATTACCCTTTGTTAGTATGAAGATAAATCTAATACAACACTCAGGATTCCTCAAATCTCTTTCTCTCTTCTTCTTCTTCTCTCTGAAAATTTCTAAGTTTTTTTTCTCTTTCTTTGACTTTGAACAAAATGAAAACAATTCCGTTTAACAGAATAATATACGTATATATAATATATCCGTTGTATAACAAACGGACTAACTCCTCTTAAGGCCTTGTTTGGCTACACCCTTAATTCCTTTTTTATTTATTTTAATTAACTAGTTTAGTATATAGTTAATTGTAACACTTTAATTAATCAATCAATTTTATTTAAATTAATTAAATAAAATCTAATAAATTTTACATTAAATTATATTGTCACATAATTAATATTTTTATTTATTAATTATGTCAATTCATTAATTTTTTAATCAATTAAAGTAACATATGCTTATTTAATTAATTTATTTAATCAAATAAACTCAATTAAATATATTCTTTGAATTATTAAATTACTACACATTAATTTAATTAATGTAACACATATAATTAAATTAATCTACCATAAATTCATGAATTAATTATTTAACTCAATAATTAAATTATTAAAAATATTTATTTATTTCAATAAATATTCAAATATCTTTACAAAATTCTCGTTCGTCACAAGATTTGTCCGAAAAGGCTCTGGCAGCCCTGAACAGATTTTCACAGTCTTTTCTTTCTTCCCTGGTATTAGTTCAATTTCTTCGGTCTCCTCTGCCTGCATAACCAATGATTCCGTGCTGCTTTCAGTAAATGGCTCAGTTTTGATAACCATTGTCTACTTCTGTCTGCTAACCCCCACACCCGAACTGATTTAAGCATTCCGATAACACCTTCTTGCCAAGTCCAGATCTCCTGCAACTTCACCAACTCCATGTGGCGTCGAAAACTTAATCTTGAAATGGGGAATGGATATAACTGCCTGAAAAGCTGTTAAAGTAGGTCTCCCTAGAATAGCATTATATGTAGAATCCATATGTACAACATAAAATTTACATATAATTTGAACCTGTTGAGGAGCCGTTCCGAAGATAACTGGCAGCTCGATAGTCCCTGCCACTTTAACGGGGTCATTACTGAAGCCATACAAAGAAGCCTCCTGCCCAATTTCAATCTTCTGACCATCCAAAGGCATCATATGATATGCATGTGCATACAGAATATCCACAGAAGACCCATTGTCTATCATCATTCTCTTCATGTCCACTGAACCTACTTGTGCCGTAATCACCAAAGCTCCTTTATGCGGTTCAATTGGTTCTAAAGGGAAATCATCATCTGTAAAGGAGATGACCGATCCTGGATATGCCCTCTCAGCCTTCAAAGGCTTACCCGTCACTGTCATCACCGAATCTAGATAACTTCGACGCTTCTTCCCCGCATCTTTACCAAAGTTGCCTACGGTAATCACGTCTACCACATGTCTTGCCTGTTGATTCTGAATTGGTTGCTTTGGCTGGTTAACTTGAGCTGGTTCCCTATTCCTCGGATGCCCCCTTTGCTGTTCTCATCCTGCCATGTACTGAACCAAGACTCCACTTTGTACCTTCCTTTCAATGAACTCCTTCAGATTCCAACAAGAATTAGTGTTATGCCCAACCGCCTGGTGGTAATCACAATACTTAGCGGGATCTCTGGATCCTGGCCTAGGATTATTTCGAGGTTGTTCAAAGTACGGCTAATTCTTTATCTGTTCCAAAATGGTAGCCCGATCTGTGCTGAGCTGAGTATATACCTTATTCAACTTCGATCCTGGAAGAGGTGAACGATCTCCTCTTTGTCCCCATGCATTGTTGTACGTCTTTTGGTTTCCATCAGATCGGTCATTGTTGCCGTCATTCTTCTTATGATTACCGTCAAACTTCTCCTTATCTTTGTCCTTTGCCCTTTCCGAAGAACCATGCTTCAAGCTATTCATTGCCTCTTCAACCACTATGAACCTTTCTGCCTTTTCAAACGCTTCGACCAAGCTCTTCGGATGGTTGAACATCAGCTTCTTTACCAACTTCTCGGACTTCACCAAATCTAAACCGTTTTGAAATAACCCCACAGCCTGAAGGTCATTGAGATCCGACACTTGTCCCACCGCTTCTCTGAACCTCTTTACATACTGGCCCAGAGTTTCATTTGAATACTGCCTTACTTGTGCCAGTGATCCTGTGGGCTTTCCCCTTCTCTTGTTGCTCCCAAACTGAGAATGAAACTTGTCACACAAATTAGCCCAAGATGAAATCGAGTCTGAAGCCAGAGTCCCCATCCACTGCCTTGCATCTTTTCTGAGCGTCATCCCAAAGGTCTGACACTTAGCCGCATCCGAATAGTCATAATAATCCATCAACCTATCAAACGCTTGGCTGTAGTCGTAATGATCCCCTGAGCCATCGTAACTTTCCATATGAGGCAACTTCTTAGAAGGATCTGTCTTCTCCCAAAGGATTTTCGAGGAAAAAGGATACGCCTTCATTCCCGAACTCTCCTTCCCTTGTCGGACTTCAGCCAATTGCTTCCGAAGCTCCTTCATCTCCTCAGCTAAGAGTTCGACTTCTCCTAGCTTTGGGTTTAGCTTTTGGCGAAACTTCTTTCTTCGAAGAACACTTCTTCCTTGAAGAACTCTTCTTCTTCTGGTCAGTTCGGTCGAAACGAGAATCCACAGGGCGGTGCGCCCTCTTCGAACTTCTCGGAGAACGGCCACTTGAACTGCTTCGGCCACTATCCTCTTCACTATACTGAGAATAATATTCAATGCGAGGTACCTTCTTAGAAGCTTTGGGAGAGCGTCCTCTTGATCTGCTTCGTCTTCTGTCATTACCGCCATCCTAAGAAATCGCATGACGAGATGCCCTCCTTGGATTTTTGGGAATACGACGTCTTTCATCACTTCGGATAGGAGAACAGCTCCGAATCCTATTTTTCGAACGCCTAGAATCTTCATCACCCCTTGTTTGCTTACACAAATACCTACCCTGTTCTTCGGGTTGAGTATAGCTGGATGCTCTATCTTCCAACTCAGCCACAAGAACCATCTGTTTAGCAATCTCCTCCCTTTGTTGCAAAAGTGCCTTCAAAGCCATATCAGTTTCTTGTGCCATCTTTGCTAAAGTAGATGCCTTGTCCACCGGTCATTCTCGGTACTGGGTTCTAGGCACACCGCCTTCTAACTTTTTCTGATCTTTAACAGGTTTTTTACTGGTAGTAACAAATAACTTCCTCTTAGTATCACTGTGATCTCTTGGATGAGACCTTCCTAGAACATCTTGTGACCCAAGCCTATCACGGATACTTTTTGAAGGACCCAACCTATCTTTCACAGAAATCCTCTGTTGAGAAGAACTTGCGGCCGTAGGCTGCCCTTCAGCTGTAACTGTCTTACTTTTCATCATAACCTCCGGTGTAGGACGTCAAATAACTGTGATTGAAAACCAGAATCCCTAGAAAAGCCCTTCTTCTAATGCCAATGTTAAGGCCAAGATTTCGCCACACGCCTCAATCACTAAAACGTGTTCAATCTTGCACAGTAAACACGTTAGCACCGGATCTCGGCGGCTTTAGGCCGCCGGGGATCGCTCTGGTGTGAGAATAAGTACATGCCGAAAAAAAGATTAACAATGGAGGTTGTGTGCTCTAGTGTCCGGTAGAGTAAAAGATTCAGTTTTTATATATGTGTGTACCTTTTTTGTGTAGTGCTCTGTATCCTTATATTATCTCACCACCTTGCATGTCACCACTATGCTGATGTCATCTTATTTCATGCAGGCTTTACCAAATACTTGTTCCCCACTAAGTCAATATTAGGTCAAGTCTTCATTAATGTAGACGGCTTAAGACGGCTTGGCCCATCCCCTCAACTAGCTACTTACTAATCACCTTTTGCTAATCCTTCTCTAATAAGCTATTAACTCAGAGGATGCCACCTGTCCACTCTATATACCCCCAGCCCAAGCATTATGTTAATAATCAATTAAATAACAGCCCACTATTCCAAGGATAAAAGGGGATATAGCCCGACTGATCCAATTAGTTTTGACCCAATCGGCCCAAAAGGTTATGACCCAACAATACCTATATGTGGCACCGTAGACTCGGTCATATTAATGAAATAAGATTATCTAAGTTGCATAAGGATGGGCTCTTAGAGCTATCCGATTATGAATTATATCCAACTTGTGAATCTTGTCTCATGGGTAAAATGACAAAATCTTCTTTTAGTGGAAAAGGAGAAAGAGTCACAGAGTTGTTAGCATTGGTTCACACAGACGTTTGTGGACCTATGACAACGAATGCACGGGGAGGGTATTCTTATTTTATTACTTTCACTGATGATCACTCAAGATTTGGATATGTGTATTTAATGAAATACAAATCTGAATCATTTGAAAAGTTCAAAGAGTTCAGAAGTGAAGTAGAGAAACAAACGGGCAAGGGTATTAAGATTCTTTGATCAAATCGAGGTGGAGAATACTTAAGCGGTGAGTTTATCAATTGTCTCAAAGATAATTGTATAATCTCACAATGGACTCCACCAGGTACACCACCATTAAATGGAGTATCTAAAAGGAGAAATCGAACATTGTTGGACTTGGTTCATTTCATGATGAGTTTTACCGATCTTCCAATTTCCTTCTGGGGTTATGCCCAAGAAACGGCAGCATACCTACTTAAGAAGGTGCCTACCAAATCCGCCCCAAAGACTCCATATGAGATGTGGAAATGGGGGAAACCAAATATTAAGCATGTTAAGACTTGAGGTTGTCCAGCTTATGTCAAAAAGTTTGAAAATGATAAGCTATAGACTAAATCCAACAAATGTAGATTTGTGGGATACCCTAAAGAAACTTTAGGGTATTATTTCTACCATCCAACTGATCAAAAGGTGTTTGTTGCAAAATATGTTGCCTTTTTGGAAAAGAAGCTTATCCATAAAGGGGTCAATGGGATTAAGATATATCTTGAAGAAGTTCAAGAACCACAAATTACTACGGATTAAAGTCAGGTACCTGACCAAGTGGATGAACCTATTGTACCACACCATATTCGTAAATCTGGAAGAGTACCAAAGATACCTGATAGGTATGGATTTGTCATAGAGGATGACGATGAGGTACACATCATGGGTGATGATGATCCATTGAATTACGAACATGCTATGAGTAATAAAGACTCAGGAAAATGGCTTGAAGCCATGAAATCCGAGATGGACTCCATGGATGAAAACCAAGTATGGACTTTGGTTTCACCACCTGAAGGCATAAAGCCTATTGGGTGTAAATGGGTCTTTAAAAGAAAGACTGGAGCAAACGGCAAGGTATAAGGCCCAACTGGTTGTAAAAGATTTCAAACAAAGACAAGGAGTTGACTATGATGAAACCTTCTCACCAGTATCAATGCTCAAGTCCATTCGGATTTTGCTTGCGATTGCAGCTTATTACAACTATGAGATCTGGCAGATGGACATGAAAGCAGCCTTCCTCAATGGGAAACTTGAGAAGGATGTGTATATGACACAACCAGAGGGATTTGTTTCAAAGGTTGGAACAAATCAAGTCTGTAAACTGCAACGATACATTTATGGATTGAAGCAAGCTTCTCGTAGATGAAACATTCATTTTGATGAAACAATCAAAGAGTTTGATTTTATCAAAAACGAGGATGAACCATGTGTGTACAAGAAGGTTAGTGGGAGCGTTGTTTCATTCCTTGTATTATATGTTAATGATATATTACTGATAGGGAATGACATTCCTATGCTACAGTCGATTAAAATCTGGTTATCTAAACACTTCTCCATGAAGGACTTGGGAGAAAAATTCTATATTTTGGGGATAAAGATCTATAAAAATAGATCTAAAAGGATGCTTGGCTTATCCCAAGGAACATACATTGACTTGATGCTAAAGAGGTTTAGCATGGAAGATTCCAAAAGAGGTCTCATGCCAATGAGTCATGGAATACATCTCTCTAAGAAACAGGCCCCAAAGACACCTGAGGAGATAGACCGTATGTGTAAAATTCGTTATGCTTCAGCAATAAGATCTATCATGTACGGTATGATATGTACCAGACCGGATGTCGCTCATACACTTAGTGTAACGAGCAGATATCAGTCGAATCTAAGAGAAGATCACTGGAAGGCAATGAAAAATATCCTAAAGTACTTACGAAGGACTAAGGATGTATTTCTTGTCTACGGTGGTTCTGAATTAAAACTTGAGGGCTTCACGGGCTCAAGTTTTCAAACGGACCAAGATGACAGTAAATCTATTTCGGGGTATGTATTTACCTTGAACGGATGCGCAGTGAGTTGAAAAAGTTCCAAGTAGCAAATAGTTACTGATTCAGTGATAGTGGTAGAGTACATAGCTGCAAGTGAAGCTGCAAAGGAGGCTGTTTGGATGAAGAAGTTCATAACAGAACTTGGTGTGGTTCCTAGCATTGGATGAGCAGTCCCCTTATAATGTGACAACACCGGAGCTGTTGCACAGGCTAGGGAACCCATGTCTCATCAGAAATCCAAACACGTGTTGTGGCGATTTCACTTAATCATGGAGATCATTGAAAGAGGAGACGTCATCTTGGAGCGTGTAGACTCTCAAGACAACATTACCGATCCATTTACTAAAGCTTTAACACAACATCAGTTTGATCGTCACATAGAGAAGATGGGTATGAGATACCACGGCGATTGGCTTTAGTGCAAGTGGGAGATTGAAAGTAGTATGCATGCAAGCCAATCATGTATGATGATAAAGTATATACTTTGTAAATAATCTTATTTATTTATTAATAAAAGTAATCATTTATTAAAGGCATTTAATTATCTACATAATCCTGTTTTTATAATATGTAAATAACCCGTAGTTTTAAGCAATGCTTTTAGAATCATGATGTTGATCATGCTAATGAGATTTAAATTCTTAGAAAGCTTAAAACTAAAATAGTTCCCAATCGATTGGATTACCAAAAATGGGGATTAGTAAATTCGGATAGATTGGTACATATGTTGCTTGCTCATTGAATGATGATGATTGATCTCATGATCATTTGTGTGGAGACACTAAACTAAGTATGTAGGTGCTTGTTGGAGAATAACTACACTGAACGTGACTTGCTATGGAATACCTAATGGAGTTTTACTCGCCTGTCAATCGAAATTCCTAATGTGATAGTAGTACAAGTGATCCTTGGACTTGAGATCATCATAGTATCTTGTATGTAATGAATTATACTTTGACTTATTCCTTAAGACCCTTAGGGTATATCAAAGGGTATGCTTGGGTGTAATAAGTTATATATGGAGATAATGAATGATCAATAAAGAATCTGCCACTTCTAGTAAAAGAAGAGATATGTCCTATGTGATTCGTTAAATGACAACCCAGTAATCCTTGGCCAATGAAGAATGAAATTAGAAAGGAGTTTCTAATTTATATTATTTGGAGTTGTGCATTTTCTAATCGAAATACATATAATTAAATAAAATAAGACTTGACAGTAAATCCATGTCTTATATTAAATTGGGACAATGTATGGTGGAAGTATTGAATTGTACGGTAACTATTTACTCACATGTTCTTTTATGATTAATGTTGAAATCTATATTATCTAGAAAGTCGTTGATCGCTAGGGAGGCTTATCCATATTGTAGAGTAAATATTATTTATTTAAATATATTATTAATTTAATTTATTTATTTAAATAAGATTAGAATTGTTCTAATTCATTTATTCACAACTATTTTAATATGGAGAACCTAAAGTGTCACACTATAAAAGGAAGAATAATTATTTAAGAAGGTAATGGCATAATCGTTATAATGCATTAAGTGTAATTAATTTAATTTATGGTGATAGAATAAATTAAATAGCTTAATATTTTAAAAATATTAAATATAAATTAATAAGAGGAGTCTTATTAATATTATTACAATTATTATTATTTTAATTTTTAAAAGAGTTTAGGAATTAATTTAATATAAGTACTCTCATTTATTACTAATAAGATTAGGAGACAAATTAATTAAAAGGATTTAATTAATTAATCCCAATATGTTGGGAAGCCTAATTAATTAAAGGAGTTTGATTAATTAAATGAAACCCTATGTCTAATAGGAAAATAAGGGTTGACCAATATCTATATAAGAGGAGTCTTATGTTAGATGTCAGTAGACGTAATTCTAATAGAAAACTAGGGTTTAGCCAACCACCCTCCTTCTTGAACTATTCCTCTTCCTTGGTGGATCACCTCTAGAGGCCAAACACTTGGGTGGTTTACGTTGATCAAAGGAAGGAATCGATCCCGAAAATTCAAGGAGATCACAAAGAACAAAGGAGTTGAACTTGTACCTATGGAAGCTTCGTTCTAGAAGGGTATGAATCTAATATTCTTCTTCTTTGTTCTAATTAATAACTATGCATAAAGGATGATCCGGGTAATGGTTTTGTAGAAATTTTTAAAACTCTGATATACCATGCTTCCACTAATTTTTGCAATTTGATTGCGTCACAATTTCGTACAAACCCAACATATTATAGATTGTATAACATCCTTACATGGATAAAAGGTTAATGTAGTTAGCCTCTTGATTTCACGAACTTGTGTAGCCTAAATAGAATTTCCATATAAAACCATAATGTAAAAGTGAACTTGAAGTGATCCTAGGAGAGCCCAAGACCTCTTAACATGTGTGTATAATATTTGTTAGTATTCATGCATGCTAGAAACTAAAATAGAATCAAGAAATCAAAACTCAACTCTGGTCTGGCCAAAGAGCTGCGCAGCTGCGCCCATCTCTGGCCAAACTACAGCGCAGCAGCGCCGCAGGGCAAAGTGGCCTGACTGTTTTAGTTGAGATCTGAGCCTGACATCATGTTTACCTTATTATTTTAAGTTCTAAAACAGGGTGTGAACAATGTTTTAAGTGTTCGTTGGTGTAGTGTTTATAAGGAACCAAGATTTCAAAAGTTTGCAAAAGATTTCTAAATAAGTTTTTAAAAAATAAAGACAATGTGGATTTCAATACTACGTGGTTTGATAGTGTGCTAATATGTGACTTAATTGTATAACAAAGATGGAGTTAATACATATCATACGTACTTGAGCATGTGTAATACTTGTGTGTAGGATTGTTGGGTTACGTATAGAACTCGTATAACTAATGAATACGTTTATATATACATAACTATGATAACATAGGATCTTGAAGTGATATTAAGCTATAAATTGGTAATCTATGCAAAAGGCAAGTATCTGAACTTTTCTCTTCTATTGTGCAAGTTTCTTGACTCTACCTTTCCATTGTGCAAATATTCGAACCTTACTCGTTACGGAGCAAGTATCTTAATCTATGCATTTACTTTATGCAAGAAATCTATGATTTTGCAAGAAATCTATGATTTTGCAAGTATCTGAAATATATTATTTTATTAAGAGAGTTTCTAATCGTTGTTATATCAACCATATATATATAGTAAGCGAATGTCTGGACTTATACATTTATTGATCGTATAAGCAAATTTTTCTACAGAATAATTCTTGTGATATTTAAATTATTGGAAATTATTATTCATACTCTGAAGCTTGAATTAAATTATATTTATATCTTTAAAAACTATCCTTTGAATCTTACTGCAATTGTTGAATGTATTATTATTCTTAAATGTGTTAATGAGCGTCTATGCCATTCGATTCGGCTAGACCGATGTCTATAAATGAGAAAGCGATCCAAACCGATTGCTTTGGTGTGAACTTTTATAATCTACTGAGATGAAAAACCCTCATAGAAGGGGAAACTATATATAATCGGGGTGCCGACATTTGCAGGGTACATTATGCATAACATCAGGTACGGTAGGCTGATCACCTATTGTACTTGAACATCGTGGATTATCAGTGTAATACTATAAATCATAGCAGGAGTTCATGGTCCATAGTGACTACTCAGTATTCAATATTTATTAACTTGAAATTGTTGAAATTGTTGGATTCTTCTATTAATTCTTGGTCCACATTGACACTCAGTGATATCTATTCATTCACTTGAAATTGTTGAAACCTTTGAATCCTTTAATAACTTCTCGACCCGTAGTGTTTCTTTATTGACTTCACATAATAGATTTGGAATCCATTGGTATCTATTTTGTTTACAACATCCTTAATTAGATTCTTGAGCTATCAATCGGTATTATAACCATGTTATTATGAACCTTATATTATGCCAATTTACCCTTATTGTTATATTACTTTCTGAGCAAAATTGTTGTTCATTCTTGTTTTCCTTAAACATTTGAGTTAAGGCAGAGCAGTGCGAACCCTTAGGATGGTACGAGGGCAAAGACAAGGCTATGGATTAGCTTTATTCTTCTATGTTAGGATGTTATCCTTATATTGTATTAAGACTTAATTAGTGTTAGGCACTAAGTTATGTTACGATTTAAGTTATGTATTTGTAGTAGTCATGGTTGCGAGATTTGAGACGAAAATATTTATATTATATCAACGTAAATTATTCTATTATTTCGCTGAATGTGTTATTGGTATATTGTATAAGTTAGAACGTGAGCACCAGATTCGAGGTACATGTATCTGAATTTGGGGGCGTCACAAAAACTTCATTTTCCATAACCGAAATATTATTGGATATTCCATCTCGTCTCAGAATTCTATCATTACGCATTTTTCAGAAATTCAAAAATATTTTCCGAGCAGAAATGGATGAATAGTGATTTTAAAGAAATTTCTCGAAAAACTTTTATTTTTGTCTTGGAAATTCATTCCATTTAATTCTAACTCACAGCCAGAATCCTAACCACATTCAGTCATCCTAGGTCGTAGAACAACTTTTAGACAGCTTACTCAGTTTAATAAACATATAATCTCATTTATTCAATATAATCAAATAAAATTAATTCACATAATAATTCAATTTTCTCAGTCGTTACATATATCATGGCATTAGCAATCAACATTGTAGGTACTTCTAAACCACGGTGTATTTTTAAATATAGGAAGAATTTATAAGCGTTGTATATGCATGTATATATTACAACATTTTTAAGTCAGAAACGTTGTGGAATCATACTATCTACAACATTTTTGACAAAATAAATGTTGTTGCTTGTTAAGGTAGAGATCCAAAATTGTTATATATATGCATGTATTACAACATTTTTTAAGTCAGAAACGTTGTGGAATCATACTATGTACAACGTTTTCACGCATCCAACACCTTATGGAAAACAAATACACAATGTTTTTAGAAGAAAAAAACGTTGTGTAGTGTGTCCAACTACAACGTTTTTAAGTCAGAAACGTTGTGGAATCATACTATATACAACGTTTTCACGCATCCAACAACTTATGGAAAACAAATACATAATGTTTTTTAGAAGAAAAAAACGTTGTGTAATGTGACAAACTACAACATTTTTAAGTCAGAAATGTTGTGGAATCATACTATGTACAACGTTTTCACACATCTAACACCTTATGAAAAATAAATACACGCCATTTTTTAGAAAAAAAAACGTTGTGTAATGTGTCAAACTACAACGTTTTAAAAAAGTTGTGTATTTATGTCTAATAGATGACACAGCTAACCACGACGTTTCTGGGGGACCAATTACAACATTTTTCTGGAGTTGTATATTAGCTTTATGTACTAGTGATTTCTACAATGAGGATATGAATGATGATACTTCCTCAACTCTTGCACATATTTTATTGGGACAAGACAAAACAGTGATTGATGAACACAATGATACCTTGTAGTTTGATGATTCAAAGATCCAGTTCAACATAGATAAGGTTATAAGGTATCCTGGTATTGTTAAATCTGTTTTTGCTATTGATGTTTTTGACTCTATAGTGCAGAAATCTTATGGGCAAATAATTAAGGAGGATCTGAAGCTTGCAATTACCAGTAATATGGAATTGGATGCAGAAGGAGGAACTAAACAGATTCAAGATCTGAAGGAAACTGCTATTGTGACGCCCCCAAATCCAGGTACCTTCAAACCCTGGACATGGTGCTACAATCTACTTATACATTCAATTGAAGACTTCAATAACATGCATAAGTTTACTAAATATTACATTATAATAATCCCTTCCCAATTTATTTATAACCGTACATTTGTTCTGTATCATAATATCATTCATTACCAAAATAATACTATACTATTACAAGGATAACTAGTTATCCATCTTGGACTTGCCCTTGTCCTTACCGGATCCTTGGGTCCGTTCGCTCTTAGCTGAAATCATATAATTTTGCGTAAAAATGAGCATAACTAGCTCAGCAAGTGTAACATTTTATTTTGCAACCACAAAATCAAGAATCATATGACTTCATCTTTAATAACTGTACAATAGTTATGAAGTAGTATGAATAATCAAAATAGCATTTTGATTCTTTTAAAATCATTCCCAAGGACTTATAGTCACTTAAGAATCTGAGCTAGTCAAAGACCATGAACATTTTCTTCCATTTTCATTCATAAAATAACAGCCCATCACTAAGACCGTAAGTTTGATATATCTTACGAGCACATCTAGGTGATCAGCCTTTAGTACTCTATGTTGATCAACACTCATTCCTTAAACATATTTACGTTTAAGCTTTTTGGCAACTTCAGGTGCCCGTAGATTTAATGATGTTAAAACCTTTGTGTATTCATACTCAGGATTACCTTTGAATCCGTACCAAAGAAATTGGCATAGGATAGCAACATCAAGAATATTTTGGGAAGATTTGTGGAAAACCAACCAAAATACTTTAAGTCTCAGTCTAGCCGAATCAAATGGCATCGACTATTCAGTAACAGTTTATGCATAGGAAACCATGCATATTGACAACTTGTCCAACATAACGTGTAGACATGAGTTTAGAAAACTTTCCTTTGCTTCTTTAATCCGTTAAGTCTACTTTACTCTGTGACACCCCCAAATCCGGGTACTTCGTTTCCACATGATTTGGTGTTCACTTTCTATCTATAACATACCTTTACCCAATATATCTCAAAATGAATTACAACCTTAATTCAAAATAATAAAATCTCCCTTAAAACAAGGGTTACAACCTTCTCAAAACTCAATCCCAAGGTTACTCTAACCTTGACATAAACAATAAACTGCGGAATAAAAATATGACCTAAAATTATTACAATCATTTCAAAATAATTAAACAAATCTTCACTTGTTCATCCTTCCTTTGCCTTTACTCGTAGACGGGGCATCAACGTTATCAACTTTAACTGCAATTGTTATTTAATGCAAAAGTGAGCAAACAACAGCTCACTGGAGTTTAACAATAATAAATACATGAAAGAATATTTTACAAAGATCTGAATAACTTAGCATACTTCAACAATAAAGAATTGAATAATAATTCTCTATCAATATCAAAATTCGAATATAGAATGTATCTGAGCTTTGAACTCTTCTTGTCCTATGTTATAAATATTTATATTTAAACCTTTAACAGTCAATAAGACTATGGACCTCAACTCGTACTTAGGGGGATCAGCCCTTTGTACCATGTAGTGTGCACAAACATCTTAACGCTATGCGTACTAACCTCCCCTAATAATTAGGGTTGTTCAACTCAGCAATTTGAATTCAAGTCCGCACCAAAGAAAGTTTGGTTTGGATAAGCTTACAATGGTAATTTAGAATTCACGTTCATCAACTAAGGATTAGTTGAATCGACTTTCAATAATTCATAAATAAAAGAATTATGAATTAACATATGCTTTAGAAGTAAACTTAAAGAATTTAAAATAATAAACTGGATCTTACTTGAACAATAAGTCAAGATCTCTTCGGTTAAGTAAATAATTATCCAGTACAAAAATGAAAAGGACATTCTCAACAATGAAAATATGAACATCAAAGAACTTGCGTAGAAATAACGAGTTTAGGGTTTAGAAAACTTGCCTTAAGCGCAAGCTACTTAACACAATTCACGTACTTTAATACTTCTTACACATATATATTAAGTCACAAAAACTTAAATTAGTTAACACATAACTAATTCACATAAGTGGTTAACCCTCACGGTTAACTCACTCTAACTAAATAAATAATCAACTATCACATAATTAATTACATCACACACATACTCACATAATTAAATTAATTATGTATTTTAGCTAAATTATAATTAAACAATTATAATTTAAACACTTAATCTAATTATAATTACTCATTTATAATTACTTCTTAAATTATCGAAATTTCATAATTAATAGTTAATTAAACTATATCAAGCATTATAATTACACAATTTACAATTAATCATGTATTTATCAATTATAATTTATAATAATCATGCATTTATTAAATTATAATTACAGAAATTATAATTTAAATTAACATTTAATTGATTAAAATAAATCAACTTCTATACATTATAATTTCACAGAATTATAATTTAAATTAAACATTTACTCTTAATTATAATTAATCAAATTATAATTAAGTAACTTATTTTACAATTAAACAATTATATGTTATAATTTAAATACTATATTAAGTTTTCAAAACTTTCATTTTCTCGAATTATGAAATTATCAACTTCATGTTAACACATGTTATAGCAGCTAGATACATGCTCATTATCTTAGCAATAATGTAATGAAAACATAAAAACACACTGCACACTTGACTAAAACTCACTGCCACTGCACTGTGCACGGCGCAGCTGTGCAGCCAGCAGCCTTGGTACCGGCGCAGCTGCGCAGGGGTCAAAACTGGGAAAATCAAGTGGCGCAGCTGCGCTGCTCCTGGCCTTGCTACCGGCGCAGCTGCGCAGCAACTCGGCCAGACGCAGACAGCCTCACTTCTCTGCTTTACCGAACATCCCATACAAGCCAACAAATGGAAAATTACAGTAACGTAGCCACTGTAACTCGATACATAAGCAATAATACATAACACAACATGTTTCTACAACATAATAACCATCTAAATAATGATAATCACAAGTTTTAAAATCTAATTTGGTCATTTTAATGAAAACTCATATTTTCTCAAAAATAATCTACAGTAACTATTTTTCTCCATCAATTCGAACTTATATATATGCATTATATACAAAGTTGAAGATATCATCAAGTAATTACTTAATAAGCATATTAACACATACCAATTGCATGAATTTCTCAATTAAAATTAACCACACTCATGAAATTCCATACGAACTCATATAAATATAAATTTTCTGTTAAAATATATTTCTACAGTAATTTAATTTCTGAAAATCCTCTTATGTCATACAATTACTACAATCAACACATGGATACAATACATATATTAAATTCATGATTTTACAATTTCATGAAATTCACAGAAAACTAAATTTACAGAAATCCAAAACAAGGAAGAACAACTGATTACAATTCTTTAAAACTATAATATAGTAATTACCTTTTTGATGATTGGAGAATAATACAAAGATTAACTCTAGCCTTCACAAGTTTCTTCTTCCTTCTCTTCTCTAACTTCTCTGCTTTTCTTTTCTCTCTTTGTTCTTAGCTATACAGACTAACTTCTAATCTAACGTAGTATAGGAACAATATATAACTGATATATCACTAATACGTATTAACTATTACTTAATACTATAATTTAAATTAGCAGTTACAAAATTCAAAAGCCACAAGGCTATGTTTGGCAACATGTAGTTTTTAAAACTAATTTTATTAAATTAACCATGGTTTAGGTAATTTAGGTTTAAGCTAGTGTAAGGGCCCTGTTTGGCAACAGTCCTTTAAAACAAAAGCAAGGGCCTTGTTTGTTTAAAATCATTTAAAATCCTTTTTCTTTATTTTAACAAATCATTTAACACATACTTTAATGTCACATTTTAATTAATTAAATATTAGTCATCTAATTTAATCAATTAAAATCTAACATCAATTAATAACATAAAATTGCCACATAATTATAATTACTCGCTAATTATAATCCGTGTAACACTTCATCACATAATTCATCTAATTCAATTTTCTCAATTAAATTAGAACTATAATATAAAATTAATATACATTAATTAAATAAATATTACACATTCATTTAATTAATATATAACACTTAATTAAATCACTCCATAAATCACATGATTTATTTACTTAACTCAATAAATAAATCACATAAAATATTTATTTAACTCAATATATATTTTAAATTATTATATAAAATCACAATCGCTACAATCTTCCCTCCTTAAAAGGATTCTGTCCCCAGAATCACACATCCATAATCACACATAAAAAAAATTCTCGTCTATTACATACTCGGTCTTTACAACTTCTACAAGACATAAACACACAACATACCAATGAGATTTCCACAATTGATACACATTGTATAACCTATCTTCTCTTTCTTGTATAGCTTAGCCGAATCGTTAAACTAATAACATCCGTTTAAGTTATTTAACATTTGTTACGGCTTATTAACATTCATATGTCATAAGCCGACTTTCGTCCATAATTGTTAAGCACAACGACAAACGAAACCCTAATCGGTTCGCTAAATAGAACACATTTCCACCGGATTACCATTATCGGACCCTGTATAGAAATTACATAAGTTTTAACTTCATTTCTTATCATTCTTGTACTACGCACCTCTATTACCTATCATGTAACCTTAAGGTGCGCATTAAACTCAACCACGATTCACGGTTTACGTTTTTGGATATTGAGTTTTAAATTTAAATAAATTTATTCAACGTTTAATTCTTAAAACCAATGTTAAACATGTTGTTTAAGAGGTTTCTCTTTGTGTATATTAACCATATACTTGTCCCATAATTACCATGTAAAAAGTTGGGTTAACAAAACTCCATGTCGGAAAATGTTTTGTTAAGAGCGTTGCGGCGCTGTCTCGCAGTGTCTCAGCCCTGTCCCGGCGTTGCGGTGCTAGAAAACAAAGCCTGGGCGGCGCTGCGGCGCCGACTCTGAGCCTTAGAAAAAATTTTCAAATGTTGAGATTCCCGAGCTCGTATCACAATCGTTATAAATCATAATTGGCTCATTCCAAAGCTATTAGTTCACATATCTCATGTTCTCCGATTCCATCCAGGCGAAATTCATTTCTGAATCCGTTGGCGAGAAATTCGCCGTTTAGTTCGTGAATGTTCGACGCTCAATTCTTTGTTTTAAGTCCGAATTCATTCATTCTTGCTCCCGCAAGTCTTAATCACCTAACTCTACGTAATGCCATCGAAAACCAAGGTTTCTGAGTTAAACGATGACTTTTAACTATCGTTCCGGGAAAATTTACGATTTCGACATTTAACGTTTAATTGCGTAAATTTTGCCATAACTTCGTTATTCAAGATTTTTACTCCAAACCAAATGGAATCAATCCATTGGTTTATTCATCGATGATTATAACCATTCTAAACATCTAAGTTTTGATGGTTTCAATTGTTCATTAACAATACTTTCAAAGTTTACTTCTTTAAGTTCTTAACCAATCAATTATGGTATTACTAGTTCTTGGTTATTAATGTTCTATAGTCCACTAATATCCATCTTAACACTTTGTACAATTCGTGTTCTACCAATCAACACTTCTCTATCAATTACACATTGAAGGAAGATGAGGATTAGGGTTTAAGTGTGTATACCTCTTTGTGTTCTTGAGTTATGATGATAACTTGGCTTCTTTGCTACTTCTCTTGCTCTTAGCTCTCTCTTCTCTCAATATTATGAGTTGGTGATTAGGTAAACAAATAAATAAAGACCAAAGCCCTTCTTATATAGGATTGCAAGATAGAGGGTAGTTTGGTCATCAAACCAAACCTCCTCAACCTTTTTTTCCCACCAAATCTTGCCAATGTGCCCACCATGTCTCTCAAATGCTATACCATGTCTCCCATGTGTCTACCATGTGCTACCATGTGCCCCCATGGGGCCCTCATGGGTTGCCCCATGGGTTTAACCCACCCGTTAACCCATCGGTTCGATCCACAGGTTTGGTTATTAGAATTAATTCAAATTGGACACATTTACTTCGTATAAGATTCGTATCATACGTTATATTGATTCTCGTATCATACTCGTATAGTACCTATTACCATACTCGTATTCATTCCGTATAATAATCATTATTATTATACTTAACCATTTTATCCTTAGGTTTTACTTTCCCTAACCCTTAGGATTTTAAGTCTTCAAGTGAAAACTTCATGAGCCATAACTGAAATAGTACTAGATTTTCCATCTTGTCTTCAAATCCTATCATTACGCGTTTCTCAGAAATTCAAGAATAATTCCCAAATAGAAACGGATGAATAGTGATTTTCAAAAAATATCTCGAAAAACTTTTATTTTTGTCTTGAAAATTCATATGAGTTAATTCTAGCACGTAGCCAGAATCCTAACCACATTCATATCTTCTAGGTCATAGAATGACCTTTAATTAGCTTAGTCACTTTAATAAACATATATTAAAATTTTATTTAATAAATTAAATAAAATTTATTTACATAAAAATTCAATTTTCTCGGCGTTACAGCTCCCAATTTAGAATTGCAACCATTGCCAGCTCACTTAAAGTATACAAGTCTAATTACATTGACTAAGTGGATTGATGTCAAGCCAATGGTAATAAACAAGGGCAACTGCTCGGGAGATAACCCAAGATTCAAATTTGATTTTCTATCCCTTTTACTTTTTACTTTTTAGTTTGTTAATTGCATGTTAGTTAGTAGTACTTTCTTCTTTGCATGATTGTCTTACATTGGGGACAATGTAAGTTTTGAGTGTGGGGGATGGGTTTAGGTTAGAATTTATTTAGAATATGATGATATGTGTGCTTAAATTGGAAAAGACTTCAAAATTTTAACTCTACGATTGTAACTCTACAATCGTAATGTTCTGTTGGATTTTTGAAGGTCAAAATAGAAAAATGAAAAGTGATGTTTCTTTCAGAATCTGGTTAATGCTGAATTAATTGATGAATGATGATAGCTGAGTCATGGTCCATACAACTAATTTTAATTGGATTTGTGATTACATTAATATTTGAATATAAGATGCGTGCTTATGTGGCTGAATTATCTGTGGAGTTGACTATGTGCACTGATTTCATGACTTAGAATTGTTTAAATGCTTATCTGGTTTGAGAAACTATGTGGAAAAAAATTGAAAAAATTGAAAATTTGAGATTGAAGAAAACAAATTGAATATGAAAATCAGGAATGCAGATGTCTTGTGGTGAGATAAGGAGTATAAAAAGCGCTCACTCATAAACACATGCAAATAAGTGAGATGGAGCATAAAATGCACTCACTTGGGAAAAAAGTGAAAGGTGAAATGGAGTATAAAATACATTCACCTAGAAAAAGGAAATTGAAGGTTCTGTTGAGGAAAAGATGAATAAAAAAGAAGACATGTTATTATTTGGAGTTAGTGTGCATAGTTGGTATTCCATGATAACTTTACTTAATAGTCATGTGGATCATAGGAAAGATATTTGTGTGAATGCAGTTTGATTTAAAGAGGTTCGGTGGTGATTGATGAGGTTATGGTTATGAGTTGATTGATAATGTTCTAATCAGATGTCTGTTAGTAAATGTTGATATTCATGACTTGAAATGTAAACCTTTGAAAGTTTAGCTGCACAATAAATTTTGATGAATTTTGTTGATGTGTGTTTTACATGAGGACATGCAAAAAGCTAAGTGTGGGGGCATTTGATAGAAGCATAATATTTGATTATTTTCATTCCTTTATGCTTAGTTTACTTGAATAAATTCTGTTATTTGGACTGATTTAAGGTGTTTATTGATTTATAGAAGAATTTGATATGATTTTGCAAATATGGAGTCTAATGCCAGTTTTTAGCTGTTTTGCTGGAGTACTCTATGATCGTTGAGTGAGAGCTCTACGTTCGTAGTATTAGACTGTATTCTGGCAGCTCTACGATCATAGGAAGGCTAAGGCATAGTTGTTCGACGATTCTCAGTGTCACTCTACGATTGTCGAGATTCACTCTACGACTAGAATTCTTGTTCGACGATTTACATGCTCTACAATTTGTCACTCTACGTTTGTCTACTGAGAGGCTCCACTCTACGATTGTATGGGTTAACTTGTAAGTTAACTTTTGGATTCCGATTCTAAAAAGAATTTGAGATGTTGAAGCTTAATAATTTGATTCCAAACATGATTTGGAGATAGACTTGTGCATTACATAGAAAGCTGAATCTGATATGGAATCTAAGTTAGAGTTTGATATGGGAACTGAGCATGGACAGAATCTGAATTGGAAAAGGAAATTGAAGAAGACTAGCTTTGGAAACTAAATTCTAATTAAATTTGGAAAATACTTAAAGCAAGATTGCAGAGATCAAGATGGGGATTGAGACTACCATATATGCAGAGTGAAGACTTTCGAATTAGAATATGATTAGAATTATTCTAGGGTTTCAAAGCATTTATAAATACCATTAACTTGTAATCAGTTTGGAATATCCATGGATCACACCCTAGATCATCATCCTATGTCATATTCTATTTATCAGTATGTTAACTTAGTTCTTTTATTCAGTTTGAATACAGTATTTATTCTTTCTTATATGGAATTCATTCTTGATAATCTGTTTGAATTGCTTGCATATTATTTGGTTTGCTAATTTGGTTTCTGCATGATTAAATTGGTTAACTAGTAATATCGGTTAGATTAAGGAAGAGTATTACGTAATTGATATTGGTCCTAATCACAAGTAGCAGTTAGTAATACATAATTATGGTCAAGCTTTTTATTATTGATATGGTTATTAGAAGACAGGTTAAATAATCCGAACTTATGTGTTTGTTGCTTGGAATAGCCTAATTACTTACTTCTTAATGTTGTTGTTATATTAAATCTAGAGAGCTTATTCTAGGTTTTATAATGGTTAGAATCTTGTGAAGAGCTTGTTTCATTGAGTGACAATCTAAGTGGAATTTTGGATAACAGAGCTTGTTGTTATCTAAGGATATTAGTTTCTTTGGATATATATTGTTATGTTTGATTAATCTCTTAATTGTGAAAATGGGATACTAAACTGGAAAAGTGAAGTTGTTAATCTATTGATTTAAATCATCACTTTTTCTTCTTGTTCTGTTAAGTTAGTTAATTGAATCCAAAACCCCCCAACTTTTACTTTATGTTTTTAGTTAGAAACATTAGAATAAATTTTGAATAACATTGTTCTCAATGGGATCAACCCTTGCTTCTACTAAACTATATTTAATTTTATGATCGTAGAGTGAAGTTAAGGTTTTATTTTTGGAGTGATACGACAACTACCAATCCGACTTTGGATAAACGAGTTATGAATATTTAAAAATCCGACATTGAAAACGTCATTTAGCAAAAATTAGCTCACGAAGGATTTTTGAGCCAACTTTCCTGCTAGTTAGAGATTTAAAAAAATTATTTTGTCTAGAACAAGTTTTAGAGGATGTTACAATGAAGAAAATGACTTACGAATGAGCTCATTCTGATATTGGACGAGCAAGTTATGAGGTTTCAAAGTAGGTGCGCTGAAATTGTTCAAAGCTGAAAATTTCAGAAAGCTGAAAAATTGCTCTAGAGGGTCGGCGCAGCAACGTCACTCCCAGGCTTATTTGTGGCGCGGCAGCGCCAAGGGTACAACAAACAGTGTGTTGGGTTTATCGAGGTTGGTTGGTTATGCAATGTTGGGCGTTCGCATAGGCTATTCGGGTGTGCGAACGTTGTGACGCTGTAACAAGTGTTTGTAACCTTTTAAATTATTTCGATTCTAATATCAAGGAAACACTATGGAAAATGAACTAAGATGAATATAAACCACCGTGAAGGATGATAATGATGGTCGTGATGTTCCCAAACGTCGCAATGCCGAGAGACATTTTTGAAGTTTGGTTGCGTGAATTAAATTATAAAACGCGAACCATATAAAATGAAATAAAGTTAATAAGGGTATAATTTAAAATGTGTTGGGTTATAAACCCCGAGCTTCGAGGGACTTCCTAATTGAAGTCTAATCTATGAATAAAGCTAAGATAAGAAAAGAAGACCAAAAGGTGCTAACTTCTGAACGTTGTGCCATTGTGCGATATTCTTAGAGTTAGGTTACGTTATTTCGAGTTGTAAAACACGAACATCGTAGTAGATAAAATAAGTTAACATAAACCAATATTTGGTTTACTCATTTATGTGGCTAATTGGTATTGTGACGCCCCCAAATTCGAGTCCCTAGAACCTCGGACCTGGTACATTATAGTACTTTATCTTCATACGTATTCTATAAACTAATGCAGAATATATAAACATAAATTATTTATTTCACATGATTCTATAACATTTCCCAAGGTCTATAAACCTTAACTGAATACATACCTTTAATAACTTAAAATGTTTACAACATCATTTGCATATGATAACTAAATATTTATGAATACGTAATAATCTACTCTTGGAATTTGCCTTTGCCTCTATCTTTCTTCGAGTCTTCGTCTTAATCTGAACTTTGTCATCATGATATAGCAAGGGTGAGCAACTACTTTGCTCAACAAGTTTAAATACAACAAGGATATCTCATGATTGAAAGAAAGAATAAGCTTTCAAGTTTTCAACAATTTATAATAGTTGTGAAAAAGAATGAATCAAAATTTTAATAATTGAATGACTGAATCAATAATGTTTAATATCAACAATGACCATAAACATATTTAACTGAACCTTGTGGTAATGAAGGTGATCAGCCTTTCACATCTGATGAACACATGCAACATGCACTAAGTGCGAATCAATAATCATAGATGCGGAATAATCAACAATAATTATCCACTAACATGCTTGAAAAATAATAACTCGAGTTTGAGTTAGGAAAACTTGCCTGTACCGTCGATTACTGTTGCGCTATCTAATTTAATCTCTTTATTGTAAAGACCTATCATTGTTAAGATTGATCTTTTAATCAGTATATCATATTATACCTCATAATACCACTGCTTTATAAGTAAATTATCTAACATTTAACCACATAATTAAATATTAGATAACACATTAACACCATATGTATTCACAATTCTAAACCTAATACACATCGAGTCTTTAACAGTGTTCAATACAGTATGCTGAGTGGTTTCCCACAAACAACCAACAAACTAGTTTTCCGTCTCGTCTACACTATTTTTCACAGCGAGTTAGATCGGTAGTTAGTTCATATATACCTCCACTCCCTGAAGGAATCGTTTAGCCCAAATACTATACATCAACCATTAAAGAGTACGACTGTACCAATACTTTATCATATAACTTGTGAATTAATATTTAATCTTTCATTTTATAAGTTCTTCTTTATAATCCAGTAAGCCGAATACCTAATCCAGCAACCTAGATTCAAACTAAATTTTAATTTAGCAAACCGTTTTTCCAATCCAGCAGACTGGACTCAAACTGATCACCTTTAATCCAGCAACCTGGATTCAAACTAACATCCAATCCAACAAGCCTAGATTCAAACTAACATTCAATCCAGCAAGCTTGGATTCAAACTGTCCTATAATCCAGCAACCTGGATTCACTAATCCTTCAATCCAGCAACCTGGATTCACTAACCTACAATCCAGCAACCTAGATTCAAACTGACTTACAATCTAGCAACCTGGATTCAAACTATTTTCTCTTTTTAACACATTAAATTTCCAATTCATCATACTATATATTCAATATAGCTATTGAATGTCCAATTAATAACGTAACTCTTCTTTTAAACTCTCATTTAATATTATTAATTATTTAATAATATTTAAATCATTTACTAATAATATTAATCATTAAATAATATTTTAAATCAATGATTTAATAACACTTTAATCTAAATGTTATCAATCACTTAATAATATCTGAATATAATATTATTAATCTTTTAATAATATTTTAATCATTTATTAAATTTATAAATAATTTATTTTAATTATTTAATCTTTAATAATTTATTTATTTAACAATCATACAAAGCCATAAACATAATATCTCATCATCAATGACCAAAACCCCTTTCAAAAATCTGTATATATCATATCTAGGGTTCTCAAGTCATAAAATCTCATTTTTTATATTTTTAACATTACACAATTAATTTAATTCATTTATTCATAAATAAATCATTTTCAAGAAAAATACCAAATCAGTTCCAAAACGTTTTCTATTTTGGGATTCGATAGAATATAGTTCCCTTATGAACATATATTTTTCCTGGAATTTTTGAAAATCATTTACTATATTTAAATAGTCCAAAATAGTAAAATCTTGCTACATTTATCATAAATCGAAACTTTGTCAGAAAATTCCTAAATTTATAGGATATGTTCCTCTAATATATATATATTTCCAGTAAAAAGTTCAAAATTTTTGGAGTTACACACAAAGAGTTATTTGGGTATACTCTTAAACGTAGTCCTTTACAGTAGAAGGCATAACTCTCATTCTACTTGGCAAAAATTTTCCAAATTTTTACAGGACTCACATAGCTTCTCATATAATCTCTACAAAATTTCCCAGAATTTTTAGAGCACAAAAATTTGACAAAATTTTTAAATCCATGAAATTATGTTAAAAATGAAGTTTTAAGTTTACAGAGAAAATTATATGAACATGGCTTATATGTATGAAAGTTGATGTTTAAATTTTATGCTAATCTGTAAATTGATCATAGTTTCTGTTAATGTGTCAATAAACGAAAAGAAAGAAATTCATATGGACTGATTTGGTTGAAAAATGATTTCATGATAGTTGATTTTGTAAAGGATGTCTAAAAATGGAGTTTTTACAAAACTATTGAATTTATAGGTTTAAATTTGGTTGTTTAGGTTGTTTAAGTTGTTAAAATCATGTTATGATTGTTATAATATGTTCCTATAAATTTCAAAACTTATGGGTAGAATTAAATTGTTGTATGAACAAATAAATTGGAGTTTATTGGCTCTGTTCTGTGTTATTCGTGAACTACAGATTTTGAAACTGGTGTGTCGCATTACAACGCCTCTTGGAAGGCTTATCGGCGCGCCGTAGCGCCGCAACGCCTATCTCAGATGCAACTGGCGTGCTGCAGTGCCGGGCCTGAGTCTCAGTGCCTGACTGTAGGCTTAACAGCAGAGCTGCAGCACTAGTTCCGCACCGCAGCGTCGGATCTTAGGCTGTTCGGCGGCACTGCAGCGCCACTTGGCAGTTTTGCTCATAAAAGTTTATTTGAGGAGGGTGTATTCAATTAAAACTTTTAAAGACTTTTAAAGATTTTAAAATTTTGGTTGAATTCAATCAAGACATTTTAAGAGTTTATAAAAGTTTACTAGTAATCAATTACAACTTCTGTAATGTCTTTAAAAGTTAGGTGGTATTAAATTGAGACTTTTACAAAGTCTATAAACGTATTTTGGTATTCAAAAAGTCATAGATTTTTCAGATTTCTATTAAATGCTAGAGTTTGACCGACTTTAGAAGAATAAATACTCATATCCAAAGTCTGACCTCGTCTCTAAAGATTTTCAAAGACTTTCAAATATTTGAAAAAGGGAGAAGATGAATAGAGGAGAAAAAGAAAGAGATAGAGATAGAAGAGTTCAAACAAATAAGAGAAAAGAAAACAATATATATATATATGTGTGTCTCACTTTCTCTCTCTACCTCAGTCCTCTCAAAATAAAAATCTCAAAAGGAGATAGAGCTATTATAGCAGGTGATGAGATAGAAAAAGGAGTGGTTAAAAAGAGGGAGTAGCGTTAAGGGTTTCAAATAGAACCAATGGTATAAATGGAGATAACAAATATTTTAATATCATTTTATAATTCTTCCCTCCCATGAAAAAATCTCATTTATTATATTTGTAAGTATTAAGGAGGTATTTTTTTTTATGTTTATTTTTAAAACTAATAAATTTGTTAATTTTGTTATTTGTTGAAAATTATAAATTGTTATTTTAGTAATAATAACTTGATAGGAAAACGACAATGAACAATTTTAAAATCAAAATTGTTATTTTATATTACTGTAACGCCCCCAAATTCGGACCGCTATAGAGTCTTGAATTCGGTTCGTCACGTTCTACAATCTAATACAATAATAATATATCGCACAACGGAATAACACAATACTACGAATAGATTATATTTATTTAATATAATCATTCACGTCCCAAGGTTTTGTAACTTAAATATCGATTACATAGCTTAAACATATCTTAAGCATATATAAACTTAACTAATACATAATATAATAGGATCTTATTACAACATCATAGAGTTCTACATAATATAAAGCTACTCCGTAGCTTTGCCTTTGCCCTTGTCGGTGCCCGAAGGTCCACCCTGCTCTGCCTTAACTGAAATATTTTTAAGGAAAATCAAGAATGAGCAACAAGTTTGCTCAGCAAGTAATATAGCAATAAGGGGATCAATATAGTTTTTAGATAGTTCAAGGATAACAAGAAGTATCAATAGTTTTCAACAATAGTCGCGAAGGACTCAAGATAACAATAAGATTCAAGGTTTAACCTTTTCACAGTTCAAGAATAATGAATATTGAGCAGTCACAAAAAACTATGAACTTCTACTAGAATTAACAGAAATATACTGATAATTCAATAAAAACAAGTACAACAGGTGATCAGCCTAAACTACCCTACGTTATGCATATCGTTCAATCGTACTCAAGTGCGTACGTCGGCCTCCCGACATTATATAGTTTTCCTTCAAAGAAGGTTGTTCATCTTAGTCAATACAAGATTCCGCACCAATCAATTGATTTGGATAGCTTTCTAATCATGATATAGGTCTAATCGAATCAAATGGCATAGACCGTTCTTTCAATGTATATAAGAACAAATCCTAGGTTTAGAATTCAAGATTTAAAGTTTGAAGAATATAAATCGACTTTATCTTTATCCACGAAGTATTTAAGTAATAAAACATGAATCACAATTCCAATAGCTTACTTGTACGATAATAATAGCACAAGCTCAATACATGCTCAATAAGAGTAAAGTTTGAGTACTTGCTTACAATATTCATTGAATAAAGTAATGCAAGGGTTTAGGATACTTGTCTTAAGCGTAGATTATCAACCTTTAGCTTATCGATACTTCGAATTCCTATCGTAATATATTTACTTGTATAGTTCATTAGCTAAGTATATTCGGTACACAAGCTCAATATGTAAGTTAAATATACACATATGATTCTACTTGTCATATAACCTTATACGTACGTCACTACGTACTTATACACATGTAGTACGAAATCAATACATAATACATTATGAAATCACCTAACATAGTTATATCACGTATGTCATTGTAGTAAATCATAACACTAAGTTGATTATGCCATTTATCATCTATGGAGTTCCTTGTTACAAGTTAGACATCATCATGTTATATTGTCATCTTATATAAATATATATCCGTAGAGGTCAGACCATGATTAGCATCTTTAGGCATCATATTAAGTCAACTTGCAAAATTAGAAAATAAGTAGAGTGCATCAGTTCTGAAAATAGACTGGCGCAGCTACACCCTGGTTAAGCCTAGGGACGGCGCAGCTGCGCTGTCCCCTGGCCAGATCAGGGTTGGGCTTTTGCCTCACTGCTCCTGACCATCACATAACCATACATCAACATATAGTATATTCATATGTTAAAGGGTATTAGATGCTTACATAACCTTTCTAAGTCCAATCTCACATGTTATATCTTAGTTGGAATTTCCATCGGTTCATGGCTAAATAACGCCATGGAATCATCAAGGCTATCATATTTGACATGCATACATGCAAGGTGGTCATATAATCTATCAATAAGCATGCTCACATTTTCTACATCCTATACACATAACTAGTATCGTTATTTGTTTGAAAACTTAATCAAACTCATACTTGATTAACTTGCATTGTATCTAACAAGTGTGTGCACATGCAAGATATCGCAGTGATGTTAAAAGCACTATCAAGCATGTTAAAAATATCATAATGCTATTAAACTATGATCATGCAACTTAGTTTGCAAAAAGTTTGACTTTGCTTTTGAAATTATTATGACTTAACTCATGTATGCTAGTGTAAACCTAACATCTTTAGACTTGCATTTCATGTCTATTTTAGACCATACAATCATGCTCACCAAGTCAGAATACAAACATGACTATAACATTTCAAGGTTCCTTTTAAAACTCTAAGTTCATTTCAAAACTATAACTTTCTTTAGTAATTATATACTATCATAGTCAAACATGCTCATGCTATGTCAAGGTACCCATATATACACGTCATACCTGTTATCATGCTTGTCTAAATAATATCGACTCGTTAACACTTAACAGATTTTAGCAGAAACAGAAAACAAAACTCAGAGCCTGGCGCAGCTGCGCTGCACCCTAGTACAAACAGGACGCAGCTACGCCGTTGCTCGGCCAGAAATAGAGAAGCTTTTTGCTTCGGCAGAACTAAACCCAACATCAAAATTTCCTTACGAGATCCATTCTAAACCAGCCACATTGCATTTCTAACTTGCATATAAGTTTATATAACAACTAACAATCATTCTCCAATCAATTTAACATATAATTCAAGTATAATCAAGAACTTTAGAAATTTCAGAAATGAGGAACATAGAAATGGGAATATACCTCTGCTAAAATGAATTGAGCTTGCTGCTAAAGTGATTACTACAATGCTGCTATATCACTCTCCCTTAACTCAATAGAAACTCTCAGCAAATGAAAGAGGAAGATAAGAAGCTATATTTATAGAAAATCCAATATATAGTCCATAACTTTGCTCACCATTTTCAACTAACAGAAGAAAGATGAATACATTGGTTAATGAAAATGAGTTGGTAGAGTAGTTGAAGAACACTGTTATGCCCACTCCCCTCATGATCATTTGCAACACTTTCCTGAGTTTGAGAATAGAGAATATAGTAGGCTATGATTTTGTTGAGTTTGATAAAATAGGCTAGCCTTTATAAGCTATACACGGGAGGAAGAGATGAGCCTCTTATTATGGGACAATGCTATATCTCAGCATTAGCAATATGAATTCATACAACACTTATGTTATTATATATACATATACTATATACATAGGTTATAATTTAATTTAGAGTCACAATGTCATTTCAAATGAGGAAACAATATTACAATGTAGCAAGTTGGGGTACATATATATCAACATATAATCCATGTACATTTCATAATACCGAATACAATCTAATTGGGTATTAGCTTTCCCCATTACCATAAACTATATTATTTTAATTATTGAAATAATTATTATTTGAATTCCACATTAATATTAAAATAGATAACCATTTATTATTTCCTCTCATATATTTAAATATACCCTTAAGTCAATTTAATAACCCATAAGGTACACCTCTAATGTATCCATACATACATGTTGTCACATATCATCATTACAACTCTAATTATTTCAATTATATTAATTTGTTGAAATAATCATTAAGTAGCAATTGTTTATTTAATACTCATGTGGTACATATTTAATGTAGTCACGCATCATACTTTATCACATAAGCATTATGATGTACTCACTCATACATTTAATCATAATTTATAGTTCTTATATATTATATGGCCATATTCAAGTGTCACACTACACTTTATATAATATAGTTGTAACTACTATATATTATATGTTTAACTATCACATACCTTGCACACAACAATTAATTCAATATATAAATCTTATTATATCTTTTAATCACTTACTTATTACTATTCCTTTACTCACAATAACAAGTGATTAATAATATAATATTAATAAATTACTTATCAATTCATCCTTTAATTAATCAAATCATCATCGATTCTATTCTCGTGCCACACAAGGCATTCTACGAGTTTATCGCAATATTCCATATTTTCTCAATTATCATAAATTCAATTCAAAATTGATTGAATTACTCGTCTCATAACACAAATATTTATTTTCAAATAAATATTCATTATCTTATTATTATCAAAATTAATATTTATTCATGAAATTCACGGTTCTTACAATTACTATTAGTAGAAAATGATTATTTTTTTGTGAAATATAAAAATTATAAAATAAGATATTTTCTTGTAATAGACTGAGTATGTTCTAATAATTTATCTTCAGCAATGCCTTTATTTCAAATTAGGTTGTGACATGGTAAAAATATTTTAATATTATTTAATATCGTACTCATTTCATCTAAAATATAAGATATTTGTTGACTTTTTAACAATTAATATAAGCCGTAAGATATATTAGAAGTATACAAAAGTCTATCATAGTCTTGGTAAAAAGTCTATAAAAGTTTGTCACTTATTTCATGGAGTCTTTAAAAGTAATTTTAAAAGTCTTTAAAAGTCATTAAAATCTACAAACTCTACAAAAGTCTTTCACTTCAAAAAAGATATTTAAAAGTCCTTATTGAATACACCCTCCTAAGTGCTCAAGTCCAGAAAATATAATTTAAACCTAATCTAATGAACATGAAAATGTATTAATCATATAATGAGATGATAAAATAGACTAGTAACATGCCAATGATGGTTTTACGTGATTTTTTGATGATTCGAATGCGTACTTGAACACGTTAATCGTGAAGTCTAATAATGTGTTTAAGAGTTAAGGGTTGTGAATGTGATTAATGTAATCATAATCAGAGTTCAGTTAAGTTAAAAGAGAATATACTCATGATGCTAGTTATATTATAATTAATTGGTATTGTGACTTTAAATAGTATGTATGATTAATACAAGAACGTGAATAGTAAACGTATAATCTACGCACGAGACAAGTTTTCTATCCCTGACTTGTTATCGTTACGCAAGTTCTATAACTCTAAACTTTCATTGAGCAAGTTTATAAATTCTATTCTTATATTGAGCAAGTTTCTTACTCTTATTTATTCAAGTTTATGATTCTGAATGAGATGTTCTAATTCCTTTGAAGTAATACCCCAGTTATGCAATGTTTATTCAGTTGTATACATTTGAGATTCAATCTTCGATTTAAATATCGTTTACATTACTGTATTGAAACCTTGAATGACTAGCGAACCCTCTTTGATTCGACTAGTCCATAGTTGATGAGCGTTCTAAATTCTAGAACTACTGTTGAAATTTATCCAAACCAAACTTTCTTTGGTGCAGACTCTTATGTCAAACTGAGTTGAACAACCTTATTATAGGGGATTATATTACACGATAGCGTTAAGTTGTTTGTGCACATACATGGTACGAAGGGCTGATCCCCCTAAGTACGAGAAGTAAAGTCCAATAGTCTTATGACTGTTAAAGGTTTAAAGTAAAAATACTTGATAACCTAGGATATAGTTCATGGTCTTATGACCCTCAAATGTACTTTTGATCTTGTTTCTATTCTTGATTCAAAATCTGAGCTTTCTATTATCCAGTATCCATTGATTACTCGCATATTGTTATTATTGTTATTGTTCTACTTGTGGGCAATCGTTTGCTCACTCTTGCATAATAACATTGCATCTAAGGTTGAAAGAGTTGAAAGAGTTGACGAGCCATCTATTGGTAAGGGCAAATGCAAGATGAACAAGTGATGAAGACTTGTTATTTGTTATTTGCTAATGTTATGTTTAAGACTTATTTATTATTGTTATGTTTCCACGTTGATGTATTTAAGGTTAGATTACCTGGAATTAATTTGTTTAAGATGATGTAACCCTTTTATGGGAAGATTTTTATTTCAGTTATGAGTTTTATTTATATCTTTATTCATGGGTAGTTAGATGTGATTTAATTAGATAGTGAACGCCAAATCCTGTGAAAATGAAGTACCCGAATTTGGGGTATCACAGTAAACTTTATCAAATCATATTACTAAATGTGTAAATTATTTTTTTAGAATTTTTATTATCATATCATATTACGATATTAAGATTTGTTTACACATTATACTATGTATAATGTGTAAACAAATTATACTTAAATTAATATTTTTATGAAACAAATTATACTTAAGATTTTTATAAATGTGTAAACCTTATATATAAGTCTTTTTCCATATATATAAAATGTATATTAGGCTACCCAATGGATCATAAGATGATAAAACTTGCATGTCTTGTGGTCCGAAGACCCCGAACAAATAAATAATTTAAAACTTCTATATTATCTTATTACATCAATTTTTATAAGATTAATTTAGATGAGCAGTTCCAATGTCAAACTTAAATTAATTTTTACAGTCTTATAAGATTAATTTTTACACAGTCTTATATATAAGGTTTACACATTTTAAGTATAATTTATTTCATAAAAATCTTAATTTAGTAATATGATATGATAATAAAAATTCTGAAAATAATTTTTTTTTCTGGTGGGAGAAAGCCTTATATCCTATTTTTTATGTGTAAATAATTTTTCTCACTTATTTTTTAACTATTTTCTAATTATTATTAATATTATTACTATCATAATAATTAAATAAATAAAAGTTGTCTTCAATTGAGTAACGCTACTAATCAAATAAAGTTAAGCAACTAAATATTGAGTTATTTATCAAGTGAGGGTAATTTGGACATAAGAACTAAATCCTATAATTAGTTTACTGCACAAAAGATTGTTTTAGATAAAAATAGGATCCACTTGTGGAAATATCAATTCCCTTCCATGTAATGTGCTCAACCATGAAGCCACGTCGGATTACGGAGGAGCTGATAAAGCTTAGAGCTTTCCCTTTCTCACTGGCAGATTTAGCGAAAGATTGGTTGTAATATCTCCCCTATAGAGCGCGATGTATCGATCTCTGAATGATCAGGCCCATGTCCTTTCTCTTGCCTTTCACCAAGCAGTACAGTAGCACCTCCCTTTCCTTGGTCAAATCACTAACATATGTGCAGGGCATCATCTTAGAACATAGAAAGGCATGTTATGCCTTGCCGTATTTGTTGAGCCTAGAATGGGGGAAAGTCATGCTGCCTCGCTCGTGAGTCCTCCATGTAGTACCCGGCTGGCACAACTCCCGAATAATCTGCTCGTAATCTAGACCTTGACTCAGAATAGTGGTGTGCTGATTGATTTCACCTTTCTCTTCAAGATTATAGTACTCATTAATGACATTGCTTGAGAAGAAAACAGTCTTGCCCTGCACATATATGCCAAAGTGATAATGCTCCTTGGCATTGGCATAAAACTCTTTCACTACTGCAATAACTATTGGATCTGGTCGTGCTGTGAGGTCAAACCAACCCCGGTCGGCGATCATGATAGCGATCTCTCCATCCTTAGTGTTATTGTAACGATTGAGATTTTATATATATTAAATTTTAATATTTATTGAGTGAATAAATATTTTATGTGATTTATTTATTGAGTTAAATAAATAAATTATGTGATTGTGTGGACTGATTTAATTAAGAGTAATATTTAGTTAAATTGATGTGTTAATAATGGTGTAGCATTTAAACTATGGGGTAAAGGATTTATTAAAATAATGAAAAGGGTTTTAAAGTGGTTTTTCCAAACAAGGTCTTAAGCTCAAAAAGTTAGTTTTTAAAATAATTATGTTTTGGCCAAACAAGCCTTAGGGCTTTTCAAATTCAAAAGTTTTGCAACTTACCTAATTAATAATAGTTAGTATATGTAATTTTTATTAGGAGTTACATATTTTATGTATTACATGTATTATGTATTATATGTATATACTACAAGTTACGTTAGTTTAGAGTTAGTCAGTTAGAGACAAAGAAAGAAAGAAAGTAGAGAAAAGAGCAGAGAAGAAGAACTCAGAGAAAAAGTTAGAGAAGTAGAGAAAGAAGAAGAAGGATTGGTAGAAATCGAACTAATCATCATCTTTTTCCACACTCATAGCAAATAGTATCATCTTAACCCTTATAATTGTAGAATCAATTCATATGCTATTGTATTATCTTCTCTGTCAAATTAGGTTTTCATGGAAACTGTATAATCATGAATTTTATATGTATATATGGTATTCATATGTTCTTTGTAGTGGTTGTATGCCATGAAAGGAGTCTCCAAATTCAATCGTCGTAAAAATAAGTTTTAAGTTATGTTCTTCAATATTTTCATAGTTTAAAACTTCTCTGTAAAAGTTTTTTGTGTAAATTATTTGATCATGATGTATATATGTGATGTATATATATATTGATGATTATATATGAGTTATATTATTGTTTTAACAATTCAATCTATGTAATTTTGTTAAACAAGAAGAATTATGTTCAATATGATTTACTGTAAACCAATTTTTGAAAAAATAGCTTTTGAAACTATCAAATTGGTGTTTGATTGTGGGTTATCATTTAAATTGATCATGGGATATGTTATTATGTTAAAGTAAGAACTATTGCAATTGGAATTACATGAATTGATTGAAAAACGAATTCGTAATAGCAAATTTTGTCAAGAACACTTAATATCGTAGTTTTCTTCGAAAATCATGAAAACTTGGTTTTGATTATGTGTTGTATGGATTTTATATTTTATAATCATGTTAAAGAGTCTAAAATATTGTTGTTATCAAGTTTCATGTTAATCATGTTGAGAAAAATCGAATTTGATGTGAAGAAATAAGCCAAATTAGCTTATTTCTCTGCCAATTCGCGAAACCGGCACTTCCACAAAAGGTGGAACCCACCCCAGCAGGGCTTTGTACCATGTACCACCCGCCCCAGCAGGGCAACATGCTACCCGGGGAATGTGGCTTTTGCTTGTTGAGTTTTCATGCCCCGTTTGTTTAGCTAACTTATTTTTATGACTTGATAAGTGTAATAAGTAATAAGATAACATGCTTTTGATGTGTTTAAGATAGATTGAAGTTTTATGTGAATGTGTTACATGTGTATGAGTGTGTTACTTTCATAAGTTACACAACACGATTTAAAGCGTTATAAGCTTATGAATGTATGTCGTGAGTATAGACTCACGTATGTGGCTAGTTAGCAACCTACGTTGTAAACAACGTTGTAAGTTGGACTTGAGTAAGAAGTTCAACGGTTTAAACATTGTAGTTGGGTACTAATAGATGTTTTGAACATAATGTAATGTCTTGAGTAATTGTGGAAGTGATTGTAATTGTTAAAGTGTAGCTTGCGCTTGAGGCAAGTTTTCTAATCCTTATTCTTTTACGTGAAGCAAGTTCCCATTTCGAAACTTGTTATTTACTTTGTACATACTTTGTTGTATTCTAATATTCCTAATGCACAAGCATTGAAGTATTATTGAAGTATTGCGATCTTGACTTAATTGTTCAAGCAAGATATACTTATTCTTTCAGTTACTTTAAGTTATTTCTAAAGCATGCCTATTTATTATGTAGTGTATTGTCATATCTTACAATTGGTTCATGATTCTTATATTATTGAACTGTTAAAGCACTGTGAGTCGATTCAACTAGTCCTAGTTGATGATAGTTGAAACTCCAAAGTTCCTTTATCTATTCAAACCAAACTTTCTATGGTGCGGACTTGTATTCAAATATACTGAGAATGAATAACCCTATCTATTAGGGGACATTTATGCAAAAGCGTTAAGATGGTTGCGCACAATTCATGGTTCAAAGGGCTGATCCCCCTAAGTACGAGTTAAAGGTCCACAGTCTTAATGACTGTTAAAGGTTTAAATAGAAATATTTATAACCTAGGACATAGTTCAAGGTCGTATGACCCTCAGATAAATTCTATATTCGAACTTCAAAGATGATGAAAGAATTATTATTCAATTCTTTATTTAGATGAAACTAAAGCTATTCAAACTCTTTTGAAACTATTTACTTATGTCATATTACTGTTGTTTTTCAAGTGAGCTTTTGTTTGCTCACTCTTGTATATATTACCACCCCTTGAAGTTGAAACCAAGAATGTTGATGTACCGTCAACAAGTAAAGGAAAAGAAAAGATGAGCAAGTGAAAGCTTGTTGCTTCAAGTTTCTATTGTAATAAGACTTAGTTGACGATGTTTTATTTTTCGCACTTATTTGATTGATGTTAAGGTTTAGATAACCCTGGGATTTTATATTGGACAAGTTGTAATCTTTTTTCAAGGAAGATTTTATTTAAGCATTTGTGAAGGTTGTAATTTACTTTGCAATTCTTTATTATTGGGTAGATGTATGTTTTAATTAGAAAGTGAACACCAAATCATGTGGAAACGAAGTACCCGGATTTGGGGGTGTCACAGTTATCAAGCCTCAATCCCCTCTCCAGAATTAGTGTTTTCTATGCCATCATAACGTATCTCTCTTGAGCCTTTGCGCTAATGAACCTCTTTTTGTCGAATTGTTTGGTTGGGGAAGAGGATGAGTTGTCACCTCTTTGTCTTTTAGATGCCATTGATCCAACCAAAGGAAAACAATTCAATGTTAGTCACTCATATCATATAGATTCCTTATAAGCAATAAAAACACCACCTCATACAAATGTTAAGCATGTTACCCCCAAACTTGAGGTTTGGTGCAACCTCAAAGTCAACATAGTGTCGTTTGTTCATGTATGTGTCAATTGATAACATATTAAAGCTAAATAAGCCTCATTTAGCCCAATTTCATCACAAAAGCCACAATAGATATTAATGTCACACCCAAACAATTAAAGAATGCATAACCAATAGAAGTTATGTCAACTACACACCATATTATGTATCTATAGCCTTAATTGCAATTTATAATCAAAATCACGATATAAATAGTCATCATGCCATATAAAACTCATCAAATATTGTATATCACAAATGCACATCATGATAGTAACTAATAATGACTAATTTTGCCTCTAGGTTACAAAGAACAATGGTTGAACACCATCTAATCTAAACACAAGTATTTTCTCCCCAAAACCTAAAGTTTAGTGCAATTTTCCAAATAATTATTTCAAATTGGTGTCATAATAGTGTTACATGCATATCCACAATGAATCATGGGTAAGTTAGCATCAATGCACAACGATTGCTCAATAAAACTCCTCATAACCAATTTACCGAACACCTTGTGGGCGTTAGATAAACTCCATAAAGCATGTAACACCCTAAAATCCGGTCTATCTTCAAACCCGGATTCCGTACGTCACGAGTACTTCTAATTCCATAAATACATCATTATATCATTAAATATACCAATATATCTCATGAAATCCCAAATTTTATTACCTAAAAATCTCATTTATTAAAAATAATGGTAATTACATTATTCTTTACATCTTACAAATGTAACTTTCATCCGCCACAAAAGATACATAACAATTTATTAAACTAATCTATAGTCAAATAACTATTCTACATTACAAGTCTCGACTTGATCTTCACGCTCATTTATATAATGAACAACACTTCACCAGGATACCAGTCAGCATGATCTTTACGGGATCCTTAAGTTCATTCTATCGTCATTCGCTGAAAATGTTTTCAATTAAAGCAAGTGTGAGCATTCAATTGCTCAGCAAGTTAAAGCAGTTGTATAACAACCAAAGCAAGAATCAAAGACTTTTTAAAAACCTCAATAACCGAACAAAGGTTATGAAGCAGCTCGAATAATAGGAAAAACTCTGATTCCTATCATTTTAAAACATTAATCACATTTTCTTTCACATACCTTACATTCAGTCTAGCTAGAATCATTAGCACATGATTAACCCTAACAGTTCACAAATAGAACTACACCACATCAAATCGTTCAATCACAGAACAATTTATTACACATAAACACATAAGTGTTGAAAATTTGGCACAAGGCCTCATACATACTAACACCTTGTATAAATATCACACATTTGCACATAGGTAATACTTTCTCAAGTTCAACATCTGAGAAAGTCAAGAAACTAGCATTCACTTAAAATATAAATGAAGTTAGGAAACTTGCCTTAAGCATAGCTACAGCTTATAGTTTACGCTGAATTGTTTATCGCAATCCCTATATATCACATAAGGAATATCACATACCGATTAGTCGTATATTTGACACACATATTGCTTTAACTTAACTTTAGTTCTTATGGTTTGCGTTTTATAACCTAAGTTTATGCAACCAAATTTCTACATTTATTCCTTCAGTTATTATGACATACGAAGATGCCATAACCATAAAATCATCTACGACAGATTTACATTACCTTTTCATTCTTCTAAGTCAACTTGTCTGAATTATGACAATTTTAATGTTCGTTAATTCAATTATCATTCCTTATGGCTTTCTGACAAACAAATGTCATACCTCAGGATTATTCATTAACGTCTAGGTCATACAGTTATTTGTATGCCGAGCACTGAACATTTAATGTTAAAACTATGCGTTCATAGCTTTTAAACATTTTACATTATCTTATCTTTATATCTTACAACGTTCGATTCATTTGACTCGGAACGTTCTTCAAGTTATAATCACAAACTCGACTTGTTCAATGTTTATACATTATTCGTTATTGTTCATTACCTCACGTTCAAATCATACACGGTGTGTAGGCTATGCACGTTTAACTTACGCGTACACTCAACACCATTATATCGGTTTAAGTGTTTAACGCTTACGTTTCTTTCTAACATTCACTATCTGACTCACACTCGAACCTTCATTAATCTTATTACCGTTCGTTTCGGTTTTCTTGATAATTTAATATCATACTTACTACATTCATCAACGTCTAAGTCATACAACCAATGTATGCTTAGAACGTTCGCTCGACACAAATATGGTTTCCTGCATATCTGAATACAGGGTCCCGTATCCGATTACACACTTTGCATTTACATTGAATTTATATTACTTAACCTCCGTTATGGCTTTACAACACTTCCATGTCGTAAACTACCATCCTCGTACAACATCTAGGTATTACAACATATGTAAACCCAAGACGTTCCTTCGACGCGACTACGATTCACGAAGATCATTTACGTACTCCGCGTTCACTTTGTTCGTCTTTTAAACCTCCATTCAACCTTTACTTAAGGTTTTAATCGCACTCATTAGTGATCCATTACATGAACATCACGTTCATCATCTCATAATGTGTAAGCCATACTATTCGTTGTATGATAAAACCGATCGTTCATCGCAATTACTTTGCGGCTATATCGTCTATACACTTTACATCTAACTCTCATTACGGCCTTATAACATTGAAATGTTATAAGTCACCATCGTCATTCAACTTCCAAGGAATTACAATCATAGCAATCCCACATGTTCGTTTTAACGTGAATACGGTCCCCGGATATCGATTACGTATTTTGCATTCGTCATTTTATAACCTTTATTCGACGTTTAATCGCCAAACTCAAGGTTTTACTCATCATTCAAGATGTTTCTTTTCATGAATATTGCATTCATGCTTGCCTCTTAATTACCATCCAAAAAGTTGGACAATAAAAAGCTTGTGTCAGAAATTTTTGTGTTAAGGGCGTTGCAGCGCCACTCTCCCCTTTAAATCCGGTGTTGCGGTGCCCCTTTGCAGCAGCTAAGCCCCAAACCCAGTGCTGCGGTGCCCCATTCCCTTTGTTGGGCAGTGCTGTGGCGCCAGTCTTAAAAATAAGAAAATTTTTCCAAGTCTTGAACATGTTTGAGACGCCTACTTTGAAAACTCATAACTTCTTCGTTCTAACTCGGAATTAATCCATTCTTAACTAAACCTCCTTACTATTCCCACCTCCTTAACAAAACCTCCTTGCTATTCATGAAGCTTCTCTTGGAAGTTTCGTGGTTCCGTCTTTCGAAATTTGTCCAACATTTTGAAAAAAATGTGTTCTCAGAATCTAAATACTTTTAGATATTCCGTATTTCCTCTACTGATTAACTTTTATGCGTTCTTCAAAAATTCAAAAAACTAAAAAAACACTTTTTTATGAATAGTATTTTTCGTCACGTTTCCCCACAACATAGTTAAACAAATGAAAAGTACATAACAGTACTTTTCGTCGTTTTAATTTCGTCCGATTTTAGCACGTTTTTCGAGAAAAATTTTATCGGATAATAAAACTTTTCACGGCTAACAAAACTTTTCACGGCATATACCTGCAAATCTTCAGACAGAATGCCATTCTGACATCCCGATCTCTTTGGAAGGCTTAGGTTATTCAAACCCGTTTAGGTTTCGTAAGGTGAATAATGCATATTTCGTCTTTTTCTCGAAATAATTTTGTTCCCGAAAAATTTTTATTTTTGTCTTGAAAATTCTTACTCATTCATTCTAGCTCGTAGCCAGAATACTCCCGCTTTCTAATCATCCTATGTCATAGAACGATTAATAAACACATAACATAAAATATAATTAATAAAAATTTATTTTATTAATTAATAATTCTTTAAACTTAATTTTTTAAACAATCCGATTTTTCAGGTTGTCACAAAGCATGCCCATGTAACATTTAATCTAACCCCTAATTGACAGCATAACTAATCCAGTTAAACCAAACATTGCATATTATTAAGTGGTAAATATAAGCAAATCAATCAAACATCCCTACGAGCATCTTCCCATTTAAATCAAATTAAACCTTGACATACCTTGGTTTGGAGAGACGCAAACAATGGAAAAGGAGAAGAGTAATTGTTGCTTTTCACTAGCGTATGAATGAGCTTTGGATGTGGGAATTCAAGTGATTAATTAGAATAGAAGAGAAATTAGGACTAGGGTTTGTAGATTAGGAGAAGGAAAAGAAGAGGGGAAGTTATGTTTAAATGGGAAAAGGAAATAAGTTACCTGATCGGGCCAAAAGCCCTTCTTTTTTTCTTACCTGATACCCAACGTCGGGGCGCTGGGATTTAACTGTAGAGTAGCGTCAGGGCAATGTAAAATAGGGAATGACTATCGACCTAGCGCCGCGACGCTCGTTTTATACTTATTTCCAGCGTCAGGGTGTTGTAACTCCTTACAATCCCTGACCTTTAGCCTCGGGGCGCTATATATGCTTGTAAAGAGAGCTTCGGGGAGCTTTGGTAGTCCAAGACTTAATCCATAATGTCCTTCACTGTTATCCCTTCTCTGTGTAATCCTTTTCTTTCCTGTATTAAACATCAACACAAATATTAATCTACTTAACAAGAATAATAATATTACTAAAATTTAATCTAACAGTAAAATTTGGGCTACCTCCCACTAACGCTTGGTTTATAGTCGTCATTGTGAAGCTCCCAAATCGGGGTACCTTCAAACCCGATTACGGTGCTACACGGTACTACAACATCCACACATATTTAGCTTAATAAGCTTAATGAAACAAATGTAACATCTATATTATTACATCATATATGTTCAATCACAGATTCTGTAACCATTACATGTTTATCCTATCATAATATTACACATTAAATAATAATAATAAGCTATTACCAGATCTTCTAGTTCTTCCTCTTTATCCTTTCTTTATCCTACTAGATTCTTCGATATGTTCGTCCTTAACTAAATTCATATAGTTTAAGCAAGGATGAGCATTAAATTGCTTAGCAAGTATAACATTTCAACAACAAAATCAAGAATCATATGATTTCACTCAATAACTGAATAAATGTCGTGAATTACTTCAAATAAAATGGAATAAATCATTATATAAACTAAAATAAAACTTTTCATCTCTCTAAAACATTTTTGAAACAACATAATTGTCATTTGTAATAAGATGGTCATAGGAACAAAAACTTTACTTCATTTTCATTGAAAAGGACTACCCAGTCAATAAAACCACAAATTCGATATCACTTACGAGTACATCTAGGGGATTAGCCAATAGTTCCCTATGTTGATTAACACTCATCCATTAAACGTATTTACGTTTAGTTTTGACACCATGCGTGTCAGCCGAAAACTCGACTAAAGACATTTATTTGTTCAATTTCAAACTTAAATTTGAATCCATACCAAAGAAATTAGATTTGGATAACATAACATTAATAATAATATTTAAAGGATTTAGTATCAAGTCGATAAAACATTTTAACATTTGTCTAGCCGAAACAAATGGCATCGACCCTTCCTTAAACAGTTTATGGATATCAAACTTTAAAACTTTAGCAATTTATGTCATAACATAGCTTGAATACTTGTATAAATACTAAGATTTGTAGAAGCATGGAATTTACACAGTCATAGAATAATTGTGTCCCTTTTATTTTAAAACATCACATAGGCTTCACAAGAATAGAATCCAATGAAGTAAGAAACTTGCTCAAATAAATCAGAGTAAGTTTAGAAAACATGCCTGAAAAGTTCTTCTATGAGTTTACTCTAATTTGCTCGTCAAATGGCCTACACAATTACATTTACATACACATACGAATTAGGCACAATTGATGTCAAATATTTGTTTATATTAACTCTACTTATTACGTCTCAAGTTTATTAGTCAAGTTTATTAAATAACTATACATTTATACATATTTTTCTTTTCTTTTTGAATAAATATTTTCTGAAATACAAGATAAACTAAGCTATAGAGGTTTTTCTTATCCTTCCTAAGCCCTGCATTCGTTAAGTTCAATTAAACCCATAACCTAATCAACATATTGTCATATACAAATTAAATCAATGGGTTTTTTCACAAATCAGACTAACAATAATCAAGAACTAACTAAGCCTTCATTATCCCATTCACCCGAGTTATTACTTAATTCACTCTTTCTAATCATTGGCCATCGTCACAGTTTTAACATTTCATCATGCTCAAGTTCATCTACATATCTACCATCATAATGCCAAACTAACAAATAATCACAATACAAGACATCAACACAACCTAAATGCATACATAACCTACTATGAACATGTAAACCTACTATAAATATGCAAACAATGAAAAACACCCCCAAAGTTAAATAGAATAATGTTCTAATGCGAAAAAATAAAGAATTTATAAAACGAGGACTTCCCTGATTTGATCAATCGTCATGATCGATGTGACGCCCCCAAAATAGGTTCAATACCAACCCATTCTGAGTCGTCAAATACATGGTACAGAATTCAAATACAATCTTTTATATCACACGGTCGTGCAAAATACGACCACACAACTGTGAGTGTCAATACAAATATGTAGAAAATATTAACATTCAAACTAAGTCCTTCATTACAATTATTATCACACTATTTATTAGAAATAGTGAGGACTACTACTGCTCTAACTCGGGCCATCACTCTATCCCCGGACTAGTTCCTGCGACATTCTCATTTCCTGAAGAGGATAATAGATGAAAAGGGTGAGCTCAACTAGCCCAGTAAAGAATATTATAACTAAGATAATAAAGAACAATTTATCATTAGTCTTCAACAATTCAGATAAAATATTATTGACAACAAATTTTAGATCAATATTTGCAGCGAAAATAATAATTCATTAGAAGAGTTAAGTAAAGAATGAAGTCCACTATCTTCTATGATTTAAAAGTCTATCATTAATATTTTATCTATATAACATCAATCAATATACATCTCGAATCAAATATTCATCTTTGCACTACAGGCCAAAGATATTCATTTGTATCACCAGTGGTCATGTTCATCTCAACACCTGTTCATCTTTGCACTACGGGCCAAAGATATTCATCAGGTAATCATTCATCTTTGCTCTACAGGCCAAAGATATTCAGTTATATCACCATTTGGGACTGAGGATGATAAAAAATAATATAAATAACGAATCTAGTGAGATAAAGGACAAAGATTAGGGATTCGTAATTTAGTTTATCCAAGTTCAATAATACTCCGTAATAATCAATTGTGGAGCAAAATTCAAGAATGAAGATCAAAACTTAGATCTAATCAAAGATAGGAACCTTAACAGGCAACTTGGACAAATAGAAGAAAATTTAATTTTTTCGTGAATAGTGCCGTATACGTGAATAGTAATCCCGTCGAAAAAAGTAAGAATTTCATAATAAAATCCATGACAATATTTTGGTATAATGATATTGAAAAGAATAACATCATTTACGAAAGAAAATAAAATCCCTTATCTTAACAGGAGAGTAGTTTTGACCGGAATATCGGATATTATGTGGACGAAAACTTGCACTGTTATCAACGCTCGAAGTATCTAAATACTCACAAGAAATACGCTCGATATTATAAAGAGAAATTTTTTTTATTCTGGTGTGATTTTCATTTCTAACTAAGCACCCTATTTATAGGAAAAAGCTAGGATGCCAATGTTGACAAAACTGCATTGCGGATGAAATTCCTCAGCATACAAACTTTGAAAAAGTTGGCAAGTTTGGCAAGTTTGGCAACACAGAAGGAAAAAAAATATGTCACATGCTTTATAATATATATATATATATATATATATATATAATAAAACATTTATAATTATTAAAAGAATTCCAATTCAATTCTTTTCTCTTCCACTTCATTTTATTTTTATGCCATAAATTTATTATAAAAATATCATCACTTCAAATTATAAAATTATACTATTATATTATCACATTATAATTTTATAATGTAATATTATAATAATATATTTGAATGAATTAATTTTATCGGAGAAGATAAAATGTCAACTTTCAACAAATGTCATTTACTAAAAATTCTTCCCTTTATATCATAATTGAAATAAATATTTCCTTATCATATTAATCAATAATTAATTATTCACAAATAATATTACATAACTACAATATTGACAACCAGGTCGTTCCTAGGAAAGAGGGGCCTTCCGATAAAGATTTCTCCTTACTGGCGCGCAATTAAATAGCCCCTCCTAGACAGAACTTTCTTAGACATTGTCAATAATGCTATCTAATAATATTATTCAAATAATATGAATTATTGATTTGATAATGTAAAATACTATGCAGTGACAATTATTGAATCAATAATACAAAATATCAACGGTAGTAATTATTGAATCAATCATATAAAATATCAACGTAGCAATTATTGAATCAATCATATAAAATATCAACGTAGCAATTATTAAATCAATAATATAAAATATTGAACAGTAATTACTGTAATAATAATTGAGTAAGCGTCTTCTTATGTAAGAATCAATAATTCGAAATACTGTGTAATACCGTGTGCTACTGTGCAACAACGCGTATTACTGTATTTTTATCACCGGGTATTTCAACAGTTTAACGGTAACAGTTTTACCGTTATTTATAAAAAGGTTGTTTCTGTCGCTTTCTATATCCGACAGTTATTTTGTTGTGGGGCCTACAAATGGCTGCGCCGTCGTACGAATATTCCCTGACAACAAGAATATTCTACAACCAAACGAATATTCTCCGACAACAATGAATATTTTATAACCACTTGCTTATTTAGAAATATTTGCACATTTCACCCATAACTTATCACACTTATCAAATCAACACCTTACTATTTCAAAATAATATGTAAAAAAAATTAAATCTTTATTTATAAAATTCGAGGTCTTACAATCGACCTCCTCATCGCTCTCCTCTTCTTGGTCTGATGGGGGAAACACAAGCAATGTGGGCACCACAAGGAACTGGCTAAGGTCTACAGTAGGATTCAATCGAGCAAACATATCAACCAGAGCAGTGTTAAAACTAACATTGTAGGAGAAAATTGCATCTTATCGGGCAGCTTATCGGACATTATGGTCCTCAAGGCGATACATCCAGCCATTTACTTCGCGTTCCACCTCCTCAGACACAACACGTCGGGGAGCAGTAGGGTATGAACCTGTAGCGATAGGAGTCGACTCCTGTTGAGGCTCAGGTTGTGCAATGATAAAGCCTAGTCCCATCGGGTGTGACTCGCCACCACCCTATACTTTATACCTCATGATCATCTTGTGGTCCAGTAGATACATTGGTAGCATAATAATCTCATCTTGTTTCCATTCGACTCTTGTCTAATCACACAAAGCGCAGATGAGGGAAGGGTGGGGCAGCCCACCAGTAGTAGCACTGTAACGAATGAGAATTTTATATATGAATTTTAATATTTATTAAATAAAATAAATATTTTAATTGATTTATTTATTAAGTTAAATAAATAATTTATGTGATTGTTGTAGAGTAATTTAATTAAGTGCATTATATTAATTAATTAAATAAATATTTAATATTTAATTTAATTGATGTGTAATAATTTTATGGTATAGTTCTAATTTAATTGAGAAAATTAAATTAGATAAATTTTATGTGGTAATTGTTACATGAGATTTTGATTAGCGAGTAATTACAATTGTTATGTGGCAAATTTTATTGGGTTAATTGATGTTAGCTTTAATTTAATTAAATTAGAATATTAGAATTTAATTAATTAAAGTGTAATATTGAAAGTATGTGTTAGAGGAATTAAAAAAAGGTTTTTAAATTAGTTTTACCAAACAAGACCTTTAAAACTATTTTTAAAGAATTTTGCCAAACAAGGCCCTTGCACCTATTTTAAAGAGTTTTTAACAGACATGGCCTTAACTATTAAAAAGCTAGTTTTTAAAAATAATGGATTTTTGCCAAATAAAGCCTTATCGCTTTTGATTTTCAAAAATATAAAACTGATGCAATTATTAAGAAATTAATTGTAATTATTATATGTATTAAGTAGATGGCAGTTACATATATTATATAATTATATGTATAATATGTATATTATATCATATCAGTTAGTTTACGTTTGTTAAAACAAAGCTAAGGTTAGTCAGTGTTAGAAGAAGAGAAAAATACAGAGAATAGTTAGAGAGAAATGAGAGAAGAAGAAGAAGAAGAAGGAGGACGAGGAGGAGGAGGAATCCTTGCTAAGCCAAAACAAACATCATCATCATCTTTTTCTTCACTTAATTAGCAAAGGTTATAATTTCTAAACTTCTAGTTTTAAAATTGTATTTTATGTTCTTCAAGTTTTATTCTCTGTAAATATTAGTTTTCATGAAAGTATATATCAACAGGAATTATATGTATAAATTGTGTTCATATATGCTTATAATTAATTTGTATGCATAATTTAGTTGTTTAAATCATGTAAACATGATGAACATGAAGAAATCATATTTATCAAAAGTTACAGAGAAATGGTTTTAATGAATGGCTCTTTTAAAATCAAATTTCATGTTTGATTGTAAATTATTATACAAATTGATTATAGATTATGTTTATATGTCAAGAAACGAATTCAATATGCTTTGAATTGTGTAGTTTGGTTTAGAAACAAATTCATAGTGTTCAATTTCATCAAGAACACTGAAAAATGTCTTTTCTTAAAAATTTACAAAATTGGAGTTTTAAATTATGTGTTTTGATATCTTTATGTGTTAGAACATGATTATAATCAAAAACTGATATTTGTATAAAAGTTTATATGATTTATATGGGCAGAATTCAGAATTTAGTGTGGAGAAATAAGCCAAATTGGCTCTTTCTCTGCACAGTTCGCGACACTGTCAGACTTGTCTGCGCAGTGGCGCGACCGCGCCGCTCCCAAGGCTTATTGGAGCACGGCCGCGCTGGTCCTAGAGATTGTGCAGACAGCTAATCTTTAAATGTAAAATTTTATGAGATTAATAATGTCATAAATTATAAAGCATGTTAATAAAATTAAAATGCTAAATGGACGGTAGTGAATTATATTATTAAAATATAATATGTATTTATAATTTGAATAGTTATTGTGACGCCCCCAAAATAGGTTCAATACCAACCCATTCTGAGTCGCCAAATACATGGTACAGAATTTCAAATACAAATCTTTTATAACAAAAGGTCGTGAGAAATACGACCATACAACTATGAATTTCAATGCAAATCGTATATAAAACAAAATATAAACATTCAAATTAATTCCTTATTCATTATAATTATTATCCCACTATTTTATAGAATAGTGAGGACTTCTACAGATCTAACTCTGATCATCACACTATTCCCCGACTAGTCCCCGCAATATTCTCATTCCCTAAAGAGGACAATAGATGAAAAGGGTGAGCTCAACTAGCCTAGTAAAGAATATTATGACTAAGATAATGGAAAATAAATTATCGCTAGTCTTCAACAATTCAGATAAAATATTATGGACAACAAGTTTTAGATCAATATTCGCAGCTGAAATAACAATTCATTAGAAGAGTTAAGTAGAGAATGAAGTCTACTATCTTCTTATGATTTAAAAGTCCATCATCAATAATTTATCCCTGTAACATCAATCAATATATATCTTGAATCAAATATTCATCTTTGCACTACGGCCAAAAATATTCATTTGTATCACCAGTGGTCATGTTCATCTCAACACCTGTCCATCTTTGCACTACGGGCCAAAGATATTCATAAGGTAATCATTCATCTTTTCTCTACATGCCAAAGATATTCAATTATATCACCATTTAGGACTGAGGATGATGAAAAATAATATAAATAACGAATCCAGTGAGATAAATGACAAAGATTAGGGATTCGTAATTTAGTTTATTCAAGTTCAAGAATATTCCATAATAATACTTTGTGGAGCAAAATTCAAGAATGAAGATCAAAACTTGGATCCAATCAAAGATAGGACCCATAATAGCCAACTTGGACAAATAGAAGAAAATTTAATTTTTTTCGTGAATTATGCCGTATACGTGAATAGTAACACTAACGAAAAAAATAAGAATTTCATAATAAAATCCATGTCAATATTTTGGTATAATGATATTGAAAAGAATAACATCATTTACGAAAGAAAATAACATCCGTTACCTTAACAGGAGAGTAGTTTTGACTGCAATATCGGATATTATGTGGACGAAAACTTTCACCGTAATCCACACTCAAACTATCCTTATACTCACAAGAAATACGCTCGATATAATAGAGAGAAAATTTTCTGATTCTGGTGTGATTTTCATTTCTAACTAAGCACCCTATTTATAGTAAAAGCTTAGAATGCCAGGATTGACAAATTTGCAAACGGAGGAAATTTCTTCAGCACGAGTTTTTAAAAAATTTTGTCTGGCTGCTTTCAAAGTCAAAAATAAGAATTTTTTAACAAAAAAACAAAAGTGGGGCACACCCATGTTTTTAATAAAAATATTTATTTCTGAAACTTTAATAATTCATAATAAATAGCCCTTTTATCAAAAAAAATACAAATTTTATGTCCTTTTATAGGAAATTTAATTCTCTACAACTTTGTAGAAGGAAGTTTTTCCAAATTCCCAACCGAAAATGACTGAAATCCACAAACGGATGATTTTCCACACCAAAAATACTGATAAAAATATCTCAGCACAAATTCCTTATTTTATATCCGCAAATAAATATTTTCTTATCATATAAATTAATAATTAATTATTCACAAATAATATTACAGAACTATAATATTGACAACCAGGTCATTCTTAGGAAAGAGGGGGTCTTTCGATAAAAATTTCTCCTTACTGGCGCGCAATTAAATAACCTCTCCTAGATAGAACTTCCTTAGACATTTCCAATAATGCTATCTAATAATATTATTCAAATAATATAAATTATTGATTTGATAATTTAAAATACTGCGCAATGACAATTATTGAATCAATAATATAAAATATTAACGTAGCAATTATTGAATCAATAAAATATTATGCAATTATCAATATAGCAATTATTGAATCAATAAAATATTATGCAATTATCAATGTAGCAATTATTGAATCAATAATATAAAATATTAAACTGTAATTACTGTAACAATTATTGAGTAGTGACTTCTTACGTAAGAATCAATAATTAGAATTACTATGCAATACCGTGTGCTACTGTGCAACACCGCGTATTACTGTATTTTAACCACCAGGTATTTTAACAGTTCTAATGGTAATAACTACGTCGTTATTTTTAGAAAACTCATTCTTGTCGTTTTCTTCCTCCGACAGTTATTCCGTTGTGGGGCCCACAAATGGCTGCGCCGTCGTACGAATATTTCCCGACAACAAGAATATTCTACGACCAAACGAATATTCCCTGACAATAATGAATATTTTTTTACCACTTGCTAACTTCGAAAAATTTGCACATTTCACCCATACCTTATCACATTTATCAAATCAACACCTTACAATTTTAAAATAATATATAAAGAAAATTAAATCTTTATTCACAAAATTTGGGGTCTTACAGTTATAATTAAAGTAAATATTTAATTTATATTATAATTTATTTAATTATAATTTAATTAATATGAGTACATAATTTAAGTTGAATACTTATGTGAACATGTGATGTGATTAATTATGTGATAATTAAATATTAAATTAATAATTAAAGAGGAATGACTTAACCTAAATGGTTTAACTAGTTATGAGATAACTAATTTATATTATTATTGTTAATTATACATATGTAGGGTTAATTAAGGAACGTGAGTATAACTTGTAGCTTGCGCTTGAGGCAAGTTCTCTATCCCTAAACTTGTGATTTATATGTAAGTGTTTTAAATTCAAATCTTAATTATATTTGAGCCTGTTCTTTTATTTCTGCAATGGACAAGTAATTATTTAAAGTTCACGATTTAATTAAAGTGACTTTGACTTAGTTTTTCAAGTAAGGTCTATTTTATCTTTCGAATGCTTTAAGTTTAATTCGAAAGCACAAGTTAATTCATAATTCTTTATTGTTGAATTATTCTAGATTATTGTAAGTCGATTCAACTACTCTTTAGTTGATGGTAGTTGAACTCCAAATTTTCTTTTATGCTTATCCAAACCAAACTGTCTTTGGTGCGGACTTGTTATCAAATACTGAGATGAACAACCCAATTTAATAGGGGATTACCATGCGAAAGCGTTAAGATATTTGTGCACAATATATGGTACGAAGGGTTGATCCCCCTAAGTACGAGTTAAGAGTCCATATAGTCTAAAAGATTGTTAAATGTTTTAAATAGAAATATTTATAACCTAGGACAAAGTTCAAGGTCTTATGACTCTCAGATGATTTCTACATTCAAAATTCTAAATGTTGATGAAAGAATTTGTATTCAATTCTTTATTATTGATGAGAGAAAAGTATTCAAATCTTTCGAAGTTATTCAGTTTATGTCATCACTATTATTGTTATTATTCCAAGTGAACTTTTGTTTGATCACTCTTGCAATTAAATAATCATTGCAGCTAAAGTCGAGAATGTTGACGCACCGTCACCAAGTAAAGGATAAAGCAAGATGAACAAGTGAAGACTTGTTTATGTTTATGTTTATTATGATTGTAATAAGACTTTATGATGTTATGTTTTATTTCCACACTTATTTATTGATGTTAAGGTTAGATTAAACCTGAGATATTTTGATTAAAGTTGTAATCCTTTTAAGGAAGATTTTTATTTATTTATAAAGTTGTAATTTATTTTGCATTCCTTATTATTGGGCAAGTAGTTGTATGTTTTATTTAGATAGTGAGCACCAAATCATGTGGAGATAAAGTACCCGGATTTGGGGGTGTCACAGGTTGGTATCAAAGTCTTAGGTTATGAACCTTAGGTGGGGGAAACCTTAGGTAGTAGCCTTGTAGGGGATCAAAAAGATAGTGTTGATAGATAAAGATAATAAACTACCTTACGTGCTATGTGTTTACGTTTAAGTATTCGAAGAGTATCGATCGATGACACGTAATAATTAAACTTTAAAATTTTGTTGTCAGGATGACGAATGTGGGAGAGTCCAGTTAGGCTAGGGAGGAGTTACCCCAGATGCCGAGGGATGAGGAGCCCCGAGACATCCAGGTTGTCTAGGAGCAGTTGGTTCAGAGAGAGCCATCTCTATTGATCACCGTAGCTGGTCAGGAGCATAAGTCAATATCTGATCGAGATGATGATGACGAGGATGAGTCAGAGGAAGAGGAGGAGGATCCTGAAGAGGAATTTCCACCTCACTCGACTAGCACTGAGATGTATGAGGAGATCTACGACCGTAGCGTGGAGCTTCATGGTCGAGTTGGAGAGCTTGAGGAACTGGTGGACGAGAGTCGAACGACCATACAGCAGCGGGACGAGACCATTGAAGAACTGGACAGTGAGCTTGGAAACAAAAAGTGGGATCTAGTTCACGCGGAGAGTGACAGGGATGATGCACTGGCTGAACTAGCGAAGCTGAAGAATGACATCCAAGAGGAGTCAGCAAAGCGTGCCAGAGCGGAGGAAACGAGATTGAGGGCTACTTAACGGGCAGATCGAGCTGAGGACGAATTGCAAGTGAAGAAGGCCAAGCTGCGGGAGACAGATTATGCCTTCCATACGGCTATAGATAGGGCCCAAGATCGTGTATTCTATTACCCAGCTCAGTTCAAAGATTTATCGTAGTACATGGTGGATCGCAGAACGGTGTTCTAGGTGATGGAAGAAGAACGTAGAGAGGCTGTGCGATGTCTTAACATGCCTAGATAGTAGAGTCATTAATTATGTGTTTCTTTTTATATTAATAAATGTAAATCCTAGAATTTGAGATAATAATGGGATAAGATAATGATGTAATCTTGTAACTTATTCAGTTTAGGAAAGATGATGTAAATTACAGAGATGCTATTTATTCTATGTTTTAAAAAACTATGAATGAATAAAATAACGAAGTTTATTGAAATGTTATGTGTTCAAGTGTGAATTAATTTAGTTTAATATTTAAGTTTGAACCTGAAAATTAAGAAATGAGTAAATGATCTAATAAAAAGTATTTCTTAACAGAAAGATGCCTCCTAGAAGAAGACCTACACGTCTACACCCAGAGGGTTTGAAGAATAAAAATGACAACAACAACAACGATGGGACGAATCCCAATTCGGTTCAGCAGTTGGTGAACCTGCTGACGGGAGCACATATGAATCAGCCTCAAGTTCAGGGCACGACATTAAAAGGAATTTAAGGCAGTAGGACCGCCAGAATTTTAGCATTCGTTGAATCCGTTAGAGGCCCAAACATCGATAATGGAGATGGAGAAGGTCTTCGACGTGGCTAGAGTTAGCGAGGACCAGAAGACGGCTTTCGCGACATTCATGCTGAAGTCGAAAGCTAGCTTCTGGTGGCAGGCCAATAAGACGAGGGAAGGGGAAGGAGTGATAGCATGGGATCATTTTAAAGAGATGTTCTTTGAAATATATTTCCCAGTAGCTCTTAGAACCAAATGGAGGTTCAGTTCCTAGAGCTAAAGCAGGGAACGATGTCGGTGCCAGAATGCGCCATAAAATTTAATGAGCTGGCCAGGTTTGCGACGTACCAGGTCAGTACTGACGAGAGGAAGGTGAGAAGGTTTAAGCAGGGATTGAAGCCCTGGCTCTACAGCAAGGTCTTTATGTTCCAGCTGAGAACGTTTGTAATTGTGCTGGAAAAGGCCATCCTCGATGAAGGTGGAAGCGACGTGGTGACCAAGTATAATCAGGACCTGAAGAAGAAGAAGAATGAGATGGAAAACAAGGTTGGTGGTAGCGGGGCTATCAACCAGAAGAGGAAGTGGAAAGACAACACTTCTGTTGGGAGTTAACAGGGAAGCCAGCAGAAGAGGAGGATTGAAGCATGTGCTACATGCGGAAAGAATCACACTAGCGTGTGCCTGAGGGGAAAGCGAGTATACTTCAACTGTGGTCAGGAAGGCCACATTCCACCAAATTTCCCAAACCTGAGGAAGGGAGCTTGCTACACATGTGGATCTAAGGATCACATGGCCCAAAGTTGCCCTAAGAAGCTAGCTGGAGGGTCGGCAAGAGGGAGAGGAAATGGCAGCGGCAGCACTTTGGCTATCACTGGACCACTGCAGGCGATCCAATCCACTGCCAGGATATTCAATATAACGGTGCAGGATGCCGTGCAGTCAAAATATGTGGTGTCAGGTATTATTCCCGTCAATAGTATTAATGCATATGTATTATTTGATTCGGGTGCTACTTGCTCATTCATATCTGATGATTTTTCTAAGACCCTAGACTTACCTAAAAGGAATTAGTTTACCCCTTGAACATAGAGATTGCAAATAGGGAGGTTATTCCTGTTAGGTTTGTTTACAGGAACTGTAGATTGGACATTAAGGGTCAAGAATTGAGGGTAGATTTGATTCCAAAAAGAATTAGGGAGTTTGATGTTATACTGGGTATGGATTGGTTGTTCAACCATGGGGCTGTAATCGATTGTCTGAAGAAGTCGATAAACCTTACGACTCCGTCGAAGATAGTATTTTATGGTAACAAATCGCCAAGATAAGCCAGTTGTCTGATGATTATACAAGAAAAGAAACTTTTGACGCAAGGCTGTGTAGGGTACTTAGCTTACATAGTGGATACTCGTAAGGAGAGCCTGAAGATAGAAGAGATATCAATGGCTAGAGAGTTTGTGGACGTATTTTCGAGCGATTTTCCAGGACTTCCGTCAGATAGAGAGATAGAGTTCATGATCGACATAGCACCTGGAACTGCTCTGATTTCAAAAGCTCCGTACAGAATGGCTCCAGTCGAGATGAAGGAGTTGATGGTTCAACTGCAAGAATTGCTAGACAAGAAGTATATTCAGCCGAGCGTTTCACCGTGGGGAGCGCCAGTATTGTTCGTGAAGAAGAAGGATGGATCGATGCGTCTTTGCATTGATTATAGGGAGTTGAACAAAGTTACAATCAAGAATAGGTATCCTTTACCTAGGATCAATGACTTGTTATATCAACTGAAGGGTGCTAGATACTTCTCAAAAATAGATTTGAGAAGTGGGTATCATCAGTTGAAGGTGAGAAGAGAAGATATACCGAAGTCGACTTTTAGAACTCAGTATGGACATTACGAGTTCTTAGTGATGTCATTTGGTCTAACAAATGCACCAGCTACATTTATGGACTTAATTAATAGGGTGTTTAAGCCATTTCTGGACAAGTTAGTGGTAGTGTTCTGATAAGTTGTTTTATATCCACTTATTTAGATGTTAACTAACTTCAATTATTGTTTAAACTCATGAGTTATTATAGCTTTTCATGCATTTTTGCTTTCTTTTGTAGATTTCATATCAGAAGCTCCCTTGATGTCATGTAAAGTTAAATGGGGTGTTGAGGATTGCTAAATAGAGCTAATATGGATTTGAAGTCAGCAGCAACAGAAAGTCAAGCAAAGCAACAGCCTGCAGAAGGGCGTGATCGCGCCTCAAGCAAGGCCAAAAGCAAGCGCTTGTGCCAGAAGTAGAATGCAGCGGCAAGTAGTGCGGCCGCGTCGGGTTCAAAGCAATAAAAAGTGCGGCCGCGCTTGGTCGAGTTTGACCAGAGTTTGACTTTTCACTTAAGTGATGTTTTGCTTGGGTAAGGAGGCACTCGACAGTAGGGGATATATTAGGGCCTATTTTCATTATATTCAGAGATTCCTCCCTCTAGGAACCCTAGCTTAATATTGATTTTCTTTATTCAGTAGATTAAATTAGGAGTAGATTAGTTCTGAAGATTGAAGCAATTGGAAGACATTGAAGACAAACTTGGAGCAAGAGAACAGATTTGCAATCCTTATTCATAATTTCTCTTTGATTCATATTTGTATTTCTTCTAATGTTTATTCAAATTATGGATGGTAGATTTGATTCAAGTATGAGTTAGACTCTATTTTGAGATTTTAATGGAACCTATTTGGTAGTTTATTTTAATACACTTCCTTGTTGGTTTTATAGATTGTTATGGGATTGTCTATTATGATTTATACTTAATTGCTTACTTGATTGGCCATTAAATACTGTGATAATTCATATGAACTTGAAAGACGAAGTATGAATTTAGATCTGGTCGTAATAGCTTGTGTTTGTATTTTCTACATGGTGATGGAATGTATGATTTGTGCTTCGGATAGACATATACTGAAGCACCGCTTGTAGTCAATTGAGGACTTGCACTTAAACCCTTGTTATTGATAAATCACATAAAAATATAGTGTTTTATATAATTAGGGTGTTCATGTATACTCTATCATCTGTGGATTATATGTGATGCGGACTTGGTACATTGAAAGATGGTCTTGTCTTACTTTCGTGTTCTCGGCTAACAATCTGTGATAATTGATTTGACTTAGCAGGAAGTGTTGATTTAGATGGATCAATAGAGGAAATTGTAATCTCATATCTTCATTATCTAGTTTTATTCTAGGGTTATTTAAAATTAGTTTAAGTATATAGTTTTATTCAAAGCACTAAATCATTCGTTTAAATAAGACTGAAATGGTTATGGGTTAGTGTTTGGTGAACTTTATTAGTTAATTCTCCGTGGGAATGATACTCTACTTACTCTTTATTACTTGTTGACCGTGTATACTTGCACGCTTATATTGATCGGGAAAACGACCAACAAGTTTTTGCCGCCGTTGCCGGGGAATTAATTTAATTAATTTTTGCCAACATTAGCTTTAATTAAATTAGTCTTAATTTAAATATTTTATTTTAGTTTTTAATTCTCTTCCTATATTTCTCTCTTTTCAGGTACCATGGATGAGTTTGCTTATCAATGGCCATACTCGAGGATGACTCAATCAAGGGAAATAGGGGTTGAAGGGCTCAACGCAATTTCAACATTGTCAGTACAATGTGAGATACTTTCGAGGAAGTTGGACATTGTTGCAAGCCAACATACTCGAGAGATAGTAGTTACATGTGAATATTGTGCTGGCAATCATCTGAGTCATCAATGCACCATCAGTGTTGGACAAGTTCAGTATGGGGGTGATTACCTCAACCACTACGCCTATCCTGATTATCATTAAGAGTGGGGATATCACATAGGTTTTTTATGGGGCTATCATTATCAAGACCAATATTGTGCTCTAAGTCCAACCTATGTATCAGAATTCATAGACCAATCTCCATTGCTACAAGAAGAACAGTCAAGGAAAGAATTTATGTATACGCTCTTAGCAAACCAAGAAGAGATGATGATGAGTCAAGCAATGTCGAGCCAAAATTTCTAGAACCAGATGGATCCACTCATCAACACTCTAATCAATTATCAGCAATACATGAATTCTGAGGCTGAAACAGAAAATTCAAGATTGGAGGATTTGTGGTCCAAATTCATAGCGTCAACAGAGGAGATCTTGATTGAGAAAGCAAAGTCAATTAAAAATCTTCAGAATCGGATGAATCAAATGTTCATGGCAGTAATTAAGGAGAAATTGATTGAGCAAGGGATGAAAATTCAAAATTTTCAGAATCAATTATATCAAATGTTTGAAGCCGTGAACAATTGTCATCGAAATAATTGGTGCTATGACATGGATGTTGAAACTAATGGAGAGCCCGAGTTGTATATGCAACTGGATGAACTGAAAGAAGTGGAAATCGAGGAGATAAATGGGGATATGGAAAATGATGAATATGAGCCGACCTTGATAATACCCCAAGTGCCTTCTCTACCAAAGTTGAAAAATCCAGTCAGTTTTGCTCACCCGTGCCCCCTTGGTAGTCACATCGAAGGCAAAGATATCTATGATATGAAAGATATTACACTCTTAAAGCCATGGTGGGTCGAGGAAGAGAAAATAGAAGAAGATCCCATTGTGTTGTTCATACTTCAATGCCCTAATCGGTTTACAAACACAATGGAAGAAGCGCCTAGCTATTTGACACTGGAAATTGAGAACTTATCTACAAGAAGCGAGCTAGGAGACTTCAATTCGAAAACTCTCACTAAGGGGAACCTATCAAAGCATAAATCGGTCCTAATGGATGGAGGGTTCCTCGCCTATCGTAGAGGAATCGAATAAGCGGTGTTAAGAGAAAGTCCAACGAACGGACTATAAACTGAGCGCTCGATGGGAGGCATCCCATCAAATATCTCTCTCCTTCTTTGTTTAATTCTCCATTACATACTTTCTATCATTTCCCCCCTCTATATTTAATTTTTCATACTTTTAATAATCAATAGCATTTTTTGGTAGTTTTAGTGATTTAATAAATGTTATGTGCCTTTCTCAGGTTAAATCCACTTGACATGAAAGTCCGGAATCAAACTTTAAAGGCCCATAATCAATTTATGTGAAAAGCTGCAGAATCAAAATTCTGGGGATTAGCGCGGCCGCGCCTGAAAAGTCTTATGTTGATGCGTGGTCGCACCGTGAGCAGACTGCTTCAGCAACTTAAGCAAATCGTTGAATTAAAACATACTCTCACACCACCAGAGCAGGCCGAGGAGGAGGAAGACGATGACAAGGCTAACTAGGGGAGTTTCCTAACTCTTTATCTTCAATGAGGACATTGTCATTTTTAAGTTTGGGGGTATTAGGTTCATTTTGCATATAGTGAGGTTCATATTTCATATAGTTGTATTTTAGGTCATATTTGGTTATATTTGGTTAATTTTTGCATGAAATTTTTTGCTTTAGTTAAGTACATTAGGACATTTTGCATGAATCCAAGTTGTCGTTTGTTTGAAATTTGTTTGGCCTATGATGAGATTGAAATTTCATGACTTGTGAACAATTTTGATGACTTAGTTTTGGTTGTATTATCATAGCATGATGTAAATCTTTATCTGTTAGATGCTAATGTAACCAGATAGTACGCTAGAATAACCATCATGTTCTGTGTAGCTCAAATTTTCACATATTTGTCTTCTGGCAGGAAATTTTTGTTTTAATGAAAAAGGGTTAGTAAACTAGTAGTAATAACTAGATTGTGCAAAAGCTTAAGTTTGGGGGAAAACAAGGGGTATGCATGCTATATATGGAATAATAAAAATAAAAAGAGAAAAAGAGAAAAAGAAAAGAAAAAAAGAAAAAAATAGAATGTGAATAAACACTTCGGCTAAGTCGAGTCCTGTGGCCTTTGAAAATCGAGCAAGTACGCCCTAGGGGTGTCTTTACACCCAGCGTCCTAAGGCCTTTTGGTTTGGGAGTCGTTGGTCGAAAGCTCGTTACACGGGTATCATTGAAGAGCCTAAGATGACTAGGCATTGCACAGTCGAGTGTAAACACGGGAAAGTGTGAAAATTTCCCTCGTGAGTAAATAAAAGCATAATAAACCCCTTGTTGACTCTTAGCTTACGTGATGCATGGTCTTGGTTAGAGCTTATCTGATTTACTGCTTTCTTTAAGTTAAAACTTTGTTTTTCCCTCTAAGAAGCATAGTATGTGAAGAATTTTTTCAATAGCATGTTTGATGGTTGCTAAACACACACACACTACATCAGTGTTGACGGGTTTGGATTTGTAGAGTAATATGTTTTATGGCCTTGTTCTTGGTTAGATTTTCTATTTGGATATCTTGTAGTTTTTCTGAGGCATTCCATATAAGTTTCATTTCTGACTGATACTTGGATTCACTTTCATGTTAGTATAGGTTGCATACATTGTAGTTATTGCTTTCCATTTTTGTTTGGTTTTGTTGTGTTACTTGAGGATAAGCAACGGTTTAAATTTGGGGGTATTTGATAAGTGGTTTTATATCCACTTATTTAGATGCTAACTAACTTCAATTGTTGTTTAAACTCATGAGTTATTGTAGCTTTTCATACATTTTTGCTTTCTTTTGTAGATTTCATATCGGAAGCTCCCTTGATGTCATATAAAGTTAAATGGGATGTTGAGGATTGCTAAAAAGAGCTAATGTGGATTTGAAGTCAGCAGTAGCAGAAAGTCAAGCAAAGCAGTAGCTTGCAGAAGGGCGCGACAGCGCCTCAAGCAGGCCCAAAAGCAGCGCGCCCCCGCTAGAAGGAGAATGCAGCAGCAAGTAGAGCGGTCGCGCTGGGTTCAAAGCAAAAAGTAGCGCAGCCACGCCGGGTCGAGTTTGAATTTTCACTTAAGTGGTGTTTTGCTTGGGCAAGACAGTAGGGGATATATTAGGGCCTATTTTCATTAAATTCAGAGATTCCTACCTCTAGGAACCCTAGATTAATATTGTTCTTCTATTTTATTTATTCAGTAGATTAAATTAGGAGTAGATTCGTCCTAAAGTAGATTAGTTCTGAAGATTGAAGCAATTGGAAGACATTGAAGACAAACTTGGAGCAAGAGAACAGATTTGCAATCCTTATTCATAATTTCTCTTTGATTCACATTTGTATTTCTTCTAATGTTTATTCAAATTGTGGATGGTAGATTGGATTCAAGTATGAGTTAGACTCTATTTTGAGATTTCTATGGAACATATTGACTAGTTTATTTTGATACACTTCCTTGTGGTTTTATGGATTGTTATGGGATTGTCTATTATGATTTATACTTAATTTCTTACTTGATTGGCCATTAAATACTGTGATAGTTCATATGAACTTGAAAGACGAAGTATGAATTTAGATCTGATCATAATAGTTTTTATTTGTATGTTCTACATGGTGATGGAATGTATGATTTGTACTTCGGATAGACATATACTGAAGCACCGCTTGTAGTCAATTGAGGACTTGCACTTAAACCCTTGTTATTGATAAATCACATAGAAATATAGTGTTTTATATAATTAGGGTGTTCATGTGTACTCTATCATCTGTGGATTATATGTGATATGGACTTGGTACATCGAAAGATGGTCTTGTCTTACTTTCGTGTTCTCGTCTAACAATCTGTGATAATTGATTTGACTTAGCAGGAAGTGTGTTGATTTAGATGGATCAATAGGGGAAATTGTAATCTTATATCTTCATTATCTAGTTTTATTCTAGGGTTATTTAGTATTAGTTTAAGTACATAGTTTTATTCAAACCACTAAATCATTTGTTTAAATAAGACTGAAATGGTTATGGGTTAGTGCTTGGTGAACTTTTTTAGTTAATTCTCCATGGGAACGATACTCTACTTACTCTTTATTACTTGTTGGTCGTGTATACTTGCACGCTTATATTGATCTGGAAAACGACTAACATGTTCATAGATGACATCTTCGTTTATTCCAAAACTGAGGAAGAACACACTGAACATTTGAGGCTGACATTGGAATCGCTGAGACGGGAGAAGCTTTATGCAAAATTCTCAAAGTACGAATTCTTGTTAGAACGTGTGCAATTTCTTGGCCACGTGATTGACAAGGATGGGATTTCGGTAGATCCATCGAAGGTTGAAGCGGTGATGGATTGGGATCTGCCAAAGACACCGTTTGAAGTGAGGAGTTTCTTGGAATTGGCAGGTTATTACCGAAGATTTATCAAAGACTTTTCTAAGATCGCAACTCCGTTGACGAATTTAACTCTTAAAAAGTTAAGTTTGTTTGGACGAAAAAGTGTACGGAAAGTTTTCAGGAACTGAAGAAGAGGTTGAGTACTGCGCCTGTGTTGTCATTGCCTAATAGTACAGGAAATTTTGTGGTATACAGCGATGCTTCACATAAGGGATTAGGCTGTGTGCTGATGAAGAGCGACAAAGCTATTGCCGATGCATTACGTCAGCTGAAGGACCACGAGAAAGGGTATCCGACCCATGACTTGGAATTGGCGGCAGTAATGTTTGCTCTGAAGATTTGGAGACACTACCTTTATGGAGAAAAGTTTGAGATATACACATATCATAAGAGCCTGAAGTACATCTTTACACAGAAGGATTTAAACATGCACCAAAGGAAATGGTTGGAACTAATGAAAGACTACGACTGCGAGATTCTTTACCATCCGGGTAAAGCTAACGTTTTTGCCGACGCTTTAAGTAGGAATGGTCGGGAACAGTTAAATATGTTAACTAATCAGGATCAGTTGATAGTAGATATGGCTAAGTTAGAGCTGGAAGTCACGTATTCGAATGAGACACACGAGAAATTATTTCAAGTAACTACTAGTTCTACTCTGGTAGACAAGGTGAAAGCGGCACAACTTCACGACGAGGAGTGCGAGAAGATCCAGAAAAGAATAGCCGATGGTGAAAAAATCAAGTTCAAGATCGATATTGAAGGACTGCTATGATTTGAAGGGAGAATGTAGGTACCGCCAGTACCAGACGTCAAAGAGGAAATTTTGGGCGAAGCTCACAGTTAGAGATATTCGATTCACCCTAGGAGTACGAAGATGTACCAGGATCTCAGACAGCATTTTTGGTGGCCAAATATGAAGAGAGACATGGCTGAATGCGTTGCAAAATGTTTAACATGCCAGAAGGTCAAAGCAGAACACCAGAGACCAAGTGGATTGTTACAACCGTTGGAAATTCCAAAATGGAAGTGGGAGCATATCACGATGGATTTTGTGGTTGGTCTTCCAGCGACTCAGAAGGGCTATGATGCTATATGGGTGATAGTGGATCGACTAACGAAGTCAGTACATTTCCTACCAATCAAGATTAAGTTCAACTTCAATCAGTTAGCAAAGTTATATGTGAAGAAAGTTATTTCTAGACACGGTGTTCCAGTGTCGATTGTGTCCGATAGAGATCCGCGTTTCACGTTAAATTTTTGGAAGCGATTACAAGAATTTCTGGGAATGCAATTGCGAATGAGTATAGCTCACCATCCTCAGACTGATGGCCAAAGCCATAGAACGATTCAAACTTTAGAAGATATGCTAAGAGTTTGCGTTATGGACTTCAAAGGAAGTTGGGATGATCATCTACCATTAGTTGAGTTCGCCTACAACAACAGTTACCATGCAAGTATTGGCATGCCGCCTTATGAAGCATTGTACGGCAGGAAATGCAGTACTCCATTGTGTTGGGATGAGGTCGGTGAACGTCAACTGTTGGGACCAGAATTGGTGCAACAAACCGCTGAAATCGTGAAGCTGATCAGAACAAGATTGGTTGTTGCTTAAGATCGACAGAAGAAGTATGCCGATCAACATCGATAAAATCGAGAATTTGTAGCAGGAAGCTTCGTTTTCCTGAAGGTATCTTCTTGGAAGGGGAAGATTCGATATGGCAAAAAGGGGAAGCTGAGTCCCCGGTTTATTGGACCTTTTGAGATACTGCGAAAGGTTGGCGAGGTAGCTTACGAGGTTGCGTTACCTCTGAAACTAGATAATATACACAACGTGTTCCATATTTTCGTGTTACGACCGTACAAACACGACTACAAGCATGTAATAAAATACGAGCCTTTACAGTTCGATAAAGACTTAACATATGAAGAAGTTCCTGTTCAAATAGTCGATAGAAAGGAACAAGCACTTAGAAATAAAGTGATACCTTCTGTTAAGGTAATCTGGAGGAACCATAGTGCTGAAGAAGCAACGTGGAAACTCAAAGATGTAATGAAGGAAACCTATCCCCAACTATTTGTGTAATTTCTTGTTTATCGATTCTGGGGACAGAATCTTTTTAAGGGGGAAAGAATGTAACGAATGAGATTTTTGTTTTTGTTGAGATTCTGGGGACAGAATCCTTCTAAGGAGGGAAGATTGTAACAAATGAGAATATTATATATGAATTTTAATATTTATTGAATAAAATAAATATTTTAATTAATTATTTATTGAGTTAAATAAATAATTTATGTGATTGTTGTGGAGTAATTTAATTAAGTGCAATCTATTAATTAAATAAATATTTAATATTTAATTTAATTGATGTGTAATGATTTTATGGTATAGTTCTAATTTAATTGAGAAAATTAAATTAGATAAATTTTATGTGGTAATTGTTACATGAGATTTTGATTAGAGAGTAATTATAATTGTTATGTAGCAAATTTTATTGGGTTAATTAATGTAAGCTTTAATTTAATTAAATTAGAATGTTAGAATTTAATCTATTAAAGTGTAACATTAAAAGTATTTGTTAAAGGAATTAAAAAAGGGTTTTTAAATTAGTTTTACCAAACAAGGCCTTTAAAATTATTTTTAAAGAATTTTGCCAAACAAGGCCCTTGCACCTATTTTAAAGAGTTTTTAACAGACATGGCCTTAACTATTAAAAAGCTAGTTTTTAAAAATAATGGATTTTTGCCAAATAAAGCCTTATGGCTTTTGATTTTCAAAAATATAAAACTCATGCAATTATTAAGGAATTAATTGTAATTATTATATGTATTAAGTAGATGGCAATTACATATATTATATAATTATATGTATATTATATCATATCAGTTAGTATACGTTAGTCAAAACAAAGCTAAGGTTAGTCAGTGTTAGAAAAATAGAAAAATACAAAGAATAAAGGAGAGAAGAAGATGAAGAAGAAGAAAAAGGAGGAGGATGAATCCTTGCTAAGCCAAAACAAACACCATCATCATCTTCTTCTTCACTTCAATTAGCAAAGGGTATAATTTCTAAACTCATACTTTTAAAATTGTGTTTTATGTTCTTCAAGTTTTATTCTTTGTAAATATGAGTTTTCATGAAAGTATATATAAACATGAATTATATGTATAAATTGTGTTCATATGTGCTTATAATTGATTTGTATGCATAATTTAGTTGTTTAAATAATGTAAACATGATGAACATGAAGAAATCATGTTCATCAAAAGTTATAGAGAATTGGTTTTAATGAATAGCTCTTTTAAAATCAAATTTCATATTTGATTGTAAATTATTATACAAATTGATTATAGATTATGTTTATATGTCAAGAAACGAATTCAATATGCTTTGAATTGTGTAGTTTGGTTTAAAAACAAATTCACAGTGTTCAATTTTATCAAGAATACTGAAAAATGTCTTTTCTTCAAAATTTACAAAATTGGAGTTTTAAATTATGTGTTTTGATGTCTTTATGTGTTAGAACATGATTAGAATCAAAAACTGATATCTGTATAAAAGTTTATGTGATTTATGTGGGCTAAATTCAGAATTTGGTGTGGAGAAATAAGCCAAATTGACTTTTTCTCTGCACAGTTCGCGACACTGTCAGACCTGTCTGCGCAGTGGCACGGCCGCGCCGCTCCCAAGGCTTATTGGATCGCGGCAGCGCTGGTCTTGCTGATTGTGAAGAAAGCTAATTTTTAAATGTGAAATTTTATGAGATTAATGATGTCATAAATTATAAAGCATGTTAATAAAATTAAAATGCTAAATGGACAGTAGTGAATTATATTGTTAAAATATAACATGTATTATTAATTTGAATAGTTATAATTAAAGTAAATGTTTAATTTAAATTATAATTTATTTAATTATAATTTAATTAATATGAGTACATAATTTAATTTGAATACTTATGTGAACATGTGATGTGATTAATTATATGATAATTAATTATTAACTTAACAATTAAAGAGGAATGAGTTAACCTAAATGGGTTATCTAGTTATGTGAATTAGTTATGTAATAACTAATTTATATTATTATTGTTAATTATACATATGTAGGGTTAATTAAGGAACGTGAGTATAACTTGTAGCTTGCGCTTGAGGCAAGTTCTCTATCCCTAAACTTGTGATTTATATGCAAGTGTTTTAAATTCAAATCTTAATTGTATTTGAGCCTGTTCTTTTATTTCTGCAATGGACAAGTAATTATTTAAAGTTCACGATTTAATTAAAGTGACTTTGACTTAGTTTTTCAAGTAAGGTCTATTTTATCTTTCGAATGCTTTAAGTTTAATTCGAAAGCATAAGTTAATTCATAATTCTTTATTGTTGAATTATTCTAGATTATTGTAAGTCGATTCAACTACTCTTTAGTTGATGGTAGTTGAACTCCAAATTTCCTTTTATGCTTATCCAAACCAAACTTTCTTTGGTGCGGACTTGTTATCAAATACTGAGATGAACAACCCAATTTAATAGGGGATTACCATGCGAAAGCGTTAAGATGTTTGTGCACAATACATGGTACGAAGGGTTGATCCCCCTAAGTACGAGTTAAGAGTCCATATAGTCTAAAAGACTGTTAAATGTTTTAAATAGAAATATTTATAACCTAGGACAAAGTTCAAGGTCTTATGACTCTCAGATGATTTCTATATTCAAAATTCTAAATGTTGATGAAAGAATTTGTATTCAATTCTTTATTATTGATGAGAGAAAAGTATTCAAATCTTTCGAAGTTATTCAGTTTATGTCATCACTATTATTGTTATTATTCCAAGTGAGCTTTTGTTTGATCACTCTTGCAATTAAATAACCATTGCAGCTAAAGTCGAGAATGTTGACGCACCGTCACCAAGTAAAGGAAAAAGCAAGATGAACAAGTGAAGACTTGTTTATTTCCACACTTATTTATTGATGTTAAGGTTAGATTAAACCTGAGATATTTTGATTAAAGTTGTAATCCTTTTAAGGAAGATTTTTATTTATTTATAAGGTTGTAATTTATTTTGCATTCTTTATTATTGGGCAGTAGTTGTATGTTTTATTTAGATAGTGAGCACCAAATCATGTGGAGATAAAGTACCCGGATTTGGGGGTGTCACAAGCACCCTCTAGAGCGTGATGTATTGATCTCTGAATGATCAAGCCCATGTCCAATCTCTTGCTTTTCATCAAGTAGTACAGTAGCACCACCCTTTCCTTGGTTAAATCACTAACATATGTGCAAGCCATCATCTTAGCACAGATAAAGGCATGTCATGCCTTGCTATATTTGCTTAGCCTATAATGGGGGAAAGTCATGCTGCCTCTCTCGTGAGTCCTCCATGTAGTACCCAGCTAGCATAATTCTCGAATAATCTGCTCGTAATCTGGACCTTGACTCAGAACAGTGGTGTGCTGATAGATTTCGCCTTCCTCTTCGAGATTATAGTACTCATTAATGATATTTCTTAAGAAAAAATCGTCTTGCCCCGCACATATATGCCAAAGTGATAATGCTCCTTGGCATTCGCATAAAATTCTTTCACTACTGCAATAACTACTGAATCTGGTTGTGTTGTGAGGTTAAACCAATCCCGGTCGGCGATCATAATAGTGATCTCTCCATCCTTGGTGTTATCAAGGCCTCAATCCCCTCTCCAGAATTTATGTTTTCTACGCCATCATATTGTATCTCTCTTGAGCCTTTGCGCTAATGAACTTCTTTTTGTCGAATGATTTGGTTAGGGAAGAGAATGAGTTGTCACCTCTTTATCTCTTCGATGCCATTGATACAAACCAGAAGGAAAATAATTCAATGTTAGTCACTCATATCATATAGATTCCTCATAAGCAGTAAAAACACCACCTCATACAAATGTTAAGCATGTTACCCCCAAACTTGAGGTTTGGAGCAAACTCAAAGTCAACATAGTGTCGTTTGTGTATGTATATGTCAATTGATAACATATTAAAGCTAAATTAGCCTCATTTTGCCCAATTTCATCACAAAAGCCACAACAGATATTAATGTCACACCCAAAAAAATTAAAGAATGCATAAACAATAGAAGTTATGTCAACTACACACCATATTATGTATATTTAGCCTTAATTGCAACTTATAATCAAAATCACATTTTAAATAGTCACCATACCATATAAAACTCATCAAAAATTTTATATCGTCAATGCACATCATGATCGTAACTAAAAACGAATGATTTTGCCTCTGGGTTACAAAGAATAATGGTTGAACACCATCCAATCTAAACACAAGTACTTTTCCCCAAAACCAAAAGTCTAGTGCAATTTTCCAAATAATTATTTCAAATTGGTGTCATAAGAGTGTTACATGCGTATCCACAGTGAATCATGGGTACGTTAGCATCAATGCACAACGATTGCTCAATTAAACTCCTCATAACCAATTTACCCAACACCTTATGGGCATTAGATAAACTCCATAAAGCATGCCCATGTAACATTTAATCTAAACCCCAATAGATAGCACAACTAATCCAATTAAACCAAACATTGCATATTAAGTGGAAAATGTAAGCAAATTAATCAAACATCCCTACGAGCATCTTCCCATTTAAATCAAATTAAACCTTGACATACCTTAGTTTGGAGAGACGTAAACAATGGAGAAGGAGAAGAATAATTGTTGCTTTGCACTAGCGTATGATTGAACTTTGGATGTGGGAATTCAAGTGATTAATTAGAATGGAAGAGATAATAGGACTAGGATTTGTAGATTAAGAGAAGGAAAAGAAGAGGGGAAGTTATGTTTAAATGGTAAAAGGAAATCAATTACCTGATCGGGCCAAAAGCCCTTTTTTTTCTTACCTGATACCCAGCGTCGGTGTCGACGCCGAGAAGAAAATCTTTCTTATCTTTCTTTCTTTGTTTTTGTTTTATTTTGAAGAAGGAATTACCGTCCTCTCTTTTTTAGAGGAAAAAGAGAGGAATGTCCGTCTTTCCTAAGTTGATGTTATTTTACCCTTTCGCTTTTGCTATGTCTTTGGGATTTCGTTTAAAGGGTGAGGTTTTAGGAAATCGATACCGACATAAGGGTCGACGATTTTGAAAAGATTGATTTAATTTTGATGATGGGACCGAAATGAGACAGAGTCACCAGTTCGTATGGTTTAAATGGATTCACCAACTCATTCGAGTTTTAATAGTTTTTCGCAAGATGGTCCAATACGTGACTCCAAAAGATTGGTCTTGAAACCCGAGATCCGTGAAATTCGAGGGCTAGGTAAAGCGTGGGGAAGGTGTTAGGCACCCCCGACTCCCGTGCAAGCATAGTACCGCATCTTATTGATTTTCTGTGCATAAAGTGTGTGTGAGTGTGTGTGTGTGTGTGTGTGTTTTATTTTGAAAGCTTTATTAGTTTTTATTCTAAGTCTTTATTTTGGGTGACTTGAAAGTAGTGTTGTACCTCTTTTGCGCCTAGGTATGAAGGATTTGATTTGACAAAAAAGTTCTTTTTAACAAGATGTATAAATTAAAATGATGTTTTGGAAAACAAGGTTTTCAAATCCTTTGCCCGACTTGGAATTGAGGACTTCGATACTTCCTTTTATCTTTACGTTCATAAGGTGATCTACCCATAATCACTTTATTATGATTGAAAGCTCTTTGTGGTTTTATTAGAAATCATTTTGATGATATGCATGCAAAAGCGTCAAAAAGGGTCGGATCATCATCGAGCATATAAGCCATCTCGATGAACCGAGCTCCCACAATTAAAGTTTTCACTATCACGGGATCTTGAATCCAACTTCTCGGGACTAACCCCTCGAGCTCATCTTTAAGATCCAAATATTACATATACAATGATATTTACGCTATTAAAACATTACATCATAAAAACCGGTCCATTGTGGGAATTAAGTCGGATCCATTCGGGGATCTCAACATCGGGATTCCTAGGCTCACATTATTTATGCGGGAATACATATATATAATGTCCTCAGCTTTGATATTAGGTGATTTTATCGGTTGAAATCACCATTTTAAGCCATTTCGGACCCCTTTCTCTTCTAGATATGGATCTAGGGTTATACGGGGTAACCGAAACCGTTTAAAGCAATAAATCTATAGATCTACCATGAATCTAGGCTAATCTAGCACACGGGTTAAAGCTTCATGCTTAATAACCACTCAAACGCTAGATTCGGCTTAGATCTAGGTAGATCTAGCCTCCGCTATCGATTTACAACACAATAAACATAATATAACCGATAGAAACGTAATATCTATCAACTATTACACAATATGCTTAAAATACAACAAATTTAACTAGATTTAAATAAGATATATCATTAATCTAGTATTTTAACAACGTTTACAAAGAACGAAGCTAGAAAGTGCGTTATTTCACCTTGGGGGACGCGTGAACAAGTGTTTTAATTCCAGTGGCCAACGTAGAACACTCCCAGGACATCAAATAGATGATAAATGAGATGAATAAGCTTCAAGTTGGTGTTTTTATATTCCACCTGAGCCCTTCTCTCTCTAGAATTTCCTTTCTCTCTCTAAATCTCTCTTTTTTTTTTATGAACTAATGTGGTTGATTTAAGTTGTCCTAGCCAGTCGTATACATACATGTTGCTAGCCGCATGTATAGATGCGGCTGGGCTAAGAGGGTCCCACAATCTCGATATGTGTTCCTTTGGTCTCGGTTTCGAAAGAATTTGACCTCCGAAAATCGACCTTTCGGAAAGTCTTTGCTAAATGCGGCGGGATAAGATCGAGTCTGACTGCATTAGGGTTCGGGAAGTCGATACTCGTAGCCGAGATATATCTTCCAGGTCCAGATATCAGTTAGCTGATTTATCTTTGATGGCACACCGTTCGAGGTTGGCTGAGGTGGTTTCTGGTGGACACTGTCTCAGCTCGGCGATCCTCATTCGGTTCGCGATATGTTTGGACGTTATTGGTCCTTTGCATCACTCCCGGGGTAGTCTCCGAGATGACCTGACTCTTTTGCCCTACCTCGGGGTTGGCTCCTAAGTAAAATTACACTTTTGCCCTTCTACAAGGTTAGTACAAAGAAAGCAAAATTTTGAGTGTCTACAGATGCCCCTCTTTGTCATGTTTATGCAATGTAATGGAATGAACATGATAACGATTACTAGACATAGAGAATGTATGACAAGGTATATCTGATGATGCAATGTCATGTATAACAGATATAATAGTATGTGAGATTAGAAAAGAGTTACTCCCCTTATGCTAGGGAAGTTAAAGATCACGTTGTTGGGATTAAGTCGACTTGCGCTGGATTGTAGCCAACAGATTGCACCATCGGGGTCATGCCGATGCCTTCACTAGGTTGTAACCAATGGATTATTTTATCGGGGCTGAGCTGACCGACGTTGGGTTATAGTCAACAGATTACATCATCGGGATTTTGTCGACCTGCGTTGGGTTGTTGCCAATGGATTACACCATTGGGGTTTTGCTGATCTGCGTTGGGTTGTTGCCAATGGATTACATCATTGAGGTTTTGTCGATCTGCGTTGGGTTGTTGCCAACAGATTACACCATCGGGGTTTTGTTGATCTGCGTTGGGTTGTTGCCAACAGATTACACCATCGGGGTTTTGTAGATCTACATTGGGTTGTTTCCAACGGATTACATCATCGGGGTTTTTCCGAATCTGCGTTGGGATGTTTCCAACGGATTACACTATCGGGGTTTTGCCGATATGCGTTGGGTTGTTGCCAATGGATTACAGCATCATGGTTTTGCTGACGCCTTCACTGGTTCGTTGTCGGTGGATTCCATCATCTGGGGTCGAGCCTACGCCTTCATTGGTTCATTGTCGGTGGACTCTGAGATATAGTATTGATTTTAACTGATTTTCTAGTCTTCCGGCGTTCAACGTCAGGATTTCTAATCTTTACCTAATTTCTACTATTTTGGAGGGTTTTTAGGGTTAAAAACTGTTCTAGAAAGGTACCATTTTAAATAATGTGACCATTCTGTCCCCAAAATAACACGTTTCGGACATCATTCTATCAATCGGGAAGCGGCGGGACCCAGATATGGCAGCCGCATCCATACATGCGGCTGGAGCATTTTTGGTTGAGGCTACCCGTGATCGGGCTTATACCCTCGGGAGGTCTCATTTTCATTCATTCGAATTGAGTTTCTTCATTTTCTCTCTGAAAATCCTAGCACTTTTTCAGATCTACTCAATTCTGGCTTGATTTGGAGTGATCCATCACCGTACATCTCTTCTATATACTACAGTAACGTATAGACTCCGTTCTTTCGCGTTTTCGTTAGTGAAAACCGGTATTTCTTTCCTTAAATGTATTATATCTAACATGTATGCATAGATTGCTTGATGAACATGTTTATAATGCAATGCATGCTTACGTATCCTCTTATGGACTGTATGTATGTGATATATTATAATTTATCAGTTAATCTAGACATGCAATATAGCTGTGTGTTAGAACAATAATTTAAATTAATATTTAAATGCTTGGCTGTGATGGTATACCTTCATAGGGTGATTTAATGCATGTTTCGGGCATGTGGATAGTCCGTTTTATAGGGGAGACTCTGGTGAAATTTTTCCATGAGTCAAACATCAGGGTTCTAGATATATGTATAGATATGCTAGGATGCGATTAAAATGATGTACACATATAATGGCACATGTAGGACATGCATGATGTGATGACCTAAATTATATTTCATGAATTTAATTTAAAGTTTGAAAAGGATAAGAATTTAACTGACTTAGCTTTGATTCCTATAAACTCATTGTTCAGATATGGATTCTGCGGGACCCAGTCGTTCTTCATCCCATCGAATTTTAGCTGGAGTTCGTCGAGCTCCCTCTGACGTTCCAGTTCCCCAGATTAGCAGACAGGTACAACGATTGACGGAGCCAGCTCAGCGGCCTGTTGGCGAGGACCATCCTCTTATTGACGAGGAGGATATCTCTGAGCTTGAGGTTCCACCACAGCCCACCGCTGCGCTTAGACTTCTTCCCGGCATTGAGGTAGCTGTTCCTAATTTGCTAGGTACGGATCTGAGCCGCCATCCCTCTATTCACTTGCAGGCGAATGAGGTACGCGATTAATTTATCTTCATTTCTCCTTTCTGTCATCGACGGGTTTTCTTAACCTTGAGGTCATACAGGTTTCGGAGTTTACCCAGCCCAGGGGTAACTGGTTCAGCATATACTATCTGTATCATTTGCTACATCCAGAGTACCGGGCGGTCGTGGATTCTTGAGGATTTGAGGCTTTCTTCACCATTGCTCCACGTCGCTACCCTTGGGGCTATTTGCGAGCTTTATCCGAGCGATGGATTCATCAAAGTCAGTCTCTCCATCTGCTAGACTGCGAGGTTGTGATGACTCCTATGGATTAGAGGTATATCACAGGCTTAGAGTTTACTGGGGACAGAGTGCCCTTGGAGAGGAGCATCACTCCAACCACGGTGTGGAGCGGGCCTTCAAGCCTCGCAGTAAACGACCGAGGAGCCTGTTGCTTCGATGCTGCTCGAGGCACCCTACAGCAGCAATTACCGGTAGATTTGACGGATAGGGATCGCATCTTGCGGCGTCTATTCTTGAGAATCATGAGGGGTTGTTTCATAGTGAACAACTCCTCCACTGTTCCCTTCAGCTTGGTAGGGGCAGTTTGAGACGTAGACCGCATTGGGGACTACAATTGGGGATTGTTTACATTCGCTCTCTTTCTATACGGGATGCGATTACGATCCGAGGGAGTTACCGACGCCTTGGCCGGATTCTACCCATTTCTCCAGGTGAGTCATTTTAACTGAACTTCATTTGTTTGACTTTTTGTTGGTTTATCTATTCCTATGACTAATGTAGGGTTCTTTTGAATTAACAGATCTGGGCTTATGAGAGGCCTCCCTGTCTTTGCCCCATATCTGTATTGGGCTTGGACATTTATCCACAGGGACATAGATGGCATCAATCTACTTTGTCAAAGGTCCCGATTGCGGAGGGCTTTACCCATGCCCATCTTCAGTTGGAGACATTGATGGCTGAGGACATAGTGTGGGTTCCATATTCCGGAGAGCACTTATCCGAGGGATTTGAGGAGGGTTTATCGACAGGACCAAAGTTTTATTTATCTACTCGTCGGATTCCATTCCTTTTTTATGGAGGTTGGGAGCTCTACCTCGGGGAGTGCACTTTTTGATATATCACTGAGGAGATTCGCCTTACTTTTCTTCCTCTAACTCAGCACTTCTGGCCTTTATCTTCGTCAGCTGCATCGATTCCCACTGCGGGGTATGACGGTTTTCACTTGTCCAACGGTCCGATCACTTTCGAGGACTTTACCACTTAATGGGGCCCGCTCACGATAGGACCTCAGACCAGGGCAACCCAGTTCTTGGGAGATATGGTTCCAGGATCACTTATGATGAAGGACTGGATATCATATTTTCAGGAACCCTCCCATCAGACTCAGATCGCTTATTTGAGATTTTAGTTGGAGCAGATGTCGACGTACTGTCGTCATCTGGGCGGACACCCCTTCTTACCTAGTACTTTTGCTGCTCAGGGTCATGAGGCTGGACCGTCAGGTGGTGGTGGCTCTCATGGTGCTGGATCTTTAGGCACTGGTGGCTCTCAAGATGGAGGTGATCCATTTACTTGTAACCCAGATATACAGAAGACACCTTATCGCCCGGATCAGTAGGATGTGCCTATCCCAGGTGACTTGTCCCAGGTCAATCAGTTCGATGATCCCAACACCTTTTTGGAGGATTTTGACGTTGTGATGAGCCCATAGGTCCTCTGTTAGTCATTGGGCATTCCTGCCCCAGTACCCTGTACTTTTTATTTTTTAGTTTACATATATATCATAGGTATGACAGTGATGTATATAAAACTGATGTATTTGACAGATATCTATCTATGATGTTTTCCATTTATTCATCGTACATGCTATTTTATCACTTGTTATGATGTATGCTTCATATATATTTAAATGATTGGATAGAGATTGACCCCTGTATGGTCTTATAGACACAGTTTTTACAGATGGCGTCCTCTGCTGATATAGCTACCAATTTGAGGGTTTGGTATGACTAGTTGCCATATGCTGACCGTATCGCCATCAGTCTCATGCTAGGCCATTCCCTGAGGAGTATGGTCACATTTTTAGATTATCGATGGAGGGCTCATGTGCTCGGATGGCATTAGGCCATATGCGCCGCTAGTTTAGACGATAACTGGACTGAGGAGGGCAGTTGTACTGGCCGAGGTGGGTGGTAGCCACATCATTTCTATGGACTTCATGATAGGTCACTTTGGATCTGCTGACAGCTTTGTCGTCTATCATGGAGACTTCACCATTTCAGAGGAGAGATGGCATACTGCTCGAGTGGACGCCCTGGTCATATGCCTCCTAGCATATCTATATATAGCATTCTATGCTGACCATCTAGATATGACGATGTCGATGGCTGTCAGGGCTCTCATAGATGACTTTACCATACTTCCCCTTATCTTGGCAGAGACGTTGATATCATCTTCTATCTGCCGTACTGTTGGGGATCAAGAGTTTAGAGGTAGCCCCGTGCTCCTATACATCTGGTTTGTGACACACATTAGACCGATTGGTCAACTTCATCATCATGGGTTCTGCTTTGGACATGGCTTGTCGCAGGTTTATTCATACCGCTTGACTTTTTACGTCGATGAGGCGTTATGGACTTCATTTCTGGGTGCCATGGAGGAGCCTTTTGCGATAGTTATGTATTCTGGTTATTGCTCCTTTCTGAGTTTCACCAACCATGTAGCCGACCTGGATTTCCTTTTGTTAGCTGGTTTTAGGCGTGTGACGACCTATCATCCTCTGGCGGTGATGGGTCAGTTTGATCAGTACCAAGAGGTCCATGCATTTGAGGGGACTGTGGATTATCGCTTCCCCGTCTGCTCAGTTACTAAGGCTGATCTAGCTCAGGTTTACGAATTTTGGTTGCATCGACAGACAGCGGAGTTCCGAGATTCCCATCTAGGTTGATATGCAGAGTATTCATCTTGGCTGGAGTCGAATTTGGCACCAGACGTAGCAGACCAGATTAAGATCGGATCTTTATCTGAGGATAATGATGGGCCTACTAACATTGAGGAGCCTATGGAGGATCCTATATCTTCGACTGAGGATGCTCTATTTGCAGAGTTGACAGCTTCTCTTGTTTGTACTGTCCCGCGTTTGACCTCAATTTCCATGGTGGCGATGGACAGATAGCTTCACCTGGTGACCTTTGAGAGGGATCAGGCTCGAGCTCTTATGTATACCACCGTAGCTGGTCGGGATGCTGCTATTGCTGAGAGAGATATAGTCCTTGCTTCCAGAGACCAGGCCCTCATTGACAGAGATGCAGCCCAGACTTTCTTAGATGGACTTATTAGTCACGTACAGGGCGTAGTGCAAAGTCAAGAGGAGGTTTATCGTATGGCAACAGAGATGCTGAGACGTGTCGAGATATTGGAGCATGAGCTCAGAGATGTTCCTCCGACCGCTGAGACCGCTAGATATTTGGCTATGTTGGCTTGTCTTACTACCGATTATAGATTTTTTTTATTTCCCTGTATAGACTTTGTTATTATCTCTTGTCATAGGTTAGAATCAACTTTTGTATTCTAAACAGCTGTATATATAAAAAGAAACAAGTTCAGTTCACTTCCCTTGTTTGAGCATGTCTAGCCTTGTACACTGTTACCATTCTCGCTTTATGATTTATTATGTCGACACAGAACTGACCTCTTTATGTGGCGTTAGATTCGGCAGGGGTGATGCTGAGATGTCGCTAGGTCTTTCTCCGCATGAGCCGTTGATTGGGCGAGTTTTGTGGATAAGATTTTGATTTCTGTATAAGTTAGGATTTTAAATAAAGTGAAAGTGTTTGGATTTTTTCGAAGGTTAGACTGCACTATAAATGGCTGCCTACGTACTCCCACAGATAGGAGATAAGGTCTTTTATAGTTCAGGCTTGGCCTGAATAGTTGAAAAGGGTTTATTTGGGTTTAAGTTTGGTTTGATGGGATTTTGATCTTTTGTTTGATTTAATAGGGTTTTAATTTTTTCGAGGGTTAGACCGCACCATAAATGGCTGCCTACGTACTCCCACAGATAGGAGATCAGGTTTTTCATAGTTCAGGCTCAGACCTGAAAAGTAGACTTGATATTTTTTCTTTTTCTTTTTTCTTTTTTCTTTCTTTTTTCTTTTTTTTATCAAGACAAAGTATTCCAGTTTGAAAAATACAAGGGGTCTCAGACATAATACCATTTCACAGAATCAGAATTGATCAATTGCGGGAATTCCTCACCGTCCATCTCCTCCAATTTCAAAGCTCCGCTCGATAGGAATATTTTGACAATAAAGGGTCCTTCCCAATTTGGGGAAAATTTTCCTTTAGTTGTATCCTAGCCCGAAATGATCTTCTTCAGCACCAAATCATGCTCTTTAAATTCTCGAGGTCACACCTTCTTGTTATAAGATCAGGACATTCGCTGCTGATAGAGTTAAGCGTGTAAGATAGCATCAGCCCTCCTTTCATCTATCAGAGATAACTGATCGTATCGATCTTGTATCCATTGGCTCTCCTCTATCTGGGAATCTAGTATCACTCTGAGTGATTCCATCTCCACTTCGACAGGAAGTACAGCCTCCATACCATATACCAGTGAGTAGGGTGTTGGCCCAGTCGAGGTTCGAGTCGAAGTTCGGTATGCGAGTAGGGTTAACGACAGCAGATCAGGCCATCCCTGGTAATTGGCCGACATCTTCATCATTATCTTCTTGATATTCTTATTAGCAGCTTCCATCGCGCCATTCATTTCCGAACGATAAATAACAGAATTGAGGTGTTTGATATTGAACTTACTGCATAGTTCCCTCATCATCTCGTTATTCAGATTCTTCGCGTTATCAGATATGATAACCTCAGGTTGTCCATACCAATAGATGACGTTGTTTCTAATGAAACCAATGATGACCTCCTTGGTGACCTTGGGGAAGGAGGCTGCTTCCACACACTTGGTAAAGTAGTCGATCATAGTAAAGATGAATCAATGACCGTTACTGGCTTTAGGCTCCACTGGTCCTATCACGTCCATTCCCCATATGGAAAAAGGTCATGGTGATGTCATGCAATGCAATTGATTCGAAGGCGCATGAATAATGTTGGCATGGATCTGGAATTGATAACAACACTTGACATGATCGTCGCAATCCACTTTGAGGGATATCCAGTAATGTCATGTCCTCAAAATTTTCTTGGCAAGCAGGGGTCCACTCATATGTGCTCCGCATACCCCACCATGTACTTCATTCATAAGTCGCTGGGCTTGATCTCTATCATGACATCTCAGAAGGCCTACACCTGGGTCTTTCTTATCGAGAGCATCTCCACTTAGGTAAAACTTTATGGCCATTTTCTGTATTCGCTTCTTCATGGCTTGACTCATTCCTTCAGGGGTTGATTGATCTCGTAAATATTCTTTTAATGTGGTGGTACCAAGGTGGTCCGGTAGGTGATATCTCATTCGATATTTCCCCTACACTGTTTTAATATGACGGTGTATTCTGTATAGTGAAAGTGATGATAGGCATTCCACTTCTTGCTGATAGGTTCACTAATAAAGCTAATGTGGCCAATGCATCGGCGAAATCATTTCAGCTTCGGGGGATATTCATGAAGGTAATGTCTTTAAATTCCCCTGCCAATCTGAGAATATGCTGATGGTAAGGTAATAGATGCAATTCCTTGGTGGTGTATGCCCTGGTAGACTGTCTTATGACTAGCTCCGAATCTCCAAACACCGCTAAACGTTTTACTCCCATGGACTTAGCCAGCTTTAACCCCACAATGTAACCTTCATATTCTGCGGTATTGTTGGAGTTGTTGAAATGCAACTTGGTTGCCACGGGGTATTGATCTCCCGTAACAGATACCAGAACTACCCCGACTATTGCGCCTTCAATATTTGATGCGCCATCAAAATACATTTTCCAGAATTGACCTTGATCCTCCTTATCGATCAATTGAATAGTCATCACTTCCTCCTCTGGGAAATACATTTCAAGAGGTTCAAATCCTCCTGCTGGTGAGGCCGACAGGTAATCTGCAATCCCTTACCCTTTAATGGACTTTTGGGTAACATAGATGATGTCGAACTGTTGAAGGATCAACTGCCACTAGGATAAACGACAGTTCAAAATCGGCTTACTGAAGATGTATTTCAAAGGATCCATCCTAGAGATGAGATAAGTGGTATGGTTGTGTAGGTAATGATGTAACCTCGTGGCTACCCAAGCTAATGCACAGCAGGTTCTTTCTATTAGGGTGTATTTCTGCTCTCCGCAGTTGAAGCATTTACTGAGATAATAAATCTCTCTTTCTTTCCCCGTGTTATCCTTTTGTCCTAATAAACACCCCATAGCATTGGAGTTGACTGAGATATATGAACAACGGAATTCCATCCCTTGGGGGTACCAAGATAGGCGCTTCAATCAACCTCTTCTGGATGGTACGGAAAGCTTTTCGGTAGTCTTCATTCCATTTTATCGAAGAGTTTTTTCTTAACAATTTGAAAATGGGTTCACAAGTTGCTATCAACTGCGATATGAACCTGCTGATGAAGTTTATTTTTTCCAGGAAACATCGAATTTCCTTCCCTATTTTTGGTTTTGGCATTTCCATGATGGCTTTGATCTTGGCAGGATCCAATTCAATGCTCTGGTTACTCATGAGAAATCCCAACAGTTTATCGGATTTCACACCAAAAGCACATTTCGTTGGGTTTAACTTCAAATTGAATTTGCGGAGTCGTTCAAACAACTTTTGAAGATGGGTGCAATGGTCATCGACCTCTCTAGACTTCACGATGATATCATCCACATACACTTCGATTTCTTTATACATCATATCGTGAAATAAGGTCATCATGGCCCTTTGATAAGTAGCACCAGCAGTAGTAAGGCCAAATGCTAGTCTTCGATAACAGAAGGTTCCCCAAGGGGTAATGAAGGCGGTCTTTTCCCTGTCTTCTTCAGCAACCATAATCTGGTGATATCTGAAAAAGCAATCAGCAAAAAAATACATCTCGAACTGTGTAGTGTTGTTGATTAATACGTGGATGAACAACACTGGGAAGTCATCTTTAAGGCTGACCTTGTTGAGATCTCGATAATCTACACATACTCGCACCTTTCCCCTAGATTTCGGCACTAGGACTATGTTAGACAACCATTCAGGATATATTGACACCATAATGATTCCCGCTTTGAACAGTTTAATAATTTCTTCTTTGACCTTCAGGCTTCATTCTGGTTTCAACCGTCTTAATTTTTTCTTGACTGGTTTGAACCCCTCTTTAATTGGTAGTCGATGGACAACTATATCGGTGGATAGACCTATCATGTCTTCATGAGACCAGGCAAAAATATCCTTAAATTAGGTTAAGAGTTGGATTAGTTCTTTTTCTTGGTTAGAGGGAAGGTTGGTTCCGATCTGTATTTCTTTAGGATTGTCAGGGGTTCCGATATTTATGGTGGTGGTTTCATCAAGGTTGGGTTTAGGTTTATCTTCAACCCATGCTTTGATTTCCTCGGGCACCTCATCATCATCCCCTTCCTCTTGCTCGATTCCCATCAAGTCAAAGTCCAATTCTATATCGAAATTGTAATCATTACTCAAATTTGGCAAGTCATGGACGTGGCTAGAAATACGCAAATTTGGAAACCTGAGACAAAAACTTGATTGCTAAATATATACAAGTGGTTGTCAATTATAAAAAGATTCATCAGTTAATATGACAACAAGTAATAACAAGTTACAGATGAAATAAAATAGACATAAATATAGATAGAGGTAGAGCTCCCTGCCAACGGTTACTTCTTGGTTTTTACCCTTTTTGGACGATCTGAGGGGTGACCGTCCAATTACTGGTAATGAAATCCTGGGGGATCGCTGAGATAGACGCGCTGCTGGAGTTGTCAGCGTCTTCTAGGATGGCCAGAACTGGTTTGGAACTGGTCCCTGGATCTTCGTTAGGGATGTTTATACTTACCCAGTTCAGGACCGGGAGGATAGGTTAATCACTGGACAGATCTGCCCCGTTGGACTTTTTCAGGTCTTTTTCAGAACGGCAAAAATTGTTCATAAATTTTAACTTAATTTCCTCTAGAAACTTCTTGTCTTTGGCCCTCAACCTCCTGATGTCCGTTCTGGTTGATTTTAGGGATCAGCAGGTTTGAGATAACGACGGCGACCTTCTTCAACGGCTCTTTAAATTTGGCTTCACTGAAGTTTGGCTTGAGGTGAATCAGATGGTTAGTTGGCTTGTGTTTGTGAGGATTACAATGTTTGGATCCACCAGAGTATCCTAATCCAGCCTTTCCTAAATGCGTGGGTATGCGGATCGGGTTCTTGATTCCTTGGTCATTTCTCCCTAATCCTCGACACAGTCGATGTCCTTGGGAAAACATCTTTTGGCCAACTGCCATCACTTCTGGAGATATCAGAGGAATTAAGACTGGCGCCCCAAAAGAGTTGTATCGTATATTGCTTATTTCAAAGGCTTGAAAACTGGCAGGCTCAATACCCTCATTCACGCTGATCAGGGGCATATCTCCCAGATCATCAACAAGATAATCAGGTTCTGCACTGACAGTGACCAGATTTTTGTTGACAATGTATTTCAATGGTTGATGAAGAGTTGAAGGAATCGCGCCAGCCATGTGGATCCATGGTCGTCCCAGCAACATATTATACCCGGTAGTGATCTTTAAGATTTGGAAAGGTATATTGAAGGTGAAGGGGCCAATCACCACAGGAAGTTCAATCTCCCCCACGGTATCCCTTCTTGATCGGTCGAATGCTCGTACCACTACATGGCTTTCCCGAGTCCGATTTGGGTTGATCTTTATCTTATCCAGAGTATCCTGCGGACAAATGTTTAAGGACGATCCGCCATCAATTAGCATGCCTCCTACCACATATCCAGATAACACGACAGCGATATGCAATGGTTTATGATGCCCAGTTCCTTCAGCTGGTATATCATCATCGGTGAATGATATCACATTACTGTCCAATACATGGCTGATCAGGTGCTGAAATTTCCCAGTATCAATGGTTTTAAATAAGTGTGCTTCCTCCGATACTTGGATTAGAATTTGACAATGGTCATCAGAATCTAATACCAAATCCATGATGGATATTTATTGTGGTTTCGCTTCCAACTGCTTCACCGTCCTTGCTTCGCTGCCCCATCTTATGGAGGAACTCTGCGATCTTTCCAGTCGATACCTTCCCCAATACATTGGTTGCCGATTTCACCAAACGCCCAGGGAGGTAAAATGGATTCTCCTTAGATACGATAGCTGTACAGTAGGGTGCCAATTTTATGCCCTCTCCATAATTCCACGGTACCTTCTTTAGGCTAAGATCTGGGAGTTGCAGTCAAGGAGCAAACATCAGGGGTTTCGGAGCCGGTATCTCGAGAGTAGCCTTGTTTCTCTACTCAGATAATCCTTTGATGGTTATGGGTCCGCTAGATGTTCCTTCCATGTAAAGGATAACTGCTACCATACCTTCCAAATTCTTTGGTCCTCGAGGGTAGATTATCTCTTCCTCAAAGAAGATCTCAGCATTATTCATTAATTCTAGCTCTCCTGATTCGATCAGATTCTGAATTAGATGTCGCAGGGCCCAACATTCCTCTGTGGCATGTCCAGGGGCATTTGAATGGTAGAGGTAGGATCTTGAAGGATTGAAACACTTTGATCGCTGATCTGGGGGTGGAAAAAATTATGTGATCTTCCCTTCCTCGATCAATGTGCAGAGAATTTCCTCCCTAGATTGTCTCAAGGGGGCGAATTTCTGATTGGCAGAAAATTCTCGTTGGCTCTGTAGTCTAGCTTCTCGGGCCATCTTTTCTGTCCATTTGTTCTGCTCTTGGCAGCGAATTCGATCCCTTCTTGAGGTTGAAACATCTTGGACAAATATGGGGTAGGTTGGCCTTGGTAGGACTTGGTCTATTAGTTGACGGGTCAACTTGTGTTGGTATACAACCAATTCTGCCAATTGATCAACTCACGCCTTAATCAAGGCCAGGTCTTGCTCTAACCCATACTTTTCTTTAGGGTATCCCCACATTGCGGGGTCATGTGCAGAGGGTGCCTCTCCCATCTTCCTCAGGTATTTGCGATTTTCCCTGCTTCCGGCACTGATCATGTCGATTCCTTCCTCGGTATGCTGAGGCAAAGGGTTATTATTGACATTCAGCTTCTCTGACGCTTTGAATATAATCTCCCCATTGTCAATCATGTTTTAAATTTTGTGTTTTAAAGTCCAACATTCCTGAGTATTATGCCCCAGTATGGTAAGCGCATTTCTTGTTGGGATTGAATTGCCTTCCATTTGGATCGGAAGGTGGAGCTAGCTCAACGATCTTCTTCTGGGAGATCAGTAGTGCTAATATATTCTCTAAGGAATCCCCTAAAGGAGTGAATATCCTTCTTCGCTTGTTTTCCCCAACTTTCACTGCTGTAGAATTTTGAGAATTCACTGGATGAGAGTTTTGCCTCTGGATAGGCGAATTAGGGCTCTTGTTAGCAGCTTGTCCTTACAATATTAAAGGGACATCTTCTTCCTTCCTTTTCTATACTCTTTTGGGAGCGCTCGCATAATTTCCCAACTGTATGTGCTCGGCTACAGCTTCCAAGGCAGTGTGATCCTTAATTTTTCCAGACTTCAAACCCATTTCCGCCATTTCCCCGTGTTTGATCATTTCAAAGAAGGATTTTCCTAACCCGGCTAGGACTTTATGATAGAAAGGGGCTTCTTGTATATCAATGAACGTTGTTACCATCTCACTTTCATCCATTGGTGGGTTAACTTGGGCTGCCATTCGCCTCCACCGCTGAGCATATTCTCTAAACGATTCATTGCCCAATTTTTTGACTTTGGTAACCTGGTAGCGATCAGGTGCCATCTGGGATTGGAAACTATATTGGTTGAGGAAAGTATGGGCCAAATCTTCCCAACCTCTGACTTTGGAATTATCTATTCGCGCGTACCATGTTCGGGCTTCACTAGTAAGGCTTTTCTGGAATAGTTACATCCTGAGTTTTTCATCCTCGGCGTAAGTTCCAAGTTCACCTATGTAGACTTTTAATTGAGTATATGGATCTCCTAGTCCATTATATTTCTCGAACTCGGGGACTTGAAACTTATCCGGGTATCTCGCCTTTGGGAAGATACACAGATCCGAATAATTCACACTCCCGTGGGATCCGGTCCCTTTCATAAACCGGATGGCATCCTCCATTTGTATAACTTTCTTCTTAATGTCTCCAGTGTCTTTGTCTTCCCGGAGGTCTATGATTTCCCGTGTCGCCTTCTGGATCGGGGCCTCCTTGGGTACTTTAACATAGAGGGGAGAGATAGGTGTGGACATTTGGGTATCACCTTCCTTTTCGGGTTTTTTATGTCTCCTTGCACTGAGGGTTCAGTCTGACTGTTATGCTTAGATTCCTGAGATACTTTGCATTGTTCTCTTAACAAGGTCGTCATCTCAGCCATCTATTTCTTAAACTCCTCGACTTCATCTCGAGATACATGAATGGGTTCAGATGAGCTTCCTTCAACCATCTTAATCGGTGATGAACGGGCCTTCTTGGCTTGAAGTTGAGTTCTTGGACCAATCTGCACAAAATTGATATCTAGTTTAGACTGGATATTGGTGGACAGGGATGCATGATATGCTATGCATCAGTTTAATGGTTTTTTAATCTTTTCCTATAACACAAAGGGTTAGTCGATTTGATTATTGGAATAGAAGGATGTACGATAGTTTAAGATGATTGCCATTTATATATGCAGAAAAGTAAATAGGGCATAAAGAAGCATACCGCGCGTTTGGTTTATCAGAGGCTGACCTATCTTAGGGTTACTCTCACGGGCTGTTTGAAATTGGTTCCCAGATCTTCGTAATTTACTTGATGAAAACATCTATTTTTCAATTGGAGCGGATCTGAGTGGTGCCTTTCCTGAGCCTCGTAATGGAAACACCCAGAGGAGTCCAATAATAAATAACCGACGGGATTGCCTCCTAATAGAGGTACCACACAACATACATTCACATATATTCACATCCTCACTGTATGTAATATGATGACATTGTGCGAAGCACTAATATATTATTCGAGGCACTAATACAAAATGCTTAAAATTGATACAGTTATCAAAAAAAGATCATTCACACAAGATGCACATACAGAACGAAATCAAAAAGTTTGATCGCGGCTTAAGCCCTCTTTAATCCTCAGCAGAGTCGCCACCTGTCGACGCTGGGAAGAAAATCCTTCTTATCTTTGTTTGTTTTTTTTTTGTTTTGAAGAAGGAATTACTGTCTTCTCTTTTTTAGAGGAAAAAGAGAGAAATGTCCGTCTGTGATGGCCCCAAAATAGGTTCAATACTCAACCCATTCTGAGTCGCCAAATATATGGTACATAATTCAAATACAATCTTTTATAACATACGGTCGTGCAAAATACGACCACACATACTGTGAGTCTTAATACAAATCGTATATAATACGAAATATAAACATTCAATTTCAGTCCTCTTTTATTACAATTATTATCACACTATTTTATAAAGATAGTGAGGACTACTACTGCTCTACTCTGACCATCACATTAATCCCCGATTAGTTCCTGCAACATTCTCATTCCCTGAAGAGGACAATAGATGAAAAGGGTGAGCTCAACTAGCCTAGTAAAGAATATTACGACTAAGATAATAAAGAATAATTTATCGTTAGTCTTCAACAAATCAGATAAAATATTATGGACAACAAGTTTTAGATCAACAACTGCAGCGAAAATAACAATTCATTAGAAGAGTTAAGTAGAGAATGAAGTCTACTATCTTCTATGATTTAAAAGTCCATCATCAATATTTTATCCCTGTAACATCAATCAATATACATCTCGAATCAAATATTCATCTTTGCACTACGGGCCAAAGATATTCATTTGTATCATCAGTTAGTCATGTTCATCTCAACACCTGTTCATCTTTGCACTACGGGCCAAAGATATTCATCAGCTAATCATTCATCTTTGCTCTACAGGATAAAGATATTCAGTTATATCACCATTTAGGACTGAGGATGATGAAAAATAATATAAATAACGAATCTAGTGAGATAAAGGACAAAGATTAGGTATTCGTAATTTAGTTTATCCAAGTTTAAGAATACTCTATAATAATCAATTGTGGAGCAAAATTCAAGAATGAAGTTCAAAACTTGGATCCAATCAAAGATAAGAACCATAATAGACAACTTGGATAAATAAAAAATAATATTTTTTCTATGAATAGTGCCGTATTCGTGAATAGTATCGTATATGTGAATAGTGTCGTATACGTGAATAGTGACCCCGAAATGAAAAGGTAAAAATTTTATAATAAAATTCATACCAACATTCTAATGAAATGATACTAAATGAAACGCAAAATTCGAAGAATTTTTGATCATTTCAGGAATTATAGAAGCAATACTTACCATAGTAAGTTTTAATTTGGGTATATGAAATGAAATATAATCGCTTTCATAATATGAAATATGAAAGAAAATAATATTTCTTACGAGTATTGCAATAAAATAATATCCTTTACCTCAGTAGAAACTGGATTTGACTGAAATATCGGATACTATTCTGAGAAAATCTTGCACAAAAAGCTACACTCAAAGTATCCTTATACTCAAGAGAAATACTCACAATACTATAGAATAAGAATTTCTGATATAAAAATGGTGTGTTCTATTTATAGTGCAACACGGAGGAAAAATTAAACAAGGCTGCCTAATATTCCTCAGCCCACCTGCCTAACCTCTCCCTTTCTTTTGCCTAACTCTTATCATTTCAAAGGTTGGGGGCCCACCATTTTGGAACAAGCTTTGCAGGCAACATTTTTCACCACCCATCACTTTTATCACATGTATTTATATATATATATATATATATATATATATATATATATATGTAATACTATTATTATAATATATTTAAATGAATATTTTATCAGAGAAGATAATTGCCAAAATTTCAACAAATATTTCATTCTAAAAAAACTATTTCATTTATATCAAAATTGAAATGAATATTTCCTTATCATATAAATTAATAATTAATTATTCACAAATAATATTACAGAACTACAATATTGACAACCAGGTCGTTCCCAGGAAAGAGGGGGCTTTCCGGTAAGGATTTCTCCTTACTGGAGCGCAATTAGATTAACCTAACCCCTTTCCTTGACAGAACTTCCTTAGACATTGCCAATAATTCTATCTAATAATATTATTCAAATAATATGAATTATTGATTTAATAATTCGAAATCCTGTGCAATGACAATTATTAAATCAATAAAATAGTATGCAATTATCAATGTAGCAATTATTGAATCAATAATATAAAATATTGAACAGTAATTACTGTAACAATTATTGAGTAGTGACTTCTTACGTAAGAATCAATAATTAGAATTACTGTGCAATACAGTGTGCTACTGTGCAACACCGCGTATTACTATATTTTAACCACCGGGTATTTCAACAGTTTTAACGGTAACAACCACGTCGTTATTTTTAGAAAAACTTATTCTTGTCGTTTTTTTCATCCGACAGTTTTTCGTTATGGGGCCCACCAATGATTGCGCCGTCGTACGAATATTCCTCGACACAATGAATATTTTATGGCCACTTGCTTACTTTGCAAAATTTGCATATGTCACCCCATAACTTATCACATTTATCAAATCAATACCTTACTATTTCAAAATAATATATAAAAAAAATTTAAATCTTTATTCATAAAAGTTGGGGTCTTACACCGACTTTCCTAAGTTGATGTTATTTTACCCTTTCGCTTTCGCTATGTCTTTGGGATTTCGTTTAAAGGGTGAGGTTTTAGGAAATCGGTACCGACATAAATGTCGACGATTTTGAAAAGATTGATTTAATTTTAATGATTGGCCCGAAATGAGACAGAGTCGCCAGTTGGTATGGTTTACATGGATGTACCAACTCATCCGAGTTTTAATAGTTTTTCGCAAGTTGGTCCAATACGTGACTCCGAAAGATTGGTCTTGAAACCTGATAAGTAGGTTTTATACCTACTTATTGTTTATCAACTTTCTAGGATTATGGTTTAATCTCAGGTATTTTAGTGTCTTTTGATATGTTTTATCTTTGTTTTATAGATTTCAGTCAGGAAACTCAAATAGCATGGAATGGCATGATAAAGGCATGAATTTGGCATGAAATGGGCTAAAAGGCTTTACGGAGAGCTTATGATGAACCAAAGGTGGAGTTGGCATGGGGAGATAGTTTATGGCTTGTGCAAGTGACCTATGTTCAGAATCATAGAAAACAAGTGAAGGTGAAAGAAGCAGCAAGAAAGCAGAGAAGATCAACATTGCACCAGAAAACACCAGCAGAAATCACAGAGTCGCGCGGCCGCGCCGGTTGGAAGAAGAAGAAGCGCGCGCCCGGGCCCCAAATACACTATGCGGCCCCGCGGCCGCGCCGGTTAAGACTTAGGAAACTATTAACTTTTCATTTATTCATTTAGGCTGAGGGTGTATTCCATATGTGGGTGTAATTTGCAAAGGACGAAAAGAGAGTTTTTTCATAATTTAGTTTTATTTTACTATTCTAGGGTTTAGAGAGCTAGAGAGGATTTGGAGCTTCACTTCTTCTCTCTTCTAGTTCTAGTAGATTTTCATTGTTAGGGTTTCATTTTGGACTTGATTATGATCTGAAACTGAGCTTGAAAGCTGCATTTGAAAGGAGGATCATCAAATTTGCTATTCCATCTCTCTTAATCCCTTACTTTCATATTTGCTTCCAATGTTTAGATCAAATCCCATAATGGTTATTGGTTCATAGATGAACTAACCACCATTATGGGATTCTAATGAATCTTATTGCTTAGTTCAGAATTGTATGCCTCATTGATATGTATGATTGATTATATATGAATTACGTAGCATGGTTTTGTGTATTGATTAGATGCTTGATCACCGTCTACTTTAATAGTTTATATGGAATTGAAAGAGGAAGTATAAACTCAAATTTTTCCTTGCTAGCATATGTTCATGAAATTTGCATGCGATGAATTTTGTGATTCGTAATTCGGATAGACATATACCGGCTTACCTTATGTAGCCAATTGAAAGCTTGAACTTAAATCGGTATTGATTGTATGTCACATAGACATATAGTGACTTAGGTTTTATTCATGTTCATGTGAATTCTATCTCGTTTGTGGATTTTATATGATATGGACTTGGTATGTTGAAAAATAGTTATTTCTCACATTCGTGCTCTCAACTAGTAATCCTAAGTAATTAATTATGCTTAATATGAGGTGTGTAATCTAGATGATGCAATAAGTGAAGTTAGGATCCCATACTTCTCCAATTTGAATCCATCGTCTATAAATTAGTAATTTCAGTTTATAATCATTTTAGATATTAATTCACACTTGGATACTCGTTTGAGCAGCCGAAAATAGCTATAGAATTATTGCATGATAGTTTAATCATAATTACTTTTCTCCGTGGGAACGATACTTTACTTACTCTTTATTACTTGTTGACCGTGTATACTTGCACGCGTTTGTATCTGTTTTGTTAACATTGAAACGGAGCAACAAGTTTTTGGCGCCGTTGCTAGATAACAGTTGTTACTTTTAATACTATTGACATTAATTTTTGTTAGATTTATCTGACTTGAACAACTCACTTCTTATCTCATTTCTATTTTATTTTTATTTGTGTTTCAGGTACTTGTAGAGCTTGGAGAGCGAACACAAGAACTACTAACACACAAGAGGACCCTGAACAGCCAGTACAAATGGCAGCCGAAGAACAGAGAGCGTTGAGGGATTAGTCAATGCCTAAAATCAATGATTTACAAGCCAGTATAGTCAGACCAGAGTTAGCTGCAAACACTTTTGTGATCAAACCAGGGATAATTCAGATGGTTCAGAACACAGTCCTTTTTGGGGGTACAGCTACAGAAGATCCTAATGAGCATATCCTGAGTTTTATCGAGATTTACGACACATTCAAGTACAACAATGTGTTAGATGATGCGGTAAAACTTTGATTATTTCCATTCACCTTGAGGGATAAAGCGAAGAGTTGGTTGCATTTGCTACCATCAGGCTCAATCACTACGTGGGAGGACTTAGCACAGAAGTTTCTCGCAAAAAATTTTCCCATGACTAAGACTGCTCAGATGAGGAGTGCCCTATCTCAGTTTACATAAGAACAAGGGGAATCTTTGTATGAGGCATGGGAGCAATATAAAGAGATGCTAAGGAAATGCCCGCATCACAGAATGCCAGACTGGATGGTAATCAGCTCGTTTTATAATGGATTGGGATGGCAATCAAGGTCAATCATTGATGCCGCATCAAGAGGAGCTCTATGGGCCAAGAGCTATGAGACATCGTATGACTTAATTGAGACCATGGCGGCCAATGAATATCAGAATCTGACATCTATAATGCAGAAACCAAAAGTGGCAGGAGTCTTGGATATGGATGCCGTCACAGCCCTTTCAGCTTAAATGGCGACGATGTCAAAGAAAATTGACTCTGTGGCTGAAAACAGAGTTCAACAAGTTGTTTTCGTATGTGAGTTGTGTGCCGGATCACACCCAACAAAACAATGTGCCATCACTACAGAGTTGGTTCAGTTCATCAGTAACTATCAAAACCTCAGAATCAATTTTCGACTTCATACCATCCAAACAATAGAAACCATCCTAATTTCAGTTGGAGTAATAACAACCAAAGTGCTCAACAGTCTCAATATCAACCATATCAACAACAAAAATCTCAACCGCAACAGTCACAACAATAGTATGCCCCTAGACCGTCACATCCTCCCGGATTTCATCAACAACAGCATCAGCACAATCCAGCTCCTAGTCAACAATCAGAGGAGAAAACTGATATTGAAGAGCTCAAGTTATTGGTTAAGAGTCAAGCGGTGTCTATCAAAGCATTGGAGACTCAGATAGGCCAGATTGCCAATGCACTCATTAACAGATCGCAAGGAACTCTATCGAGCAATACTGAAGCAAACCCAGGAAGACGGGACGGCAAGGAACAATGTCAACCCATTATATTAAGTTTTGGGAAGCAGACTGCTGATCTGGAGACTAGCGCGGCCGTGCCCCAGGAAGAACAAAACCTGGCGCGGGCGCGCCCATGTGCAGAAAATGCTGAAGAACTTTTGAAAGATGGGAAAGATGGGGGCAATACAGTTGAGTCAGAAAAGGAGGTACCCATTGAGAAAATCAAGGCTAAACCACAAGTGATCTACCCTCCTGTACCATACCCTCAGAGGATTCAGAAACAGAGATTAGACAAGTTGTTCGCGAAGTTTTTGGGAGGTGTTCAAGAAACTGCAGATTAATATTCCTTTCGCTGAAGCTTTGGAACAAATGCCAAGCTACGTAAAGTTTATGAAAGAGATACTGTCAAGGAAGAAGAAGCTAGAGGACTATGAAACAGTGGCCTTAATAGAGGAAAGCAGTGCAGTCTTACAAAGAAAATTACCTCCAAAGCTCAAAGATCCAGGGAGTTTTACGATACCATGCTCTATTGGGAAGTTGTCCTTTAATTAGTGCTTATGCGACTTGGGGGCAAGTATAAACTTGATGCCTCTATCGGTATTCACTCAGTTGGGATTGCCAGCTCCTAAGCTGACAAGTATATCATTGCAGCTAGCCGATAGGTCCATCACCTACCCAAGAGGTATCGTAGAAGATGTGTTGGTGAAGGTAGATAAGTTTATCTTATTTATCGATTTTATCATTCTGGATTTCGAAGAGGATAAAAATAAACCAATCATTCTTGGGAGACCATTTTTAGCTACTAGGCGAACACTCATAGATGTACAGAAGGGAGAACTAACTATGAGGGTTCAGGACCAAGAGGTTACATTTAATATCTTTAAAGCTATGAAGTTTCCCACAGATGAAGAAGAATGCTTCAGAGTTGATACGGTCAACAGGGTACTGAATGAGGAGACTGAACATTTGATGAGTATGGATCTATTAGAGAGTGTTCTACTGGGAGACTCTGACATGGAGGAGACATATGTGGTGGAGTACATCTAAATTTTGAACACAGTGCCTTAGATGAGAAAGTTTAAGATTCCCATCGAACCACTCGAACATACCGAGAAGTCATCAGTGCGACTAAAGCCTTCTCTTGAGATGGCTCCCACACTTGACCTTAAACCTCTTCTTGATCATTTGAGATATGCATATCTGGGAGAATCTTCCACGTTACCGATTATCATTGCTTTTGCTCTTTCATCCTGTCAGGAAAGCAAGTTGCTGCGGGTTCTAAGAGAGTTCAAATCAGCTATTGGGTGGACCATAGCTGACATCAAGGGGATCAACCCCTCGTACTGCATGCACAAGATACTCATGGAGGATGACAGTAAACCATCAATAGAGCAACAATGAAGATTGAATCTGATTATAAAAGAGGTTATAAAAAAGGAGATCCTCAAGTGGTTAGATGCTAGAATAATTTATCCAATCTAAGACAGCTCTTGGGTAAGCCCGATGCAGTGCGTCCCGAAGAAGGGAGGCATGACAGTTGTGTCAAATGAGAAGAATGAGCTTATACCTACCAGGACAGTGACGCGATGGAGGGTCTGCATGGACTATCACAGATTGAATAAAGCTACAAGGAAGGACCACTTCCCTCTCCCGTTCATTGACCAGATGCTAGATAAGTTAGCAGGACATGACTACTATTGCCTCTTGGATGGTTATTCAGGGTATAATCAGATTGTTATAGCCCCAGAGGACCAAGAAAAGACTACCTTCACGTGCCCGTACTGTACCTTTGCATTCAGGATGATGTCTTTCGGGCTATGCAACGCTTCAGCCACTTTCCAGAGGTGTATGATGGCAATATTCTCTGATATGGTCGAACAAAATGTAGACGTCTTCATGGAAAATTTCTCTGTCTTTGGAGACTCTTTTGATATCTGCTTGGAGAATCTGGAATTGGTCTTAAAGAGGTGTGTTGAGACTAACTTAGTACTGAACTAGGAAATGTGTCATTTTATGGTACAGGAAGGCATTTATTTTGGGCCACAAAGTTTCTGGGAAAGGTTTAGAGGTGGACAGAGCAAAATTGGAGACCATTGAAAGTTTACCGCCACCAACCTCAGTAAAGGGGGTTCGTAGTTTCCTCAGGCACGCAGGATTTTATCGTTGCTTTATAAAAGACTTCTCAAAGATCACTAAGCCTTTATGTAGTTTACTTGAGAAGGATGTCCCATTCAGATTCGACGAAGAATGCCTAGTTTCCTTTGAGCATTTAAAGAAGAAATTGACTACGGCACCCATTATTACAGCTCCTAACTGGTCTCTTCCATTTGAATTAATGTGCGATGCTAGTGACTTTGCTGTCGGAGTCGTCTTAGGACAACACAGGGATAAGGTTTTTCATGTGATATACTATGCAAGCAAAACCCTGACGGATGCCCAACTGAACTACACCACCACAGAGAAGGAGCTTCTAGCAGCGGTATATGCTTTTGATAACTTCAGGTCTTACTTGATTGGGACAAGGGTAGTCGTATACACCGGTCATGCAGAAATTCGATACTTGATTAGTAAGAAAGATGCTAAGCCTCGTCTCATCCGGTGGATACTTCTTCTACAAGAATTTGATTTGGAGATCAAAGATAGAAAGGGGACCGAAAACCAAGTGGCTGACCACTTATCTCGAATGGAAAACCCGAGAATGACCACAAATGACAAAGTAATGATTAATGAGTCCTTCCCGGACAAACAGTTATTCATGGTGCAAGGCAAAATGCCCTGGTTTGCGGACTTTTTGAACTTCCTAGTGAGCAATATTATCCCTTCTGACTTCACTAGAGCCCAGAAGAAGAAGTTCCTACATGATGCTAGATGGTATAGTTGGGATGAGCCGTATTTGTTTAAGTAGTGTGCTGATAGGATGATAAGACGGTGCATCCCAGAAAGTGAGATGGATAGCATACTTCAAGATTGCCACTCATCAGTTTATGGAGGACACTACAGGGGTAAGAGGACAGCTGCCAAGGTACTTTAGGTAGGCTTTTATTGGCCAACATTGTTTAAAGATGCTTATAACTTCGTCCAAAAATGTGACTGTTGTCAACGAGTAGGCAATATATCCAAGCGGAACGAGATGCCTTTAAATATGATTCTAGAGGTCGAGATCTTTAACGTCTGGGGGATAGACTTTATGGGTCCTTTTGTTTCGTCATGTGGAAATCTATATATCTTGCTGGCAGTGGATTACGTGTCTAAGTGGGTAGAAGTAGTAGCCTTACCTACTAATGATGCTAGAGCGGTCTTGCGTTTTCTTTAGAAGAGTATATTCACACGCTTCGAGACCCCTAGTGCCATCATAAGTGATGAAGGAACCCACTTCTGTAATCGTCAGTTTATTGCACTTTTGGCCAAGTATGGGGTGAATCACCGTATTGCTACGGTGTACCATCCCCAAACGAACAGCCAAGCTGAGGTATTGAATCGTGAGGTGAAACGAATATTAGAGAAAATTGTGAATCCCACGAGGAAGGAATGGTCCCTAAAGCTTGACGATGCAGTGTGGGCATATAGGACTGCCTAAAAGACACCACTGGGTATGTCGCCATATCAGCTTGTGTATGGGAAGGCCTGTCACCTTCCCATGGAACTTGAACACAAGGCCTACTGGGCTATAAAGAAGCTGAATTTTGACTTGAAGGCTGCAGGGGAGAAGAGGCTTCTCCAACTTAATGAGCTCGACGAATTCAGACTGCAAGCCTATGAAAACTCCAAGCTGTATAAAGAAAAGGTAAAACAGTGGCATGACCGAAAGATCATGGAAAACACATTTGTGCTGGGGCAAGCAGTGTTGCTGTATAACTCTCGTCTCAAACTCTTTCTTGGAAAGCTTAAATCACGGTGGTCGGGCCCCTTCACAGTGAAAAAGGTGTTTCCATATGTCACAGTGGAGATTTTCGACCAATACCCAGACAAGCCTTTCAAAGTGAATGGAAAAAGGTTGAAACATTATTATGGCGGCGAGGTCAATTGAGAGAAGGTCGCCTCGATTCTTTCCACCACTTAACCAATTCAGACAGAGTCGAGCTAATGGACTGTAAACAAGCGCTCGATGGAAGGCACCCCATCATTTCTCTTTTCTCCCTTATATATAATTCTTTTCATATTTCTATTTCTCCCTCTTGTTTAATTCTGGTTACATGACTCTATATTTTCCTTCCCCCTATTTAATTCTACGCATTTTAAAAAAAATTAAAAATTTTTGAACAGTTTAGGTGTTAGGAGCTTAGTGCCTATATTTTTGGACTTGGGCATTATTGCATATGTTTTTGGGAATTAGAAGCTTATTGAACATATTTTTGGAGTATGAGCATATTGCATATACTCATATATAGTATTTTTGAGGATGCACATATATATGATTCACTTATATAGCATTGCTAAGGATTTAAGCGTATATACATCTTATATAGGTAAATTGTGAATATGGAATCAAGTTACATCTCATTTTTGAATGCTATATGTGCAGGATAGAAATTGCATTTGAGTTGCTGCTTAAGCCTTCATTTCATGCTGCAGAAAATAAGAATTTTTGGCTGGGCTCAGGGCAGCACGGCCGCGCATCCATCAAGCCTAAATACAGGGCAGCCTCGCCAATGTGCAGTGCCAGAGGCCAGTTTTAAAGAGCCGCGCTCCCATGCCGTACTCATATCTAAGTCCTACGCGGCCGCGGCCGACTCCAATTGCCTGCCGATTAAAATTTTTAAAGTATTCGACCCCATCCCTTATTTCCTCTTCCTATATGATCGAGACTTCCTCTCAAAACACAAGCCCTACCTCCGATAATAACCTTTGAACCTACATATATCCTTATTCCATCTCTCTCACAAACCCTAACCCCATTGCTCTTGTGACACCCCCAAATCCGGTATCTTAATTTCTACAGGATTTGGTGTTCACTGTTCCAATATCATACAACTATCTACCCATAAATAATGAAATTCATTTATTAGATAAATAAATCATCATCTTACATCTTCTGAAATAAAAGTACATCATAAATCCCAGGTTATACTTAACCTTAAATATCTGTTGCGGAAACGTAAATAAATAAGTCTTAAATCATCACACATAAATCTTAAACTTTAACATTATTCATGACAACACAAATCTTCATCACTTGTTAGCTTTTCCTTTGCCCTTGCTACTAGAAGGTACATCACTTCGTTCATTATTAGCTGCAATGTTATTATGCAAGAGTGAGCACGGATGCCCGCAAGTATAAAAATATGACAGAATAATAACATGCGAGTGAAAGAATTCTGAATAACAGAAAGCTCAACATTTGAATCAAGAATATTAACCAAGAGTCAAATTACTTCTCAACTTTTGAATCAAGAATATTAATCAAGAGTCAAATTACTTCTGAGGGTCATTAAGACCTTGAACCGAGTCTTAGGTTGTCAAGTATATTAACCTTTCCAACCTTTAATAGTCACATGACTATAGACTTTACTTCTCGTACGTAGGGAGATCAGCCCTTCGTACTGATACTGTGCACATTATCTTAACGCTTTAAGCATCTTCATTAATTCCCTATATTAGGGTTGTTCATCTCAGTTTGACATCAGAATCCGTACCAAATAAAGTTGGTTTGGATAACTCAATAAATGATATTCAAATTGAATATTAACTTCTCAAGGTATACAATCGAATAAGTATTGTACACTTAAATGATACTTTTAAAAGAATCATGGCATCTCATGTGAAATTCTAAACTTGGATATTCAAGAGTAAGAATTTGCTCAATAATAGTAATTAAGCATAGCAATTGCTTAATTTAAAGAGTTTAGTTTAGGAAACTTGCCCAACAATAATAATAAGTTAGGGATAGAAAACTTGCTCAATTTAAAGAGTATAGTTAGGAAACTTGCTCAAATATAAAGATTTGAGTTTAGGAAACTTGCCTCGTGCGCAAGCTACAATTATTACTCACTTCTTTAATTACTCTTACCTATCAATACATTCACAATATCAATTAATCACAAGTTCGATATGATTATTGATTTACAATAGTATTCTTCAAACTCATTATTAGGTTTTCAAATAATGGTTTACGTTGATTAAATAATCACGTAACTTAAGTTATTAACTTGTATTAGTAACTCATTACATACACAACATGTCATCATGTTAATTAGATTTAAAATAATGTCTTAATGTTTATAACACATTATTTAACCTTTACAAATAATAATTTAAATCACGTAATTAATTTATTAATTAATCACATAACATAAATTATTAAACTCATATCAATATTTTATTATATTTATACAACATGTGTTCATGTTCATTAGACTCAAAACACATTTCACAAATTTCCAACACTTAGCAAAAAAAATTTCAAAATTTTCGGACAGGCGCGGCCGCGCTCCATTTTGCCTTGCAGCCGGCGAGGCCGCTGCGAAAATTTCAAAATCTGAAGTTCGCGAACGAACACAGATTTTCTCCCATTTTCACCCAATTCACATCATTATACTGATTTATAATGTTACCCATTAAGTATAAACTTCACAGGAACATTATATATCACTTATAACATGTTCTTAACATTCCAAGTCATGTAATTAAACAAATTAACATATTAATTTTCACTGTTCTTCAAAACTTTCAAGAGTTTAATGAAAAACATAAAAAAAATCTCCTTACGGATTCGTTACTACACCGAATTCATTTATTTCAATTCCATTTTCTTTGTCTTAACATATACAATCATATTCATGTATCAATTTAAATATAAACATATGATTTAATCATTAATTTAACCCATATGGGTTATTCACCCATATTCAATACTCTGTAATTTCATCAAACCCATTTATTAACAAAGTTATTTGGTGTGATCAGTGTAAATCATGGATACATGATCCAACACATAATACTAACATATATGGTCACATATATAATAACCTCACACTTTAATTTTCCAAAAATAAGCACTGACAGAGAAATTTTACAACATCGTAGAAAACTCTGTAACTTTTCGAAAAACCAATTAAGGCCAAATTATATAAAATTGATTACTTTAAAACATGTATATACGTTAGAAAACATGTTATAATTACATACCCATATAGATAAAGCCATATCATAACCCAATTGGAAAACCCAATTTTTCACAGACTTTAGAATACGTATGTGAAAAACTTTAATTTTGAAAACATAAAGAAGAATTACCATTTAGTTAGTATGAAGATAATCAATTGCTAACAACACAATGATCTCTCAAGTCTTCTTTTCTCAATTTCTCTCAATGCCTTCTTCTTTTCTCTCTGATTTCTCTCTCAAGTTTCTCTAACTTTTCTCTGATAATGACTTAGAATAATGACTTAGAACAACGAATATACGTATTATATAAGTATCCGTTGTATTAACAACGGATAAACTTCTCCTAAAGCCCTGTTTGCCTTCCTCTTCTTTTCTTTCCCCATTTATTTTAATAAACTAATTTACTATATAGTTAATTGTCACCTTACTTATTGATTAATTAATTTTATTTAAATTAATTAAATAAAATAAGATAATTCACATTAAATCACATTGTCACATAATTAATATTTTTATTTATTAATTATGTCAATTTATTAATTCATTAATTAATTATTAAATTAACTAAAGTAACATATGCTTATTTAATTAATTCAATTAATCAAATAAACTCCATTAAATATATTCTTTGAACTATTAAATTACTAAATATTAATTTAATTAATGTCACACATATAATTAAATTAATCTATCACAAATTCATGAATTAATTATTTAATTCAATAATTAAATCATTAAAAATATTTATTTATCTCCATAAATATTCAATATCTTTACAAAATTCTCGTTCGTCACATCTTTCCCCCCTTAAAAGGATTCTGTCCTCAGAATCGCTGTTCGATTAATAATTTCGTCCCATCACATTCTCATAACCAAAATATTTATTTATTTCAATAAATATTCAAAACAACTTTGCAAAACTCTCGTTTGTCACATCTTTCCCCCCTTAAAAGGATTCTGTCCCAGAAACACGTTCACCTATTCAAGAAAATAAGTGTGGATAATTCTTCATCATATTCTCTTCGAGTTCCCACGTAGCTTCTTAAGCGTTGTGGTTCCTCCAAATTACCTTAACAGAAGGTATTACTTTGTTCCTGAGAACTTGCTCTTTCCTGTCAACAATCTGAATAGGAACTTCTTCATATGATAAATATTTCTCAAATTGTAGGGGTTCATATTCTATCACATGTTTGTAATCGGGTTTATAACGTCGTAATACCGATACATGGAAAACGTTGTGGACATGCTCTAGTGCCGGAGGTAAAGCTACCTCATAGGCTACTTTTCCAATTCTTCGGAGTACCTCAAAGGGTCCAATGAACCTCGGGCTCAATTTTCCCTTCTTACCAAATCTGATCTTTCCCTTCCAAGGAGAGACCTTCAAAAATACAAAACTACCCGATTCAAACACTACATTCTTGCGGTGTGGATCGGCGTATTTCTTCTGCCTATCCTGAGCCGCTACTAATCTTGTCCCAATTACTTTAACTATTTCTGCCATTTGTTGGACTAACTCTGGTCCTAGCAATTGTCTTTCACCAACTTCATCCCAGTACAGTGGAGTTCTGCACTTTCTACCGTACAATGCTTCTTAAGGCGGCATACCAATACTAGCGTGGTAACTATTATTATAACCAAATTCTACAAGTGGCAAATGATCATCCTAATTGCCTTTAAAATCCATTATGCATGCTCTAAGCATATCCTCTAATGTTTGGATCGTTCTTTCACTTTGCCCGTCAGTCTGAGGGTGATAAGCGGTGCTCATCCTCAACTGTGTTCCCATGCATTCTTGCAGTCGCTTCCAAAAATTCGATGTGAAGCGCGGATCACGGTCAGAAATAATTGACACTGGCACCCCGTACCTCGAATCTCTTTTACATATAACTTCGCCAATTGTTCTAGGTTAAATCTGATTTTGATCGGAAGAAAGTGTGCGGATTTCGTTAATCGGTCGACGATAACCCATACTGCGTCATAGCCTTTTTGGGTCGTCGGAAGGCCAACAACAAAATCCATTGTAATATGTTCCCATTTCCATTCTGGGATTTCTAAAGGTTGTAACAAACCACTTGGCCTTTGGTGTTCTGCCTTGACCCTTTGGCAAGTCAGACACTTGGAAACACAATCGGCAACGTCTTTCTTCATATTTGGACACCAAAAGTGTTGTCGTAAATCCTGATACATCTTGGTACTTCCGGGGTGAATGGAATACCTCGAACTATGAGCCTCGCTCAGAATGTCCTCCTTAATTTCTGGTATTGGTGGTACCCAAACCCTACTTTCAAATCTCAACAATCCTTCGTTGTCTATTTTAAATCTAAGTTCAGTCCCTTCAGATATCTTTTTCTTTACTTCCTCACATTCGTTATCCAGGATTTGTGCTTCCTTAATCTTATCCAATAAAGTTGTACCAGCTTGCATCTGGAACAGTTTCTCGTCAGTCTACATTGGACATCCTACTTCCAATTCCAGCTTTTCCATTGCTGAAATCAATTCTTCCTGTGCTGTCAGCATCATCAACTTTTCTCGACCCTTTCTGCTTAAGGCGTCGGCTACAACATTCGCTTTTCCTGGGTGGTATAAGATATCACAATCATAATCCTTTATTAACTCCAGCCATCTTCTTTGGCGCATATTCAAGTCTTTCTTTGTGAAAATATACTTCAGACTCTTATGGTCTGTATATATTTCACACTTCTCACCATAGAGATAGTGTCTCCAAATCTTTAAAGCGAATACCACCGCAGCCAATTCCAAATCATGGGTTGGATATCCCTTCTCGTAATCTTTTAGTTGTCGTGACGCATACGCAATGACTCTACCGTTTTGCATAAGCACACAACCTAGCCCTTTATGCGACGCATCACTATATACCACAAAATTTCCTGTGTCATCCGGAAGGGACAACACAGGTGCTGTACTTAACCTTCTCTTAAGTTCTTGAAAACTTTCCTCACATTTCTCCGTCCAAACGAATTTCACAACTTTCCTTGTCAAATTCGTTAACGGAGTGGCGATCTTGGAAAAATCCTGAATAAATCTTCTATAGTAACCAGCTAATCCAAGAAAACTTCTTACTTCCGACGGTGTTTTCGGCTGATCCCAATTCATCACCGCTTCGACTTTGGAGGGATCCACCGAAATTCCGTCCTTATCAATCACATGTCCGAGAAATTGCACCCTTTTAATCCAGAATTCACACTTTGAGAATTTGGCATACAACTTCTCTCTTCTTAATACTTCTAACGTCAACTTCAAATGCTCAACATGTTCTTCCTTGGTCTTAGAATAGACCAATATATCATCAATAAAAACCACTACAAATTTGTCCAGAAACGGCTTGAACACTCCATTCATTAGGCCCATAAATGCTGCAGGCGCATTTGTTAGACCAAATGACATAACCAAAAATTCGTAGTGACCATATCGTGTCCTAAACGCTGTCTTTGGGACATCTTCGGGCCTCACCTTCAACTGATGATAACCACTTCTCAGGTCTATCTTCGAGAAATATCTCGCTCCTTTTAATTGATCAAACAGATCATCAATCCTTGGCAACGGATACCTATTCTTAATGGTAACCTTGTTCAATTCTCTATAGTCAATGCAGAGTCGCATCGTTCCATCCTTCTTCTTAACAAATAATACCGGCGCTCCCCACGGTGATACGCTCGGTTGAATATATTTCTTGACCAACAGCTCTTGTAGCTGTACCATCAATTCCTTCATTTCTACCGGAGCCATCCGGTACGGTGCTTTCGATATTGGAGCCGTTCCTGGCACCAAATCGATAACAAAATATACTTCCCTGTCAGGCGGAAGTCCTGGCAGATCATCTGAGAAAACATCCACGAAGTCTCTTACGACTGGTATTTCTTTTAACTTTGAATTCTCTTTACGACTATCGACTATGTAGGCTAAATACCCCACACAGCCTTGTCTTAATAACTTCCTGGCCTGCATCATCGTCAGACAACTCGCTTGTCTAGGCGATTTGCTGCCATAAAACACAACCTTTGATGGAGTCATAAGGTTAATACATTTCTTCTGGCAATCAATTACGGCTCCATAATTGAATAGCCAATCCATTCCTAGGATAACGTCAAATTCCCCAAGTTTAATCGGGATCAGATCTACATTCATAACGTTACCCTTAATATCCACTCTACAGTTCTTGTGTATATACTTAACAGGAATTACTTCCTTGTTCGCAATCTCTATGTTCATAGGGATTTCTAATTCGTCTTTAAGCAATTCTAAATTCTTTGCAAAGTCATCGGATATAAATGAACAAGTAGCACCCGAATCAAATAAAACATAAGCATTGACTTTATTGATCGAAATGATACCTGACACCACATCACGAGACTGCACAGCGTCTTGTACGGTCATGTTAAATGTCCTTGCAGTTGGTCGGTTTGTTGAAGTCGGTCCGGTAATGGTAAGAGGATTTCCACTATTATTTCCCTTATGTCCACCTGACCCTGCCCCTCCAGATGCCTTCTTTGGACAGTCTCTAGCCAAGTGATCCTTTGACCCACATGTGTAGCAGGCGCTCTTCTTAGGGTTAGGGCAGTTAGGTGCTATGTGGCCTTCCTGACCACAGTTGTAACAAACTCTTTTTCCTTTCATGCAGACTCCCAAGTGAGTCTTCCCACAGGTTGGGCATGGTTCTAACTTTTTCTTCTGACTACCTTGCTGACTTACAGACGACGGGTTGTCATTCCATTTTCGTTTATGATTATTAATTCCCCCTGTGTGATTGCCACTAGCCTTATTGTTTCCTTCACTATCATTCTTCTTCTTCTTTTGATCCTGATTGTACTTAGACACCGCTTCGCTTCCACCTTCAGCGAGAATTGCCTTCTCCAGAACTCCAGCAAAAGTGTTCAATTGAAACATCGACACCTTGCTATGCAACCAGGGTTTTAGTCCCTGTTCAAAACGCCTAGACTTTCTTTCGTCAGTATGCACCTGATATTGGGCAAACCTAGACAATTCGTTAAACTTTGCCGCGTAGTCGGGCACAGACATATTCCCCTGCTTCAACTCCAGAAACTGCACCTCCATTTGATTCTGGGAGCTGGTCGGGAAATACATCTTGAAAAACATTTCTTTAAACCTTTCCCAGGTTATTACACCTTCTCCTCCCCTGATCTTATTTGCCTGCCACCAATAGCTGGCTTCTGATTTTAACATAAATGTCGCGTAGGCGGTCTTCTGGTCCTCCCTAACACGGGCGACCTCAAAAATTTTCTCTATTTCCATAACCCAAGTCTGAGCTTCTATCGGGTTCGTGGAACCCTTAAAATCTGGCGGTCCCACTGCCTTAAAGTCTTTAAATGAGGTGTTTGGTGGAGCTTGAGGCTGATTGTTCATCGCTCCAGCCAACAGATTTACCAACTGCTGAACGGGGTTCGCATTGGAATCATTGTTGTTATTGGTTGACCCCTCTTGGGCTTGTCGACGATTTTGTCTCCTTCTTGGCGGCATATTTCTGTTAAGAATATATGTTCATTAGATCTTTATTAAATCTCTTAAATATTTAAGACTTAACTCAAATATTTAACATAACTATTTTAACTCTTTTCTTTTCAAATAACCTTTAATATTTTATTTAAATCAAAAGTTTTAAACATAGTACTATAGCATCTCTGCCATTTACTTCAACTATCCCAAGATAAAGAATCTTCAGGATTTAGTTTCTCAAAATATTCCTTTGTTTTTAATCACATCGGAATTTACATTAACTACTCCAAGGAGTATCACATAATGTTAAATACTTTAACCTACTCACTTAACCCATATCATCTTAAACAACTTTATTATTTTATTAAAACCAAAATCTTTTAATACAATACGATAGCATTTCTGCCATTTACATCAACTATCCTGAAATAAAGTTTCTACAGGATTTACATTATCACAATATTCCTTTGTTTATAATCACATCGGAATTTACATTATTTACGATTATTTAAACATTAACAATATCATATTATCCTACCACGGCCTACTAAGGCGTCGGACAGCTTCACTACGTTCCTCCTCTATAATGCGGGACATAGTCCTGCGATCTAACATATACCCAGGCAGTCCCTCGAACTGAATTGGATATCTCATAACTCGGTCCTGGCCCTCATCCATTGCCCTCAGAAACGTGTAGCACGTCTCTGCAACCTTAACTCTCTTCGCACGCGCATCATCCTCTGCCAGATCTGCACGTCGTGCATTTCTCACCCAAGCTTCTTCCACTATGGCGACTCTTTCAGATTTCTCTTTCAACTCATTCTTTAACTTATCTATCTCCTCTGTTCTCTACTCAGTTTGGCCTTTCTCATGAACCAAATCCCACTCCACATTGCCAAGACGGGTGTGGAGTGTCTCAATCTCACCACCCTGAGCAACTGACTGCTCCCTCAACTCCTGAATTGTATCTCGTAACTCTACATTGCGATCATACAATAAATCATACATATCATCACTAACAGAGTTCGGTGGGAACTCCTCAAGGTCTTCCTCCTCCTCTTCCTCTTCCTCTTCAGGGTCTTCCTCCTCCTCGGCTGCCTCAGCCGAGATCTCAACCTCCTCAGGGTCCTCCTCTGAGTCAATCTCTGGCTCATGCTCCTGACCAAAATCTGGATTTACAGGAGATGGCTCTGGCTGTACTAACTGCTCCCAGACAGTATGTATGTCCCGGGGCTCCTCATCTCTAGTCTCTAGGGGTACAACATCCCTGGGTTGACTAGCTCCTCCAGTATCTGACATCCTGACAAAATAAGTTTTAAGTCTTAGTTTTTACGTGATGTTAATCAATACTCTAACAAGTATGAACACATAAGCACATAGCACATAAGGTAATTTTATTATCTTTCTTAGAACTCAAATCAGAGTTGTCATTACTATCTTCATGAAGGCTACTATCCTAAGGTTTTTCCCCCACCTAAGGTTCATAACCTACGGCTCTGATACCAACTTGTGACACCCCCAAATCCGGTATCTTAATTTCTACAGGATTTGGTGTTCACTGTTCCAATATCATACAACTATCTACCCATAAATAATGAAATTCATTTATTAGATAAATAAATCATCATCTTACATCATCTGAAATAAAAGTACATCATAAATCCCAGGTTATACTTAACCTTAAATATCTGTTGCGGAAACGTAAATAAATAAGTCTTAAATCATCACACATAAATCTTAAACTTTAACATTATTCATGACAACACAAATCTTCATCACTTGTTAGCTTTTTCTTTGCCCTTGCTACTAGAAGGTACATCACTTCGTTCATTATTAGCTGCAATGTTATTATGCAAGGGTGAGCACGGATGCCCGCAAGTATAAAAATATGACAGAATAATAACATGCGAGTGAAAGAATTCTGAATAACAGAAAGCTCAACATTTGAATCAAGAATATTAACCAAGAGTCAAATTACTTCTCAACTTTTGAATCAAGAATATTAATCAAGAGTCAAATTACTTCTGAGGGTCATTAAGACCTTGAACCGAGTCTTAGGTTGTCAAGTATATTAACCTTTCCAACCTTTAACAGTCACAAGACTATAGACTTTACTTCTCGTACTTAGGGAGATCAGCCCTTCGTACTGATACTGTGCACATTATCTTAACGCTTTAAGCATCTTCATTAATTCCCTATATTAGGGTTGTTCATCTTAGTTTGACATCAGAATCCGTACCAAATAAAGTTGGTTTGGATAACTCAATAAATGATATTCAAATTGAATATTAACTTCTCAAGGTATACAATCGAATAAGTATTGTACACTTAAATGATACTTTTAAAAGAATCATGGCATCTCATGTGAAATTCTAAACTTGGATATTCAAGAGTAAGAATTTACTCAATAATAGTAATTAAGCATAGTAATTGCTTAATTTAAAGAGTTTAGTTTAGGAAACTTGCCCAACAATAATAATAAGTTAGGGATAGAAAACTTGCTCAATTTAAAGAGTATAGTTAGGAAACTTGCTCAAATATAAAGATTTGAGTTTAGGAAACTTGCCTCGTGCGCAAGCTACAATTATTACTCACTTCTTTAATTACTCTTACCTATCAATACATTCACAATATCAATTAATCACAAGTTCGATATGATTATTGATTTACAATAGTATTCTTCAAACTCATTATTAGGTTTTCAAATAATGGTTTACGTTGATTAATTAACTTGTTAATTAATCACGTAACTTAAGTTATTAACTTGTATTAATAACTCATTACATACACAGCATGTCATCATGTTAATTAGATTTAAAATAATGTCTTAATGTTTATAACACATTATTTAACCTTTACAAATAATAATTTAAATCACGTAATTAATTTATTAATTAATCACATAACATAAATTATTAAACTCATATCAATATTTTATTATATTTATACAACATGTGTTCATGTTCATTAGACTCAAAACACATTTCACAAATTTCCAACACTTAGCAAAAAAAAATTCAAAATTTTCGGACAGGCGCGGCCGCGCGCCATTTTGCCTTGCAGCCGGCGCGGCCGCGCGGCTGCGAAAATTTCAAAATCTGAAGTTCGCGAACGAACACAGATTTTCTCCCATTTTCTCCCAATTCACATCATTATACTGATTTATAATGTTACCCATTAAGTATAAACTTCACAGGAACATTATATATCACTTATAACATGTTCTTAACATTCCAAGTCATGTAATTACACAAATTAACATATTAATTTTCACTGTACTTCAAAACTTTCAAGAGTTTAATGAAAAACATAAAAAAAATCTCCTTACGGATTCGTTACTACACCGAATTCATTTATTTCAATTCCATTTTCTTTGTCTTAACATATACAATCATATTCATGTATCAATTTAAATATAAACATATGATTTAATCATTAATTTAACCCATATGGGTTATTCACCCATATTCAATACTCTGTAATTTCATCAAACCCATTTATTAACAAAGTTATTTGGTATGATCAGTGTAAATCATGGATACATGATCCAACACATAATACTAACATATATGGTCACATATATAATAACCACACACTTTAATTTTCCAAAAATAAGTACTGACAGAGAAATTTTACAACATCGTAGAAAACTCTGTAACTTTTCGAAAAACCAATTAAGGCCAAATTATATAAAATTGATTACTTTAAAACATGTATATACGTTAGAAAACATGTTATAATTACATACCCATATAGATAAAGCCATATCATAACCCAATTGGAAAACCCAATTTTTCACAGACTTTAGAATACGTATGTGAAAAACTTTAATTTTGAAAACATAAAGAAGAATTACCATTTAGTTAGTATGAAGATAATCAATTGATAACAACACAATGATCTCTCAAGTCTTCTTTTCTCAATTTCTCTCAATGCCTTCTTCTTTTCTCTCTGATTTCTCTCTCAAGTTTTTCTAACTTTTCTCTGATAATGACTTAGAATAATGACTTAGAACAACGAATATACGTATTATATAAGTATCCGTTGTATTAACAACGGATAAACTTCTCCTAAAGCCCTGTTTGCCTTCCTCTTCTTTTCTTTCCCCATTTATTTTAATAAACTAATTTACTATATAGTTAATTGTCACCTTACTTATTGATTAATTAATTTTATTTAAATTAATTAAATAAAATAAGATAATTCACATTAAATCACATTGTCACATAATTAATATTTTTATTTATTAATTATGTCAATTTATTAATTCATTAATTAATTATTAAATTAACTAAAGTAACATATGCTTATTTAATTAATTCAATTAATCAAATAAACTCCATTAAATATATTCTTTGAACTATTAAATTACTACATATTAATTTAATTAATGTCACACATATAATTAAATTAATCTACCACAAATTCATGAATTAATTATTTAATTCAATAATTAAATCATTAAAAATATTTATTTATCTCCATAAATATTCAATATCTTTACAAAATTCTCGTTCGTCACAGCTCTTCTACTCCCATTCCAATTCATCTACACCCCAATAATCACTACATCTTCTCTATAAAACCTATCCATCCCAGCAGCCCCTACCACCACATCATTCGGATGCACTTAAGAGTCAAATTAGGGATTGCGGGAGAAATTTAGATTGGGGGTTTTTCAGATTTGGAATTGCGAAAGGGATTAGGGTTGGTTCAAATCAGTTTGAAGAGGCACAAGTTTGGGGGAGTTTCTTCAACAATCATCTAGGGTTTTTCAAGGATAATTTTAGAAATTCTCATGGGTCCAAAGAGAGCACGCTCTGTCACTTTCGGATCACCCGCTAATAGTAGTCAAAACGAGGACACTGTGGATTTGACTAGGTTCATCAACCTTGAGGCCCAACTGGAGTATTATCGAATCGCGACCAAATCAATTGTAAAATAGCGGAGTCTAAAACTGACAAAAAAGGATGGCCAATTGCTTGCCATGATCAGAGAGATGGGTTGGTAAGGGGTTTGTGCAACATCGCCTCTTGTCCTGTTGGCTATTGTTTGTGAATTTTATGCCAACGCCAAGGAGACACAGAGTGGCTTCTCTTTTGTCTGGGGCAGAAACGTCGATTATCATCCGGCGGCAATCCGTGAGGTGTTAACCTTACCTCCAAACTAGGCTGACCAAGTGAATTGGGTCGAGGCGGAGCATTTTGAGACTGACCTAGACTAGTTTCTCATTGATTTGTGTGCACCAGGCACGAAGTGGAAGTATAGGCACGACATAGATGAGCCCACCATTTTCCCCGCCTCCGCTCTGAATAAATATGCCAAGGTATGGAATCTGTTCTTATGTGCCAATTTGATGCTGCCATCCACTCACCAGCACGAGATTACGGTCGAGAGGGCTATCATTCTTTGGGGTATCATCACTGGGAAGCATATTGATGTTGGCCATTTGCTCCATTAGAACATGTTGCGCTTCATGAGAGGCAGTACCACCGGGGTAATTCCACATGCATCAGTGGTGGCTCATTTGTGTTCTGAAGCAGGCATTGAATGGGAGGATAAACAGGTCCAGATGCCGAGTGGGGACATCAATCACGCCACAATTAAGAAGTTTGAAGATTGGGCTAGTGGCACAACACATCCGCGAGGAAAAGGGTTCATCTTACTGACTCTGCCAGCAGTTCCCCCACTGCAGCCAGCAGAGGCCGCCGCTCCTCCTTCAACCAGTGACGTGCATTAGGATCACAGGATAAGGCGATTGGAGAGGAGGATGGACGCATTGCATGGCAACTTCGCAGCATTTGCCGACAGTTTATCTCGGTCCTTGGCTGAGGCTTTTGCGCAGCAGGGAACGCTAGTGGGGTGGCCTGTCTTTGGTTCTGCCATGCCATACTCGCCGCCAGATTCACCACCCGAGGAGGGTGGCCATGCCAATAATTAGGGGAGTTTCCTGACCCTTTACTTCCAATGTGGACATTGAAAATTTTAAGTTTGGGGGTATTGGGTGTTGTTAGTACTAGTCGCATATAGTTAACTGCATATAGTTTTATTACATGTTTAGGTTGCATAGTAATTGCATTCTAGTATTTGTTAGTTAAATTTTGCATAAAAAATTTTCTGCTTTCTTTTTATTTGTTTATTTAGTAGATGTTTAGTTGCATTGCATAGCATGATCCCATGTTCTAGCCTGTTGAATTCTAGTATGACTAATGATGACATTGAAATATGATATATTTTTGAACGTAGTGGATAATTTAAGCTTTGTTATAACGTTATACATGATGTAATCTATACCTGTTGCTTTGATGTTACCAGATAGCACAGTATTGTTATTATCTGCTTGTTGGTTAGATTAGTACATGCTTTTCTTCTGAGGGAAAAATTTTGTTTTTAATGATAGAATTGTGTAAGAAAATAATAATGGCCTTAATGACACAGAGATGCAAGTTTGGGGGAAAACATAGGGGTGCATACTAAAGAGAAAAGAAAATAAACTGGAAAAAAAATTTATAAACACCTTGGCTAGCTAAGTTTGGTGGCCTTTGATACTCGAACAAGTAAGCCCTAGGGGATTGTCTCTACACCCAGCGCCCTAAAGCCTTTATGGTTTGGGAGTCGTTGGTCAAAAGCTCGATAAATGGGTATCATTGAAAAGCCTAAGAGGGCTTAGCATTGCACAGTAGGGTGTAGCCACGGGAAAGTGCAAAAAATTACCCTCGTGTGTGAATAAAAGCATAATAAACCCTTGTTCAACCTTAGCTTCTATCAATGTGTTGGATTGGTCGTTATTTTATATATATGAAAAATTCTTAACTTAAAACCTCAGTTTTTCCTTCCTTAGAAGTATAGCATGTGGAATCTTCGCCTCTATCAAGCTTATTTGTGACATAGCACCCACACACTACATCTTAGCAACATGTTGTGATTGTCGGATTGTATGTATTTATGCCTGTAGCTTGGGTTGATACTTTGTTCATAGTTCTTGTTATTTCTCTGAGGTACATGTTATTAGAATTCACAGCAGGGCTGAAATTTTGGGATTTATTTTTATGTTAGTGTAGTTGCATAGCATGTAGTTTGCATTTGTGTCTGTTGCTTGAGGGCAAGCAATAGTTCAAGTTTGGGGGTATTTGATAAGTAGGTTTTATACCTACTTATTGTTTATTAACTTGCTAGGATTATGGTTTAATCTCAGGTATTTTAGTGTCTTTTGATATGTTTTATCTTTGTTTTATAGATTTCAGTCAAGGAAACTCAAATGGAATGGAATGGCATGATAAAGGCATGAATTTGGCATGAAATGGGCTAAAAGGCTTCATGGAGAGCTTATGGTGAACCAAAGGTGGAGTTGGCATGGGGAGATAGTTTATGGCTTGTGCAAGTGACCTATGTTCAGAATCATGGAAAACAAGTGAAGGTGAAAGAAGAAGCAAGAAAGCAGAGAATATTAGCATTACACTAGAAAACACTAGCAGAAATCACAGAGCCGCGCGGCCATGCAGTTGGAAGAAGAAGAAGAGCGCCTGCGATAAGTTGCAGAATCCAGAGAGCCTCTGGACAAGCGCGCGCCCGAGCCCCAAATACACTATGGGGCCGCACGGCCACGTCGGTCAAGACTTAGGAAATTATTGACTTTTCATTTATTCATTTAGGCTGACGGTGTATTCCATATATAGGTGTAATTTTAAAAGGACGAAAAGAAAGTTTTTTTCATAATTCAGTTTTATTTTACTATTCTAGGTGTTTAGAGAGCTAGAGAGGATTTGGAGATTCACTTCCTCTCTCTTCTAGTTCTAGTAGATTTTTATTGTTAGGGTTTCATTTTGGACTTGATTATGATTTGAAACTGAGCTTGAAAGCTGAATTTGAAAGGAGGATATTCAGATTTGCTATTCCATCTCTCTTAATCTCTTACTTTCATATTTGCTTCCAATGTTTAGATCAAATCCCATAATGGTTATTGGTTCAGAGATGAACTAACCACCATTATGGGATTCTAATGAATCTTATTGCTTAGTTCAGAATTGTATGCCTCATTGATATGTATAATTGATTATATATGGATTACCTAGTATGGTTTTATGTATTGATTAGATGCTTGATAACCATCTACATTAATAGTTTATATGGAATTGAAAGAGGAAGTATAAACTTGGATTTTTCCCTGCTAGCATATGTTCAAGAAATTTTCATGCGATGAATTTTGTGATTCGTAATCCGGATAGACATATACCGGCTTACCTTGTGTAGCCAATTGAGAGCTTGAACTTAAATCGGAATTGCTTGTAAGTCATATAGACATATAATGATTTAGGTTTTATTAATGTTCATATGAATTCTATCTCGTTTGTGGATTTTATATGATATGGACTTGGTATATTGAAAAATAGTCATTTCTCACATTCGTACTCTCGACTAGTAATCCTAAGTAATTAATTATGCTTAATATGAGGTGTGTCATCTAGATGATGCAATAAGTGAAGTTAGGATCCCATACTTCTCTAATTTGAATCCATCGTCTATAAATTAGTAATTTCAGTTTATAATCATTTTAGATATTAATTCACACTTGGATACTCGTTTGAGCAGCCGAAAATAGCTATAAAATTGTTGCATGATAGTTTAATCATAATTACTTTTCTCCTTGGGAACGATACTTTACCTACTCTTTATTACTTGTTGACCGTGTATACTTGCACGCGTTTCTATCTTTTTTGTTAACACCAAAACGGAGCAACAAAACCTGAGATTCGTGGAATTCGGGGGCTAGGTTAAGCGAGTGGAAGGTGTTAGGCACCCCCCGACTCCCGTGCAAGCACGGTACCGCATCTTATTGATTTTCTGTACATAAAGTGTGTGTATGTGTGTGTGTACTTTATTTTAAAAGCTTTATTCATTTTTATTCTAAGTCTTTATTTCGGGTGACTTGAAAGTAGTGCTGTATCTCTTTTGTGCCTAGGTACGATTGATTTGATTTGACAAAAAGTTCTTTTTTAACAAGATGTAAAAATTGAAATGATGTTTTCAAAAATAAGGTTTTCAAATCCTTTGCCCGACTAGAAATCGAGGACTTCGATACTTCCTTTTATCTTTACGTTCAAAAGGTGATCTACCCATAATCGCTTTATTATGATTGAAAGCTCTTTGTGGTTTTATTAGAAATCATTTTGTGATATGCATGCAAAAGCGTCAAAAAGGGTCGGATCGTCATCGGGCATGTAAGCCATCTCGATGAACCAAGCTCCCATAATTAAAGTTTTCACTATCACGGGATCTTAAATCTGACTTCTCGGGACTAACCCCCCGAGCTCATCTTCAAGATCCAAATATTACATATACAATGATATTTACGCTATTAAAACATTACATCATAAAAACCGGTCCATCGTGGGAATCAAGTCGAATACATTCGGGGATCTCAACACCGGGATTCCTAGGCTCACATTTTTATGTGGGAATACATATATACAATGTCCTCGGCTTTTATATTAGGTGATTTCATCGGTTAAAATAACCGTTTAAGCCATTTCGGACCCCTTTCGCCTCTAGATATGAATCTAGGGTTATACGGGGTAACATGGACCGTTTAAAGCAATAAATCTGTAGATCTATCATGAATCTAGGCCAATCTAGCACACGGGTTAAAGCTTCATGCTTAAGAACCACTCAAAGGCTAGATTCGGCTTAGATCTAGGTAGATCTAGCCTCCACTATCAATTTACAAAATAATAAGCGCAATATAACCGATAAAAACGTAATATCTATCAACTATTACACAATATGCTTAAAATATAACAAATTTAACTAGATTTAAACAAGATATATCATTCATCTAGTATTTGAACAACGTTTACAAAAAAAGAAGCTAGAAAGTGCGTTATTTCACCTTAGGGGACGCGTGAACAAGCATTTTTAACTCCCATGGCCAACGTAGAACACTCCCGGGAATTCAAATATATGCTAAATGAGATGAATAAGCATCAAGTTAGTGTTTTTAAGTTCCACCCGAGCCCTTCTCTTTCTAGAATTTCCTTTCTCTCTCTAAATATCTCTCTCTCTTTTTTTATGAACTAATGTGGTTGATTTAAGCTGTCTGAGCCAGCCGCATACATACATGCGACTAGCCACATGTATGGATACGGCTGGGCTAGGTGGGTCCCATAATCTCGACATATGTTCCTTCGGTCCCGGTTTGGAAGAAGTTGGCCTCCGCAAATCGACCTTTCAGAAAGTCTTTGCTAAATGCGGCGGGATAAGATTTAGTCTGACTGCATTAGGGTTTGGGAAGTCGATACTCGTAGCCGAGATATATCTTCTAGGTCCAAATATCAGTTAGCTGGCTTATCTTTGATGGCATGTCGTTCGAGGTTGGCTGACGTGGTTTTCGTTGGACATTGTCTCAGCTCGGCGATCCTCGTTCAGTTCGCGATATGTTTGGACGTCATTGGTCCTTTGCATCACTCCCGGGGTTGTCTCCGAGATGACCTGGCTCTTTTTCCCTACCTCGGGGTTGTCTCCGAAGTAAAATTATGTTTTTGCCCTTCTCCAAGGTTAGTACATAGAAAGCAAAATTTTGAGTGTCTACAGTCGGGGCGCTGGGATTTTACCGTAGAGTAACGCCAGGGCGCTATAAAACAGGGAATAACCATCGATCTAGTGTCGCAGCGCTCGTTATATACTTATTTCCAGCGTCGGGGTGCTGTAACTCCTTATAATCCCTGACCTTTAGTGTCGGGGCGCTGTATGTGCCTGTATAGAGAGCTTCGGGGAGCTTTGGTAGTCCAAGCCTTAATCCATAATGTCCTTCACTGTCATCCCTTCTCAGTGTAATCCTTTTCTTTCATGGATTAAACATCAACACAAATATTAATCTACTTAACAAGAGTAATAATATTACTAAAATTTAATCTAACAGTAAAATTTGGGTTACCTCCCACTAGCGCTTGGTTTATAGTCGTCATTGTGACGCCCCTAAATCTGGGTACCTTCAAACCCGAGTACGGTGCTACACGGTACTACAAAATCCACACATCTAGCTTAATAAGCTTAATGAAACGAATGTAACATCTATATTATTACATCATATCCGTTTAATCCCAGATTCTATAACCATTACATGTTTATCCTATCATAATATTACACATTACATAATAATATTAAGCTACTACCAGATCTTCTAGTTCTTCCTCTTTATCCTTCCTTTATACTACTAAATTCTTCGATATATTCCTCCTTAACTGAAATCATATAGTTTAAGCAAGAATGAGCATTAAATTACTCAGCAAGTATCACATTTCAAACAACAAAATCAAGAATCATATGATTTCACTCAACAACTGAATAATAATCGTGAATTTCTTCTAATAAACTGGAATAAATCATTATATAAACCAGAATAAAACTTTTCATCTCTCTAAAACATTTTTAAAACAACAATACAGACATTTGTAATAAGATGGTCATAGGACCAAGAACTTTACTTCATTTTCATTGAAAAGCAAATCTGATATCACTTACGAGTACATCTAGGGGGTCTGTGACGACCTGAATTTTTTTGATTAATTTATGAATTAAGTATAATCAAGGATTTAGGTCACAATGTAAATGAGGATTTTTTTCTACTTTGTGACTTATGTGAATTATGTATTTGGTTAAATAAATAAATATGTTATGTATATATATTTATTTATTATATAAAGAAAAATTAAATAGAAAGCTACATAACCTAATTATACATTAGGTATGATAATTAAGTAACATAAGGATTATGGTATTAAAGAATAGTAGTATTTAAAATATATACTAACCCTAAGAGATTTATTTTATATATTTCAACTAATTAATTTTATAACATAATTAAAGCAAGTCTAATTGGGTTAAGAAATTGAATGTACATGAGTAAGGATTTGAATTACAATTGAGTGAATAGAAACCCTAATTAAATGATTAGGGTAAGATAAAATTAAAAGTATTTGACTTAAACTATTTTCATGGCCCAAATATTTTTATTAGAAAACCCAAAAGAATTAAATTAAAGTCCAATCTTTTAGCCCAATTGAAGAGGGACATTTTGGGCATTTAATTAAGTAAATAAAGCATTAAAAATTAAACCAAATTGGGAGAAAAATGCTCCAATTTTCAGCCCAAGTAAGGAAGGAGAAGGAGGGGCATGTGGTGTAATCATTTCTATGTTCCTTATCTTCTAAGTCATTACCAACTCTCGCCAACTCTTCCTTAGGTGTCAAATTTCTAATTAAACCAACACATTTGGTTAAGTCTACAAGCAACCTTCAATTGATGACCAAGAAATAAGAGAGTGATAGGAGATGTATGCTAGATATATCTCTTACTGACTCACAAAATCTATTTTCTTTCTCTTTCCTTTCACTTCCTATTTTGTTAACCAAAACACGTCAAAGAGAGAGAGAGAGAGAAAGAGAGAATTTTGGCTGGAGTAAGGGAGGAAGAGGAAGAGGCTTTGATCTTTATTCTACCCAAAATCATCATCCACTTTGGAAGAACAAGGAAGAGTAGCCACAAATCAAAGGTATAAACACCTTTTATCTAAGTTATTTTTAGTTGTTTAATTCAAAACTTGGATCTATGGTTTCAAACTCCAAAACTTTAGATCTACAATTTAATAAGTGTGTTGTGTGTAGATCTATCACTTTTGAATGTCAAAAGTTGGATCAAGAGTAAAGAAATAAAAACTAGTTTCATAAGGGTTATAAAACCCTAACTTTTTACTACTTTAAAAAAGTTGTAACTTGAGATTTACACCTTCTTTTTGCTATCCATCAAAAAGGGGTGCTAGATATATAAGTTAACTAAAAAAACCAAGTGGTAGCACTAAAAAATGTTGAGTTTACAAGTCGTGGTGACTGTTTTAGTCAAAATAGTCCAGATTTTTCAAGAAAGGAGAAGAAATATTGCTAACCATCCACTTCCAGGAGAAAATTTGGAGTGATAATATGAGAAGTTATATGATTCGTGTAAAAAGAGGAAATTTTTTGCCATTGTAGAATGAGAGTTATGGATTTTACGGTAAAGGACTACTTTTAAAAGTAAACTTTGTCGACATCGGGAAAAAAATCTTGCCTCTTTGGACAGATCTTTTTTTCTTCCTAAATTTTGTTGTTTTCTACCTTTGTTTGTCTTATCTATTTTATGAAGGGTGAAGTTTTTTAGGAAAAGGCCAACATGTATCATGTCGATGATTTGAAAGGTTTACAGAGTCGCCAGTTGGTATATTCTGAAATGGTTGTACCAACTCAATCGAGTTTTTTGCAAGTAGGACCAATTACTGGACACTGTCAAAACATAGCCTTGAAACCGAGATTCTCAAAGTTTGGGGGCTTGGTTAAGCAGGGGAAAGGAGTTAGGCACCCCCCGACTCCCGTGAAATACGGTACCGCATCTTTTCAATATGTTCCTTTTAAATTGCAATGTGTGTGTATGCTGGAAGTAATTGAGCCTACGTTTGTTTGTTTTGAAAGTAGTGCCTTTCTTCGTTGAACCTATATACGAAGGGCTTGATTTGTTTTTTAAAAAGTTCATTTAGACAAGATATGAAAATGATGTTTTGAAAGATGGTTTTCAAACCCTTTCGCTCGCATAGGAATTGAAGCCTATTAATACTTCCATTTTATTCTATTCAGCCTTTGGCTTGATTTGGATGGTGATTGTCGGGATGCAAAGCATCCTCGACCACAAAATATATATACAAGTGTTGGTCTTATTATCGGCATGACAGCCATCGAAGTGACTAGCACTACAAGCCATATTTCACTATGTTCTAGACCTTAAATCCGGATAACCATTTTAAGGTTCCTCGGATGTACATTTTACAGAAAACCTGGCAAGCTACATTTGGAATGTGGAGTTATCTATCGTGGGAGTCAGATTTAGATCAGTTTCATCATCAATCCCACGATTCCTAGGCACACAAAAAAAGGCCTAGAACACATGCACAACACAGATATTCATATAGAAGGAGAATTGTACTCTAGACGTCACAAAAAAAAAAGGATTCATCAGTCAAATCCTTGCATACGCGTAGCCAAAGCATCCCGTTCCCACTAGATATGGATCTAGGGTCGCGAGGTCGCTTTAATATTTACAAAACTAGAAAAAACTATATTTAAATAAATCTTAGCCATTCTAGCTTCCTGGTTCCGGTTGGACCAATTTTGAACCGTTTGAAAGTTAGAAATGGCTAGATTTCGATAAATTTAATTTGCCAAAATTTACATCAGTGCATATTCATATCAAATGAATATTTAAAGCAAATATTTAATCACAATGAGCAAATAATATATATATATATATATATATATTATATATATACAAAAGCTGTAAAGGGCCACGAATTTGCAATCCAAGCACGACAAAGAAATGTAAATATATATATATATAAGCAGTAAAGGGCCACAGATTTCCAATCCAGGCCCGACGAAGAAATGTATATATATATATATATATATATATGTATAAAAGCAGTAAAGAGTCAGGAATTAATCAAGGCTCGACATAAATGTAAATATATATATATATATATATATATATGATCCAGGCTCGACTGAAATATAAATATATATATATATATATATATTTATAAAAGACGTAAAGAGCCACGAATTACTCCTGGCTCGACAGAAATGTATATATATATATATATATATATATATAAAAGCGGTAAAGAGTCACGAATCACTCCAGGCTCGGCAGAAATGTAAATATATATATATTTATATAAAAGCAATAAAAGGCCACAGATTTCCAATCCAGGCCAAATGAAGTCAGGAAAAAAATTATATATATATAGTTATATATATATAAAAGCAGTAAATGTCACCGATTTGTAATCCAGGCTTGACGGAATTGAAAGTTAGTATATATATAGTCTGTTATATATATAAGAGCTAAAAAAGGCCACAAATCAGTGATCCAGGCCGTACAAGTTAGTGTATATATATATATATATATATATATAAGTAAAAGCCACGGATTAACGATCCAGGCTGTGCAAATGAAGAAAAATGTATATATATATATATATATATATATATATACACTTATATATACTAAAAAGCTAAAAAGGCCACGAAACTGAGTTCTGGGAAAAACCAGAAGATAAAACTTTATATACATGTTCACATATACAAAATGAAGTAATACGAAATTTCTAATCGTAAAAATACTTATAATAGACTACTACACGGGCTCTTTGCCACTCGGTAGGCTTTAAATGGACGTTTCCACCAGTTAATTTTTGGTATGTTGTAGAATAAACGTATGCAAATGTATTGGAAGAATAAAATCTAAGTTTCGAATACTAAAAGTAGGGCTAAGGGTCGAAATGGGCGGAGTTTTAGAGCGTTTTCTATTTGTTTCTCTTTTTTTGCAAGGGTAGGCGGTCTCATTTATAGACCAAAATGGTAGCGGTTGCACTCACGGTAGCCGCAACTCTACCTGCGGCTCCCCGAGTGGGGCCCAGCCCTGTGGGTCCCATCGTCTCGAAGTACATGGACTCCAAGCAATGCGATGTCAGGATCGAACTTTCATAACTTTTGATCCTGGCGTCCATTTGAGGCGTGCTATACCTTTCCGAAAAGCCCTTTCCGAGAGCGTCATAATGGCATGGGACTTGACCTTTTTCGAATCCAGAAAGATGGGTTCATAACCAGATCTTTATTTTTTCGCAGTCCGTCCGTTGAGTTGTATTGTGCTATTTTTACTCGTGATTGATGTTATGTCTTTTTCTGACCTTCATTGCATTAATTTGGCTTGATTTTGACTGATTTGGCTTCAAGTTGGTAAAACAACCGTTTTTCCCCTCCAGAGGTTGCCTCCATGATTGATATGGTTTTCGACTGTTTCTCGGGATCGTCTCTGAGGTTTTGATCCCAGCCAACTCTGTTCTTCCTCCGGGTTATCTCTGAGGTTGACTTGGTCTCTCAGGGTTGTCTCTGGGGATGATTTGATGCTTCGGGGCTATCTTCGAAGGTTGATTGTACCTCCTGGGGTTGTTACCGGGGCTTGACGTGGCTACAACTGTCTTTCTCTGGGTTATCTCTGGGATTCGACTGCTGCCAACTTTTGTCTGTCTTCAGGGTTATCTCTGAAGTTAGCTTGATGATTTTTCAGGGATGTCTCCAAGGTTCTGGTTTGATGTTGTAATCCTCCGGGGTTATTCTCTAGAGTGGAAAAAGACATTTTTGCCCTCCTGTATGGTTAGTAGCAGGAAAACAAAATTTTGAGTGTCTACTGATAAGTACACAATATTCATGATTTTTTATTCCTTTACATTTGATTTTATTACATGTTTCATGTGTATATGAGCTTAATAAATTGTTTATTGTTTTCAGGTGAATTAAAGCTAAAAAGATGAAAACAAGTTGATTTGGAGCTGAATTGAAGAGAAAAAGAAAATTTGGAAATCTTGGATTTTTGGAAAGTTTCTAAAAATAGATTTTGGCATCTTTCTACATGGAATTGGATTGATATTGCTATTAGAATTAGGATTGCTTTGGACTGAGATTTTATATTAAATTCTATTTCTTTATGGAAACTAGTTATGATTTGTAATTCTTTTTAGGATTTGGATTTCTAGTTCTCATAGGATTTAGGACTTTGTCTAGCATTATAAATAGATGTAATAGTCAGGGTATAATTCATTCTACCATTCAATCATATTCTATATTCTATCATCTACAACATTGAAGACATGGGCTAATACTTTCAATTCAGTTTTGAAGGGATGTTGAACTTTATTCATAATTAACAGTTTAATCAAGCTTACTTTATTTATTTCTTTTTGCATGAGATTTATTCTGATAATCTATTTTAACTTCTTGTATGTTATTCAATCTACTAATTTGGTTTCTGCAGGATTAAATTAGTGAATTGATATCATCTGCTAGAGTAAGATTGGTATTACGTGTAATTGATATCTGTCTTCATCACAAGTAGCAAATTAGTGATACTAATTGTGGACAAGCTTTTGTGTATTGCTAAGGTTATCAGGAAACAAGTTAAACAAATCGAGCTTATGTGTTTGTTACTTGGATTAGCCTAATTCTCTACTTCTTAATGCTTCTATCATATTAAATTTAGAGAGCTTGTTCTAGGTTGTATTACAGTTAGAATCTAGTGAAGTGCTTGTTTCATACAGTGACGATCTAAGGAGAATTTCGGGTAGCAGAGCTTGTTGCTATCTAGGGCTAATAGTTTCATTGAAGGGTAAATATTATAAAACTTGATTACTCCATAATTGTGAAAAGGTGATACTGAACTGAAGAACTGAAGCTTTTAAATCATTGTTATTTCTTATCAGTTTATTATTGTAAATTTAATTAATCAACTCAAAACCCCTCTTTTCTTGGAAACAATTGAATAAATATAAAATAAATCACTCTTTGTGGGATCGTGGGATCGATCCTTGCTTGCTACTGTGCTAATTGTTTGAATTTGTAAAGTGAAAGTGATGTAAATTTAGGAGTGTAAACGATAACTCTCATCTACAGATGCCCCTTTTTGTCATGTTTAGTAATGCAATGAAATGAACATGACAAAGATTACTAGACACTTAAAATATGACAAGATATATATTTAATGATGCAAATCGCAATGTAATAAATGTTAAAATGTTTTTGCATTTCGCAAATCGCATATCGTATTGCAAATCGCGTCGCCAATCGCATATCGCATCGCATATCGCATCTCAAATTGCTTACCATTATCGATCAGTGATGATGCCTGTGTTAGGGCTGATCTCAATGATTAACTTTCATCAGTGTTGCTGATGTCTATGCTGGTGTTGACTCCACCGGTTTGATTTCTATTGATGTTGCCGATGCTTATTTGATGAAGATAAACTAAAATGTTTTCTACATTTTTATTGAGGATGATGTTCTGAAATCATCGGATCTTCCCGATGTTTATATTGGTAGTTTACAACGGTGCCTACCCTGCTGGTAGTTGATAACGATGCCTACCCTACTAGTAGTTGACAATGGTGCCTACCCTATTGGTACGGACAATGGTTGATCACCGGACTGTCTCGATGCCTACTCGAACGGTAGTTTTCAAAGATTTATCTCACCAAACTGTCTCGATGCCTTACCCTTTCTGAGGAAATTTGGATTTTCTTTTCAGGCATGGATTTTGATTGGCTTAGCAGCTCTAACTCCCGTATGACTTCTTTTGGCATTCGCATGGTAGATTCGGATGTTCTCTTTTCATACGACGTCTTGTTAGGGATCCCGTAGAGGCTGCCATTTTTTTGGATTTGGATCTAGTGCTGGTCCCTCTAGCAGTCCAGACACTGATGGCTTTATTAGGAGATATCCTGATATCTTCACTGAAGTAGTGTTCAATGGCTTATATCACCGAATCCTTCCCCGATGCTTCGCTGGATTGACGCCAACGTTTTGATCATTGATTATGAAAAGGGTTGAGCTCTTTACTTGCGACCCTGCTGGATTAGATACTGGCTTAGCTGATGACCAGGGTGTTGCTTACGCCCTAGAGGATGTGGCCATTTTTTCAATACCCAAATTTAAAATTCAGTGCAGAGGCCTTGACTTATGAAGACTTGGCACAAGTTGACATGTTTGATGATGAAGATTTCATTTGACAGTCCTTTTGTTATCGAGCATCTATTTTTTCCCGAGTTAAGGACTCTTTTGAGAATTTTTCCTTTCTTTTATTGGGGCAAACTTATGTCATTGCGATTTCTTTTAGGATTTCTCCCTTTTCTTTTGATGAAGAGCTTGGTCCCGCCGTAGACTCCTTCCATTTCATTGAATGGCAAAATGCCCCAGCCCTTTTGCATGTTGTTATTGGGGTTCATAGAAGAAACTCAATTTGTTGACCACATCCAGAATGAGCAATATCATGCACATTAGACAAATTACAAAATGTGCCAAAAGCTTGACGGCTCGGGCCGAGATTAATACGATCTTGTGAATAAGGCATTTGAAGTTAAAGTTTATAAAATTGAATGATTGTATTCCCTGAGCTTTTATCTTATCGCTAAAGATCTTGAAATTGAGTATGAAAATGAATTTTTCTTAAGGAAATCAAAATTTTCATTTGACAAGTTATGAAATCTCAAGAAAACTTGTAAGCATCTATGGTCATTTTTCATAGGTAGGATCAGAATTAAAAGACGTATCTCCCTTTATCAAAGACACCTCATCTTTGTTCTAAACACCACTCTTTACAGAATTAACATCATATGACATGTGCACTATGAGTGACGCAACCCTTAGCAGGGGTTTCTCTTCTATGACTTAAGATGATCTCATTTTTATCTTGCAGTTTTTTTTTGCTTTCCTTGCTTAACTTTGTCTCGTTTTCTTAGGATATTCAGGGTTACCCATGTAACTAGTTTTGGACCAATGCCTCCTAAACCAGACGGCTTTAGGGCACTAGGTATTAAGACACCCCTTCGGGTTTACTGGATCGAGTAACAAAGGCCACACTTTGAGACAAGTCAGGCGGTCTACTCTATTTGATCCTTGCCTAAGCTTGTACAAGATTCGTTTCTTAGGCTCTAAATTATCCGTGTAGCGAATGTTGGGCCGGTGACTCCCAAACCAGATGGCTTTAGGGCACTAAGTGTAGAGACACCCCTCAGGCTTAATTACTCAAGTAACCTAGGCCACGATTCGGATCTGCTTAGGTTTTGCCTTCTTCTTCTTGTAATGCTCGTTTTCTTAGGCACTGAGTTACCCATATAACGAGCGTTGGGCTGGTGACTTCGAAATCAGATGGCTTTAGGGCACCAGGTGTAAAGACACCCCTCAGGCATAATAACTCGAGTAACCTAGGCCATGATTCGAGACATTAGGCTGGCTCCTAATCGTCATCCCTGCCGCCATAGTTTTATACCCCACAACTAAGAGTTAGGGCGATCTCAAACTGCAGACATGCATATGAGGTCAAGTTTGGTCCAAAAAGCGCTTTAAACTAGGATGTCGTGCCTAGTCAAAAGGTTGACTTTTCTTAATTCTCTAATCGTTCCCGTGATTCTTGCTCCACGGACGCTTATCGAAATTAATCCAATTCATAACAAGTTAAGCAAAAAACTTCTCTTTTTAAAACCTTTTTCTAAGATTCTAACGCAAGATTTATCTATACTTAACATGTATACCATTGCTAATACATGTAACTGGAATTTGAAAGCACATAAAGAGATGAAAGAGTCGTACCTTATATGTGGATCGCAGTATATGATTAGAAAATATCGATTGATCATACCGGATAGCCAATAACGAAAGCTTTAATGATAACAGGCCATGCTGATGGTGTCGACTGGTGCCTTTTTATTGGATGGTTGATAAATGCCCCAGTGTTGAGTTGTTGCAATTTCCAAAATTGGTCCAATCTTCTTGTAAGGGTCCCAACATCGGGTTGTCGTTGATTTAGAACTTGCCCTGGTCTTGCTTATCATCTAGGGTGATTACTTCGTTGTATGTTTGACAGATGGGCTGATAAGATACCGAGATCGTAAGAGTTTTTTACCTCATAACCCACATGGTGAACAGGTAATGGATATGGGCCTTGATGTTTCGATGCCCCAATCATGTTTCTGACTTGTGGGTGCAATTGACTTTGATGGTTGATATCAAAAGGCCTGCGGATTCAACTGAATTAGACTCAAGGGCTTGTGATGCTTGGTGATGTGATGGCTTTAGCCGGATTTGGTTTGATCTGTGAGGTTTAATCCGTGGCCTTTTGCTCAGGGAACAGGTCATCGGGTATGTGGTAGACTTTGCCACGGCGGTAGCCCATGTGCTTCTGTGGGTCAAAGGAGATCAAGTCTTCTCGCACTTCAAGAGTGATGAGTTGCTGACAGGTTGCATCTTATGATGATTTCCATTTTATCCCTGTGACTGGTCGTCTTGATGTATAGCTACCTCTTCCTTTCCGTGACTTGTTCCAAATTTTATGGAATGACATTGAGGTGTCGTTGGGTCTTCTCAACATGGCTCGCCAACCTTGAGGGTTTTTCTTGGGTGTAAGCTTTTCAGGTTTGATTTTGGTGTCGTGAGACTGGTCTTTGGATTTACCTTTGGGGTTGGATTTTGGGTTTAAATGTTTCTTTTGAGGGTTAGACCGCACCATAGATGGCTGCCTATGTACTCATGTGGAGATCAGGTCATTCGTAGTTCAAATTTGGTATGAATGATTTGAGAAGTGGGTTTTTGTTTTTGGTTTTTGTTTGGTTTGAGTGAGTTTTTGGGTTTCTTATTTGGTTCGACCGCACCAAAAATGGTTGCCTACGTACTCCCAAGTTGAGGGTGATAGTAGTGTCCATATAAGCCAATCATGTATGATGATAAAGCACATACTTTGTAAACAATCTTATGTATTTATTAATAAAAGTAATCATTTATTAAAGGTATTTAATTATCTACATGATGCTATTTTTTATAATATATAAATAACCCATAGTTTTAAGCAATGCTTTTAGAATCATGATGTTGATCATGCTAATGAGATTTAAATTCTTAGAAAGCTTAAAACTAAAATAGTTCCCAATCGTGGGATTACTAAAAAGGGAATTAGTAAATCCGGATAGATTGGTACATATGTTGCTTGCTCATTGGATGAAGATGTTTGATCTCATGATCATTTGTGTGGAGACACTAAAGCAAGTATGTAGGTGCTTATTGGAGAATAAGTTCACTGAACGTGACTCGATATGGAATACCTAATAGAGTTTTACTCGCTTGTCAATAGGAATTCCTAATGTGATAGTAGTACAAGTGATCCTTGGACTTAAGATCATCATAGTATTTTGTATTTAATGAATTATACTTTGACTTATTCCTTAAGTCCCTTTAAGGTATATAAAAGGGTATGCTTGGGTATAATGATTTACATATGAAGATAATGAATGATCAATAAAGAATCTACCATTTCTAGTACAAGAGGAGATATGTCCTATGTTATTGGTTAAATGACAACCCAGGATTCCTTGGCCAATGTGGAATGAAATTAGAAAGGAGTTTCTAATTTGCATTATATGGAGTTGTGCATTTTCTAATCGAAATACATATAATTAAATAAAATAAGACTTGACAGTAAATCTATATCTTATATTTAATTGGAACATTGTATGGTGGAAGGATTGAAATGTACGATAACTATTAACTCACATGTTCTTTTATGAATAATGTTAAAATCTATATTATCTGGAAAGTCGTTGATCGCTAGGGAGGCTTATCCCTATTGTAGAATAAATTTTATTTATTTAAATAGATTATTAGTTTAATTTATTTATTTAAATAAGATTAAAATTGTTCTAATTGATTTATTCACAATCAGTTTAATATGGAGAACCTAAAGGGTCACACCATAAAAGGAAGAAGAATTATTTAAGAAGATAATGGCATAATAGTAATAATGCATTAAGTGTAATTAATTTAATCTATGGTAATAGAATAAATTAAATAGCTTAATGTTTATTATTTAATATTTTAGAAATATTAAATATAAATTAATAAGAGGAGTCTTATTAATATTATTATTATTATTATTTTAATTCTAAAGGAGTTTAGGAATTAACTTAATATATGTACTCTCAATTATTCTTAATGAGATTAGGAGGCAAAATTAATTAAATGAATTTAATTAATTAATCCCAATATATTGGGAAGCCTAATTAATTAAAAAGGTTTAATTAATTAATAAAAGATACCCAATTCTAATTAGATTAGTAGGGTTAACCTAATATCTATATAAGAGAGTCTTATATCAGATATAGATATATGTGATTCCAAGAGTTGGAGAGTATAATACAATTTCTACAGAGAATAAAAAAAAGGTTTAGCCAACCACCCATCTTCCTGAGTAATTCATCTTCCTTGGTGGATCACTTCTAGAGGCCAAACACTTGGGTGGCTAACGTTGATCAAAGGAAGGAGCCACTACAGGATATTCAAGGAGATCAAGGAGAAGCAAGGAATAGAACTCGTACATGTGGAAGCTAGAATCTACAAGGTTATGATTCTGATTCATCCTTACTTTTCTGTTATTGATAATTGAGCACAAAGTATGATCATGGCATGGGTTTGTATAAAAATTTTAAACCTTAATTATTTCGCTTCCGCCCTTATTTATATAATTTGATTGCATGTATGCGTTACGTACAAACCCAACAGTGGTATCAGAGCCTAACTTTGTGCTAATTATCAATTTTATGATTCCATGCATAAATTAATGTAAGATTGGATCAATTTTTTTGGACAAAATCGTAAATTCTGTAATCTGCGACAAACAGCGCGACCGTGTTGCGTCGTAGTTGATTCTGGACGTGGGCACACCGGTTGTTTATCAGATCTAGGTAGAGCGAGGCCGCGCCGCGTCCCAGTTCATTCTAGGCGCGGGCGCGCCGTAAGCAGATTGTGAAAAATATATTTTTCTCAAAATTAAGTAAATGGTTTATTTAATTTATAAAAGGTTAAAAAAATATTTATTTTATCTAAAATATGATTTCAGATTGCTAAAATTAAAGGAGTTTAATTTGGATTTATTTTTGATTAAAATAAAAGAGTTTAATTTGTTTCAAAAATAAAATTTAGCAAAACTTTTGTCCATTAAATGACATCGATCTATATATGGAATGACTTTATTATTCATGAGATGAATGGTTACTATTTAATGCATATGTTGATGTGTATGATAATAAATAGAGTTGATTATGGACTATTGACCAATGTGATTAGATTTTATTTTAGTTGAATGCATGAATGAATGGGTTTTATTAAATGGGGTCTGCGTACCTCGCCTTCTCTGGTTTTTCTCGATGTAAATTATATCTCCTTCCTATGTACTTCCCCTTGACTGCTGATCAAGGTTTCTATTTAATTTAAATAGTTTATGTAATAGAGATAGTTAGAATTATCTTGAAGAAACTGGAGACTAAGAAGCAAGGAGCGCGTGAAGACTTGCTTGTATGGAGCCCGGGTTTAAATGTAATAGTTACATTTAAATTTAAATTCTTGCACTCCTAGGTTTGACATTTGGGTTCACTTGGTGGCTCTAGTGAACCAAACTAGAATAAAAGTCCATAATCAATCCAGGTAGAATATAGTATTCTATATGTGCATGCTAAGTATTATATATATATATATTATATTTTATGCAAACATGCTTCGCATGTTTAATAAAATGACGCGTATTTTATATATATATATATATATATATGTGTGTGTGTGTGTGTGTGTGTGTGTGTGTGTGTGTGTGTGTGTGCGCGTGTGTGTGTGTGTGTGTGCGTGCGTGCTAAACAAGATGAGATAATAATAACAAACCCTCAAAGAAATTATATTAAGTCCAAAGCATTCAAATGATATTTGGAATATCGAACGTCGCCTTCTAGCATAATAAATTAATAGAGTATTAAATATTTAATATGAGCTTGTTGTGCTATCCACAAGGCGAGTATTGCGTATTTAAGATATTAATTTAATCATATTTGATGCTTATCAAGAAAATTGAACAATATTGTTTTGTTATGCTATCCACAAGAATAAATATTTTTCTTTTTTGAATTTATTGAAGTGCTAGGCTGGACTTAACTTAAATCATTTTAGTTCGGATGTGCACACACTTGACCATTATGATTTAAGAAGCAAAATAAAAGGAGTTACATGTTGATATAATTAACAAGAGTTGTCTACCTATTTATTTATATATCATTTGTTTGTGCTATCCACAAAGCTATATACATTTGAAATGGGATCCTTATTCTCACTAGCAAATCTTTAATTAAATGTTGTCGAACTATATAAATGAGGGTAATATAGTTTGATGAAAATAGTGGGAGATGCCAATTTAAAATAAAGACCTAAATTTATTTTGGTATGTAAAATTAATTAAATGAATGTTTGCTAAAATATTGTCTTTTCACATGCATAAAAATGTCAAAATCACTTATTTCACTGCGTAGCATACTTGATGCTAATAAACTTATCGGGCCAAATTATACGGACTAGTTAAGAAATATGAGAATAGTTCTCACTGCTGAAAAGATTTCTTATGTCCTAAATTCACCTGTCCCTGGAACTGTTCCAGAATCAGCCTCTGAGGAAGAGATTGCCACCATTGTAAAGTGGTAAGATGATGCATCTGTAGCTCAATGCATCATGCTTGCGTCCATGAATAACGAGCTTCAACATGAAAACATGGATGCTCCAACTATGTTGCTTCACCTCAAGGAGTTGTATGGTGAGCAAAGTAGGACTGCTAGATATGAGATATCTAAGGAGCTCTTCCGATCTCGGATGATCGAGGGCACAGCCTCTAAGACTCATGTCCTAAGGGTGATCAATCTGATTGAACGCCTTGGACATCTTGGGTTCGTCATGGATGGAGAGTTGAGTCAAGACTTGGTCTTGCAGTCACTCCCTGAGACCTTCTCGCAGTTCGTTGTTAATTTCCACATGAATAAGTTGGATGTCAGCTTGCCTGAATTACTTAACATGTTGAAAACTGTAGAAGGTCACTTCCCATCCAAAAAGAACCATATCTTGATGGTGGATTCTTTCAATAAAAGGAAGAGGCCCAAGGTATCTTCTGAAAAGAAGAAATCTAAGAAGGCTAAGGGAAAGGGGAAAGAAAAGGAACAAAAGAAACCTGATCTAGCTGGCAAAGGAATGTGCTTCCATTGCAACGAGCCGGGACATTGGAAAAGGAACTGCAAGAAGTTTCTAACAGAGAAGAAGCTTGGAGAAGCTTCGACTTCCAATAAAGGTTTGTTCATGATTGAAATTAATTTTTTCTGAAAGTCATAATTCTACTTGGGAATTGGATACCGACTGTGGTTCTCACATATGTAATATTGTGAATGGACTGGTCAGAAGTAGAAAGCTGAGCAATGATGAGGTCGTCCTACGAGTGGGGAATGGAGCAAAGGTTGTTGCATTAGCTGTAGAGACTTATTGTTTAGCAATGCCTTCGGGCAAGTCCATTTATTTAAATAATTATTATTTTGTTCCGAATATCATTAGAAACATTATTTCTATTTTCGTATTAGATATGGAAGGATTTGACAATATAATAAAGAACAACAATTGTTCTATTTATAAAAGCAATTTTTATATGGTATTGGAAATTTGCAAAATGGACTTTATATACTTGACTTGCATGAAAATATACTTCAAATAGAACAAACTAAGAAAAGGAAAAGAGATAATGTTAATTATACCTATATGTGGCACTGTAAACTCGGTCATATCAATGAAACAAGATTATTCAAGTTGCATAAGGATGGGCTGTTAGAGCTATCTGATTTTGAATCATATCCAACTTGTAAATCATGTCTCATGGGTAAAATGACTAAATCTCCCTTTAGCGGAAAAGGAGAAAGAGTTACAGAGTTGTTAGCGTTGATTCACACAGACGTTTGTGGACCTATGACAATAAATGTATGGGATAGGTATTCTTATTTTATTACTTTCACTGATGATCACTCAAGATTTGGATATGTGTATTTAATGAAATATAAATCAGAATTATTTGAAAAGTTCAAAGAGTTCAGAAGTGAAGTAGAGAAACAAACGGGTAAGAGTATTAAGATTCTTCGATCAGATCGAGGTGGAGAATACTTAAGCGCTAAGTTTCTTAATTGTCTCAAAGATAATGGTATAATCTCACAATGGACTCCACCAGGTACACCACAGTTAAATGGAGTATCTGAAAGGAGAAATCGAATATTGTTGGACATAATTCGATCCATGATGAGTTTTACCGATCTTCCAATTTTATTATGGGGTTATACCCTAGAAACGACTGCATACCTGCTTAACAAGGTACCTACCAAATCCGCCCCAAAGACTTCACATGAGATGTGGAAAGGGAGGAAACTAAATCTTAAGCATGTTAAGACTTGGGGTTGTCCAACTTATGTCAAAAAGCTTGAAAATGATAAGCTACAGACTAAATTCGACAAGTGTAGATTTGTGGGATACCCTAAAGAAACTGTAGGGTATTATTTCTATCATCCAACTGATCAAAAGGTGTTTGTTACGAAACATGCAGCCTTCTTGCAAAAGGAGTTTATCCATGAAGGGGTCAGTGGGAGTAAGATATATCTTGAAGAAGTTCAAGAACCACAAAATACTACGGATAAAAGTTAGGTACCTGACCAAGTGGAAGAACCTACTGTACCACACCCTATTCGTAAATCTAGAAGAGTACCGAAGATACCTGAGAGGTATGGATTCGTCATAGAGGATGACGATGAGGTACACGTCATGAATGATGATAATCTATTAAATTACGAACAGGCTATGAGTAATAATGACTCAGGAAAATGACTTGAAGCCATGAAATTTGAAATTGACTCCATGGAGGAAAATTCAAGTATGGACTTTGGTTTCACCACCTGAAGGCATTAAGCCTATTGGGTGTAAATGGGTCTTTAAAACAAAGACTGGAGCGGACGGCAAGGTAGAGACCTATAAAGCCCGGCTGGTTGCAAAAGGTTTCAAACAAAGACAGGGAGTTGAATATGATGAAACCTTCTCACCAGTAGCTATGCTCAAGTCCATTCGGATTTTTCTTGCAATTGCGGCTTATAACGACTATGAGATCTGGCAGATGGACGTGAAAACGACCTTCCTCAATGGAAAACTTGAGGAGGATGTGTATATGACACAGCTAGAGGGATTTGTTTCAAAGGTTGGAACAAATCAAGTCTGTAAGCTGCAACGATCCATTTATAGGTTGAAGCAAGTTTCTCGTAGATGGAACATTCGTTTTGATGAGACAATCAAAGAGTTTGATTTTATCAAAAACGAGGATGAAACATGTGTGTACAAGAAAGTTAATGGGAGTGCAGTTTCATTCCTTGTATTATATGTTGATGATATATTACTGATAGGGAATGACATTCCTATGCTTTAATCGATTAAAATCTGGTTATCTAAACACTTCTCCATGATGGACTTGGAAGAAGAATCCTATATTTTGAGGATAAAGATCTATAGAGATTGATATAAAAGGATGCTTGGCTTATCCCAAGGAACGTACAGTGATACGATGCTAAAGAGGTTTAGCATGGAAGATTCCAAAAGAGGTCTCATGCCGATGAACCATGGAATAAATCTCTCCAAGAAACAGGCCCCAAAGACACCTGAGGAGAGAAACCGTATGAGTAAGATCCCTTATGCTTCTACAATAGGATCTATCATATATGATATAATATGTACTAGACCGGATGTTGCTCATGCACTTAGTGTAACGAGCAGATATCAGTCGAATCCAGAAGAAGAGCACTGGAAGGCAGTAAAGAATATTCTAAAGTACTTACGAAGGACTACGAATATATTTCTTGTCTACAGTGGGTCTGAATTAAAACTCGAGGGCTTCACGGACTCAAGTTTTCAAACGGACCAAGATGACAGTAAATCTGTTTTGGGGTATGTTTTTACCTTGAACGGAGGCGCAGTGAGTAGGAAGAGTTTCAAATAGCAAACAGTTGTTGATTCAGTGACAGAGGCAGAGTATATAGCTGCAAGTGAAGCTACAAAGGAAGCTATTTGGATGAAAATTTTCATAACAGAATTTGGTGTGGTTCCTGGCATTGGAGAAGCAGTCCCCGTATACTGTGACAACACCGGAGTAGTTGCACAGGCTAAGGAACCCAGGTCTCATCAGAAATCCAAATATGTATTGCGGTGATTTAACTTGATCAGGGAGATCATTGAAAGAGGAGACGTCACCTTGGAGCGTGTGAACTCTCAAGACAACATTGCAGATCTATTTACAAAAGCTTTAACACAACAGCAGTTTGATTGTCACTTAGAGAAGATGGGTATGAGATACTATAGCAATTGACTTTGATGCAAGTGGGAGATTGATAATAGTGTGCATACAAGCCAATCATGTATGATGATAAATCACATACTTTGTAAACAATCTTATTTATTTATTAATAAAAGTAATCATTTATTAAATGCATTTAATTATCTACATGATCCTGTTTTTTATAATATGTAAATAACCCAAAGTTTTAAGCAATGCTTTTAGAATCATGATGTTGATCATGCTAATGAGATTTAAATTCTTAGAAAGCTTAAAACTAAAATAGTTCCCAATCGTGGGATTACTAAAAATGGGATTAGTAAATCCAAATAGATTGGTACATATGTTGCTTGCTCATTGGATGAGGATGATTGATCTTATGATCATTTGTATGGAGACACTAAAGTAAGTATGTAGGTGCTTATTGGAGAATAAGTTCACTGAACGTGACTCGCTATGGAATACCTAATGGAATTTTACTCGCGCTGTCAATAGAAATTTCTAATGTGATAGTAGTACAAGTGATCCTTGGACTTGAGATCATCATAGTATCTTGTATATAATGAATTATACTTTGACTTATTCCTTAAGGCCCGTTAGGGTATATAAAAGGCTATGCTTGGGTATAATGAGTTACATATGGAGATAATGAATGATCAATATAGAATCTATCACTTCTAATAAAAGAGGAGATATGTCCTATGTGATTCGTTAAATGACAACCCAGGAATCCTTGTCCAATGTGGAATGAAATTAGAAAGGAGTTTCTAATTTGCATTATATGGAGTTGTGCATTTTCTAATCGAAATTCATATAATTAAATAAAATAAGACTTGACAGTAGATCCATGTCTTATATTTAATTGGGACATTGTATGGTGGAAGGATTAAAATATACGGTAACTATTAACTCACAGGTTCTTTTATAATTAATGTTGAAATCTATATTATCTGAAAAGTCGTTGATCGCTAAGGAGGCTTATCCCTATTATAGAATAAATGTTATTTATTTAAATAGATTATTAGTTTAATTTATTTATTTAAATAACATTAGAATTGTTCTAATTTATTTATTCACAACCAGTTTAATATGGAGAATCTAAAGGGGCACACCATAAAAGGAAGAAGAATTATTTAAGAAGATAATGGCATAATAGTAATAATGCATTAAGTGTAATTAATTTAATCTATTGTGATAGAATAAATTAAATAGCTTAATATTTATTATTTAATATTTTAGAAATATTAAATATAAATTAATAAGAGGAGTCTTATTAATATTATTATTATTATTATTATTTTAATTCTGAAGGAGTTTAGGAATTAATTTAATATAAGTACTCTCAATTATTCCTAATGAGATTAGGAGACAAATTTAATTAATTAATCTCAATATGTTGGGAAGCTTTATTAATTAAAATGGTTTAATTAATTAATAAAAGAAACTCAATTCTAATTAGATTAGTAGGGTTAACCTAATATCTATATAAGAGAGTCTTATATCAGATATAAGATATACGTGATTCCAGGAGTTGGAGAGTACAATACAATTTCTATAGAGAATAGAAAAAGGGTTTAGCCAACCACCCACCTTCCTGAGTAATTCATCTTCCTTGGTGGATCACCTCTAGAGGCCAAACACTTGGGTGGCTAACGTTGATCAAAGGAAGGAGCCATTACAGGATATTCAAGGAGATTAAGGAGAAGCAAGGAGTAGAACTTGTACTTGTGGAAGCTAGAATCTACAAGGGTATGATTCTGATTCATCCTTACTTTTTTGTTATTGATAATTGAGCACAAAGTATGATCATGACATGGGTTTGTATAAAAATTTTAAAACCTTAATTATCGCGCTTCCGCCCTTATTTATGTAATTTGATTGCATGTATGCTTTACGTACAAGCCCAACAAAGGGAGATCAGGTCATTCAAAGTTCAGGCTTGGCCTGAAAGGTTTAATTTTTTAATATTTTGGTTTTTTGATTTTTTTGATTTTTTATTTTTTGATTCTTCAATATCTACATGCATGGGAAATGAAAGGCATAACGCTAAGAAAGTGATAACCTTCCAACATCTCATGGAACTCGTAACTTTCCTCTATATCTACGTCTTCCTAGCTAGATGAGGCCTAGTAGTCCAGTTGTTAGTGGTTATATTGCCTTCAGGCTCGTGATAGAGGTTACCTCCTAATTATTAATATCTTCAATCATGGTCTTAACTTGATCCTCTTCTGATTCAGCATATCCCTCAAGGAGGCTCAGATTGGACTCGTCTCAAAAAGGGATGAACTCTTGATTCCTCAATGGGTTGGCTTCCTCGAGAATTTCACCACCTTTTTCTTCATTTATTCCTTCACCTTTCTCATAGGCATGAGAGGATTTGAGTATGAAATCACTCTCGAACTGTTGTTGTTTTTCTCGCAATGAACTTTCTTTTTTGGCTTTTTCCACACTAGGAAGGATCAATATTTCCTCCTTATCATCCAGAAAGGTAAAATCAGGAATGTGGTTGCTAGCTTTGGGCAACAAGATATTTGATCGTGGCGAATGAATTTCCTTAGAGGACTCTCTTGTCTCCTCTGTCACTCCCAATATTAATATCAGTCCACCTTGTAATCTGCTAGGATTGGTGCTCACAGCCGTCACCTCCTTTGAACTTCCTGTTTTGAGTGGACATCTTAAGCTCTTTATTACCCTTTCGCCTTTTCTGGTCATGAGGACTTCTATCTTCAGTTCTCCATTTTTAATGAGATCTTGGATTTTGTGTTTTAGAGACCAGCATTCCTCTGTTGCATGTCCAGGTTAGTTAGAATGGTAGAGACATATCTTGGTGGCATCATAACTTTTCATCTCGGGATTTGCAGGAGACAGCAACTCAGTAATCTTTCTCTGCGTAACCAACAGTGCTAACACATTTTCTAATGAGTCCCCCAAAGGCTTGAATACCCTTCTCTGCCTACTCTCCCTGACTCTCGGTGCCGTAAGATTTTGAGGGTTTGCCAATGTTTGGAATGTTGCTTGATATTTCCTATTTGGGAATTCGCATTGCTCCGGACCCTTTTTCTTTTGGTAAGATCTTCTAGTAATTTTATCATTCCACCTTTCTCGTTTATTCAGCATGCTTTGATCTTCTTCATTTAGTTAGCTGATCTTGGAGGGAGATAGGCTTACATTCTAAATAACCTCCTTTTTCTCTTGGCTTGAGTGAAAAGCTGTCGTATATCCTGATGTTGGCGCACTATCAAATTAGCCAACAGCCTTACTTAATGCTGGATCGTATCCAATTTTTGCATCACTGTCATACCCTCCTCTGAATTTTCCAACTCTAGGACATTTGTTCTGTTCCTTTGGGGGTATTCCTCCATCCTTCGTATGCATTTATGATTTGGACACATTTCGACGCTTCCTGACCCGATCATGTTCACTTCTTCCGTATCAGGCTGTAATAGAAGGTTGGTGTTGGCATTTGGATGGTCAAGTTGTTGGGCCACAACTTCTCCATTTTGGATCAGGTTTTGGATTTTATGCTTTAAGGACCAACAATCTTGCGTATCGTGTCTCGAAGACCCTAAATGGTAACTGCATCTTTGGCTTGGATTATATCTTTTGCTTCTTGGATCTAGAGGTGGAGCCAGTTCGGTAATTTTCTTGTGATCCATTAACATCATCAATACATTTTTAAGGGAATCGCCAAGTGGAGTGATCACCCGATTTTCTGTTCTTTCAAATTTTCTCTTTCTATCCTAGCATTGGTTGAATACGGCCTGTTGTTGAAATGACAGATTGTCATCCCTCTTCCAACTGGGGGGACTATGGTTTGGTCTCCTAGAGTGCCCTTGTAAAACGAGAGATACTTCTTCATCGCCTTTCTTGGGTACCCTATTGGGATCACTCGCATAGTTAGGCGACTACTTTCAAGGTCGTAAGATCTTTAATCTCGCATGCTTTCAGGCCCATCTCTGTCATTTCGTCGTGTTTGATCATCTCTGAGAATGGCTTTCCTATTCCAGCTAGGATCCTCTCATAGTAAGGTGCCTCTTGGATGTCTATGAAAGTCATTACCATTTTAGTTTATGTCATAGGCCGACTGACAGGTGCTGCCAGACATCTCCATCTTTGGGCATACTCACGGAAAGGCTCGTTGCTTTGTTTTCTGACCTTGGTCACTTGATATCGATCCAGAGCCATCTGTGACTGGAAGCTGTATTAATTTAGGAAGGCATGAGCTATCTCTTCCCAACTATGGATTTTTGCATTGTTGAGTCGGGCATACCATGTCCTAGCTTCTCCAGTGAGACTCTTTTGGAAAAGCTGCATTCTGAGGCTTTCATCTTCAACATAAAACCCTAGCTCGCCAATGTATACTTTCAAGTGCGTATAGGGATCGCCTGCCCCCATTGTACTTTTCAAACTCTGGGACTTGGAATTTGTCAGGATATCTACCCCCTGGAAATATGCAGAGATCTGAATAGGTGACACTTCCAATGTTTCCAGTCCCTTTGATTGCCCGGATGGTTTCTTCCATTTGTTGGACTTTCCTTTGAATATAGCCAATTTCCCGATCTTCCCTAAGATTTGTGATTTCAGTGGTTTTGTTGGTTCTTTCACTGGATCGAGGTTTAGGGATTTGCATTTCCCCCTTTTTGTCAGCACTTTGATTGCCACCCTATGAGGAGGTCTCTGTTTGATTGGGCGTTGCCTGGCCCTGATTACTTTTACTTTGTTCTCTTAGGAGGATAGACAACTCTGTTATTTGATTGTTAAGTCCATCAAACTCCTTTCGAGATACGAAACCTGATTCATATTGGGCACTTTTCGCCATGTCGGTGGATAGGCTTTGTGCTTTCTTAGATTTCAATTTGGTAATGACACTAATCTTGCCTACGAGAAGAGTAGGTAGTTTAGTCTTAATAAGCATTAATAACATGCATTGATGCAATGTATTAATTTTTTATGGGGTTTTAATATTTTCCTGCAAAACAAACGTTAGTTGTTTTGATGACAGGATGACGGGATTTGATATCTGTACAAAAATTGAAGGGAAATAGAATGTACATTTACATTTTCTTTTCTTTTTCTTTTCTTTACATTTACATGTAATTGTAATTTACATTGAATCTAACTTTACATAGAATTAAAAAGTAAAGGTATGAAGAGACTCCCCTTCGCGTTTGGTTTATTAGAGGTTGACCTATCTTAGGCGACTCTCGCGATTTTTTGGCATGAATGTCCCAAGATCATCGCAATTAACTAGAGGGGAAATTAATCCGTTCTTTCAATTAGAGCGGATCTGAGTGGTGCCTTTCCTGAGCCTCGCAGGATTAGTCTCCTTTGAGTCCAGTAGTGAAACGCCGACGGGTTCGCCTCCTGGTGGAGGAATCACACAGCATACATTTACATACATTGTGTCTTACCGTATGAAATGATGACATTGTACGAAGCACTAATATAAATCAGTAAATAATTTATTTGCATCCATTCAATGTAAACACAGCATTCACGCACTCGCAGATATAAAAGGGAAATATTGAAAAGATTTGAGTGCGGCTTAAGCCCTTTACTGTCCCCAGCAGAGTCGCCACCTGTCGATGTCAGGAAAAAAATCTTGTCTCTTTGGACAGATCTTTCTCTCTTACTAAATTTTGTTGTTTTCTACCCTTGTTTATTTTATCTTTTTTATGAAGGGTGAAGTTTTTTAGGAAAAGGCCAACATGTATCATGTCGACGATTTGAAAGGTTTATAGAGTCGCCAGTTGGTATATTCTGAAATGGTTGTACCACCTCAACCGAGTTTTTTGCAAGTAGACTCAATTACTGGACACTGTCAAAACCAAGATTCTTAAAGTTCGGAGGCTTGGTTAAGCAGGGGGAAGGTGTTAGGCACCCCCCGACTCCCGTGAAACACTGATATCGCATTTTTTTAATATTTCTCTTTTAAATTGCAATGTGTGTGTATGCTCGAAGTAATTGAGCCTACGTTTGTTTGTTTCGAAAGTAGTGTCTTGCTTCGTTAAACCTATATACGAAGGGTTTGATTTGTTTTTGAAAAATTACATTTAGACAAGATATGAAAATTATGTTTTGAAAGATGGTTTTCAAACCCTTTCGCTCGCATAGGAATGAAGCCTGTTGATACTTCCATTTTATTCTATTCAGCCTTTGGCTTGATTTGGACGGTGATTGTCTGGATGTGAAGCATCCTCGACCACAAAATGTATATACAAGTGTCGGTCTTCTTATGGGCGTGACAGCCATCGAAGTGACTCTAGCACTACAAGCCATATTTCACTATGTTCGAGACCTTAAATTCGGATAACCGGTTTAAGGCCCCTCGGATGTACATTTTACAAAAAAACTGGCAGCATACATTTGGAATGTGGAGTTGTCCATCGTGGAAATCATATTTATATCAGTTTTATCATCAATCCCACGATTCCTAGGCTCACAGAAAAAAGGCCTAGAACACCTGCACAGCACAGATATTCACATAGAATGAGAATTGTACTCTAAACGTCGCAAAAACAAAGGATTCATCAGTCAAATCCTTGCATGCGCATAGCCAAAACTTCCCATGCCCACTAAATATGGATCTAGGGTCTCGAGGTCGCTTTAATATTTACAAAACTAGAAAAAACTAGATTTAAATAAATATTAGTCATTCTAGCTTCCCGGTTCCGGTTGGACCTATTTTAAACCGTTTGAAAGTTAGAAAGGGCTAGATGTAGATAAATCTAATTCGCCAAAATTTACATCAGTGCAGATTCATATCAAATGAATATTTAAAGCAAATATTTAATCACAATGAGCAAAGAATATATATATATATATATATACACAAAAGCGGTAAAGGGCCACGAATTTGCAATACAGACCCGATGAAGAAATGTAAATATATATATATATATATATATATATATAAGCAGTAAAGGGCCACGAATTTCCAATCCAGGCCTGATGAAGAAATGTAAATATATATATATATATATATGTATAAAAATAGTAAAGAGCTACGAATTAATCCAGGCTCGACATAAATATAAATATATATATATATATATATAAAAGCTGTAAGAGCCACGAATTACTCTAAGCTTGACAGAAATGTATATATATATATATATATATATATATATATATATATATAAGTGATAAAGAGCCACGAATCACTCCAGGCTCGACAGAAATGTAAATATATATATATATATATATATATAAGCAATAAAACGCCACGGATTTCCAATCCAGGCTAAACGAAGTCAGAAAAAAAAATTTATATATATATAGTTATATATATAAAAGCACTAAATGCCACGGATTTGCAATCTAGGCTTGACGGAATTGAAAGTTATATATATATAGTCAGTTATATATAAAAAAAAGCTGAAAAAGGCCACGAATCAGCGATCCAGGCCGAACAAGTTAGTATATATATATATATATATAAGCGAGTAAAAGTCACGAATTAACGATCTAAGCTGTGCAAACGAAGAAAAAAGTATATATATACTTCTATATACTAAAAAGTAAGCTAAAAAGGCCACGGAACTGAGTTCCGGGCAAAATCAGAAGATAAAACTTTATATGCACATTCACATATATGTAATGAAGTAATATGAAGTTTCTGATCGTAAAAATACTTACAATAGACTGCTACACGGGCTCTTTGCCACTCGGTAGGCTTTAAATGAACGTTTCCACCAGTTAATTTTTGGTATGTTGTAGAATATACGTATGCAAACGTATTGGAAGAATAAAATCTAAGTTTGGAGTACTAAAAGTAGGGCTAAGGGTCGAAATGGGCAGAGTTTTAGAGCATTTTCTATTTGTTTCTCTCTTTGTCTGCAAGGGTGGGGGTCTCATTTATAAACCAAAATGGTAGCGGTTGCACTCGCTACAGTCGCGACTCTACCTGCGGCTCATCGAGTGGGGCCCACTCATGTGGGTCCTATCATCTCGAAGTACATGCACTTTGAGCAACTCGATGTCAGGTTCGAACATTCATAACTTTTGATCCGGGCTTTCGTTTAAGGCGTGCTATACTTTTTCGAAAAGCCCTTTCCGAGAGTGTCACAATGACATGGGACTTGACCTTTTCCGAATCCAGGAAGATGGGTTTATAATCAGATCTTCATTTTTTCGTAGTCCGTACGTTGAGCTGTTGTGCTGTTTTTACTCGAGATAGATGTGGGTTGTCTCTATGGATGATTTGATGCTTCGGGGCTGTCTCCGAAGGTTGACTGTACCTCCCGGGGTTGCTGTCGGGGCTTGACGTGGCTACAACTGTCTTTCTCGGGGTTATCTCCGAGATTCAACTGCTACCAACTTTTGTCTGTCTTCAGGGTTATCTCTGAAGTTGGCTTGATGATTTTTCGGGGCTGTCTTCGGGGTTTTGGTTTGATGTTGTAATCCTCCGAGGTTGTTCTCCAGAGTGGAAAAAGACGCTTTTGCCCTCCTATATGGTTAGTAACAGGAAAACGAAATTTCGAGTGTCTACAAACTTGAATAACTCTTTGTGGTTACCTTCAAAAATTATAAAATTTTACTGGAAGTATATATATAACAGGGACATACCTTGAAAATTTCAGAATTTTCGGACAAAGTTTCGATTTATGATAAATGTAGCAAGATCTCGCTGATTTGGACTATTTTAATATAGTAAATGGATTTTAAAAATTCTAGGAAAAATATATTTTCATAAGGGAACTATATTCAGTTGATTTCCAGAAAAGAAATAGTTTTGCATATGTTTTGCTATTTTTCATATAAATGATGATATTATGGATAAATAAATTAAATTAATTATGTGATGTTGAAAATTGAGAAAATAGAATTTTATGGCTTGAGAAACCTAGATATGCTATATGCAGATTTTTTAAGGGTGTTTTGGTCATTGTTGATTAGATATTATGTTTAGGGCCTTGTATGATTATTAAATAAAAGAATTAGTAAAGATTAAACAATTAAAATAAATTATTTATAAGTTTAATAAATAATTAAAATATTATTAAAAGATTTATAATATTAGATTAAGATATTGTTAAGTAATTAATAATATTTATATTAGAGTTAAATTAAAATATTATTAAATAATTAATAATATTATTTAAGTAATTAAAATATTATTAAATAATTAATAACATTATGAGATAAGTAAGATATTATTAGATGATTAATAATATTATGAGGGGAGTAAGATATTATTAAATAATTAATAATTCTTGTGAATGAATAAAATATTGTTAAATAATTAATAATATTAAATGAGAGTTTCAAATGAATAATAAAGAGAAGTTAAGTCATTTTAAGAATGTAGTATGAGTAGACATTCAATATGCTATATTAAGTATATAGTATGCTGAAAAGGGAAAATGGTTAGTATTAGGTTTGCTGAATTAGTGTATTCGGTTTGTTGAATTAGTGTATTTGGTTTGCTGAATTAGTATATTCGGTTTGATGAATTAGTATACATTTTGAATCCAAGTTGCCGGATTAGAGGTCAGTTTGAATCCAATTTGCTGAATTAGAAAATAGTTTACTGAATTAAAATTCAGTTTGAATCTAGGTTGCTGGATTAGGTATTCGGCTTACTGGATTATAAAGACGAACTTATAAATTGAAAGACTTAGTGTTAAATCTTAAAGTATATGATAAAGTAATTGAAAATTTTCCAAAGAATGATAATAATACTGATGTTTTAAAGTGTTATCTAATATTTGATTATATGGTTAAGTGTTAGATAATTTACTTATAAAGTAGTGGTACAGTCGTACTCTTTAATGGTTGATATATAGTATCTGAGCTAAACAATTTCTTTAGAGAGCAAAGGTTAATACAAACTAGCAACCGATCTAACTCACTGTAAAAGACAACGTAGACGAGACGGAAAACTAGTTTGTTGGTTGTTTGTGGGAAACCACTCAGCATACTGTATATTGAATACTGTTAAAGACTCGATGTGTGCTAGGTTTAGAATTGTGAATACGTATGGTGTTAAGATATTATCTAATATTTGATTATGTGGTTAAATATTAGATAATTTACTTATAAAGTAGTGGTATTATGTGGTATAATATGATATACTGATTAAAAGATCAATCTTAACAATGATAGGTCTTTACAATAAAGAGATTAAATTAGATTGTGTAGCAGTAATCGACGGTACAAGCAAGTTTTCCTAACTCAAACTCGAGTTATTATCTTTCAAGCATGTTAGTGGATAAATATTATTGATTATTCCACATCTATAATTATTGATTCGCACTTAGTGCATGTTGTATATGTTCATCAGGTATGAAAGGTTGATCACCTTCATTACCATAAGGTTCAGTTAAAGTTGTTCATGGTCCTTGTTGACATAAACATTATTGATTCAGTCATTCAATTATTGATATTTTGATTCATGCTCTTTCACAGTTATTATATTGTTGAAAATTCGAATGCTTATTCTTTCTTTCAATCATGATATATCTTTATTATTTTCAACTTGCTGAGCAAAGTAGTTGATCATCCTTGCTATATCATGATAACAAATTTTAGATTAAGATGAAGGCTCGAAGAAAGATAGAGGCAAAGAAAAATTCCAAGAGTAGATTATTATGCGATTATAACTATTAAGTTATCTGATGTAAATCATATATGTGAACCTTTTAAGTTATTTAAGGTATGTATTCAGTTAAGGTTAATAGACCTTGAGAAATATTATAAAATTATATGAAATAAATAATTTATGTTTATATTTGCCGCGTAAGGTAGAGAATATGGATGAAGATAAAGTACCGTAACGTACCAAGTCCGAGGTTCAAGGGACCCGAATTTGGGGGCGTCATAGGATCCGCCTATAGTATCCTATGTTGATCAACACTCATCCATTAAACGTATTTACGTTTAGTTTTGACACCATGCGTGTCAGCCAAAAACTCGACTAAACACATTTGTTTGTTCAATTTCAAATTTACCTTTGAATCCATACCAGAGCAATTGGATTTAGATAGCATAACATTAATAATATTATTTCATGGATTTAATATCAAGTCGATAAGACATTTTAACATTTGTCTAGCTGAAACAAATGGCATCGACCCATCCTTAAACAGTTCATGGATATCAAACTTTAAAACTTTAGCAATTTATGTCATAAAATAGCTTGAATACTTGTACAAATACTAAGATTTGTAGAGGCATGGAATTTACACAATCATAGAAGAATTGTGTCCCTTTAATAAGACTGTAAACGAGCCAACACAGTTCGGGCTCGATTCGGGCTCGACTCGAAAAAAACGAGCGAGACTTGAATTCGTAATAATATGATCCAAATTTGAGCATTAAAAATAGTTCGAATAAAAAATGAGTAGAATCTGAGCAAGGTTATACTCGACTCGTTTAAGATTCAAACTACTCGAATTCTTGATTGTGATTCGATACATACTCGGTTGATACATATTAGATTAGATGTTCGATACATTCTCTTATAATATATACAAATATAAATCAAATTAGGATACTTAATTATTATTTTATTTTATTTTTAATTTTAATTATGATTTTATATTTGTAAAGTATAATAGTAAATATATTTTCTCATTTCTAAGTAAAATAACAAATTTAATTTATAATTATATTTATTATAAAACTAATTATTATGTGGAGACTCAAATTCGAGCTTGAATTTGAAGCTCGCGAGTAGTTTGAATAAATATTCGAGTCGAGTCGGATCGAATTCGAGTAATAAATATTCAAGTCGAGTCAAATCTGAATAAAAATTTTCAAATACAATTCGAATTCGAGTCGAATTCGAGTCGAATTCGAGTACGAATTTATCATTTCGAGTCGAATTCGAGTACGAATTTATCATTTTGAGTTGAATTCAAGTAGCTCTCTGTTCGTTTCGATTCGACTCGTTTACACCCTTACCCTTTAATTTTAAAACATCACATAGGCTTCACAAGAATAGAATCCAATAAAGTAAGAAACTTGCTCAAATAAATCAGAGTAAATTCAGAAAACTTGCCTTAAGCGTTCTTCTATGAGTTTACGTAATATTGCCCGTCAAATGGCCTACAGAATTACGTTTACATACACATACCAATTAGGCACATAATTGATGTCAAATATTAGTTTATATTAACTCTACTTATTACGTCTCATATCTGAGTTCTTAGACTTGTAGTAATTTTCAGGTTTGTTATTACTTATCATAGCGTTTCGGCGTTCATTCGCCATACGCTCATCATAGCCTTCACGAATACTCAAGCAACATGCCTTTGCATATGCTTAGCACGACCATAAAATCCTTCATAACACCCCTTAATTTAAGTTAGGTGTTTTACATTTACTTTACTTCTTATTTCACGTTATTCGCGTTTTATGATTTAATCAATTCACCTAATTTTTATTTTACATTTTACGTTATAGGTATAAAGCAGACAGCTTGACCTATCTACTTTAGCTTTAAACTCTCTGTCTGTCAATTCAGACAGGCTAACCCGTCTGCTTTGGGGTGTCTGCTTTAGCCTTAAACTCTCTGTCTGTCAATACAGACAGGCTAACCCGTCTACTTTAGTACAAAACTCCCTGCCTCCTAAAGCATTAACAAGCAGATTTTCATGCGTGTCGCACCTACTTCGCAACGTCATAACTTGACCCTCCGTTATCAAAACGAGTCTGTTCTTGAGCCATATTCTAGCTCGTAACATTCTTTAAAACTTCCCTCGGACATATTACCATTTCTAATCCTTTAATATGCTGAAATATTGGCTCAAAAGTCCCTCGTTATACTGTTTCATAACTTAGCCATCATTTCTTCGTAACTTACTCATTCGAACCCAGAATGAGTTCGTTCTTGAGTCCACGGCTCATATTTTCTACGTACTACAACATTCTTAGGAAACCTTAATTATTCAGATTCATTAACTTGCATCTTAATTTCATCCGAAAATTGTACCGAACTAGGATTTCAACGTTTAACATCTTTTACTTAAATTTTTGTCATAACTTCGTTATAGCATGTTCTTAATCCGTTCCACTTGGAACTTTTCAAATCTAACTTACGAATGATGGTTTTAAACTTGTCCATCAACAACCCACTAAAGATGGTTTTTAATTTGTCCATCAACAACAACCTAAAGATGATTTTAAATTTGTCCATCAATAACTTTTACTACGTTCTCCATTCGTTCTTCGTTTTAAACCGTTATTTTTATTACGATTCATTTTGCACACATAAATTAGTGTTTTGAGTCCGCTAATTCTTCTTTATTTCTCCAAAATAACTATATAATTCATACGAATCGTCCAACCACCAACACAACACTTCATAACAAATCTACAACGCGATTAAGAGATGAAAAGTTTGAGTTTTAGTTCCTACCTCTTAGTTTAATTCTCGTTCTTGATTAATGGATGACTTGATCTTGCTTTTTCTTCCTTCGAGACTTGAAGATCTGAAACCCTCACTTCCTCTCTTTAATTGTCTAGAGTTTTCTTTCTTGAATTTGATGAATTATGGAGAAATGAAGAGAAATGGTTTGTATATATAAAATTTCAAGAGTTGGGGTATTTTGGTCATTTGCCATATAATATCTTGGCTTTTTACCCTTTTACCATAGCATATTCTTGGAATATGCCTTTCTTAACTCCTAAGTCTCCTTAACCTAACCACACCTAACTAACCATGGTTAAATGTATTAACCAGTGTGGTTAGTTGGTGGGAAAGGTGATGATAAGCTAGCCACTTTTGTTGACTTTGACTTTCGTATTCCTATCGTATAATTTTCGTATTGTACTTTGTATTATTCTCGTATTATACGTCGTATTATTCTCGTATAATATTTCATATTATACTCATATTATTTTCTTTTAACTTTCTAAAATTCATTACACAGGCTAAAAACTGCGTTTATCGTTTTCCAAATTTTATTGGATATTTCGTCTTTCCTCTTCATCTTAACATTTACGCATTCTTCAAAAAATTGAAAAACGCCAAAAGCGTTTTTGGTGAATAGTATTTTCGACGACGTTTTCCTAAAAAATGGTTATACGGTCGAAAAGTTGATAAAAATATTTTTCATCTTTTTTATTTTGTTCGATTTCTACACGTTTTTTTAGAAAAACTTTTATTGGATAATACAACTTTTCACCACATATTACTGGTATATCTTGAAACGGAATGTCATTACGACATACCAATCTCTCTAAAAGGCCTAGGTTATTCAAAACCTTAGGGTTTAAACCTTATGTTTCATTGAATGAATAGTGTTTTTACATCCTTTTTTCTCGAAAAATTTTATTTTCGCCTTCGAAATTCTTACTCGATTATTCTTGCACATAACCAAAATCCTAATATTTAATAACCATCCTAAGTCATAGAACGACCTTTAAACACATAGCACATAATAATATTATATATATATATATATATATATTATTTTATTCCATAGTATTCCTCAAAACTTAATTATTAAGCTAAGTGAAATTTCTCGATCGTTACACTCATCCCGATCATTACAGGCATAACCACGACGTGCTGCTAAATTAAACTATTCATACTTGTTGAGCATTTAGTTGCTCACTTTTGCTATATTTCCATGTTTTCAGTTAAGACCTGAAGGTTCTGCCGGACCAAGTAAGGATAAAGGCAAAGGAAAAGTCCAAAAATAGAAGTAAAATGATGTATTAGTATATTAAAGAATGATGTAATTTTTGGTAGTAATATGTTTTGTATATGTAAAGATTATAAGAACTTGGGACTAGACTAAGGTTTATTGCAAAGATATTGTAAATATTTGTATGTATTAAGTAATGCATAGATAGATGTGTGTGGTTGAAGTAGTATCGTGAACACTATATGACCCCAAAATTTTAATAATTTAACTCTCGACTTTGGTCGTTAACAATACATCAAACTTCTAATTTTACATCATTAATCGATTATACAATCATTAAAATTTAGTGGAATAACTTAAACTTTTCGTTCTTCTTTCTTTATTTTCCCTGAATCACAACCTTTATCATTCACATATCTTATAATCAAATCTATTTTATTATTCACTTCATTCAGAGTTATTATATACAACCTTACATCCCAATTTAATATCCTTTATACTTCGGATAACTCAAACTTTACAACTCAACATAAAATAACATCATAAGCCATTAAGTACACTTCCATAACCTTAAACATGGTTTACATGAATAAAAACTTTGGCTAAAGTATTTAATCTTCATGCATTAAATTTGATTCACATCATTCAAGTAGCACATAACATTACCTTGAATCATTAACCTGCTAAAATGGTTATTTGCAAGATTAAGCTCGACAGCTCAACAAATCTAACAGTTTTTATGCATCACGAAACACATAATAACATGCTCAAGATACATCTCATAATCATTATAGTATCCATACCATACATGCATTGATACTCTAAACAATGTCAGTTTATATCATATATCATATACTTATTAGGTACCATAACCCAATTAATTTAGTCATATATTGACTTTCATCGCTCATAAAGAATAACACAAACTTTAGCATACTTAAAAACATTTTGTATGACATCAAGATATAAGATCACAGATCACAAAGGAACTGAAAGACTTGTCTGTCTCGTAGATTACTAATTACAGAAAACAGCTTATAATTATCTGCACTTCATCAATCCTACACAACATATTGTTGGGTTTGTACGAAATCGTGATGCAATCAAATTGCAAAAATTAGCGGAAGCATGGTATATCAGAGTTTAAAAAATTTCTACAAAACCATTACCCGGATCATCCTTTATACAAATTATTAATTTAAAACGATAAATAAGAAGTTATGGAATCATACCCTTGTAGAACGAAGCTTCCACAGGTACTAGTTCAACTCCTTGTTCTTCGTGATCTCCTTGAATTTCCGGGTTAGATTCCTTCCTTTGATCAACGTTAGCCACCCAAGTGTTTGGCCTATAGAGGTGATCCACCAAGGAAGAGGAATTATCAAGAAGGAGGGTGTTTGGCTAAACCTTAGTTTTCTATCCTCTATAGAAAAGGAGTACTCTCCAATAATTAGAATTTCATCAATAAATATCTATTATAAGACTCATCTTATATAGATATTGGTCAACCCTTCTAATCCTATTAGACATGGGATTTCTTTTAATTAATTAAACTCCTTTAATTAATTTAGGCTTCCCACCACATAGGAATAATTAATTAAATTTATTTAATTAATTTGTCTCCTAATCTTATTAGGAATAAATGAGAGTACTAATATTAAATTAATTACTAAACTCCTTTAGAAATTAAAATAATAATAATTGTAATAATATTAATAAGACTCCTCTTATTAATTTATATTTAATATTTCCAAAATATTAAATAATAAACATTAAGATATTTAATTTATTCTATCACTATAGATTAAATTAATTATACTTAATGCATTATTACGATTATGCCATTACCTTCTTAAATAATTATTCTTCCTTTTATGGTGTGACCCTTTAGGTTCTCTATTTTAAACCGGTTGTGAATAAATCAATTAGAACAATTCTAATCTTATTTAAATAAATAAATTAAACTAATAATCTATTTAAATAAATAATATTTATTCTACAATAGGGATAAGCCTCCCTAGCGATCAATGACTTTTCAGATAATATAGATTTCAACATTAATCATAAAAGAACCTGTGAGTAAATAGTTACCATACAATTCAATCCTTCCACCATACAATGTCCCACTTAAATATAAGACATAAATTTACTGTCAAGTCTTATTTTATTTAATTATATGTATTTCGATTAGAAAATGCACAACTCCGATTAATGCAAATTAGAAACCTCTTTCTAATTTCATTCCACCTTGGCCAAGGATTCCTGGGTTGTCATTTAACGAATCACATAGGACATATCTCCTCTTTTACTAGAGGTGGTAGATTCTTTATTGATCATTCATTATCTCCATATGTAACTCATTATACCCAAGCATACCCTATATATGCCTTAAAAGGTCTTAAGGAATAAGTCAAAGTATAATTTGTTACATACAAGATACTATGATGATCTCAAGTCCAAGGATCACTTGTACTACTTTCACATTAGGAATTCCTATTGACAGGCGAGTAAAACTCTATTAGGTATTCCATAGCGAGTCACGTTCAGTGAACTTATTCTCCAATAAGCACCTACATACTTGCTTTAGTGTCTCCACACAAATGATCATGAGATCAATCATCCTCATCCAATGAGCAAGCAACATATGTACCAATATATCCGGATTTACTAATCCCCTTTTTAGTAATCCCACGATTGGAAACTATTTTAGTTTTAAAGCTTTCTAAGAATTTAGATCTCATTAGCATGATCAACATCATGATTCTAAAAGTATTGCTTAAAACTATGGGTTATTTACATATTATAAAAACAGCACCATGTAGATAATTAAATGACTTTAATAAATAAATATTTTATTAATAAATAAATAAGATTGTTTACAAAGTATGTGCTTTATCATCATACATGATTGGCTTGTATGCACACTACTATCACATATTACCATACACATCAACTATGAGTCACATAGAAACGCTTAACAATCGTTTAAGTAAACTTTATTCTATTTTTCATAATCCTTCCTTTTAATCGATACGCAATGTTCAACTTGATTGTGTTAACTTCCACTTTATGTCTCACCACATTTCTTCTTAGGTGACACTCAAAGTTCATTTAAGTGTTTAAGTCCTTTTAGGGCTCCTCATTGTCCGCTCAGTTTATTTACGTTAAACTGCATTTTCCTTCATCACGTTCCACTTTAATTGATGCTTAGCATTCAGTTAAGTCTTAAACCTCGTCTTTACATCATGTTAGATGTATAATGTTTGTTAACATTACTTAAGTTAACCTCCATCTCAAATTTCTTTATATTTTTCTATTAATCGACACTTAACATTTGGTTAAGTCATCATAGTTGTCATTACATCGAATTAGATGTGTATTAAGTTCATTTAAATTAATTAAGGAACCTTAATATTATCTTTCAAAATATTCTTTTGAATTTTTACTTAACATTTAGTTAACTTCTTAAAGCTTTCCATCGCATTACATTATGTGACTTACATTCATTAAAATTAATTGAGTTAATATTCATCTCATGCTTCATAATGCCTTCCTTAATGGTTTATATTAACCTCACTACATATCTTATAATGTTTATTTCATTTGATCTGAAACACTTTTTAAGTTCAATACCACTTTACATGGTGTTTCAACGTTCATACATCACACGTCCGATTCGCCTCCCTTGCGTATGTGTAGCATGCTTGTACAACTTGTCTAATACATCATTGATTAATGTTAAACATCATTATATTTTATAATTTTTAAGTCTTATAACTTAGAACAATATATTTTATCGCCAGAAGCACTTCACTTGCATATGTTCATGCTCGACGCCCTCCGATTGCCTCCGAATACACATCAGTCCCAAATATGGCCATTTTACCCCTGCTAACGACCTTAAATCGAAAAACATAAAGAACAAAAGTTGTAGGTCTACTCGTTATCTTTCTGAATCATCCTGAATTGCCTCAATCGGAGTTCGTATGAAAAAAATTTGGGCATTTTACTACAGGAGGTTAAAACAGTCCCTCCTGACTACTATTTCGACCCCACGGCGCCTCAAATAGCCTTGAGGGCAGCGCTGTAGCGCCCAATAGCAGAATGGGTTGCTCAATTGCTCCGTGTTCTTGAATTTTTGACCCTTTCTCCTTCTGATCTTCATAACGCGAGTTATATCCATCCAAATCAGTTCGTTTTTGACTCTATAGACTCCTAACTTATAAATCTACAACATACATGAGAATCAACATCATACAAACACACTAATAAAGCATTCTAATGTCTCAATTTCAAAGTTCATACCAAATTTTCATGTTTTCACATGTTTAGCGTAATCATTCACCACGAACTCGATTTAACTTCGTTTTAGTTCATTCCAATTAGGTTGTTTTCGTTTCTAAAAGGAGAGCAACAATCCATCATGAATTTACAGAATACCAGATGAAACCCTAGCCAATTTTAGCCACCAAAATAGACCAAAACATACATATTACAACAAAACTCTAATTCCTCATCTTTAACATGTTTTCATGATTTTGATTACTCTAAAACCATTTATAGAGGCTATATATCATATTATACATACCCATACACAAATATATACAACATATCTTCAAATCACCCAACCAAAATAGTTTTTTAAATGATGAACTTGAGAAACTATAAATTAGAGCTTTAAAACTAGAGTAATACCTTTGATTCTTCTTAAACTTGATTAAATGATGAAAAATCTTCTTCTTCCTTCTTTGAATCTCCAATCCTTCTCAATTTCACAGAGAATTCCCCCTTTTTCTCAAACTCTCTCTCTCTCTCTCTCTCTCTCTCTCTCTCTCTCTCTCTCTCTCTCTCTCTTCCTCACTTTTTCTCTGTTTTCTTAGACTTAGGAGTATTATACGTAAAACACCAACCCTTATTGCAATTGGGAGTTACACACACATATAGTTTTAGCAATTATAAAAACCAAAAGCCATAAGGCCTTGTTTGGCTTACCCAAATAGAACTCATTTTTATTTATTTTAATAATCTTCTTATCATATGCCACACCAAATGTCACACTTCATTTTATTTAATCACTTAACCAAAATAATTACCACTTAACAAATCATTAATCCTCCAATTTAATTATTTAATTAAATTAGAATATTTTCATAATAATTTCCATTGAATATTTATTCAATTCCATAAATATTCCAAATAAAATATTTATTCAATTCCATATATATTCCAAATTAAATATTTATTTTACTCGATAAATATTTTTAATTATTTACAAAACTCACAATCTTACTACGTTAACATGTTACATTTATATGTAATATATATTAATCTCTCATTTTATTAAAACAAATATATTCACATTAATTCACTATTTTAATTAAATGAATAACTCACATTATTTATGAAACTTAATTCATAATAATTTCCATTGCCCACAAGGCATAACAATTAAATTATATTATTTCACAATATAATTTTCAACTTAATTAACTAATATTATTCAGCTAATTTCCTTTTCGTAACAATTTCATTTAATTTCTTCAGTAGTTTAATTAATTATTAAACCTCATTTCCCCAATATAAATATATAAATATTTACTCGAACTCAAAACATCTCATAATAAGAATTTTATATATTAAATTCCTATCTTAATAATTTTTGAAAATCTGTGTTGTCACATCCTTCCTCCCTTATAAGGATTCCGTCCTCGTAATTAACAAAACCTCCCCTACTCGATTTTCTCTTTTAAAATTTTATTGTTGCATAACTTCAACACATTACCTTAATATAGGTTTTATAATTCTTATTTCATTTATTTTCTCAATAAATTCTTGTAAGTTTTATTTCACAACCTCCACCCATACTCAATTATATTTTGAGTATCATATATTCTTTAACCCTTTTATTTCCTTTTTCTAAGGATTATTGCCACCTACTCAATTCATAAACTCTCGGGATATTACAAACACCATATCTGATGTCAAACTAACTGTTAGACATAGCACTATCTGATCTTCATTTCAAACTTAGGATCATAGACAAACTTCTCGGAATCCTCACTCTGCAAGTCTTCCCAATGTAAGTCCAATGTCAAACCTGACATGCTCTACAATTTGTATGCTCGTAGACTTCAATGCTGGTCGTAGAGTTTAGTTAAACTTACTCTATGATTCTTCTTGCTCTACGTTTTTCTCTACCATTCTTGATGTTCTCTACGAATTGATTTGCACTCAACGATCTGCTCTCTAATTTTTGTGCAGACTCCGCGAACTTTGTCTCGCCTTACGATCTCAAACTCTACGATTTCTCTGCAGACTCTACGATCTTGATTTAACTTTACAAACTCCTCACACACTTTGTGATCTTGAACTAAGGGCTCTATGATAACTTTGCTAACTCTGCGATCTTCAATAAACCTTACGATTTCTCGGAGAAGCTTTACAATCATTCAATTAACACTACGATCAATTCAGTCCTATCATCTATACATTTGATCAACTCAATAAATTAACCTAACACGTTTGTGTTAGGTTTGTAATATTCATAAACACAATCAAATTGCATAAAATAAGCGGAAGCATGGTAAATCAGAGTTTTAAAATTTTACAAACCATATACCCGGATCATCCTTTATGCACAGTTATTAATTAAACAAAAAAAATTAAGAATAAGATTCATACCCTTGAAGATTCCATCTTCCTCACGTACGAGTTCAACTCCAAATCTTTTTTGTATTCTACTTAAATCCACCAGGTTGATTCCTTCCTTTGATCAATGTTAGCCACCCAAGTGTTTAGACTATAGAGGTGATCCACCAAGAAAGAACAAGAATTCAAGAAGAATGGTGTTTGGCAAAACTCTAGTTTCTATCTCTATAGAAAAGGTATACTCTCCCAACTCTTGGAATAAAGTGTATAATCATGTTCCATAATAAGACTTTCTTTTTTATAGATGTAGGCAACCCTCCTAAACTATTTAGGATTAAAGTTTCATATTAATTAATTAAACCCTTTTAATTAATTAGGCTTCCCAATTCTATTAGAAATAATTAAACTCTTTTAATTAATTAGCCTCCTAATCTTATACGGAATATATATATATATATATATATATATATATATATATATTAAAGTATCTTATTAATTAATTCTCAAACTCCTTTAGAAATTAAATAATAATAATAATAGTAATAATAATAATAAAACTCCTTTTTTAATTTATATTTAATATTTTTAAAATATTAAATAATAAATATTAAGTTATTTAATTTATTCTATCATCATAGATTAAATTAAATATACTTAACTTATTATTACGATTATGCCATTTGTTTCTTTAATAAATATTCTTCCTTTTATGGTGTGACCCTTTAGGTTCTCCATATTAAATCGGTTGTGAATAAATCCATTAGAACAATTCTAATCTTATTTAAATAAATAAATTAAATTATTTAATTCATTTAAATAAATAACATTTATTCTACAATAAGGGTAAGCCCCCTTAGCGATCAACGACTTTCCAAATAATATAGATTTCAACATTAATCATAAAAGAACCTTTGCGTAAATAGTTACCGTATAATTCAATCATTCCACCATACAATGTCCCAATTAAGTATAAGACATGGAATTACTGTCAAGTCTTATTTTATTTAATTATATGTATTTCGATTCTCAAATGCACAACTCCAAATAATACAAATTAGAAATTTCTTTCTAATTTTATTCAACCTTGGCCAAGGATTCTTGGGTTGTCATTTATCGAATCACATAGGACATGTCTCTTCTTTTACTAGAAGCGGTAGATTCTTTATTGATCATTCATTATCTCCATATATAACTTATTACACTCAAGTATACCCTTTGATATACCCTAAGGGTCTTTAGGGACATGTCAACGTATAACTTATCATACACAAGATACTATGATGATCTCAAGTCTAAGGATCACTTGTACTACTATCACTACAGGAATTCCTATTGGCAGGCAAGTAAAATTCTATTAGATATTCCTTAGCGAGCCACGTTCTGTGAACTTATTCTCCAATAAGAACCTACATACTTGCTTTAATGTCTCCACACAAATGATCATGAGATCAATCATCCTCATCCAATGAGCAAACAACGTGTGTACCAATATATCCGGATTCACTAATCCTCTTTTTAGTAATCCAACGATTGGGAACTATTTTAGTTTTAAGCTATCTAAGAATTTAGATCTCATTAACAGGATCATCATCATTATTCTAAAAGCATTGCTTAAAACTATGGGCTTATCATATATTATAAGAACAACACCATGTAGATAAATTAATATCTTTAAATAAATAATTTTTTTTATTAATAAATGAATAAGATTGTTACAAAATATATGCTTTATCATCAAACATGATTGGCTTGTGTGCATACTACTTTCAATCTCCCATTTGCACTAAAGCTAATCTTCATAGTATCTAATACTCTTTTTCTTTAAGTGACAATCGTCCTGTTGTTGGATAAAGCTTTAGTAAATGGATATGTATTGTTGTTCTTGAGAGTTCACTATCTCTATAGTGACTTCTTCTCTTTCAATGATTTCTTTAATCAAATGAAAGTGCCGCAACATATGTTTGGATCCAAGATGAGACTTAGGAAGTATTCCTAGTTCTATAATGAACTTTTTATCTGAAACATCAGCTTGCAGCTTTATTTACAGTTATATACTTTGTCTTTGTCACTAAACCAACTTTTTGCTATTTGGAACCTTTCCAATTCAATGCACCACCGTTCAAGGTAACGCTTCACCCTAAAGTGGATTTGTTGTCGTCTTGGTCAGTCCGAAAAAACATGAGCCTTTTAGTCCTCTAGTTTTATTCAGACCCACAATGAATTATGATCACATCTTTAGTGCCGGTTAAGTACTTTAAGATATTTTCCACTGTCTTACAGTGAACTTCCCCAGAATATGACTGATCAATATCAAGTCTCGTGCATTTCATTGCATAAATGATATTGAATCATAATATCTCTCTTTTATTGAGGATAATTTAGAGAGATACACTCCAAGGCTCATCATCATGAGACCTTTCATGGAGTTTGTTATGCTAAATTTCTTTAGTATCAAATAAATATACGTCCCTTGGGTCAAACCGAGCATCCTTTTAAATCTATCAATATAGATCTTTATCCCCAAAAATATAGGATATTCTACCCAAATCATTCATGGAGGAATGTTTAGACAACTTTATCTTTACTGATTATGGCATTGCTATGTCATTCCTTATCCGTAATATATCATCATATAATACTAAGAATGTCACAGCGCTCCCACTGACCCTTTTGTACACACTAGGTTCATTCTCAGTTTTTGATAAAAACAAACTCTTTTGATTGTCTTCATCAAAATAAATGTTTCATCTTTGAGAAGCTTGCTTCAATCCATAAATGGATTATTGTAGCTCATATACATGATTTGATTCAACCATTGAAACAAATCCATCTGGTTATATTATACATACATTCTCCTCTAATAATTTATATTTGAGAAAGGGCGTCTCCACGTCCAGTTGCTAAATTTAGTAATAATAAGCTGCAATCGCAAGTAAAATCTAAATGGACTTGAGCATTACTACTGGTAATAAGATTTTATCACAGTCAACTCCTTGACTTTATTTGAAAACCTTTTCCAAAACAGTATGGCCTTATAGGTCTCCACCTTGCCATTTTCTCTAAAGATCCATTTCGAATTTTATGGCCATCTGCTGATGAGTGGGTTTTATACCTACGAATTTGATACCATTTAGGCTTAATTCTTTGTTAACTTTAAGTATTTTTAGTGTCATTTCACTTATTTTTGTGTTTGTGTTGTAGGAAACGGCTTCGGAGGGTCAAAGCATGAAACATGGAGCTTAATGGCATTTTTGTATATTCTGGCACTGTTCACTCGTCAGGGCGAGTTTCTCTAGTGTAAAATCTGTGTCGTGGCAAAGTTGTCAGGAAGAAAGAAGAATTTTCAGAAGTTGACTCCGAGAAGCATTTGTTTGGCTGATTGGTTTAAGGACTTTAAGGAGGGCTAAAAGACATATTAAAAGAGATATAAAAGGAGGAGTATTCACAAGGATCAGGATATGTTTCCATTCCATTAGATTATATTAGATTAGATAAAACCCTAGTTTAGATTAGAGTGGAAGATTGAAGCAATTGAAGATCATTGGAGATTGTGACACCGCCAAATCCGGGTACTTCAATTCCACGGGATTTGGTGCTCACTATCTAAATAAAACATAACTACTGCCCATAAATAAGGAATATAAAATAAATTACATCCTTTATAAATCCAATAAAAATCTTTCTTATCAAAAGGATTACAACTTATTCAAAACGTTCCCAAGGTTATCTAACCTTAACATCGTCAATGCAAAAAATAAACATCATAACATAATCAAAATCTTATTACACATCATATCATATAAACAAGTCTTCACTTGTTCATCTTGCTTTTGCCTTTGCTAGTTGACGGTTCGTCAACTTTCTCAACTTTAGCTGCAAGGGTTATATAATGCAAGAGTGAGCAAACAAAAGCTCACTTGAAATAACAAATGATAGTGATGACATAAACTGAATAACTTCAACTGATTCGAATAATATTTCTTTCATCAATAATAAAGAATTGAATATGTAATATAGAATTCATCTGAGGGTCGTAATACCTTGAACTATGTCCTAAGTGATAAACATTTCTATTTAAAACCTTTAACAGTCGTTAGACTATATAGACTCTTAACTCGTACTTAGGGGGATCAGCCCTTCGTACCACGTATTGTGCACAAATATCTTAACGCTTTCGCATGGTAATCCCCTATTAAATAGGGTTGTTCTTCTCAATATTTAATAACAAGTCTGAACTAAAGAAAGTTTGGTTTGGATAAGCTTCAAGGGTAATTTTAGAGTTCAACTATCATCAACTAAGGAGTAGTTAAATCGACTTACAATAATAATAATTTAACAATAAAGGATTATGAAATAACTTATGTTTTAGAACTGAACTTAAAGCAATTGAAAGATAAGATAAACCTTGCTTGAACAATTAAGTCAAGGTTACATTAACTCAATAATGAACTTTGATAAGATATTTATTCAATATATAATTGATAGAGAATACAATAACTTGCATATGAATAACAAGTTAGAAATAGGAAACTTGCTCAAGTAAAGTTTGATTTTAGAAAATTTGCCTTAAGCGCAAACTACAATTACACTCACGTTCCACAATTATCCTACATATTACATTACGTTTACAATATCAATTAGTTTCATAACGACTACATTTAACCGTTGAACTTCTTACTTAAGTTCAACTTAATAACATGGTTTGTAAACTTAACTCGCTAACTAACCACATACGTGAGTCTAAACTCACAACATGCTTATCACACCTGTATAACACTTTAAACTATTATAATCATACCCTATGATAGCAATATCTAAGTTCACACATAACATGTTAATATGATACTTCAAATTGTCTTATACATGTCAACAATATGTTATCTTATTGTTTTATAAACTTAACATATCATCACATTAAGTTAGCTAATCATGTAATGCATAAAAACTACACAGAACACAACAACATTTTCCAGACAGCCTTCACACCCGCTGGAGCTGGTGTTTTTCCCATCTAAGACCCACTGGGGCAGGTCCCCTTGCTGGTGGGATTCCTGGTTCGAGAACTGTGAAGAGAAAAAACCAATTTAGCTTATTTCTTCGCACCAAATTCTGATTTTAACTAACACAATGCATATAGAACTTTATGAAAACATAATCTTAAACTTCTAACATGTTTTTAATATACATAAATACCACAACACATAATCAAAACACTTAATTTTATGATTTTGGAGAAAACACCATTGTTGAGCGTTTTTGAAGAAAATTAACACTGTGAGTTGGTTTTTAATCCAAATCACACAATTCAAAGCATCTTGAATTTGTTTCTAAGCATGTTATCAAAATCTAAACTCAATTTATATAATAGAGCATCATCAAACACAAATTTTGATAATTTAAAGACTATTTTTTAAAGCAAGTTCACTGCAAATTGCTATGAACATGATTTCTTCATGTTCATCATATTTACGTGAATTGAACCATTTATATTATCATATAACACCTATATAATAGTATATATATACACACTACAACATATAATAATCATAACCACATGATTTTAAAAAAAAACTAATTACAGAGAAGCAAAACTTGAAGAACAGTAAAAATATAACTTTTAAGATTTAAGAGTTTAGATTATACCCTTTGATTTTTGGAGAAGAAGATGATGGTGATGATTATCTTTTCTTTTGATTTCTCAAAGTCTTCTCTATTTCTTCTTTCCCTCTTTTCCCTCTAGTTTACTCTGTTCTTCTATTCTATCTTCTAACTCTAACTTAACGTAGTATAGAATATAAAATATAACTGATATAATATATATAATGAATATAAACATATAACTGCCAATATATTATTACTCTAATAAATACATATATCAGTTATATAATTTTTGAAAATCAAAAGCCATAAGGCTTTGTTTGGCAAAACCCTTTAATTTTAAAAATAGATTATTAATAGTTAAGGCCCTATTTGGTAAAACAGGATTAAAACTGATGTAAGGGCCTTGTTTGGTAAAACTAATTTAAAACCCTTTTATTTTATTTTAATAACTCCTTTAACATATAGTTTCTAATGTCACACTTTATTTAATTAAATCCTAACATTCTAATTTAATTAAATACAAGCTAACATTAATTAATTAATTAAAATTGCCACATAATACTAAATTGCTATACAATTGTAATTCACTTATTAATCATAATTCATGTAACAAATTAATAAATCTTTATTAACAATTATCACATAATATTCATCTAATTTAATTATTCTCAATTAAATTAGAACTACACCACACAATTATTTACACATCAATTTAATTAATCATATTGCACTTAGCTAAATTACTTCATAACATAATCACATAAATTATTTATTTAACTCAATAAATAAATCAATTAAAATATTTATTTAATTCAATAAATATTTATAATTAAATATACAAAATCTTGTCGTTACAATATTCCCTCCTTAAAAGGATTCTGTCCCCAGAATCACAATAAAAAAAATCATTCGTCACATTCTTCCCCCCCCCCCCTAAAAAGATTTTGTCCTCAGAATCGATATACAAGAAATTACACAAATAATTGGGGATAAGTTTTCATCATATCATCTTCGAGTTTCTACGTAGCTTCTTCAGCACTGTGGTTCCTCCAGATTACCTTAACAGAAGGTATCATTTTATTTCTAAGTACTTGTTCTTTTTTGTCAACTATTTGAACAGGAACTTCTTCATAAGTTAAGTCTTTATCAAACTGTAAAGGCTCATACTCTATCACATGCTTGTAGTCGTGTTTATAAGGTCGCAACACAAAAATATGAAAGACGTTATTTATATTATCTAGCTCCGGAGGTAACGCAACCTCGTAAGCAACCTCGCCAACCTTTCGCAGTATCTCAGAAGGTCTAATGAATCGAGGACTCAGCTTCCCCTTCTTGCCAAATCAAATCTTCCCCTTCTAGGGAGATATGTAAGACCCCAACTTTTTATGAATAAAATTGAATTTCCTCTATATATTATTTTGAAATAGTAAGGTGTTGATTTGATAAATGTGATAAGTTATGGGAGAGATGTACAGAGTTTACAAAGTAAGCAAGTGGTTATAAAATATTCGTTGTGTTAGGAAATATTCGTTTGGTCGAGGAATATTCTTTTTATCAGAGAATATTCGTACGACGGCGCAGTCATTGGTAGATCCCACAACGGAATGAATGTCGGATATAGAAAGCGACAGAAGTAACTTTTTTATAAAAATAACGACAAAGCTTTTACCGTTAAACTGTTGAAATACCCGGTGGTTAAAATACATTAATACGCAGTGTTGCACAGTAGCACACGGTATTGCACGGTAATTCTAATTATTGATTCTTACGTAAGAAGTCACTACTCAATAATTGTTACAGTAATTACTGTTCAATATTTTATTTTATTATTTCAATAATTGCTACGTTGATATTTTATATTAGTGATTCAATAATTGTTATTGCACAGTATTTCAAATTATCAAATCAATAATACATATTATTGGAACAATATTATTAGATAGTATTATTGACAATGTCTAAGGAAGTTCTGTCTAGGAGGGGTTATGTCTAAGGAAGTTCTGTCTAGTTATGTCTAAGAAATCTTTATCGGAAGGCCCCCTCTTTCCTGGGAACGACTTGGTTGTTAATATTGTAGTTCTGTAATATTATTTGTGAATAATTAATTTTTGATATATATGATAAGGAAATATTTATTAAATGTGAATTTAAACGGAGGAATTTTTAACTTGTGACATTTGTTGAAAGTTGGTATTTTATCTTTTTCGATAAAATAATTCATTCAAATATATTATTATAATATTACATTATAGTAGTATGATGTGATTATATAATAGTATGATTTTTATAATTTGAATGGTAACATTATTATAGTAAATTCATGGTATAAAAGTAAAATGGGGTAGAAGATAACAAATTGAATTTGAATTCTTATGACCTAAGCAATGATGTCATCGAAATGATGAGGTAAGCAATGATGTCATCGAAACGATGAGGTAAGCAATGATGTCATCGGGACGATGAGGTAAGCAATGATATCATAGGATCGATGATGTAAGCGATGATGTCATACATTATGGCAAAAAGACTATTTTACCCTTACTCTGCCGAGCCTATAAATAGAAGCTCATTTCTTCATTATTTCTCACCAATTCACTACAGCTATAGAGAGAGAAAGAAGAAGAGAGAAAGAAGAAGAGTATTCTGCTATTACACTAGTGCAGTCTCCAAATTTTTAAGGTAAGGGGTATTATTTCTTTCGTATTCATGAAGAGAGTTATTTTCTTTCAATACTCGTAAGGGTTGTTATTCCATTCCTTATTATTCTGTTGGAATAACCTGTCTACGCAGACTACCGCATGCATGGTGAAATCCTGTTGTTATTCTATTCTTTATTATTCTATGGAAATAACCTATCTACACGGACTACCGCATGCCTGGTGAATAACCCTTCGTATTCAGTTGTTATTAAATTGTGGAAATAATCTGTCTGAGCGGACTACCGCCTAACGGGTAAAAATCTAATTACAGTTTCGTATATTGTTTCATTTCAGATTCCTAACTCTAAACTTACTACGGTAAGTATTGCTTCTATAATTCATGAAATGATCAGAAATTCCTTGAGTTTTGCGCTTCATCTAATATCATTTCACTGGAATATTGGTATGAACTTTCTTGTGAAATTTTTTATCTTTTCATGTCGAATTACTATTCATAAGTTACTATTCATGGGATACTATTCACGATAAAAAAATATTTTTTTTTCTTCCAAATCATCTTTGATTGGATCCAGGTTTTGATCTTCATTCTTGAACTTTGGATAAATTCTCTAATATTTGTCTTTTAACTCACTGGATTCGTTATTCGTATTATTTTTCATCATCTTCAGTTCTAAATGGTGATATAACTGAATATCTTTGACCTGTAGTGCAAAGATGAATGATTACTTGATGAATATCTTTGGCCTGTAGTGCAACAATGAATGATTACCTGATGAATATCTTTGGCCCGTAGTGCAAAGATGGACATGTGTTGAGATGAACATGACCAACTGGTGATACAAATGAATATATTTAGCCCGTAGTGCAAAAGATGAATATTTGATTCGAGATGTATATTGATTGATGTTAAAGGGATAAAATATTGATGATGGACTTTTAAATCAAAGAAGATAGTAGACATCATTCTCTACTTAACTCTTCTAATGAATTGATATTTCCACTGCGAATATTGATCTAAAACTTGTTGTCCATAATATTTTATCTGATTTATTGAAGGCTAACGATAATTTATTTTTCATTATCTTAGTCATAATATTCTTTACTGGGTTAGTTGAAGCTCACCCTTTCTTCCATTATTCTCTTCAGGAAATGAGAATATCGCGGGTACTAGTCAGGGAATGGAGTGATGGTCTGAGTTAGAGCTGTAGATGTCCTCACTATTTTTTTAAAAAAATAGTGTTATAATAAATGTAATGAGGACTTAGTTTGAATGTTTATATTTTCTACATGTCTGTATTGACACTCACAGTTGTGTGGTCGTATTTTGCACGACTGTTTGATATAAAAGATTGTATTTGGATTCTGTACCATGTATTTGGCGACTCAGAATGGGTTAGTATTGAACCTATTTTGGGGGCGTCACAGTTGGTATCAGAGCTTAGGGATATGATCTCTGGCTGAGATCTGAAAATAGAACTAGGAGGGGAGAGACGAGTAAAATTCTTCGCTAGTGTGTGTCCTACCTAAGCTTATTTGGTATTTAATTGATCGTTTGGAATGTAGAGTTAATATGTGATATGTAAATTTATTTGATTAACCATTGTTTTATGGAAGTATTTGAGAATGGCAGCTGAAAATCTAAACAATGGAGTGAATGAGACCGTTGAGACACCTTTAATCACCAACCAGGAGAACATGCAACAAGAAGGCAATATTTCTTCTGGAAACGACACCACTGATCAAACGATGAACGATGGGATGTTTAGAAACTTTTTGTAGTTCATGCAAAACCAGACGAGGGAGACTCGTGTTCATAATACAGGTGAAAATAATAACAACTCGCGGCTTGTCACTGCTAAGCAGATCAAAGAGTTGGGACCATCAAAATTTTTAGGAAAGCCAGATCTAATCAAGGCAGAAAATTGGATTAAGCAAATTACCAAGATATTTGATGTCTTGGGATGCACAGAGGAATAGAAGGTTCCATTCGCCACGTTTATGTTTCATGGAGAGGCAGATTACTGGTGGGAATCTGTGAAGCGTACCTAGCTTGCCGCACTCAAGATGTCTTGGGAAGGAGTTTCAGAAACTGTTCAATGACAAGTACTTTCCAGAAAGTATTCGTCATATGAAGGAGGTAGAGTTTATTAAACTAGAACAGAACAACATAACTGTGTTCCAGTATGAGGCTAAGTTCGCGGAGTTATCCCGATTCGCATCTCATTTGGTTGATAATGAGTAACGTATGACGCGGATGTTTCTGAGAGGTTTGAAACCTGAAATTCATCAGTACCTCATTTCTCACAAACTTTCTTTATATTCAGATGTGGTGAACAGGGCCCAACTATTAAAACGAGATAATGATTATGTTCAACCAAGGTCGTACCGGTGGCAGCAGTCATCAGAACAATGACAACCAGCGGGAAGAAAAGTATTATGACAGAAGAGGTAACCACTTCGGTGGTAATTGTAGCCATGATAATAGAAGAAGTGAGTCAGGGGGAGATTTCAAGAAGAGAAGGTACAACAATTAGAACGTGAAGACGTCGACAGCAGCACTAGCATCAACTGTTTCTAGGGGAAGAGAACGACCACCGGTCGTATGCTATAAATGAGGGCAAGAGGGGCACATCAGTCTCAACTGCACACAACAATCCAAGGTGTGTTATAACTGTGGAAATGAAGGACACATAGCTCGAGTGTGTCCTGTAGCAAAACCAAGTCCAGCGGGGATGGTGATTCCAAAGGCTGTCCCGGAGAAGTCAAAGTCTGTAGTTTAGGAGAGAGCGTTTGTCGTGACTTCTCAAAATGAGAGGAACCCGAACGAGGTGATCACGAGTAAGTTAATCGTAAACTCTTGCGAAGTCTATACCTTATTAGATACCGGTGCTACCCATTCTTTTATTTCACCTACTTGTGCTCAACGTTTGAACTTGACTTCTAAGAAATTAGACTTTGATTTATATGTTGAAACTCCTTTAGGAGAAACCTTCGTTACATCCACAATTTACAAATCTTGCTTTATTCAAATTGGTACCCTCACCCTACCTGTTGATCTTATATCTTTGAAAATACTTGCATTTCATGTGATTTTAGGAATTGACTGGCTAACCACTTATCATGCCAAAATTGATTATTTTCGTAAGGTTGTTAGTTTTCATATTCCTAACCAACCTGTTGTGCGAATTCAAACAACCAGACCATTAAAATCAATTAATGTCATTTCAAGTAATAAAGCTATTCGTTTATTGAAAAACGGATGTCAAGCTTTCTTAGCCCATGTCACTGATTTAAATCAGAATACATCAGATTTTAATGATATTTATGTTGTTAATGAGTTTCCTGATGTATTTCCCGAAGAACTTTTTGGTCTACCCCAGAACGTGAAGTTGAATTCTTTATTGACCTTGAGCCCGGTACAAAACCCATTTTTAAAACCCCATATCGAATGGCTCCTATTTAAACTTCAGGAGTTAAAGGTCCAACTACAGGAGTTGTTAGACATCGGTTTTATACGTCCTAGTACATCTCCTTGGGGTGCTTCTGTTTTATTCGTAAAGAAGAAAGTCGGTAGTATGCGACTATGTATTGACTATCGGGAGTTGAACTATGCCACCATCAAGAATAGGTATCCGTTACCTCGTATTGATGACCTATTCGATCAGTTGCAAGGTGCACAATTTTTTTCAAAGATCGATCTTCGTTCTGGATATCATCAGTTAAAGATTAGAACTGATGATATTCCAAAGACTACCATTAGAACTCGATACGCGCATTACAAATTTCTAGTTATATCTTTCGGATTAACCAATGTCCAGGTTGCGTTCATGGACATGATGAAGGTTGTCATCATTGATGACATCCGAATATACTCCGAAAGCCTCGAATATATTTCTTTACTCAACATGCGACAACGACGTTGGCTTGAGCTGTTGAAAGATTACGAAAATACCATTCAGTACCATCCTGGAAAAGCAAACGTGGTAGCTGACGCGTTGAGTGGAAGATCGTATGCAGGAACGAGTGCGATGTTGTCAACACAAAGGCCTATTTTGTATGAGTTACGAATGATGGAGATAGAGTTAAAGAATCGAGGGACCCACGTGAAGATTGCAAGTATATGCGTAGAACCAGTGTTAACTGATAGAGTTAAAGCTGCTTAAGCTATAAACCCGGAGCTGATGAAGATAAAGAAGAAAGTGCAAGAAGGTGCTATTCCAGAAGCAAGAATCGATAAAGAAGGAATACTTCGAGTCAACTCCAGACTTTGTGTTCCTAACAATTCTAATTTGAAGTAAAAAAATCATGATAGAGGCACATAACACACCGTTTGCAATCCATCCTGGAAGGACCAAAATGTATCGTGATCTTCGACATACATTTTGGTGGAGTAATATGAAAAGAGCGATCGTGGAGTTTATCTCAAGGTATTTAACTGTGTCAACGTGTCAAGGCGAAGCATCAAGAGCCATAAGTAAAGAGCCCCGGGCCTCTATATGACACCCCCAAATCTAGGTACTTCGTTTCCACATGATTTGGTGTTCACTTTCTATCTATAACATACCTTTACCCAATATATCTCAAAATAAATTACAACTTTAATTCAAAATAATAAAATCTCCCTTAAAACAAGGGTTACAACCTTCTCAAAACTCAATCCCAGGGTTACTCTAACCTTGACATAATCAATGAAGTGCGAAAAAAAAACATGACCTAAAATCATTACAATCATTTCAAAATAATTAAACAAATCTTCACTTGTTCATCTTTCCCTTGCCTTTACTCTTAGACGGGGCATCAACGTTATCAACTTTAACTGCAATTGTTATTTAATGCAAGAGTGGGCAAACAACAGCTCACTGGAGTTAAACAATAATAAATACATGAAAGAATATCTTTACAAAGATCTGAATAACTTAGCTTACTTCAACAATAAAGAATTGAATAATAATTCTCTACCAATATCAAAATTCGAATATAGAATTTATCTGAGCTTTGAACTCTTCTTGTCCTAGGTTATAAATATTTCTATTTAAACCTTTAACAGTCAATAAGATTATGGACCTCAACTCGTACTTAGGGAGATCAGCCCTTTGTACCATGTATTGTGCACAAACATCTTAACGCTATGCGTACTAACCTTCCCTAATAATTAAGGTTGTTCAACTCAGTAATTTGAATTCAAGTCCGCACCAAAGAAAGTTTGGTTTGGATAAGCTTACAATGGTAATTTAGAATTCACGTTCATCAACTAAGGATTAGTTGAATCGATTTTCAATAATTCATAAATAAAAGAATTATGAATTAACATATGCTTTAGAAGTAAACTTAAAGCATTTAAAATAATAAACTGGAATCTTACTTGAACAATAAGTCAAGATCTCTTCGGTTAAGTAAATAATTGTCCAGTACAGATGAAAAGGACATTCTCAACAACGAAAATATGAACATCAAAGAACTTGCGTAGAAATAGCGAGTTTAGGGTTTAGAAGACTTGCCTTAAGCGCAAGCTACTTAACAAAATTTACGTACTTTAATACTTCATACACATATATATTAAATCACAAAAACTTAAATTAGTTAACACATAACTAATTCACATAAGTGGTTAACCCTCATGGTTAACTCACTCTAATTAAATAAATAATCAACTATCACATAATTAATTACATCACACACATACTCACATAATTAAATTAATTATGTATTTTAGCTAAATTATAATTAAACAATTATAATTTAAATAATTAATCTAATTATAATTACTCAATTATAATTACCTCTTAAATTATCAAAATTTCATAATTAATAGTTAATTAAACTATATCATGCATTATAATTACACAATTTACAATTAATCATGTATTTATCAATTATAATTTATAATAATCATGCATTTATTAAATTATAATTACATAAATTATAATTTAAATTAACATCTAATTGATTAAAATAAATCAACTTCTATACATTATAATTTCACATAATTATAATTTAAATTAAACATTTACTCTTAATTATAATTAATCAAATTATAATTAAGTAACTTATTTTACAATTAAACAATTATATCTTATAATTTAAATACTATATTAAGTTTTCAAAACTTTCTTTTTCTCGAATTATGAAATTATCAACTTCATGTTAACACATGTTATAGCAGCTAGATACATGCTCCTTATCTTAGCAATAATGTAATGGAAACATAAAAATACACTGCACACTTGACTAAAACTCACTGCCACTGCATTGTGCACGGCACAGCTACGCAGCCAGCAGCCTTGGTACCGGCGCAGCTGCGCAGGGGTCAAAAATGGGAAAATCAAGTGGCGTAGCTGCGCTGCTCCTGGCCTTGCTGCCGGCGCAGCTGCGCAGCAATACGGCCAGACGCAGACAGCCACACTTCTCTGCTTTATCGAACATCCCATACAAGCCAACAAATGAAAAATTATAGTAACGTAGCCACTGTAACTCCATACATAAGCAATAATACATAACATAACATGTTTCAACAACATAATAACCATCTAAATAATGATAATCACAAGTTTTAAAATCCAATTTGGCCATTTTCATGAAAACTCATATTTTCTCAAAAATAATCTACTGTAACTATTTTTCTCCATCAATTCGAACTTATATATATGCATTATATACGAAGTTGAAGATAGCATCAAGTAATTACTTAATAAGCATATTAACACATACCAATTGCATGAATTTCTCAATTAAAATTAACCACACTCATGAAATTCCATATGAACTCATATAAATATAAATTTTTTGTTAAAATATATTTCTACAGTAATTTGATTTCTGAAAATCCTCTTATGTCATACAATTACTACAATCAACACATGGATACAATACATATATTAAATTCATGAAATTCACAGAAAACTAAATTTATAGAAATCCAAAACAAGGAAGAACAACTAATTACAATTCTTTAAAACTATAATATAGTAATTACCTTTTTGATGATTGGAGAAGAATACAAAGATTAACTCTAGCCTTCACAAGTTTCTTCTTCCTTCTCTTCTCTAACTTCTCTGCTCTTCTTTTCTCTCTTTGTTCTTAGCTATACAGACTAACTTCTAATCTAACGTAGTATAGGAACAATATATAACTGATATATCACTAATACGTATTAACTATTACTTAATACTATAATTTAAATTAGCAGTTATAAAATTCAAAAGCCACAAGGCTATGTTTGGCAACATGTAGTTTTTAAAACTAATTTTATTAAATTAACCATGGTTTAGGTAATTTAGGTTTAAGCTAGTGTAAGGGCCCTGTTTGGCAACAGTTCTTTAAAACAAAAGCAAGGGCCTTGTTTGTTTAAAATCATGTAAAATCCTTTTTCCTTATTTTAACAAATCATTTTAACACATACCTTAATGTCATATTTTAATTAAATAAATATTAATCAACTAATTTAATCAATTAAAATCTAACATCAATTAATCACATAAAATTGTCACATAATTATAATTACTCGCTAATTATAATTCATGTAACACTTCATCACATAATTCATCTAATTCAATTATCTCAATTAAAATAGAACTATAATATAAAATTTAATTTAATTAATATATAACACTTAATTAAATCACTCTATAAATCGCATAATTTATTTATTTAACTCAATAAATAAATCACATAAAATATTTATTTAATTCAATAAATATTTCAAATTATTATATAAAATCACAATCGTTACAATCTTCCTTCCTTAAAAGGATTCTGTCCCCAGAATCACACATAAAAAAAAATATTCTCGTCTATTACACTCTATCTGGTGACTTCTTATGTGGGATGCACCGAAGCCAGACTCTCCGTAGGAGATGCCGTTTTTGTGCGGTAACAAACTGATAGGTACCATTGTGAGGTACTATAGTTGAAGCACCATGAGAGTCACAGTTGGAATCGAAGAAATGACCTGGGAATTAAAATCGAAAATAAAAAAGAGGTATCCTCATTTTTTCGATATACCAGGTATGCACGTCAATTTCGAGGACGAAATTTCATAAGGAGCGGAGGTTGTAAGACCCCAACTTTTTATTAATAAAATTGAATTTCCTCTATATATTATTTTGAAATAGTAAGGTGTTGATTTGATAAATGTGATAAGTTATGGGTGAAATGTGCAAAGTTTACAAAGTAAGCAAGTGGTTATAAAATATTCGTTGTGTCGGGAAATATTCGTTTGGTTGAGGAATATTCTTTTTGTCGGAGAATATTCGTACGACGGCGCAGTCATTGGTGGATCCCACAACGGAATGAATGTCGGATATAGAAAGCGACAAAAGTAACTTTTTTATAAAAATAACGACAAAGCTTTTACCGTTAAACTGTTGAAATACCCGGTGGTTAAAATACATTAATACGCAGTGTTGCACAGTAGCACACGGTATTGTACAGTAATTCTAATTATTGATTCTTACGTAAGAAGTCACTACTCAATAATTGTTACAGTAATTACTGTTTAATATTTTATTTTATTGATTCAATAATTGCTACGTTGATATTTTATATTAGTGATTCAATAATTGTCATTGCACAGTATTTTAAATTATCAAATCAATAATTTATATTATTGGAAAAATATTATTAGATAGCATTATTGGCAATGTCTAAGGAAGTTCTGTCTAGGAGGGGTTATTTAATTGCGTGCCAGTAAGGAGAAATCTTTATCGGAAGGCCCCCTCTTTCCTGGGAACGACCTGGTTGTAAATATTATAGTTCTGTAATATTATTTGTGAATAATTAATTTTTAATATATATGATAAGAAAATATTTATTCAATGTTGATTTAAACGGAGAAATTTTTAACATGTGACATTTGTTGAAAGTTGGTATTTTATCTTTTTCGATAAAATAATTCATTCAGATATATTATTATAATATTACATTATAGTAGTATGATGTGATTATATAATAGTATGATTTTTATAATTTGAATGGTAACATTATTATAGTAAATTCATGGTATAAAAGTAAAATGAGGTAGAAAAGAACAAATTGAATTTGAATTCTTATGATGTAAGCAATGATGTCATCGGAACGATGAGGTAAGCAATGATGTCATCGAAACGATGTGGTAAGCAATAATGTCATAGGATCGATGATGTAAGCGAGGATGTCATAAATTATTTACCCTTACTCTGCCAAGCCTATAAATAGAAGCTAATTTCTTCATTATTTCTCACCAATTCACTAAAGCTATAGAGAGAGAAAGTATAAGAGAGAAAGAAGAAGAGTATTCTGCTATTACACTAGTGCAGTCTCCAAATTTTTAATATAAGAGGTATTATTTCTTTCGTATTCATGAAGAGAGTTATTTTCTTTCAACACTTGTAGGGGTTGTTATTCCATTTCTTATTATTATGTTGGAATAACCTGTCTACGCGGACTATCGCATGCATGGTGAAATCCTGTTGTTATTCCATTCTTTATTATTATGTGGGAATAACCTGTCTACGCGGACTACCACATGCTTGGTGAATAACCCTTCGTATTCAGTTGTTATTAAATTGTGAAAATAATCTGTCTGAGCGAACTACCGTCTGACGGGTGAAAATTCAATTGCAGTTTCGTATTTTATTTCATTTCAGATTCCTAACTCTAAACTTACTACGGTAAGTATTGCTTCTATAATTCCTGAAATGATCAGAAATTCCTTGAGTTTTGCGCTTCATTTAATATCATTTCACTGGAATATTGGTATGAACTTTCTTGTGAAATTTTTTATCTTTTTATGTCGAGTTACTATTCATAAGTTACTATTCACGAGTTACTATTTATGGGATACTATTCACGATAAAAAATATATTTTTTTCTTTCAAATCATCTTTGATTGGATCCAGGTTTTGATCTTCATTCTTGATCTCTGGATAAATTCTCTAATATTTGTCCTTTATCTCACTGGATTCGTTATTCGTATTATTTTTCATCATCCTCAGTCCTAAATGGTGATATAACTGAATATCTTTGGCCTGTAGTGCAAGGATGAATGATTACTTGATGAATATCTTTGGCCTGTAGTGCAAAGATGAATGATTACCTGATGAATATCTTTGGTCCGTAGTGCAAAGATGGACATGTGTTGAGATAAACATGACCAACTGGTGATACAAATGAGTATCTTTGGCCCGTAGTGCAAAAGATGAATATTTAATTCGAGATGTATATTGATTGATGTTACAGGGATAAAATATTGATGATGGACTTTTAAATCAAAGAAGATAGTAGACATCATTCTCTACTTAACTCTTCTAATGAATTGATATTTTCACTGCGAATATTGATCTAAAAGTTGTTGTCCATAATATTTTATCTGATTTATTGAAGGCTAACGATAATTTATTTTTCATTATCTTAGTTATAATATTCTTTACTGGGCTAGTTGAGCTCACCCTTTTCTTCCATTGTTTTCTTCAAGAAATGAGAATATCGCGGGTACTAGTCGGGGAATGGAGTGATGGTCCGAGTTAGAGCTGTAGATGTCCTCACTATTTTTTTTTTGTAAAATAGTGTGATAATAAATGTAATAAGGACTTAGTTTGAATGTTTATATTTTCTACATGTCTGTATTCACACTCACAGTTGTGTGGTCGTATTTTGCACGACCGTTTGATATGAAAGATTGTATTTGGATTCTGTACTATGTATTTGGCGACTCAGAATGGGTTGGTATTGAACCTATTTTGGGGGCGTCACAAGATACCTTCAGGAAAATGAAGCTTCCTACTCTAAACTCTCGATTCTATCGATGATGATCGGCATACTTATTTTGTCTGTCTTGAGCAGAAACCAATCTCGTTCGAATTATCTTGACGATCTTCACAATTTGTTGCACCATTTTCGATCCCAACAGCTGTCGTTCACCAACCTCATCCCAGCACAATAGAGTCCTGTAATTTCTGCCGTACAATGCTTCGTAAGGCGGCATGCCAATACTTGCATGGTAACTATTGTTGTAGGCGAATTTCACCAACGGTAGATGATCATTCCAGCTTCCTTTGAAGTCTATAACACAAGCTCTTAGCATATCTTCTAGAGTCTGAATCGTTCGTTCGCTATGGCCATCAGTCTAAGGATGGTACGACGTACTAATTCGCAATTACGTTCCCAAACATTCCTGTAATTGCTTCCAGAAATTCGACATGAAACGCGGATCCCTGTCTGACACAATCGATACTGGAACACCGTGTCTCAAAATAATTTCCTTAATGTACAACTTCGCTAACTGATCCAAGTTGAATCTAATCTTAATCGGTAAGAAGTGCACTAATTTTGTCAGTCGATCCACTATAACCCATATCGCATCAAAACCTTTCTGAGTCATTGGAAGACCAACTATGAAATCCATCGTGATATGTTCCCACTTCCATTTTGGAATCTCCAACGGTTGCAGCAATCCACTTGGTCTCTAGTGTTCTGCTTTGACCTTTTGGCACATTTGACATTTCGCAACGCATTCAGCCATGTCTCTCTTCATATTCGGCCACCAAAAATGATGTCTGAGATCCTGGTATATCTTTGTACTCCCAGGGTGAATTGAATATCTCGAACTGTGAGCTTCGCCCAAAATTTCCTCTTTAACTTCTGGTAATAGCGGTACCCAGATTCTCTCTTCAAAACGTAGCAGTCCATCATTATCAATCTTGAACTTTATCTCTTCACCATCGGCTATTCTCTTCCGGATCTTCTCACATTCCTCATCACAAAGTTGTGCCTCTTTCACCTTGTCCATCAAGGTTGAACTGGTAGTTACTTGAAACAACTTCTCATCTGATTCTTTCGGATACTTAACTTCCAGTTCCAACTTAGCCATCTCTTCTATTAACTGGTCCTGATCAGTTAATATATTTAACTTCTCCCGACCCTTCCTGCTTAAAGTGTCGCCAACCACATTAGCTTTACCCGGATGGTAAAGAATCTCGCAGTTGTAGTCCTTGATAAGTTTCAACCAACTCCTTTGGCACATGTTCAAATCTTTCTGTGTAAAGATATACTTCAGGCTCCTATGATTTGTGTATATCTCACACTTTTCTCCATAAAGGTAGTGTCTCCAAATCTTCAAGGCAAACACTACTGCCGCCAAGTCCAAGTCATAGGTCGGATACCCTTTCTCATAGTCCTTCAGTTGACGTGATGCATAGGCAATGATTTTGCCGCTCTGCATCAGCACACAGCCTAATTCCTTATGTGAGGCATCACTATATACTACGAAATTTTCTGTACTATCAGGCAATGATAACACAGGCGCAGTACTCAACCTCTTCTTCAGTTCTTGAAAACTCTCCTCACACTTTTTCGTCCAAACAAACTTAACCGTCTTACGAGTTAAATTTGTCAACGGAGTTGCAATTTTGGAAAAGTCTTGGATAAATCTTCTGTAGTAACCTGCCAATCCCAAGAAACTCCTAACTTCAGACGGTGTCTTCTGCTAATCCCAATTCATCACAGCTTCAACCTTCGACGGATCCACTAAAATCCCATCATTGTTAATCACGTAGCCAAGAAATTGCACACGTTCTAACCAAAATTAGCACTTCGAGAATTTTGCATATATCTTCTCCCGTCTCAGCGATTCCAATGTCAGCCTCAAATGGTCAGTGTGTTCCTCCTCAGTTTTGGAATAAACCAAAATATCATCTATGAACAGCACTACGAATTTATCTAGAAAATGCTTAAACACCCTATTCGTTAAGTCCATAAATACCGCTGGTGCATTTGTTAGGCCAAATGACATCACTAAGAACTCGTAATGCCCATACCGAGTCCTAAAAGCCGTCTTCGGTATATACTCTCTTCTTACCTTCAACTGATGATATCCACTTCTCAAATCTATTTTCGAGAAGTATCTAGCACCTTTCAGTTGATCGAACAAGTCATCGATCTTAGGTAAAGGATGTAACGATTGAGATTTTATATAATAATTTTAAATATTTATTGAGTTAAATAAATATTTTATGTGAATTATTTATTAAGTGGAATAAATAAATTATGTGATTTTGTGGAGTGATTTAATTAAGTATTATATATTAATTAAATGAATATTTAATAATTTATTTAATTGATGTATATTAATTTATAGTATAGTTCTAATTTAATTGAGATAATTAAATTAGATGAATTGTGTGATGAAGTGTTACATGAATTATAATTAGCAAGTAATTATAATTATGTGGCAAATTTTTATGTGATTAATTGATGTTGATTTTAATTGATTAAATTAGATGAGTAATATTTAATTAATTAAAATGTAACATTTAAAGTATGTGTTAAAAGAATTTATTAAAATAAAAAAAAAGAATTTTAAAAGGTTTTACCAAACAAGGCCCTTACTTTTGTTTTAATCTTATTTTTTCAAACAAGGCCTTAAGCTCAAAAAGTTAGTTTATGTAAATAAGGAGTTTTTGCCAAACAAGCCTTATGGCTTTTCAAATTCTAATAATTGTAACCTATGTAATAATATGTAATTATGATATATATTAAGTGGTTAACAGTTACATATATATTATAAGTATACATATATTATATATCAGTTATAATATAGCAATATACGTCGGTTAAGGTTAGAGTTAGTCAGTCAGAGAAAAAGAAAGAGAATAGAGAAAGGCTAGAGAAGAAGAGAAGGAAAGAAGAGAAAACAAGGAAGAACTTAGGAGAAATCATCTTCATATTTTCTTCAATCATCAAAGCAAAGGGTAATCTCAATTCCCTTATTATTTTGTTTATATGTTTTATGATCTTCATGATTTTGAGTTCTCTTTGTTTATAATTTAGCAAGAAAGTTATATAAATATGATGTATATATATATATATATATATATATATATATATCTTGTGTTTATAATGGTTATTATATGAATTGTATGTCATAATCAAGGATTTTTAGAATTCAATTCGTTGTATAAAGCATGTTTTAATGGAAAAGATGTGTTCATATGAAGTTCATGTAATTGGTTGAGTTTTAGAATAAAAATTATTATTTAATTTGTTGTTAGTATGCCTAATTAGAATTTAATATGATGTTATCTTCAATTATGAAAATATTGCATGTGTTGTGAATTGAATTGGTAGAGAATTTTATTTACAGTGAATTATTTTGTGAAAACTATGAGTTTTTAGAAAATATCAAAATTGTAGTTTTTAAATCATGGATTCTTGTTGTTTAAGATGATTTTGTGTCTAGGAGCATGTTTATGTATGTTAGAATCATGTTAGAAGCTTTAAGTTTATGTTTTCTATGAATTGATATGAATTGCATGAACTGGAATTAGAATTTGGTGTGGAGAAATAAACCAAATTGGCTTTTTCTCTGCACAGTACGCGAACTTGTCTGCATTCGCTGGAAGGGGCCCGCCTCGGGGGGCCTATCTAGAAGGAAACCCCCGCCCCGGCGGGGGGGGGGGGGGGGGGGGGGGGGAGGGGGTGACAGGGAAAAAGGAAATTTGTTTTCTTTTGTATTTTGTAAAGCTAATTTTATGTAATCACTTTTATAGCATGATTAAATCTATATTAAAATGCTAAATGAATATTAATAAATTCTATTAATAAAATATAATTTGTGATTATAATTTTGAATAATTATAATTAGAGTAAAGGTTTAATTTAAATTATAATTTTGTTAAATTATAATGATTATAGTTGATTAATTTTAATCAAGTGAATGATAATTTTTAAATTTTAATTAATGCATGATTAATTATAGATTATAATCTTGTGTACTATAATTCAATATTTTCATCATTAATTATAAATTATAATTTGTTTAATTATAATTTAGTAAATGTATGATGTAGTTAATTAATTATAAATTATAATTTATTTATAATTTGATTAATTAAGATGTGATTATAATTTTAGTAATTATAATTAGATTAAACGTTTAAATTTTAATTTATTTAATTATAATTAATATGAAATACATAATTATTAATTGATTTAATTATGTGAACATGCTTATGTGGTATAATTAACTATGTGATGGTTAATTATTTAATTAAACTAGAATGGGTTAACCTAGAGGGTTTAACTAATTATGCGAATTAGTTACATATTAACTAATTTAGGTTATTGTGATTAAATATATATGTGTAGGAATTGTTAGAACATGATTTTATTAGTAGCTTTCGCTTGAGGCAAGTTTTCTAAACCCTGATCTCGTATTAATTTTTATGCAAGTCTTTTATCCTAGAACTCGTTAAATTTTATACAAGTTCTTTAAGTTCAAATATTCATTGTTTGAGATTGTCCTTTTTCTTCTGTAATGGACAAGTATTTTATTTAAGTTCATGATTTAATGTGATCTTGACTTATTGTTCAAGCAAGGTATATATATTCTTTTTAAATGTTTTAAGTTTAATTCTAAAGCATATGTTAATTCGTATTTCTTTTATTTATGAATTATTCTTGATTGTTGTAAGTCAATTCAACTATTCTTTAGTTGATGAACGTTGAATTTTAAATTACCCTTTTAAGCTTATCCAAACCAAACTTCATTTGGTGCGGACTTATATTCAAATACTGAGATGACCAACCCTAATTACTAAGGGAGGTTACCACGTAGAAGCGTTAAATGTAGTGCACGTACATGGTACAAAGGGTTGATCCCCCTAAGTACGAGTTGAGGTCAATAGTCTTAATGACTGTAAAGGTTTTAAATAGAAATGTTTATAACCTAGGACATAAGTTCAAGGTCTTACGACCCTCAGATGAATTCTATATTCGAAATTTTAATATTGATAGAGAATTATTATTCAATTCTTTATCCTTGTGAATGTAAAAGTTATTCAAACCTTTTCAAAGATATTCTTGTATGTCTTATATATTGTTGTATTCCAGTGAGCTATTGTTTGCTCAGTCTTGCATTAAATAACTATTGCAGCTAAAGTTGAACATGTTGATGCCACTTCAACGAGTAAAGACAAAGGGAAGCTAAACAAGTGAAGGCTTGTTTAATTTATTTTGAATGAAATTGTAATCAAACTTTATGTGATGTTTTTATTTTTCGCAGCTAATGTTATGTCAAGGTTAGAGTAAACCCTGGGATTTATTTTAAAAAGTTATAATCCTTTTTATAAGGAAGATTTTATTATTTATAAAAGTTGTAATTTACTGTGCAATTATTTTATTATTGGGTAGATGTATTTTATATTTAGAAAGTGAACACCAAATCATGTGGAAATGAAGTACCCGGATTTGGGGGTGTCATAGGTTGGTATCAAAGCAGTAGGTTATGAACCTTAGGTGGGGGGGGGGGGAAACCTTAGGTAGTAGCCTTATAGTAAGATCGAAAAGATAGTGGTGATAGGTAAAGATAATAAACTACCTTATGTGCTATGTGTTTACGTTTAGGTATTCGAAGAGTGACGACTCGATATCACGTAATAATAAACTTTAAAAAAAAATTGTTAGGATGTTGTCAGGATGACGAACGTTGGAGAACTTAGTCAAGCTAGTGAGGATATACCTCATGTGCCTAGAGAAGAGGAGCCCCGAGACATCCATGTTGTCTGGGAGCAACTGGTTAGGAGAGAGCCATCTCCAGTGATCACCATAGCTGGTCGGGAGCGTGAGCTGACACCTATTCCAAAGGAAGAGGACGAGAATGAGTCAGAGGAGGAAGAGGATCCCGAAGAGGAATTCCCACCTCACTCTACTAGTGTTGAGATGTACGAGGCAGTCTATGATAGTAATGTGGAGCTTCATGGACGAGTCGGAGAGCTCGAGGAAACTATCCAGCAGCGAGACGAGACGATCGAGGATATAGCAAGTGACCTAGGAGATGCACAGTGGAACCTGATACAATTGGAGAATGATAGAGATGCTGCTCGAACTGAACTGGCGAAGCTGAAGAGGACATCCAGGAGGAGTCGAGGAAGCGAGCCAGAGCTGAAGAGACAAGCTTAAGGGCTACTCAACGAGCCGATCGAGCTGAAGATGAAGTTGAAGCCAAAAGGGCCAAGCTGAGGGAAACAGAGTATGCTTTCCACACAGCTATAGAAAGAGCCCAAGACCGTGTTTTCTACTACCCAGCTCAGTTCCAAGGTTTACCATGGTATGTGGTGGACCGAAGAACGACGTTTCGGGTAATGGAAGAGGAACGCAGAGAGGCTATGCTACGTATTAATATGCCTAGATAGTAGTAGAGTTTTGTTTATGTATTGCTTTTTGTATTAAATAATGTAAATCCCATAATTTGAGATAAGAATGGGATGAGTTAATTATGTAATCTTGCAACTTTTTCAGTTCAGGAAAGATGATGTAAATAGCAGAAATGCTATCTAATTGATGTTTTTTTAGTACGAGTAATGAATAAAAGAAGTTTATTGATGTGCTATGTGTTTTATGTGAACTGAGTTATTAAAACATTTAAGTATGAACTTGAATACTTAAAAATTGAATAAAGGATCTAATAATAATATTTTCTTAACAGAAAATGCCTCCTATAAGAAGACCAACACGTCAAAACCCCGAAGGTTCGACGAACAACAACAATAACGATGGGACGAATCCCAACTCGGTTCAGCAGTTGGTGAACCTTTTGACAGTAGCTCTTGCGAATCAGCCGCAAGTGCAGGGTACGACTTTCAAGGAATTCAAGGCAGTAGGACCGCCTAAGTTCAAGGGATCGACAAACCCTATCTAGGCCCAAACGTGGGTTATGGAAATAGAGAAGGTCTTCGACGTAGCCAGAGTAGGTGAAGACCAAAAGACAGCGTTTGCAGCTTTCATGTTAAAGTCGGATGCTAGCTTTTGGTGGCAGGCTAATAAGACCCGAAAGGGAGAGGGAGTCATAACGTGGGAACGTTTCAAGGAAATGTTCTACGAGATGTACTTCCCAGTGAGTTCGCAGGACCAGATAGAGGTCCAATTCCTAGAGCTTAAGCAGGGAGGGATGACGGTGTCTAAGTATACCGCTAAGTTCAATGAACTGGTTAGGTTCTCTACTTACCAGGTCAGTACTGACACTAGGAAGGCAACGAGGTTTGAACGGGGACTTAAACCCTGGTTCTACAGTAAGGTTTCCATGTTCCAGCTGAACACATTTGCAGCTGTGCTGGAGAAGGCTATACTTGCTGAGGGAGGAAGCGAAGCAGTGACGAAGTTCAACCAAGATAAGAAGAAGAAGAATGAGATAGAAACCAAGGCTGGTGGTAGTAGTGCTGTGAACCAGACGAGGAAATGGAATGATAATATCTCTACTGTGAGTCAGCAAGGAAGCCAGCAGAAGAGGAAGTTTGAAGCATGTGCTACATGCGGTAAGAATCACACTGGCGTGTGCATGAAGGGGAAGCGGGTGTGCTTCAACTGTGGTCAGGAAGGCCACATTGCGCCTAATTGCCAAAACCCGAAGAAGGGAGCTTGCTTTACATGTGGATCCAAGGATCACATGGCTCGCAACAGTGATGCCCCCAAATTCGGGTTCCTCTCTTTCCTCGGATCCGGTGCAGTCACGATATTACTATCGTCAAACTATTACATCTTTTATTCATTACTAAAAGAATATAATTTTGCTTATTACAATATAGAACATAAATTCTATTCATATCTAGGATCTTGTATGATGACTCCAAACTTTTACAAGTTTTAAAACCCGGTCATATACCATCCCTGTCTAAACATCACATTCGATGTTACTAAAATGCGGAATAACTTAAACTTTTCAATATCCTTTCAATAAAATCTTTTATTAATTTCATAACTTGAATCAATTACAAATCCCTGAATCAACTTTATAATATGATTCATTCTATGTGAGTTATCGTATAATGTTTACAACTCGACTTGATATCCTCTATGTATCAACTAATACATCTTTACTGTACAACAAGTTTTAAACAACGTATACAATTATCAAGTACAACTCCTAGAACCTAAACGTGGCTCAAGTAATAATCTAAACAATATTCTTCATTGCGATACTATCTATCTTTATCAATCAAGAAGCACGAAGTCTTATTCATAAATCCTCAACCTGCAAAAATGGTTATTTGCAAGAGTGAGCTCGACAACTCAGCAATTCTAACAGTTTTCATGCATCACATAGCATACAACATCATACTCAGTTCATGCATTTATAAACAATTTATATTTACTACGCAAATTACTTTCACATAACAAGTATATCATCAAAGATCAACTTTTAATCTCATTTATATCTCATATACAGTTCATATATAAGTTCACATTATCATAGCATAATATAATTCAACTAACAATTATTGAATTCATATATCAAATAGGAACTGAAAGACTTGCCTGATTCGTAGTTTAACAACTACGACTTAACTGCTTAAAGCTATCTGCACTTCGTGTATTCCTACACGGTTATATAATCATGGATTTACATCCATCAGTCATATATTTCATATGCTCTTAATAGAATAACAATTCGTATATTGTTTTCTAATCTTGGTTCTATTTCACTCTATCTTAGGACAACCACGATGTTACAACATCATACCTACATACTTATTCTATAGAAACCATTCTATTTCGGTCCTTAGGGTCCTTAAAGAAAATAACTTAGAACCAGACAGTTAACAAACTGTTCTTGGCAGCTCTGCAACACAGCGCGGCCGCGCGACAATTAAGCTTGGGAGTGGCGCGGCCGCGCGACTCCCTGCCAGAACCAAACTTGAGATTTCATAAACTCAGTTTGGTCCTAATATATCATGCATTCTGATATATATTATACACACACATTAAGTAGGTTTTCAAATTCATATTCGAACTATTTAGCTTTGAATAGCGTAGCTCTACGTTGAATTACTTAAATCAATAAAGCTCAACTACTAAAGTCATGTTATCACATAACAAGGCTTAACCACACTAAGTAGGCATCGTGCTTATACTACACATGTATACTTAATCACATAGTCTATGCTTTAGAAATTTATTTTCTCGAATATGCGTGCATAGGTGAAATCCATGTTTCATCACATAATGCTTATGTCAACATGTCTATAGGCATAATGAATCCTAATATACATGCTCGTATGATCATAATGTAACTCACTCCGTGTTTGATGCTATTATCTTACACATTCTAAACTTTTCATAAAAATCGCTTTAAGTCAACAAAGGTAACTAAGTATATGCAAAGTACCTCGTAGTCATGATTCTCATGTATTAGAACACATATATAAGTCATCTATACATGCTCAATGATCAAAACGTGGACATCCTATGTATATGTCCAAAAACTCTAAGTTTGTCTTTTGAAATCATTTTCAATTTAAACAATGTGTTCTAGTGTATGCTCAATACCTTCGACTCACATATCATGCATATCTAAACCATATAATCATGCTTAAAAAGTCAGAATATAAACATGACTTATATACGCCAAAATTCGTTTATAAAACCTTAAGTTTTCATTAAAAACTCCACTACAACAAGGTATAATTGTTTACTATTAGCCAAGGTAATTGATCAACAACTACCTTCATACCCATTAATACACATAACCAAGACACTTACACATGTCTCAAAAGTCCTACTCAAAGAACACAAAATTCGTCAAGTCTCATTTTCAAAACTTTACGTTTTCTTTTAGGAAATTATGTTAAACCAACTAATACAACTCACTACATGCATGACAATCTTAGTACACATGTCAGACCCCTTTATGCAATTATTAGAGTCTAACTAGTATGCTTAACCAACTAGAAAACACAAAATCACCAACAATTTCTGTAGAGGGGCGCGACCGCGCCCCATTTGTACTAGGGAGACGTGCGGCTCCGTTTCCAGACCAGAAACTTCTTTTCTAATCGAGAGCTTTAGCCAATCCTTTTCTTACTTCATGTAACAAGCTTGCTAACTATCATATTGCACTTATAACACATCTATATACTGTCCTAGTATGTTAATCACCATTTCATATAACTAATTCCAACTAAACATATTAATTTCTATTAATCGAACTTCAAAGTGGGTGTAGAGATTATACCTCTTGGAGTCTAAGCTTGAGTTTGCTAAGCTTGCTACCAAAAATTCGATTGTGTACTCATAATACTCTCTCCCAATACTCATCAACACACTCACTATATAAAACTTATCAAGAGTCTAGCAACTTGAGTTTGTGAGGGGGAGCTTCCAATTTATAGAGAATTGGTTAACCAAGCCAAAGCTTTGCACCATGAATTAAACTAATGGAAGAAGAGAAGAATTGTTGGGCAATAGATAGTTAGTAAATCTCATCATGAAGCCCACTCCCCCCATAGTCATCACACTCATTGCTAGCTAGGAAGTTGAGAGATGAAGGAGATAGGCTAGCCTTAGGCCATTCACGTGAAGGAGAAGTTGGGCACTCCTTGTGAGACAAATAATCCAACTCGGCAATAGCAATTAGCAAATGTAATTCCACACTTGGTTACACACCTCTATATATAATATATACACTTGGGTTATATAATTTATGTATACATTTCATCCCATATGACTTAGGTTATAGGTACATATATACAAACCTACAAATATGTACACTCACACCTAATTAGGTATACTCATATTTTTGAATATACACAACTACATATAATCATGTACCTCATATACATAGGTTAAGTTAATATTCTAATTGGACTAAATATAATATGGTTGGGTACTATCATCCCACCATTTTCCATAAAATTATTATCATAAATATACTCAAATATTATAATGATAATTAATATCAACCATTCATTTTCTTCTAATACTTCCAATTAAATCCCCTTGATTTAACTTCATTATTTATGCCACACAAGGCATAATTATGTGAACTTAGTACTTAATAGTCCACAAGCTTATAATAATATAATCTCCTAAAATAATATTATATTCAATGTTACATCTTATAATATGTTCATAATGTAATACCCTTACATTACTAATTTACATGTTCTCTATTATAATCAATCTATTACCCTCCTATGGGTAATACCCAATGGTCAAAGAACAGTTGGTGGCTAACTCCACCAACTACTACTATTCATAGTCCTTCCTTATCATTACACCTTATAACATGCTCATGATGTAATTACATTTCTTATTATATACTTTCTTAGCAACAATGTAGTAATTGAATTAACAAACTTTACACACCAATGTATTGCATCTATTCATTATCAAGCTATTATCCTCCTATGGTTATTACCCAAAGGGCAAAAGGGAAGTTGGTGGCTAACTCCCACCAACTACCACTATTCATGTACCCTAACCACTTGATTGACCATTACTGTTCTCACATGGACTAACTTGCAAGCTTCTATCTAATAACTTAATGTTATTACCATGTGATATGATAGGGTCACACATACAGCCCATCATATAATCCATGTACATTTGACAATATCGAGTATATTTTAATTGAGTAGTGTCACACCCCATTATTGTAAATTTTATTATTACACTTAATCATATAGTTTCCTATATTATATAGTTACCTTGAACTTAATTCCATATTATATAGATGTAGCTACTATATAACTTATAATTACACATCATTGCACATAGGAATTTATTCACATAATAATAATAATTAATTCCTTTAATTATTCATTCATTAAATTATTTAATGAATGTTTATTCCATCACTTTGCCATACTAAGCATATCTTACAAGCTTACCTTAAGCTTATTATTATTCTCATCATTTATTCCTTTCCCACCATTTTTCTACTTATAATATGTTCAATTTACTTAGAACTATTAAATCACAAGGTTCACGTATATAAATATATCGTGAATGAAAATATTCAAATATTCTTTACAATACTTATGGTAATATAATAACTCAAGTTATTTAGCAAATTGAAATAACTTAGTTTTCTTATATACTTTTACCCCTCTTGGAAATACATACGATATAATTACTATTATGTATTCTGTCATAACATGATATGAAATATAATGTCTTCTCCAATTAAAGGCATTCATTATTAGAAAATAATTTACTTATTGTCTCATGATATTGTTCTTAATATAATATCAAATAACTATATGTACGACACATGTACATATATTATATATAGATAATAGATAATAAGTTTATTTTCTATTATAATAAATTATTTTCATCAATTTATTTACATATAGCAAATATGTTTTAATATATTTACCATATTAATTAATCATACCTATTACCTCATACAAAACATATAAGGTAATATTATTATTCAAAAATAACATTTCCTCCATTATTAAAATAACTCAATATTAGAATTTATTTTAATATCCTTTATTAGAAATATATAATGATTATTTCTCTTTCTTTTCTATAAATTTTCCCCAAAATAATTTCTTCAAATATTACATATCCATTTAAAGATATAATGATTTCCATCTCCCTTTAATAACGTATATATATTTATTAACGTTATTTGTACATTAGACTTTCTCACATATTACCATTCTAAGTAATATATATAAAAGTATCAACTATAATTACATATTCAACACACTTATTAATTCACTCATTTACTTAAGTAAATTAAACACTGCACCATATTATTAAGGTTCAATATTAACATTATATTATTCCATAATATAACTCTCAACTTAAATTAACTAATATTTATTCTTATTAGTTAATTCCTTAACTAACTCATGCTTCACTATCCAAACCTATTCACGGATAGCTTAAGTGCTATTAATAACCTATATTATAAACATACTAGTTATTAATACACATACACAAGAATATGGTGATTATACATTAAGGATATTTAATGTCACCAACTTACTATGATAAAATAATTCTATAAATTATTTAATATCGATAGGAATTTATCCACTTCCTTTACCTCAATTGAATCGTCTCTAAAATAAATAACAAATACATATTAATAATATATTTATTAATCACAAAAACACATATTACATAATCTATATTACCCTATGTAATATAATACCACATACCTCATATCACATATATATATATTTTTATTCGAACCCATCTCACGGTTTAAGAATTTTATTTATTAAATTCTTATTTAATAATTTCTGAAAATTCGGGTTCTTACAGCAACTGCCCGAAGACGCTGACGGTAGGGTCAACAGGGAGCGGAGGGAATGGAAGCGGAAGTACCGTTACTATCGTTGCACTATTGCAAGCTGTTCGACCCACTGCACGGACATTCAATATGACGGTGCAGGATGCTGTGAAATCAAAAGACGTGGTGTCAGGTATTATTCCGGTTAATAGTATAAATACATATGTATTATTTGATTCGGGTGCTACTTGTTCATTCATATCTGATAATTTTGCTAAAACCCTAGACTTACCTGTAGAAGAGTTAGTTTACCCCTTGAACATAGAGATTGCGAATAGGGAGGTTATTCCTGTTAGGAGCGTTTATAAGAACTGTAGATTGGACATTAAGGGTCAAAAGCTGGGGTTAGATTTAATTCCTATAAAACTTGGGGAATTCGATGTTATACTAGGTATGGATTGGTTGTTCAACCATGGGGCGATAATCGACTGTCAGAAGAAGTCGGTAAACCTTACGACTCCGTCGAAGTTGGTATTCTATGGTAGCAAATCACCTAGACAAGCGAGTTGTCTGACGGTTGTACAAGCCAAGAAACTTCTGACGCAAGGCTGTATAGGATATCTAGCCTACATAGTAGATACGCGTAAGGAGAGCCCAAAAGTAGAAGAGATATCAGTAGTTAAGGAGTTTGTGGACTTGTTTTCGAGCGACTTGCCAGGACTACAGCCAAACAGGGAGATAGAGTTCGTGATCGACTTAGCGCCGAGAACTGCTCCAATCTCAAAGGCTCCGTACCAAATGGCTCCAGTTGAGATGAAGGAACTGATGGCTCAACTGCAAGAATTATTGGACAAGAAGTATATTCAATCGAGCGTTTCATCGTGGGGAGCGCCAGTTTTGTTTGTGAAGAAGAAGGATGGATCGATGCGTCTTTGCATTGATTACAGGGAATTGAACAAAGTTACGATCAAGAATAGGTATCCTTTACCTAGGATCGATGACATGTTTGATCAATTGAAGGATGCTAGGTACTTCTCAAAAATTGATTTGAGAAGCGGGTATCATCAGTTAAAGGTGAGAAGAGAAGATATACCCAAAACTTCTTTTAGGACTCGATATGGTCATTACGAGTTCTTGGTGATGTCATTTGGTCTCACGAATGCCCCAGCTGCATTTATGGACTTAATGAACAGGGTGTTTAAGCCATTTCTGGATAAGTTCGTGGTAGTGTTCATAGATGACATCCTGGTTTATTCCAAGACTGAAGAGGAACACGCTGAACACCTAAAGCTGACCTTAGAATCGCTGAGACAAGAGGAGCTTTACGCTAAATTCTCGAATTGCAAATTATGGTTGGAAGGTGTGCAATTTCTTGGCCACGTGATCAACAAGGACGGTATTTCGGTGGATTCGTCGAAGGTTGAAGCTGTAATGAATTGGGATCAGCCAAAAATGCCGTCTGAGGTGAGGAGTTTCTTGAGATTGGCAAGTTATTACAGGAGATTTATCCAAGACTTTTCCAAGATCGCAACTCTGTTGATTAATTTGACTCGTAAAACGGTTAAATTTGTTTGGACGGAAAAGTGTGAGAAACGTTTTCAGGAGCTGAAGAAGTGGTTGAGTACTGCGCCTGTGTTGTCTTTACCGGATAGTACGGGGAATTTGGTAGTATATAGTGATGCCTCACATAAAGGATTAGGCTGTGTGTTGATGCCGAGCGGTAAAGTCATTGCCTATGCGTCACATCAGCTGAAGGATTATGAGAAGGGGTATCCGACCCATGATTTAGAATTGGCGGCAGTAGTGTTTGGCCTAAAGATATGGAGACACTACTTATATGGACACAAGTGTGAGATATATACGGATCACAAGAGTCTAAAATATATTTTTACCCAGAAGGATCTGAACATGCGCCAGAGAAGATGGTTGGAACTAATCAAGGACTACGACTGCGAGATACTTTACCATCCGGGTAAGGCTAATGTCGTCGCCGACGCTTTGAGCAGAAAAGGTCGGGAGAAGCTGAATATGTTAACTGATCAGGATCAGTTGATAAAACAGATGGCTAGATTAGAGCTGGAAGTGAAGTTTTCAAAGGAATCAGATGAGAAGTTGTTTCAAGTAACTACTGGTTCTACTCTGGTAGACAAAGTGAAAGAAGAACAACTTCACAATGAAGAATGCGATAAGATTCGGACGAGAATAGCGGATGGCAAAGAGTTCAAATTCAAGATCGATAACGAGGGACTGCTACGATTTAAAGGTAGAGTCTGGGTACCGCCAGTACCAGAGGTCAAAGAGGAGATTCTAAGCGAAGCTCATAGCTCAAGATATTCTATTCACCCTGGGAGTACGAAGATGTACCAAGATATCAGGCAGCATTTCTGGTGGCCGAATATGAAGAGGGACGTTGCTGAATGTGTTGAGAAATGTCTAACATGCCAAAAAGTTAAGGCAGAACACCAGAGACCAAGTGGGTTGCTACAACCATTAGAAATTCCAGAGAGGAAGTGGGAGCACATCACGATGGATTTCGTGGTGGGTCTTCCAGCGACTCAGAAAGGATTTGATGCGATATGGGTTATAGTGGATCGACTGACGAAGTCAGCCCACTTTCTGCCGATCAAGGTTAAGTACAACTTGGATTAGCTAGCGAAGCTGTATGTGAAGGAAATTATTTCTCGACGCGGCGTTCCGGTGCCGATTGTGTCCGATAGGGATCCACGTTTCCCATCTTATTTCTGAAAGCGTTTGCAAGAATGTCTGGGAACGCAGTTACGAATGAGTACGGCGTATCATCCTCAGACCGATGACCAGATTGAAAGAACAATTCAGACACTGGAGGATATGCTGAGAGCTTGCGTAATGGACTTCAAGGGAAGCTAGGAGGATCATCTACCGTTGGTGGAGTTCGCCTATAATAATAGTCATCATGCAAGTATCGGCATGTCGCCTTACGAAGCATTATATGGCAGAAAATTTAGAACTCCCATATGCTGGGATGATGTCGGTGAACGTCAACTGTTGGGACCGGAACTAGTACAACAAACTGCCGAAATTGTGAAGCTGATCAGAATGAGATTAGTTGCTACTCAAGACAGGCAGAAGAAGTATGCCGATCTACATCGACAGAACCGAGAATTCTTACCAGGAAGCTTCGTTTTCTTGAAAGTATCTCCCTAGAAGGGGAAGATTCGATTTGGTAAGAAGGGAAAGCTGAGTCCCAGATTTATTGGACCTTTCGAGGTACTACGCAAGGTGGGCGAGGTAGCTTACGAGATTGCATTACCTCCGGAGCTCGAGAATATACATAACGTCTTTCATATTTCTATGTTAAGACCTTACAAGCATGATTATAAACATGTAATAGAATATGAACCTTTGCAATTTGATAAATACTTAACATATGAAGAAGTGCCTGTTCAAATAGTTGATAGAAAGGAACAAGTACTTAGGAATAAAGTGATACCTTCTGTTAAGGTAATCCGGAGGAACCACAGTGCTGAAGAAGCTACGTGAGAACTCGAAGATGTTATGATGAAATCTTACTCACAGTTATTTGCTTAGTTTTGTGTAACCCTTATGTACTGATTCTGGGGACAGAATCCTTTTAAGGGGGGAAGAATGTAATAGACGAGAAATTTTTTTTATGTGTGATTTTTAGGACAGAATCCTTTTAAGGAGGGAAGATTGTAACAATTGAGATTTTATATAATAATTTTAAATATTTATTGAGTTAAATAAATATTTTATGTGAATTATTTATTGAGTGGAATAAATAAATTATGTGATTTTGTGGAGTGATTTAATTAAGTATTATATATTAATTAAATAAATATTAAATAATTTATTTAATTGATGTATATTAATTTATAGTATAGTTCTAATTTAATTGAGCTAATTAAATTAGATGAATTGTGTGATGAAGTGTTACATGAATTATAATTAGCAAGTAATTATAATTATGTGGCAAATTTTTATGTGATTAATTGATGTTGGATTTTATTTGATTAAATTAGATGAGTAATATTTAATTAATTAAAATATAACATTTAAAGTATGTGTTAAAAGGATTTACTAAAATAAAAAAAAGAATTTTAAAAGGTTTTACCAAACAAGGCCCTTATTTTTTTTTAATCTTATTTTTCCAAACAAGGCCTTAAGCTCAAAAAGTTAGTTTTTGTAAATAAGGAGTTTTTGCCAAACAAGCCTTATGGCTTTTCAAATTCTAATAATTGTAACCTATTTAATAATATATAATTATGATATATATTAAGTGGTTAACAGTTACATATATATTATAAGTATACGTATATTATATATCAGTTATAATATAGCAATATACGTTGGTTAGTGTTAGAGTTAGTCAGTCAGAGAAAAAGAAAGAGAATAGATAAAGGTTAGAGAAGAAGAGAAGGAAAGAAGAGAAAACAAGGAAGAACATAGGAGAAATCATCTTCATATTTTCTTCAATCATCAAAGCAAAGGGTAATCTCAATTCTCTTATTATTTTGTTTATATGTTTTATGATCTTCATGATTTTGAGTTCTCTGTGTTTATAATTTAGCAAGAAAGTTATATAAATATGATATATATATATATATATATATATATCTTGTGTTTATAATGGTTATTATATGAATTGTATGTCATAATCAAGGATTTTCAGAATTTAATTCATTGTATAAAGCATGTTTTAATGGAAAAAAGATGTGTTCATATGAAGTTCATGTAATTGGTTGAATTTTAGAATAAAAATTATTATTTAATTGGTTGTTAGTATGCCTAATTAGAATTTAATATGTTGTTATCTTCAATTATGAAAATATTGCATGTGTTGTGAATTGAATTGGTAGAGAATTTTATTTACAGTGAATTATTTTGTGAAAACTATGAGTTTTTGGAAAATATCAAAATTGTAGTTTTTAAATCATGGATTCTTGTTGTTTAAGATGATTTTGTGTCTAGGAGCATGTTTATGTATGTTAGAATCATGTTAGAAGCTTTAAGTTTATGTTTTCTATGAATTGATATGAATTGCATGAACTGAAATTAGAAGTTGGTGTGGAGAAATAAATCAAATTGACTTTTTCTCTGCATAGTACGCGAACTTGTCTGCGTTCGCTGGAAGGGGCCCTCCTCGGCGGGCCTATCTAGAAGGAAACCCCCGCCCCGGCCGGGGAGGGGGGGGTGGCAGGGAAAAAGAAAATTTGTTTTCTTTTGTATTTTGTAAAACTAATTTTATGTAATCACTTTTATAGCATGATTAAACCTATATTAAAATGCTAAATGAATATTAATAAATTCTATTAATAAAATATAATTTGTGATTATAATTTTGAATAATTATAATTAGAGTAAAGGTTTAATTTAAATTATAATTTTGTTAAATTATAATGATTATAGTTGATTAATTTTAATCAAGTGAATGATAATTTTTAAATTTTAATTAATGCATGATTAATTATAGATTATAATCTTGTGTATTATAATTCAATATTTGCATGATTAATTATAAATTATAATTTATTTAATTATAATTTAGTAAATGCATGATGTAGTTAATTAATTATAAATTATAATTTATATATAATTTGATTAAATAAGATGTGATTATAATTTGAGTAATTATAATTAGATTAAATGTTTTAATTTTAATTTATTTAATTATAATTAATATGAAATACATAATTATTAATTGATTTAATTATGTGAACATGCTTATGTGGTATAATTAACTATGTGATGGTTAATTATTAAATTAAACTAGAATGGGTTAACCTAGAGGGTTTAACTAATTATGCGAATTAGTTACATATTAACTAATTTAGGTTATTGTGATTAAATATATATGTGTAGAAATTATTAAAACGTGATTTTATTAGTAGCTTGCGCTTGAGGTAAGTTTTCTAAACCCTGATATCGTATTAATTTTTATGCAAGTCTTTTATCCTAGAACTCGTTAAATTTTATACAAGTTCTTTAAGTTCAAATATTCATTGTTTGAGATTGTCCTTTTTCTTCTGCAATGGACAAGTATTTAATTTAAGTTCATGATTTAATGTGATCTTGACTTATTGTTCAAGCAAGGTATATATATTCTTTTTAAATGCTTTAAGTTTAATTCTAAAGCATATGTTAATTCGTATTTCTTTTATTTATGAATTATTCTTGATTGTTGTAAGTCAATTCAACTATTCCTTAGTTGATGAACGTTGAATTTTAAATTACCCTTTTAAGCTTATCCAAACCAAACTTCCTTTGGTGCGGACTTGTATTCAAATACTGAGATGAACAACCCTAATTACTAAGGGAGGTTACCACGCAGAAGCGTTAAATGTAGTGCACGTACATGGTACAAAGGGTTAATCCCCCTAAGTACGAGTTGAGGTCAGTAGTCTTAATGACTGTTAAAGGTTTTAAATAGAAATGTTTATAACCTAGGACAAAAGTTCAAGGTCTTATGACCCTCAGATGAATTCTATATTCGAAATTTTAATATTGATAGAGAATTATTATTCAATTCTTTATCGTTGTGAAAGTAAAAGTTATTCAAACCTTTTCAAAGATATTCTTGTATGTCTTATATATTGTTGTATTCTAGTGAGCTATTATTTGCTCACTCTTGCATTAAATAACCATTGCAGCTAAGGTTGAAAATGTTGATGCCACCTCAACGAGTAAAGGCAAAAGGAAGCTAAATAAGTTAAGGCTTGTTTAATTTATTTTGAATGAAATTATAATCAAACTTTATGTGATGTTTTTATTTTTCGCAGTTAATGTTATGTCAAGGTTATAGTAAACCCTGGGATTTATTTTGAAAAGTTGTAATCCTTTTTATAAGGAAGATTTTATTATTTATAAAAGTTGTAATTTACTTTGCAATTATTTTATTATTGGGTAGATGTATTTTATATTTAGAAAGTGAACACCAAATCATGTGGAAATGAAGTACCCGAATTTGGGGGTGTCATAGGTTGGTATCAAAGCAGTAGGTTATGAACCTTAGGTGGGAGGGAAAACCTTAGGGAGTAGCCTTATAGTAAGATCGAAAAGATAGTGGTGATAGGTAAAGATAATAAACTACCTTATGTGCTATGTGTTTACGTTTAGGTATTCGAAGAGTGACGACTCAATATCAGGTAATAATAAACTTTAAAAAAAAAATTGTCAGGATGTTGTCAGGATGACGAACATTAGAGAACCTAGTCAGGCTATAGAGGATATACCTCAGGTGCCTAGAGAGGAGGAGCCCCGAGACATCCATGTTGTCTGGGAGCAGCTGGTTAGGAGAGAGCCCTCTCCAGTGATCACCACAGCTGGTCGGGAGCGTGAGCTGACACCTATTCCATAGGAAGAGGACGAGGATGAGTCAGAGGAGGAAGAGGATCCCGAAGAGGAATTCCCACCTCACTCTATTAGTGCTGAGATGTACGAGGAAGTCTACGACAGTAACGTGGAGCTTCATGGACGAGTCAGAGAGCTCGAGGAAACTATCCAGCAGCGAGACGAGACGATAAGCTTAAGGGCTACTCAACGAGACTTGTTTAATAGGTATCCTTTACCTAGGATCGATGACTTGTTCGATCAATTGAAGGGTGCTAGATACTTTTCGAAAATTAATTTGAGAAGCGGGTATCATCAGTTGAAGGTGAGAAGAGAAGATATACCCAAAATAGCTTTTATGACTCGATATGGTCATTACGAGTTCTTGGTGATGTCATTTGGTCTCACGAATGCCCCAGCTGCATTTATGGACTTAATGAACAGAAGTTCGTGGTAGTGTTCATAGATTACATCCTGGTTTATTCCAAGATCGAGGAGGAACACGCTGAACACCTAAGGCTGACCTTAGAATCGCTGAGACGAGAGAAGCTTTACGCTAAATTCTCGAAATGCGAATTATGGTTGGAAGGTGTGCAATTTCTTGGCTACGTGATCGACAAGGACGGTATTTCGGTGGATCCGTCGAAGGTTGAAGCTGTAATAAATTGGGATCAGCCGAAAACGCCGTTTGAGGTGAGGAGTTTCTTGGGATTGGCAGGTTATTACAGGAGATTTATCCAAGACTTTTCCAAGATCGCAACTCCGTTGACGAATTTGACTCGTAAAATGGTTAAATTTGTTTGGACGAAAAAGTGTGAGGAAAGTTTTCAGGAGCTGAAGAAGAGGTTGAATATTGCGCCTGTGTTGTCTTTACCAGATAGTACGGGGAATTTCGTAGTATATAGTGATGCCTCACATAAAGGATTAGGCTGTGTGTTGATGCAGAGCGGTAAAGTCATTGCCTATGCGTCACATCAGCTGAAGGATTATGAGAAGGGGTATCCGACCCATGATTTAGAATTGGCGGCAGTAGTGTTTGGCCTAAAGATATGGAGACACTACTTATATGGACACAAGTGTGAGATATATACGGATCACAAGAGTCTAAAATATATTTTTACCTAGAAGGATTTGAACATGTGCCAGAGAAGATGGTTAGAACTGATCAAGGACTACGACTGCGAGATACTTTACCATCCGGGTAAGGCTAATGTCGTCGCCGACGCTTTGAGAAGAAAAGGTCGAGAGAAGCTGAATATGTTAACTGATTAGGATCAGTTGATAAAACAGATGTCTAGATTAGAGCTGAAAGTGAAGTTTCCAAAGGAATCAGATGAGAAGTTGTTTCAAGTGACTACTGGTTCTACTCTGGTAGACAAAGTGAAAGAAGCACAACATCACGATGAAGAATGCGATAAGATTTGGACGAGAATAGCAGATGGCAAAGAGTTTAAATTCAAGATCGATAATGAGGGACTGCTACAATTTGAAGGTAGAGTCTGGGTACTGCCAGTACCAGAGGTCAAAGAGGAGATAATGAGCGAAGCTCATAGCTCAAGATATTCTATTCACCCTGGGAGTACCAGGATCTCAGGCAGTATTTTTGGTGGCCGAATATGAAGAGGGATGTTGCTGAATGCGTTGCAAAATGTCTAACGTGCCAAAAAGTTAAGGCAGAACACCAGAGACCAAGTGGGTTGCTACAACCATTAGAAATTCCAGAGTGGAAGTGGGAGCACATCACGATGGATTTCGTGGTGGGTCTTCCAGTGACTCAGAAGGGATTTGATGTGATATGGGTTATAGTGGATCGACTGACGAAGTCAGCGCACTTTCTGCCGATCAAGGTTAAGTACAACTTGGATTAGCTAGCGAAGCTGTATGTGAAGGAAATTATTTCTCGACACGGCGTTCCGGTGCCGATTGTGTCCGATAGGGATCCACGTTTCCCATCTTATTTCTGAAAGCGTTTGCAAGAATGTCTGGGAACGCAGTTACGAATGAGTACGGCGTATCATCCTCAGACCGATGACCAGATCGAAAGAACAATTCAGACACTGGAGGATATGCTGAGAGCTTGCGTAATGGACTTCAAGGGAAGCTAGGAGGATCATCTACCGTTGGTGGAGTTCGCCTATAATAATAGTCATCATGCAAGTATCGGCATGTCGCCTTACGAAGCATTATATGGCAGAAAATGTAGAACTCCCATATGCTGGGATGATGTCGGTGAACGTCAACTGTTGGGACCGGAACTAGTACAACAAACTGCCGAAATTGTGAAGCTGATCAGAATGAGATTAGTTGCTACTCAAGACAGGCAGAAGAAGTATGCCGATCTACATCGACAGAACCGAGAATTCTTACCAGGAAGCTTCGTTTTCTTGAAAGTATCTCCCTAGAAGGGGAAGATTCGATTTGGTAAGAAGGGAAAGCTGAGTCCCAGATTTATTGGACCTTTCGAGGTACTACGCAAGGTGGGCGAGGTAGCTTACGAGATTGCATTACCTCCGGAGCTCGAGAATATACATAACGTCTTTCATATTTCTATGTTAAGACCTTACAAGCATGATTATAAACATGTAATAGAATATGAACCTTTGCAATTTGATAAATACTTAACATATGAAGAAGTGCCTGTTCAAATAGTTGATAGAAAGGAACAAGTACTTAGGAATAAAGTGATACCTTCTGTTAAGTTAATCTGGAGGAACCACAGTGCTAAAGAAGCTACGTGAGAACTCGAAGATGTTATGATGAAATTTTACCGACAGTTATTTGCTTAGTTTTGTGTAACCCTGATATACTGATTCTGGGGATAGAATCCTTTTAAGGGGGGAAGAATGTAATAGACGAGAATTTTTTTTTAGAATTACCATTGCAGCTAAGGTTGAAAATGTTGATGCCCCGTCAACGAGTAAAGGCAAAGGGAAGCTAAAAAAGTGAAGGCTTGTTTAATTTATTTTGAATGAAATTATAATCAAATTTTATGTGATGTTTTTATTTTTCGCAGTTAATGTTATGTCAAGGTTAGAGTAAACCCTGGGATTTATTTTGAAAAGTTGTAATCCTTTTTATAAGGAAGATTTTATTATTTATAAAGGTTGTAATTTACTTTGTAATTATTTTATTATTGGGTAGATGTATGTTATATTTAGAAAGTGAACATCAAATCATGTGAAAATGAAGTACCCAGATTTGGGGGTGTCACAAAGGATACCTATTCTAGATCGTGACTTTGTTCAACTCCCTATAATCAATACATAGCCGCATTGATCCATCATTCTTCTTGGCTAATAATACTGGTGCTCCCCATGGCGATATGCTCGGCTGCATATACTTCTTGTCCAATAATTCTTGCAGTTGAATAATCAACTCCTTCATCTCGACTGGAGCCAATCTGTACAGGGCTTTCGAAATCAGAGCAGTCTCCAGTGCTAAGTCGATAGCGAAATCTATCCCTCTATCTGGCGGAAGTCCTGGCAATTCGCTCGAAATACGTCCACAAACTCCCTAACCACTGATATCTCTTCTATCTTCGGACTCTCCTTACGAGTATCCATTATATAGGCTAAATACTCTAGACAACCTTGCTTCAATAGCTTCTTGGCTTGCATAATCGTCAGATAACTCGCTTGTCTAGGCGACTTGCTGCCATAAAACACTACCTTCGACGGAGTCGTAAGGTTCACAGACTTCCTCTGGCAATCGATTACCGCACTATGGTTAAACAACCAAGCCATACCCAGTATCACATCAAATTCTCCAAGTTTTATTGGAATCAAATCTACCCTTATATCTTAACCATTAATGTCTAATCTACAGTTCTTGTAAACAAACCTAACAGGAATAACCTCCTTATTTGTAATCTCTATGTTCAAGGGGTAAACTAATTCCTCTTTAAGTAAGTCTAAGGTCTTAGAAAATTCATCAGATATGAATGAACAAGTAGCACCCGAATCAAATAATACATATGCATTAATACTATTGACCGGAATAATACCTGACACCACATCTTTCGACTGCACAATATCCTGCACCGTCATGTTGAACATTCTGGCAGTGGGTCGAACCGCCTGCAGTGGTCCAGCGATAGTTAAAGTACTAATGTTGCCATTTCCTCCATTTCCTGTTGTCCCTCCTGCTGGCTTCCTTGGGCAACTTCGAGCCATGTGATCCTTAGATCCACATGTGTAGCAAGGTCCCTTCTTCGGGTTAGGACAATTCGGCGAAATGTGGCCTTCCTGACCACAGTTGAAGCATACCCGCCTCCCCTTCAGACACACTCTAGTGTGATTATTCCCGCATGTCACACATGCTTCAATCTTTCCCTTCTATTGGCTTCCCTATTGACTCCCAACAGACGTGTTGTCGCTTCACTTCCTTTTTTGGTTGATAGCACCACTACCACCAGCCTTGTTCTCTGTCTCTTTCTTCTTCTTCTGATCCTGGTTGTATTTGGTCACCGTATCGCTTCCACCTTCAGCGAGGATGGCCTTTTCTAATACCGCAGCAAACGTATTCAGCTGGAACATGGAGACTTTAATGTAGAGCCAGGGCTTCAATCGCTGCTCGAACCTTCTCACATTCCTCTCGTCAGTACTTACCTGGTACATCGCAAACCTGGCCAGCTCATTAAATTTCGCGGCGTACTCCGGCACTGTCAACGCTCCCTGTTTTAGCTCTAGAAACTAAACCTCCATCTGGTTCTGCGAGCTTATGGAGAAATACATTTCAATGAACATCTCTTTGAAATGGTCCCACGCTATAACACCTTCTCCTTCCCTAGTCATATTGGCTTGCCACCAAAAGCTAGCTTCCGACTTCAACATGAATGTCGCAAAAGCCGTCTTTTGGTCCTCGTTTACTCTGGCCACATCGAAGACCTTTTCCATCTCCATTACCCACGTATGGGCATCTATCAGGTTCACCGATCCCTGGAATTCTGGCGGTCCTATTGCTTTGAATTCCTTAAATGTAGTGTTCTGAACTTGCGACTGATTCGCAAGCGCTCCCGTCAGTAAGTTTACCAATTATTGAACCGAATTGGGATTCGTCCCGTCATTGTTGTTGTTGTTGTTGTTATTAGTAGATCCCTCTAGGTTTGACGTGTAGGTCTTCTTCTAGGAGGCATCTTTCTGCTAAAACATACTTTTATTAGATCCCTTACTCATTTCTTAAATATTCAAGTTCAACTTAAACATTTAAATAAATTAATTCATATTTGAACACATAGCACGTCAATAAACTTCGATATTTTATTCATTCATAGTTTTAAAACATAGAATAGATAGTATCTCTGCTATTTACATCATCTTTCCTGAACTGAATAAGTTACAGGATTACATCATTATCTTATCCCATTATTATCTCAAATTCTGGGATTTACATTTATTTATTTAAAAAGAAACACATAATTAACGACTCTACTATCTAGGCATGTTAAGACGTCGCACAGCCTCTCTACGTTCTTCTTCCATCACCCGGAATACTGTTCTGCGATCCACCATGTACCACGATAAATCTTTAAACTGAGCTGGGTAATAGAAGACACGATCCTGGGCCCTATATATAGCCGTAAGGAAAGCATAGTCTGTCTCCCTCAGCTTGGCTTTCTTCACTTGAACCTCGTCTTCAGCTCGCTCTGCACGTTGAGTAGCCCTCAAGCTCGTTTCCTCCGCTCTGGCACGCTTCGCTGACTCCTCTTGGATATCGTTCTTCAGCTTTGCTAGCTCAGCCAGTGCATCATCTCTTTTGCTCTTCACGTGGACTAGATCCCACTTCGTGTTTCCAAGCTCATCGTCCAGCTCTTGAATTGTCTCATCTCTCTGTTGTATGGTAGTCCGACTCTCGTCTACCAGTTCCTCAAGCTCTCCAACTCGACCATGTAGCTCCACGTTACAGTCGTAGATTTCCTCGTACATCTCAGCGCTAACAAAGTTAGGTGGAAATTCCTCTTCAGGATCCTCCTCCTCCTCCTCTGACTCATCCTCGTTATCTCGGTCAGATACTGGCTCATGCTCCTGACTAGCTACGGTGATCAACTACTCCCAAACAACCTGAACCAACTGCTCCCAAACAACCTGGATGTCTCTGGGCTCCTCGTCCCTAGGCATATGGGGTAACTCCTCCCTAGCCTGACTGGACACTCCAATGTTAGTTATTCTGACAACAAAAGTTTAAAGTTTAATTATTACGTGATATCGATCGATACTCTTCATGTACATAAATGTAAACACATAGCACATAAGGTAGTTTATTATCTTTATCTATCAACACTATCTTTTCGATTTCCTATAAGGCTACTTCCTAAGGCTCCCCACCTAAGGTTCATAACCTAAACACTGCTTTGATACCAACCTGTGACACCCACAAATTCGGGTACTTCAATTCCATGGGATTTGGTGCTCACTATCTAAATAAAACATAACTACTGCCCATAAATAATGAATGTAAAATAAATTAATACATTTATAAATCTAATAAAAATCTTCCTTATAAAAAGGATTATGACTTATTCAAAATGTTCCCAAAGTTATCTAACCTTAACATCATCAATGCGGAAAATAAACATCATAACATAATCAAAATCTTATTACACATCATATCATATAAACAAGTCTTCACTTGTTCATCTTGCTTTTGCCTTTGCTAGTTGACGGTTCGTTAACTTTCTCAACTTTAGTTGCAAGGGTTATATAATGCAAGAGTGAGCAAACAAAAGCTTACTTGAAATAACAAATGATAGTGATGACATAAACTGAATAACTTCAACTGATTCGAATAATATTTCTTTCATCAATAATAAAGAATTGAATATAGAATATAGAATTCATCTGAGGGTCGTAAGACCTTGAACTATGTTATAGGTGATAAACATTTCTATTTAAAACCTTTAATAGTCGTTAGACAATATAGACTCTTAACTCGTACTTAGGGGGATCAGCCCTTCGTACCATGTATTGTGCACAAACATCTTAACGCTTTCGCATGGTAATCCCCTATTAAATAGGGTTGTTCATCTCAGTATTTAATAACAAGTCCGCACCAAAGAAAGTTTGGTTTGGATAAGCTTCAAGGGTAATTTTAGAGTTCAACTATCATCAACTAAGGAGAAGTTGAATCGAATTACAATAATAATAATTCAACAATAAAAGATTACGAAATAACTTATGCTTTAGAACTAAACTTAAAGCAATTGAAAGATAAGATAGATCTTGCTTGAACAATTAAGTCAAGGTCACATTAACTCAATAATGAACTTTGATAAGATAATAACTCAACTAAGGAGTAGTTGAATCGAATTACAATAATAATAATTCAACAATAAAAGATTACGAAATAACTTATGCTTTAGAACTAAACTTAAAGCAATTGAAAGATAAGATAGATCTTGCTTGAACAATTAAGTCAAGGTCACATTAACTCAATAATGAACTTTGATAAGATATTTATTCAATATATAATTGATAGAGAATACAATAACTTGCATATGAATAACAAGTTAGAATTAGGAAACTTGCTCAAGTAAAGTTTGAGTTTAGAAAACTTGCCTTAAGCGCAAGCTACAATTACACTCACGTTCCACAATTATCCTACATATTACATTACGTTTATAATATCAATTAGTTTTATAACCACTACATTTAACCGTTGAACTTCTTATTTAAGTTCAACTTAATAACGTGGTTTGCAAACTTAACTCGCTAACTAACCACATACGTGAGTCTAAACTCACAACATGCCTATCACATGTGTATAACACTTTAAACTATCATAATCATACTCTATAATAGCAATATTTATGTTCACACATAACATGTTAATATGAGGCTTCAAATTGTCTTATACATGTCAACAATATGTTATCTTATTGTTTTATACACTTAACATGTCATCATATTAAGTTAGCTAATCATGTAATGCATAAAAACTACACAGAACACAACAACATTTTCTAGACAGCCTTCACACCTGCTGGAGCGGGTGTTTTGCCCCTATAAGACCTGCTGGGGCGGGTCCCCCTGCTGGTGGGATTCTTGGTTCGCGAACTGTGCAGAGAAAAAGCCAATTTGGCTTATTTCTTCGCACCAAATTCTGATTTTAACTAACACAATGCATATAGAACTTGATGAAAACATAATCTTAAACTTCTAACATATTTTTAATATACATAAACACCATAACACATAATCAAAACACTTAATTTTATGATTTTGAAGAAAACACCATTGTTAAGCGTTTTTAAAGAAAATTAACACTGTGAGTTGGTTTTTAATTCAAATCACACAATTCAAAGCATATTGATTTTGTTTCTAAGCATGTTATCAAAATCTAAACTCAATTTATATTATAGAGCATCATCAAACACAAATTTTGATAATTTAAAGACTATTTTTCAAAGCAAGTTCACTGCAAATTGCTATGAACATGATTTCTACATGTTCATCATATTTATGTGAATTGAACCATTTAGATTATCAAATAACACCTATATAATAGTGTATATATATATATATATATATATATATATACATTACAACATATAATAATCATAATCACCTGATTTTAAAAAAAAAACTAATTACAGAGAAGCAAAACTTGAAGAACAGTAAAAACATAACTTTTAAGATTTAAGAGTTTAGAGTATACCCTTTGATTTTTTGAGAAGAAGATAATGGTGATGATTATCTTTTCTTTTGATTTCTCAAAGCCTTCCCTCTTTCTTATTTCTCTCTTCTTCTTTTCTCTTTTCTCTCTAGTTTACTCTGTTCTTCTATTTTATCTTCTAACTCTAACTTAACGTAGTATAGAATATAAAATATAACTGATATAATACATATAATAGATATAATGGATATAAAAATATAACTGTCAATATATTATTACTCTACTAAATACATATATCAGTTACATAATTTTTGAAAATCAAAAGTCATAAGGCTTTGTTTGCCAAAACCCTTTAATTTTAAAACAAATTATTAATAGTTAAGGCCCTGTTTGGTAAAACAGGATTAAAACTTATGTAAGGGCCATGTTTGGTAAAACTCATTTAAAACCCTTTTATTTTATTTTAATAACTCCTTTAGCACATAGTTTTCAATGTCACACTTTATTTAATTAAATCCTAACATTCTAATTTAATTAAACACAAGCTAACATTAATTAATTAATTAAAATTACCACATAATACTAAATTACTACACAATTGTAATTCACTTATTAATCATAATCCATGTAACAAATTAGTAAATCTTTATTAACAATTACCACATAATATTCATATAATTTAATTATTCTCAATTAAATTAGAACTACACCACACAATTATTTACACATCAATTTAATTAATCATATTGCACTTAACTAAATTACTCCATAACATAATCACATAAATTATTTATTTAACTCAATAAATAAATCAATTAAAATATTTATTTAATTCAATAAATATTTACAATTAAATATACAAAATCTCGTTCGTTACAGAGATTCAGAGTGGAGCAAGAGAAATTCAGATTTGCATATCTCAATTCCTAACTTCTCTTTACTTCTATCTTTTTATCTTTTAATGTATAAACAATTGTGGATTATGAATTTTGACTTAATCATGAGCTAAACTCTATTTTGAGATTATAATGGATCTTATTACGTAGTTTACTTTGATATGTTTCCTTGTTAGTCTTGTTCATTATTATTGGATTGTCTATTATGGTTTGTAAATAATTGTTTAATTGCCTAGCTATCAATTACCGTGATAATCCATATGAAATTGAGAGACAGATTATGGGTTTAGATCTAATTATAATAGCATGTGATTGTGTTTTCTGCATGGCGTTGGAATTCATGATTTGTGTTTAGGATAGAGATATACCTTTACACCACATGTAATCTGATAAGAACATGTGTTTAAACTCTCTTTAATTGTAATTCACATAGAGATATAGTGGATTAGTTAATTAGGGTGTTCTACTTAATTCCATCATCTGTGAATTTAAGTTGATATGGGTATGGTACATCGAGAGATGGTCATATTTTACCTTAGTGCTCTTGATTAACAACCCGAGATCATTAATTTGATTTAACGGGAAGTGTATTGATTTAAATGAAATAATAGGTGAAACTGTAGTCTCAAGTCTTCATATTCTAGTTTCATTCTAGAGGTAGTTAGAATTAGTTTAATTATATATTGTTAATTCAAAATACTACAGCATTCATTTAAATAAGATTAAGTTGGTTATAGGTTAGTACTTGGTAATTTTTATTAAATAATTTCTCGTGGGAACGATACTCTACTTTCACTTTATTACTTGTTGACCATGTATACTTGCGTGTTGTGTGTAACTAGATTTTACCCAACATCTGCCATTTCCCTGAGTGTCTACAACTATTAGTCTTATCGTGTATTACTGGATCATCATCCTCTATGATGCATACCTCATCATCATCATCTATGATTAATTCATACCTCCCAGGTATCTTCAGTACTATTCCAGATTCGCGATTCGGTTGTGGCACAATAGGCCTATCTACAGTTTCCTCCTTTTGACTAATAGTGATTTGTGGTTCTTGAACTCCTTCAAAATCTATTATCCTCCCACTAGCCCTTCATTGATAAACACCTTTATCTTATAAGGCAGTGTGTTTCGCAACAAATACCTTTTGTTAAGTAGGATTATAGAACATATACCCTAAAATTACTTTAGGATGTCTCATAAATTTGTATTTGTCAAATCTTGTCCCAAGCTTATCATTTTGAAACCTTTTCACATACGTTAGACAACTCTTTATCTTAATATACTTAAGATTAGGAATCCTCCCTATCCATAACTCTTATGAAGTCTTGGGGACGGATTTTGAGGTCACCTTATTTTGTAGATATGCAGTCGTTTTTAGGGCATTACCCTAGAAGGATACTGAAATGTCGATATAAATCATTATGGACCGCACTATGTCCAACAAGGTATAATTTTTTCTTTTAGATGCACCATTCAATTATTGTGTATCAGGAGGCGTCCATTATGAGAAAACCATTTGAGATGATCCTAAAACTTATTGCACAAGTATTTATTCCTCGATCCAATAGAAAAATCAGAATACCTTGCCAATTAGTTTTACTTTTGAATTCTTTGAACATTTCAAATGATTCAGACTTGTATTTCACTAAATACAAATATTCAACTCTTTGAATGACCATCTCCTTTTTTTACTAGTTTGTTCAATTTAAAATTATTTTTATGTAAGTGAAGTATGTAAAGTCCATTCAGTAAATTGCCAACACCATATGAAATATTTTATTATAAAATAGAATAACTGTTGTTCTTTATTATAATATCAAAACCATCCATATCCAATATAGAAATTGAAATAATATTTCTTATAAGTGTTGGAACATAATACCAATTATTTAAATTAATGGACTTGCCCTAGGCGGTGCTAAACAATAAGTTCCTGCAGTTTATGGACCAACTTTTGCTCCATTCCCCACACGCATGAAGACTTCCCTTTGTTTAGTTTTCTACTTCTGCTTGGTCTCTTCATAAATCTGTATTTATGAGAACTACAGCCGGTATCCAATACCCAAGTAAAAACTTTACTTACTGAAAGATTTATTTCAATCATGAACAAACCTGTTTATGTAACCTAAGCTTCACTAAGCTTCTTCTAGTTAGCCTCTGCAAGATACTTCTCGCAGTTCCAATTCCAATGTCCAGGTATATTGCAGTGGAAGAAAACTCCTTTGCTATCCGTATTAATTTTGTTCTTATTATCCTTTGTATTTGCCTTTCTATTTACCTTCTTTGAATTATTCTTTTCTTCAGAAGATATTTTGGCCCCTACCAGTAAGACTTGGTCTTTCTTGGTTGAAAAGTGACTCTCAACAATTTTCAACATATTTAAGAAAATCAGTGAGGCTGACATCTAGCTTGTTTATGTGAAAATTCACAATAATTGTGAGAAGGAGTCCGGGAGAGAGTGCAAGATTAATCTTGGCTCAACTCTCCATCCATGAAAAAACCCAATTATCCTAATTGTTCAATCAAATTCATCATTTTGAGGACATGTGTCTATACTGTAATGTCATCGGTTATTCTAGATCAGAAGAGCTCCTTAAATATCTAATATCTATTAGTCCTACTTTCCTCACAATTCAACTACTTGAAGTGTAGGTGTATAGTAGGAGCATCCATAGTTTCATGATGACGCTGAAGCTCGTTACTCATGGAGGTGAGCATAATGCATTGAGCCAACTGTGCATCATCTTGCCACTTTCTAAAAGTAGCGATCTCTTCCTCAGAGGCATTGTCTGCAATCATTGCATGGATAGGCGTATTAAGGACATAAGATAGCTTTTCAGCTTTGAGAACTATTCTCGTTTTTCTTTAACCAATCCTTTTAATTCGGTCTGGTTAAATAACATCTAATATGTTACGCAGTGATAGTAATTTAGACATTGTAAAATTTTGTAAATGAATTTATAATTAACAACATTTTAGCATATATTCTTTTATTAATTACCAAAATAAATTAGGTCTTGTTTTAAATTGGTATCTCCCACTATTTTCTTCAAACTATATTACCCTCACTTATATAGTTCGGCAATATATAATTAAAGATCTGCTAGTGAGATTAAGGATCTCATTTCAAATGTATATAGCCTTGTGGTGACATAACATACTATATATAAATAATAGGTAGACAACTCTTGTTAATTATATCATCATGTAACTCCTTTTGCCTCTTAGATTCTTTTGATGAAGTGGTGACACATCCGAATTAAAATTATCTAAGTTAAGTCCAACCTAGCACTTTCATATATTCAAATAGAAAAATACCGTCCTTGTGATGACACAACAAAATAATATTGTTCAATTTCTTTATAAGCATCAAATTTGACAAATCAACATCTTAAATATTTAATATTTGCCTTGTGGTGACACAATAAACTCATATTAAATATTTAATACTCTATTAAATTTATCATGCTAGAAGAAGAAGTTCGATATTCCAAATATCTTTGAACGCTTAGGACTTAATAAAAATTCTTTGAAGGGTTTGTTATTAATTATCTCATCTTGTTTAGCGTGCATGCACACACACACACACACACACACACACACACATATATATATATATATATATATATATAAAATACGCGTCATATTAATTTACATGTGAAGCATGTTGTATAATATATATATATATATATATATATAGTATAAGCATGCATTTAGAATACTATATTCTACCTGGATTAATTATGAACTTTATTCTAGTTTGGTTCACTAGAGCCACCAAGTGAACCAAGAGGTCAAACCTAGGATGCAAGAATTAAATTTAAATATAACTACTACATTTAAATCCCGGGCTCCATTACAAACAGGTCTTCAAGCACTCCTTGCTCCTTGATCTCCAATTCTTCAAGATAATTCTAAATAATCCTATTACATAAACTATTTAATTAAATAGAAACCTTGATCAGCAGTCAAGGGGAAGTACATAAAAGGGAGATATAATTTACATCAAGAAAAACTAGAGAAGACGAGGTACGCAGACCCTATTTAATAAAACTCATACATTCATGCATCCAACTAAAAAAATCCAATCACATTGGTCAATAGTCCATAATCAACCCCATTTATTATCATATATATCACCATATGCATCTGTCGACGTCGGGAAAATATCTTTGATTTCTTTTCCTAAGTATTTATACCTTTTTTGTTTTCTATTTTGATTTTTTTGATCTGAGGGCGAGATTTTTATGAAAAAATTGACATACAATGTCGACGATTTGAAAATATTTGATTTTATTGGTCTAAATTAGACAGAGTCGCCAGTTGGTATGAGTTAAATGGTTGTACCAACTAAACTGAGTTTTGAAAGATTTTGTAATATGGCCCAATTACTGGACTCTGTTTAATTGGTCTTGAAAACCAAGATTCATAGAGTTCGAGGGCTTGATAAAGCGAGGGGAAGGTGTTAGGGACCCCCCCCCCCCCCCCCGACTTTTGTGAAATACAGTTACCATGTCTTTTCAATTTCCCTAATCATTATGTGTATGTGTGTGTGTATGAATTACAGTAATTGGCCCTAAGTGCTTTATTTGAAAGTAGTGATGTGCTTCGTTGGACCTATATACGAAGGGTTTGATTTGTTTGAAAAGTCCATTTTTAGACAAGATATGAAAGTGCTGTTTTGAAAGACGGTTTCAAATCCTTTCGCTCGCATAGGAATTGAAACCTTTTGATACTTCCATTTTATTCTGTATTTGGCTTGATTTAGATTTTATGGGAGATGCAAAGCATGAATAAATATTTACATAAGAGTTGGACATTTATGGGCATGAAAGCCATCGAAGTGATCCGAGCACCACAAACCACGATTTACTATGTTAAGACCTTAAATCCGGATAACCATTTTAAGGTCCCTCTGATTTACATTTACAAATGGCCTGCAAGCTGTATATATAATTGAAATTTGTCCATTATGGGAATCGGATCCAGATCCATGTGATTAATCGTAGATCTCGTGATTCCTAGGCTCACAAAAGGTTATTTCAAAGCCTGAACAACAGATATATTGAAATAAAATGTAAATTATAATCTAGACGTCGCAAAGCAAAGGATTCATCAGTTAAATCCTTACATGCGCGTAGCCAAAGCTTTTCATTCCCTCTAGATACAGATCTAAGGTCGCGGTAGTTACTTAATATTTACAAAACTAGAAAGAAAACTAGATTTAAATAAATCTTAGCCATTCTAGCTCAACGGTTCCAGTTTTACAACTTTTGAACCGGTTAAAAGTTAGATATGGCTAGATTTAGATAAATCTAATACACAAACTTTACATTATCACATATTTACATCGAATGAATAGTTAAAACTGATATCTAATCAAATTAAATAAATAAATAATATATATATATATATTACTTATATATATATTACTTATATATATATATATATATATTAAAGCAAGAAAAAAGTCACGGATTCACAATCCAGGTATGACTGATCAATATAGATATAAATATATACTAACATATATATTAAAGCTGAAAAAGACCACAGATTAGCAATTCAGGCCAAAACGAGTTAATATATATATATATTGTTGGGAATTGCATGATAAAATTTGATGTTGAAAGTAAATAGATATGTTTATGTGTAAAGTCCTTATTAGAACATATGTACAAGGACTTAGATGGTAGATCAAAATTGTTACGTTGATCTAAGCTAAATGTTTATCATTTTATAAATGAATGTATAGAAGAAAGATTAAATCTGTTAGGTTGATCTCTTGCAATGTAATAGATATGCCTCAACAGAATTGTAGTCTGTCGAGCCAGCCAAGAGTTTGAAGAAGCCAAGGTAAAATCGTGGAGTATTGAGGAAGTTGCTCTAGAATCGTAGTCTGTCTTGGAAGCCACACTCAGAATTGTAGAGACAGTCTGAGCGCCTGCCGAGCCAAGTTAAGAATCGCAGTCAGCTCTCGAAAACGTGGAGTCTGCTAAACGAGCAAGTAGAGATCGTAGTGAATCATCGCTTAAGAGAAATCGTAGTATTCTCAACGATCAAAACTGAATCAAGCACGAGCACATCAACACACAACGATCATGGTACGAAGACAACGATCGTGGTGTCTCTTCAGTTAGAATCAGAAGCATCAAGTTTTGCCAATTTGCTGAAGAAGGAAGTGTAACAAATGAAGAATGGCTTATGGACATTGACATTTCAGGAGTCCCAATGATCCAACACTCATCCTTAGTTTGTATCGAAGAAGTGTATAGAAGAAGCTAAGGAAAGTACTTTCTGTCTGCTAAAAATACCTTTTCAGGTGTTAGGTGAGAAAGCAGTCTGCTGTGTCAGGTGGGCCAAGCAGCAGAACTCCATATTCCCAGGAAGTCAACATCAGTGCTCAAAAATGTCTGAAACATTAAATGCTACAATGGATGCCTTCAACGGAAAGATTTCAAAGGCTCCTTTATAAGCAAAATAGATTGTAGATTCAGTTTATGCAAGCAAGAACGAAAAAGCTGAAGAACACTCAAAGCCAAACTCAACGATCCTTAAAGAAATCTTGTTTAGCTACTCAGTCCTTTCGAATGTATGCTTAACTGTAACTGAGTAGCACACCCAAGAACTCAACTCTCATCAAGTGTATTCCAAGGCTGTTGGACTTGAAGAGTTCTAAGTGAACTAAGAAGTTCCAAGACTGCTGGTCTTGAAGGAATCTAAGTGATTCAAAGATTGTAAAGATATCCTTAGTGGATTTCCTACTCGTGGAGTAGAAGAGTGGACTAGGAGCCTTGAGTGCTCTGAACCACTTAAAATCAATGTGTCTGATATATCTGCTATAACTGTTATATCTGTCATAACTGCTATAACTGCTTATCAAACTAAACTTTCTTTATCTTAAGGGGACCAAACAAATCATATTCTGATGTGGTCAATTTATTGACAAATCTGATAAATATTTTTAAAAGGAAAAAGTTTTAAAATATCTATTCAACCCCCCTTTCTAGATAACTTTTGTGCCTCCGAAAACTAACAATTAGTATCAAAGTAGGTTCTCTCAACTAGCCTACAAAGCTTGAGTAGATCTGATGGCACACCTGACACTACAAAAAAAACAGTCATTGCTGACAGGCTATGCCATCCCTAATGACTACTCTGCTGTCGGCATTGAGTCCATTAGCGATGGCAGTGGCCGTTGCCACTCCCGTCGCCTCCCTGGTCGTCGTCCCTGGTTCCTGTCGGTCGCCGTCGACAGCATTGTCATTGGTGACGGGGGTCATTGGCGATGGCACCAGGTCATTGGCGACTACTGTGACGAAGGGAGGACCGTCGGTATTACCACACCAGAAATTTTTAGCTATCAGTCATTGGCGACGGGGCTGCCGTTGGGAATGGTCTTTATGTCAGTCGACATTGACCCCCTTACAATTTTATTCAGGGTATCAAATGCCTGTCACCAGTCTGTGGCTATATGTCATTAGCGGAGGGGCTACCGTCGCCTATGCCCCCTTCGACAATGACAGTAGTTTTTTGAATTTTTTTTAATTTCAAAATTTCCCTGTTCATTTACAAATATATACATATAACCTGTTATAAACTAATAAAAGCCATCAAATAACAATCAAATATCATACGATATTATCATAACAATCAAATAGTAATCCAAATCAAATATATAGATCAAAAATGACCGTCTGTACAAGTTAAAAACTGTACAAGTACATACATGAAACTCAGAATATATCATAAACTAACTACAACCCAAATCAGGAGTCCCGTCGGTCCCAATACCGGTATCATCACCGGTCCCACCCTGTACTGGAGTCTTCTCACCATCAGCTCGGCGGTCATCACCCTGTACTAGAGGCTGCTCACCATCAGCTCAACGATCATCACCCTATACGAGAGTACCGTCGCCATCAGCTCAGCGGTCATCACCTGGGCGGTCATCACCGGTGCCTCCACCTCCACCTCCACCTCCACCTCCACCTCCACCAGTCTCGTCAACAAGACCCTACAAAATTAAAATATTAATAACAAAACCAAAATGAAAACATATTTACTTTATTTTAGTTTATGTTCTTCAAGTTATAACAAAGATGGCAAACAGGACTCGAACTTGGGCTCCATATATCAAAATCGAGTCCCGTCAGTTGTAACGCGTGTCTAATACCTATGCGGTGCTATATCTGTGTTTGCGTGTCGTATAGACGACCGAGGTGGGTTTTGACATCTTTTTTTTACTGATGTTCTCAGTTTGCGTAAGTTAGGCAAACGAGACTCAAACTAGGGCTCCGCATATCAAAATTGAGTCCCGTCAGTTGTAACGTGTGCCTAATACCTATGCAGTGCTACGTCTGTATTTATGTGTCATTTCGATAATCGAGGCGGGTTTTAGCCTTTTTTTCGACTATTGATCTAAGTTTGCGTAAGTTAGGCAGATGGGACTCGAACTAGGGCTCCGTATATCGGAATCGAGTCCCGTTAATTGTAACGCTTGTCTAATGCCTATGCGGTGCTATGTCTGTGTTTGCGTGTCGTTTTGACGACCGAGACGGGTTTTGGCCTCTTTTTTGACTATTATTCTCATTTACATAAATTAGGCATATGGGACTCGAACTTAGGCTCCATATATCAGAATCTAGTCCTGTCAGTTGTAACGCTTGTCCAATGCCTATGCGGTGCTATGTCTGTGTTTGCGAGGCGGGTTTTGGCCTCTTTTTTGACTATTATTTCCAATTTGCGTAAGTTAGGCATACGGGACTCGAACTCGGGCTTCGTATATCAAATTTGAGTCCCATCAGTTGTAACACGTGTCTAATGCCATGCGGTACTATATCTACATTTGCGTGTCATTTCGACGACCGAGGCGGGTTTTGGCCTCTTTTTAGACTATTGTTCTTAGTTTGCGTAAGTTAGGCAGACGGGACTCGAACTCAGGCTCCATATATCAAAATTAAGTCCCATAAGTTGTAACACGTGTCTAATACCTATGCGGTGCTATGTCTGTGTTTGCGTGTTATTTCGACGACCGAGGCAGGTTTTGGCCTCTTTTTTGACTATTATTCTTAGTTTGCGTAAGTTAGACAAACGGGACTCGAACTCGGGCTTCGTATATCGAAATCGATTCTTGTCAGTTGTAACGCGTGTCTAATTCCTATAAGGGGCTATGTCTGTGTTTGTGTGTTGTTTCGACGACCGAGGCGGGTTTTGGCCTATTTTTTGACTATTATTCTCAGTTTGTGTAAGTTAGGCAGACGGGACTCGAACTCAGGCTTCGCATGTCAGAATCGAGTCCCATCAATTGTAATGAGTGTCTAATACCTATGTGGTGCTATGTCTGTGTTTGCGTGTCGTTTCGATGACCGAGGCGGGTTTTGGCCTATTTTTTGACTATTGTTCTCAATTTACGTAAGTTAGGCAGACGGGACTCGAACTCGGGCTCCGTATATCAGAATCGAGTCCCGTCAGTTGTAATGCGTGTCTAATGCCTATGCGGTACTATATCTGTGTTTGCGTGTTGTTTCAATGATCGAGGCGGGATTTGGCCTCGTTTTTGACTATTGTTCTCAGTTTGCGTAAGTTAGGCAGACGGGACTCGAACTAGGGCTCCGTATATCGGAATCGAGTCCCGTCAGTTGTAACGCGTGTCTAATGCCTATACGGTGCTATGTCTGTGTTTACGTGTCGTTTCGACGATCGAGGCAGGTTTTGGCCTCTTTTTAGACTATTGTTCTCAATTTACGTAAGTTAGGCAGACGAAACACGAACTCGGGCTTCGTATATCGGAATCGAGTCCTGTCAGTTGTAACGCGTGTCTAAGTTTGCGTAAGTTTGTGTAAGTTATGTATGTGTTAAATATTTGTTTAACAGATATAGAAGCAATATAATTACAAATAAGGAAATACATCAATAATTGTTTTTACCTGTCAAATATGTGGAGGGAAGATATTGGCCAAGACAACCGCACATACACGGATGGCTTCCTCCCGGACTACACCCATGAGTCTGTTAGCGACAGCTGTAGGATCTATGGAGCCGTGGACAACCTCTTGAGCAAGCTGGTAGATCCGCTCGCGTGATGGTACGCCTGACTGCACAACACTGCTCATCATGCACCCCTCAATGATCTGCCTGAAGAAGTCGTCACATAATGAAGGGCCGGCGCCTAATCCACTCGCACCACTACCTTCGGTCGGTGGGCGACGTCGAGATCTCGCAGCAGGGACTACAGTGTAGGCTGGGACACAGGGAATGCCCACAACTCTACCCTTCTTTGACCCCTCTGTAGCCTGCAGCCAGTCCTCCATCTCCTCATCCGCATAAATAGAATCATCTACAGGAGTGTCACCTCTCTGGCTGCTCTGGACCACAGTAAGGTCCTCGAACCGTGTCTGAAAAAATACAAAAATAGATGAAAAGCAAAGTATAAAACAAAAAAATACAAAAGAATTTTAAGATTTTAAATACATACTAAATAAAAGAATTAAATTACTTACAGCAATGCGCTCTGCCTCAGGTGAGATATAACCACCGTCACCTTTCTTCTGGTGAGCGTGCCACCAAAACTCTAGGCGGGAAGGTGGGTGATTTAGACTCACCTCAAGTCTCTCCCTATAGAGGTCGTACGACTGAGACCTAGTGCAGTGTGGGAGACGACTCTGTTGTCGGGCAGCTGTACGCTGTGACGACATCTTCTTGAACGCCTCGCCCTCCCAAATGCTGCACATCTGCTCCCACACCGCAGCACCATTACAATCTGGCTAGACATCTCTAAGTGTCTGTCCATCAGCCATCTTGGTCTGGGCCTTCTTCTTCCAGTCGTAGACCCACTTGTTCCAATTCATCTTGAGATACTTCCCGAGAACAGTGCTGCCATGGGCTTCCTGCCCGTCCTCGAAGCAATAATATCTCTGCAGTAGGCAACATATGAATATCAACTGTTACTTAGTAGACAACATAAAGTAAAGCGGTAAAAAAATATTCAAAAGAAATAATCAGCTGAATGAATGACATCTTACCCTAAACTCAGCAATAATCAGCTGACGTGTGCAGTCATCCACATCCGCCCACCTCATCCACGGGCTGGAGAATCGGTTGCGGACTATCCCAAGCAACATGTTCCTTGGCGTCGCGTCAAGGATACTAAAATTAAAATTATTACATTTGCAAATTACAAAGAATATATAAGAACTAAATAATTAATACAAATAAAATGTTAAATATAAAATTACCTATTAGTCCCGACACGGCATATAAGCGGCGCCTGGGGGGGATTCCCTAGCAATCCACGTGCTAGTCCTCGCGGAGGCCTACGTCGATCACCTATGTAGTGAAATACAACAATATTAATATAAACGAATATAATGTCAATACTGTATAAAATTAAAAACAATAAGATGTATAACAACTGTAACTATTGTAATTTTATATAATATTTTTAAATATTTATTGAGTTAATAAATATTTTATGTGAATTATTTATTGAGTTAAATAAATAAATTATGTGATTTATGGAGTGATTTAATTAAGTGTTATATATTAATTAAATGAATGTTTAATATTTATTTAATTAATGTATATTAATTTTATATTATAGTTCTAATGTAATTGAGATAATTGAATTAGATGAAATATGTGATGAAGTGTTACATGAATTATAATTAGCGAGTAATTATAATTATGTGGCAATTTTATGTGATTAATTGATGTTAGATTTTAATTGATTAAATTAGTTATTTAATATTTAATTGATTAAAATATGACATTAAAGTATGTGTTAAAATAATTTGTTAAAATAAAGAAAAAAGATTTTAAATGATTTTAACCAAACAAGGCCCTTGTAATTGTTTTAAACCTATTTCTACCAAACGGGGCCCTAACTATCAAAAAGCTGTTTTAAATAAACTGTTTACCAAACAATACCTTAGCATTAATAATCTGTTTTTGAAAACAACCTTGTTTTGCCAAACAAGGCATTGTGACTTTTGAATTTTGTAACTTATATAATAAATATATTTATTATATATATTAATTAATTAGGAGTTACATATTATCAATATATGTATATTATATCAGTATAATAAAACTACGTTAATTAGTCTAAACTACGTTAGTTTTTCCTAAGTCTAAACTAAGAATACAAGGAGAGAAAAGAAGAGCAGAGAAGCTGAGAGAAAGAAGAAGGAGAATTTGGAGAGAAAGCAAGAAAAGCTTAAGGAAATTCATCTTCTTCACTAACAACTAGCTTAAAGATAATTTATAATCTCTACGTTTATATTTTCAGAACTCAGCTATATGTTCTTCGTATTTTGTTCTCTGACAAAAATGAGTTTCATGAAATTGTATAAACATGGACTATATATATATTGTATTCATGTGTTGTTCGTAGTGGTTTGATTTCTATCAATGATTTTCAGAAAACCAAATTAATGATTAAGTATGCTTTAATTGAAAATTTTGTTCTTATGTGTTATTTGATTTTGGTCAATTTAAAGTAAAAATTGATGAATTAGAATATGCTAACATGCTTATTGGAAAATTGTTTGATAATTACATGCAATTACGTATATAATGTATGTATATAGAGTGGAATTGATGGAAAAAAAAATTCTTACAGTGGATTATTTTGGAAAAATATGAGTTTTCATGAAAATGGCCAAATTGAATTTCTAAAACTTGTGATTATCGTTATTTAGATGGTTTTGTATTTTGGAAGCATGTTATACATATGTATTATAGGGTATGTATGAGTTACAGTGTCTATGGTACTGTATTTTTGCGCTTGTTGGCTTGTATGGGATGTTCGATAAAGCAGAGGGTACGAAACTGTCTACGTCTGGCCGCGTTGCTGCGCCGGCAGCAAGGCCAGGAGCAGCGCAGCTGCGCCGCTTGCCCTTCCCAGAACCATCCCCTGCGCAGCTGCGCCGGTTTCAGGGCAGCTGGCTGCGCAGCTGCGCCATGTTCAGAACAGGGGGCAGTGAAATTTAAGTGTTGTGCAGTTTATTTTTTTTAAGTCATGGTTTAATTATTCCTTGATAGTGGACATGTATCTAAATAATATAACATGTTGTTATATGATTGTGACAAATTCATATTTGGAAAATAAAAGAAATTTTGAAAACTTTAATTAGATTATAAATGTTTTATTGTAAATGAGTTACTTAATTATAATTTGATTAATTATAATTAAGAGTAAATATTTAATTTAAATTATAATATGGTTAAATTATAATGTATAAAAATTGATTTATTTTAGTCAATTAGATGTTAATTTAAATTATAATTTAAATAATTGTAATTTAATAAATGCATGTTTAGGTATGGATTTTAAGTGTATAATTGCATGATTAATTATAATTTGTGTAATTATAATGCATGATATAGTTTAATTAATTATTAATTATGAATTGGTGATAATTTAAGAGGTAATTATAATTGAATAATTATAATTAGATTAAGTGTTTAAATTATAATTGTTTAATTATAATTTAGCTAAATACATAATTAATTTAATTATGTGAATATGTAAGTGAAGTAATTAACTATATGATGGTTGATTATTATTATTTAGTTAGAGTGAGTTAACCATGAGGGTTAACCACTTATGTGAATTAGTTACGTGTTAACTAATTTAGGTTATTGTGATTGAATATGTATGTATGTAGGAAGTGTTAAAGTACGTGGTTGAGTTAAGTAGCTTGCGCGTAAGGCAAGTCTTCTAACCCTAAACTTGTTAATTCTATACAATTTCTTGAGATCATATATTCATTGTTGAGAATGTCCTTTCCATTTCTGTATTGGATAATTGTTTATTTAATTGAAATGATCTTGACTTATTGTTCAAGTAAGATCCAGTTATTATTTTAAATGCTTTAAATTTACTTCTAAAGCATATGTTAATTCATAATTCTTTTATTTATGAATTATTAAAAGTCGATTCAACTAATCCTTAGTTGATGAACATGAATTCTAAATTACCATTGTAAGCTTATCCAAACCAAACTTTCTTTGGTGTGGACTTGAATTCAAATTACTGAGTTGAACAACCCTAATTATTAGGGGAGGTTACCACTCATAGCGTTAAGATGTTTGTGCACAATACATGGTACGAAGGGCTGATCTCCCTAAGTACGAGTTAAGGTCCATAGTCTTATTGACTATTAAAGATTTAAATAGAAATATTTATAACCTAGGACAAGAGTTCAAAGGTCTTATGACCCTCAGACAAATTCCATATTCGAATTTTAATGTTGATAGAGAATTATTATTCAATTTTTTATTTTTGAAGCAAGCTAAGTTGTTCAGATTCTTTTAAAGATATCCTTTCATGTCTATATTATTGTTAAACTCCAGTGAGCTGTAGTTTGCTCACTCTTGCATTAAATAACAATTGCAGTTAAGGTTGATAACGTTGATGTCCCGTCTACGAGTAATGGCAAGGGAAAGATGAACAAGTGAAGACTTGTTTAATTATTTTGAAATGATTGTAATAAGACTTTTATGTCATGTTTTTATTCTGCACTTTATTGTTTATGTCAAGGTTAGAGTAACCCTGAGATTGATTTTTGAGAAGGTTGTAACCCTTGTTTTAAGAGAGATTTTATTATTTTGAATAAAGGTTGTAATTTATTTTGAGATATTTGGGTAGATGTTTGTTATAGTTAGAAAGTAAACACCAAATCATGTGAAAACGAAGTACTCGAATTTGGGGGTGTCACAACAACAAAACATATAATTATACCTGATGATCCGGCCTGATCATCACCACCACTACCTCCACAGCCCCCATGGCCTAAACTACCTAGCACGCCCACCACGATCGCCGTGTGGTGTAAGCGTCATATCTGTATATATACTGTCAAATCATCAACAAAATATTAGTTTTACATTCTTAATCATAATATTTTTAACAGCAACAAAGAGGATAACATACGAATACAACTAAAAGGATACAACATAAATAGTAACCTAAAAGGATAGGATAATATAAGTTTTAGATAATGATTGCACTACTACAAACTATTACATTTGAATACAACTAAAAGGACATAAAGAGTGCATATGTAAGACCCCGAATTTTATGAAATTGAAGTATTCAATTTTATTATAATTATTATTCTATTTGGTAAATAGTTAAACTGATAAAAGGTTAAAGTTAAGAGTAATATGTGCAAATTTTACAAAGTAAGCAAGTTGGCATAAAATATTCATTATTTTGAGAAATATTCGTTTGGTCGGAGAATATTCTTTTTGTCTAAAAAAATTCGAACGGAATGACTGTCGGATATAGAAAGCGACAGAAATAACCTTTTTATAAAATAACGGTAAAACTGTTACCGTTAAACTGTTGAAATACCCGGTGATAAAAATACAGTAATACGCGTTGTTGCACAGTAGCACACGGTATTGCACAGTATTTCAAATTATTGATTCTTACGTAAGAAGTCACTACTCAATAATTATTACAGTAATTACTATTTAATATTTTATATTATTGATTCAATAATTGCTACATTGATAATTGCATAATATTTTATTGATTCAATAATTGTCATTGCACAGTATTTTAAATTATCAAATCAATAATTCATATTATTTGAATAATATTATTAGATAGCATTATTGGCAATGTCTAAGGAAGTTCTGTCGAGGAAAGGGGTTAGGTTAATCTAATTGAGCGCCAGTAAGGAGAAATCTTTATCGAAAAGCCCCCTCTTTCTTGGGAACGACCTGGTTGTCAATATTGTGGTTCTGTAATATTATTTGTGAATAATTAATTATTGATAATAATGATAAGAAAATATTTATTCAATATGGATATAAATGGAAAATTTTTTAGTAGAGTGACAATTGTTAAAAAATTGATATTTTATCTTTTCTGATAAAATAATTCATTCGAATTATTATTATAATATTACATTATAAGTGTATAATGTGATAATATATTAATATAATAATGGTGATATATTTTTATAATAAATTCATGGTATATGAATAAAATGAGGTGAAAGAGAGAAAATGGAATTAAAATTATAAATATTTTAATGTATATATATATATATATATATATGTGTGTGTGTGTGTGTGTGTGCATGTGCGTGTGTGTTTGTGTGTGTGGAAGAAGTGGTGGGGATGAGAGAAGAAAAGAGAGAGAGAGAAAGAGAGTTAGTGGAAGAATATGGAAAAGGAAGAAATAGAAAGGGAAGAAAAGGAAATTGGAAAAATCATCCGTATGTAAATTTCAGTCATTTTTTGTTCGAAATTTGAAAAAACTTTCTTCTACAAAATTGTAGAGAATTAAATTTTCTATAGAATGAACATAAAATTTGTATTTTTCTGATAATTGAATTCTTTATTATGAATTATTGAAGTTTAAAAAATAAATATTTTTTTAAAACATATGGTGGCCCCACTTTTGACTTTTGTTTGTTGTATGATGCCGATTTCTTTTGGAAGATGCGGGTGTTTTGTTTTTATTTTGTTAAAAATAGAATTCTTTAATGATTTAATATATATATATATATATATATATTATATATAAGCATGTGGGGATTGGTGGAGGAAAATTTTTCCTTATGGGTGGGCTGCCAACAATTTCAAAAGCAGGGTGCTGAGTTTTTCTAAAGTAGTGTGCGTAGGAGCAAAATGTCAGCAGTGGCATTCTGGCATTTTCTTATAAATAGGGTGCTTAGTTAGAAATGAAAATCACACCAGAATCAGAAAATTTTCTCTCGATAATGTTGAGTGTATTTTTTGTGAGGATAGGAGTATTTTGAGTATGGATTACGGTGCAAGATTTTTCTCAACATAATATCCAATATTCTAGTCAAAACTACTCTTCTACTAAGGTAAGGGATATCATTGTTGTAACGGATGTTATTATATTTCGTAGACGGGATTATTTTTCGTAAATAATATTATTTTTAGTAAATGATATTATTTTTCGTAAATGATAATATTTTTGTGAAAAGGTATTTTGGTAAAGGACGTGATTTTATACTCGTAAGGGGTATTATTATTTTCGTATTCGTAAGGGATGGTAAGGGATGTTATTTTTCTTGTAAATGATGTTATTTCTTTCAATATCATTTCACCGGAATATTGGTCTGAGCTTTATTATGAAAATTTTATCTTTATATATCAGAGTTAATATTCATGAGTTACTATTCACGAGTTGCTATTCATGGATTACTATTCATGAGTTACTATTCATAGGTTACTATTCACGAGTTACTATTTACGGGGTACTATTTACGATAAAAAAAATAATATATATTTTTTCCATGTCCAAATTATCTTTGATTTATGAATCTTACTCTTGAAATTAGATCCAAGTTTTGATTATATTGTTCTTACTGTCATATATAACATTTTTATAATCATGGTGATGGAAGTTCTCTTTGACTTGAGTGTAAAGATGGGTAGATTATTCGTATGACCATGACTATGGGTTATCTTTGGGCAGTAGTGCAAAGATGAATTGTTGACTGGTATGATCATGACCATTGAGTTTGTAATTGAATATCTTTAGCTTAAGTGCAAAGGTGAATTGATCAACATGGTTATAAATGTTATATCTATAAATTCTGAAATGATTAAATATTTCTTTGAGATTTGAATATATTTGGCCTGTACTGCAAAGATGAACTATTGATGAATATCTTTGGCCTGTAGTGCAAAGATGAGATGTTGATTTATGTATATCTTTGGCCTATAGTGCAAAGATGAACTATTGATAAATATCTTTGGCCTGTAGTGCAAAGATGAGCGGTTGATTTGTGAATATCTTTGGCATGTAGTGCAAAGATGAGCTATTAATGAATATCTTTGGCCTGTAGTGCAAAGATGAATGATTAATTGTTGAATATCTTTGGCCTGTAGTGCAAAGATGAATTGATTAACATGATTATGAACAGGAACTGTGATTTGGTATAACCATGATCTTTGGTGTTTCAGGTAAAGACAGGTGATGAAAATTATCTTCGTCCTGAGTGCGAAGAGGAATTTAGCAACACAATTATGATTATGAATTATTCACATAATTGTGGACAGGAACTGTTGATTGACGTTACAGGGATAAAACATTGTTGGTGGACTTTTAACATTGAGAAGATAATAGACATTATGGTCTATTTGACTCTTCTAATGGATTATTCGTTCCTCTGCAACTATGGTTGAAAAGTTTTATCATCTACCATACGTTCTAAATCTCTGATTTATTACTGACGAATGCTACTGATAATTTGATTATCTTTAGTCATGATATTCTTTACTGGGCTATTTGTGCTCATACTTTTGCTTCACAATTCCTTTCAGGTAATAATAGTGTAGCTGAGTCGAGCGGGGATAATAGGGGAATAGAACGAGGGTCTATAACTGTTGAAGTTTCCCACCAAACAGTATGGAAATAATTTTATTGAGCACTTTAAATGTGTGTGTCGTATTTTATACGTCATTTAACAGTTGATTTTGGTGAACCAAATAGGGTGAGGTGAATCCAACTTTGGAAGGGTGTTTTGCCACTATCATATAAGATGTCCAACCACACACGTCTTCATGTTATCATAAGACATGGTTGTGCATGTGACGCCCCCAGAATAGGTCCAATCAACCCAACCTATTTTGAGTCGACAAATACATGGTTCAGAATCCAAATACAATCTTTTATATCACACGGTCGTGCAAAATATGACCACACCACTGTGAGTGTCAATACAACTATGTAGAAAATATAAACATTCAAACTAAGTTCTCATTATAATTATTATCACACTATTTTATAAAAATAGTGAGGACTACTACTGCTCTTAACTCTGCCCATCACTCTGCTCCCCGACTAGTCCCTGCAACTATTCTCATTTTCTGAAGAGGACAATAGATAAAAAGGGTGAGCTCAACTAGCCCAGTAAAGAATATTATGACTAAGATAATGGAAAATAAATTATCGTTAGTCTTCAACAAATCAGATAAAATAATATGGACAACAAGTTTTAGATCAACAACTGCAGCGGAAATAACAATATATCAGAAGAATAAAGTAGAAAATGATGTCTACTATCTTCTATGATTTAAAAGTCCATCATCAATATTTTATCCCTGTCAATCAATATATATCTCAAATCAAATATTCATCTTTGTACTACGGGCCAAAGATATTCATTTGTATCACCAGTTGGTCATGTTCATCTCAACACCTGTCATCTTTGCACTACAGGCCAAAGATATTCATCAAGTAATCGTTCATCTTTGCACTACAGGCCAAAAATATTCATTTATATCACCATTTAGGACTGAAAAATATTTTAAAGAACGAATCCAGTGAGATAAAGGACAAAATTTTGGGATTCGTAATTCTGTTTATCCAAGTTCAAAAATACTCCATAATACTCATTTGTGGAGCAAAATTTAAGAATAAAGTTCAAAACTTGGATCCAATCAAAGATAGGACCCATAATTGCCAACTTGGACAAATAGAAGAAAATTTTATTTTTTCGGTGAATAGTGTCGTATTTGTGAATAGTACCGTATACGTAAATAGTAACCCTGACGGAAAAGGTAAAAATTTCATAATAAAATTCATACCAATATTTCGATGAAATGATATTGAAAGCAATAACATCATTTACAAAAAATATAACATCCCTTACCACCCTTCACCTTAAAAGAATAGTACTTCTGACTGGATATAATGCGGAAGAAAACTTGCACTGTTTATCAACTCTCAAAGTATCTAAATACTCACAAAATACGCTCGATATTATAGAGAGAGAAAACTTCTGATTCTGGTGTGATTTTCAATTATAACCTAAGCACCCTATTTATAGAAAAATACTTAGAACGCCAAAATAGAAAATTTAATAAAATATTAATATTATTAAATTCCTACGCCTGCCATCCGTAGAAAAATAATTTTATCATTTTTTACATGAATGGGGCCCACCATACTAGAACAAAATCTCCAGCATTCTACAAACAAGAGTGGGGCCCACCATATGTTTTATTTAAAAAATATTTATTCTGAAACTTCAATAATTCATAATAAATAGCCCTTTATCGAAAAAATACGAATTTTATGTCCATTCCATAGAAAATTTAATTCTCTACAACTTTGTAGAAGAAAGTTTTTCCAAATTCCGAACGAAAAATGACCGAGATTCATATGCGGATAAAATTCCAATTTTCTTCTCTTCTCTCCTTTTCTTCTTTTGTTCTCTCTTCATCTCTCCCCCTTTTCTCCCACCATTACCCACTTATTCACTCTCCTCTCTCTCTCTCTCTCCCTATCAATTCCTCCCTTTCTTCTTTCTTTCTCTCTTCATCTCTCCATTTTTTCTCCCATTATTTCCCACTTATTCTATCTCCTCTCTCCCCCCATCAATTCTTCACTCACACACACACAAACACACACACGTATATATATATATACATATATATATATATATAATAAAATATTTATAATTATTAAAAAATTAAATTCTATTTTCTCTCTTCCACCTCATTTATTCATATACCATGAATTTATTGTAAAAATATTATCATTATTATATTATTATATTATCACATTATACACTTATAATATAATATTATAATAATATATTTGAATGAATTATTTTATCGTAGAAGATAAAATATCCACTCTCAATAATTGTCTCTTTAAAAATTCCTCTATTAAATAAATATTATTTTATCATTTTTATCAATAATTAATTATTCACAAATAATATTATAGAACCACAATATTGACAACCAGGTCGTTCCCATGAAAGAGGGAGTTTTTCGATAAGAATTTCTCCTTACTGGCGCGTAATTAAATAACATCTCCTAGACAGAACTTTAGACATTGTCAATAGTGCTATCTAATAATATTATTCAAATAATATAAATTATTGATCTAATAATGGGAAATACGGTGCAGTAACAATTATTGAATTAATAATAATATAAAATACTGTGCAATACCGTGCGCTACTGTGCAACAACGCGTATTATTTTATTTTAGCCACTGGGTATTCCAACAGTTCTAACGGTAACCGCTACGCCGTTATTATTAGAAAACTTATTATTGTCATTTTTTTATCCGACAATTTTCTGTTATGGGGCCCACAAATGGCTGCCCGTCGTAGGAATATTCCCCGACAAAAAAAATATTCCACGACCAAGCGAATATTCCCTGACAATAATGAATATTTTACAACCACTTGCTTATTTTGAAAAATTTACATATATCACCCTCAACTTTAACATTTTATCAATTTAACCATTTACTGAATATAAATATAAGAAAAATTGAATACTTCTATTTCATAAAATTCGGGGTCTTACAATGCACATCCGTTTGCTGATTATATCTATGGGCACTACCTATATAATCTTGGAGTACGGTTGGAATATAATTCTCAGTTTGAGATAGTGGAGATAATTATATGGCAAGAAAAGACCCACCATTGGAATAAACAAGATAGTAATCTTCTCGTTTTTCTTTGGGGTCTATTGGGTCAACCAAGGTTAATTCTCAAGTCCTACGATAGCTATTATAACTTAGATGCATGGCCGCCATGTACAAAAGTTTCCTTGAGTATTTTCCAAAGATTTTAATTTTTAAAACAGTTATTGACTGTACCTTTATGTAACGTATCATTGATAAGGAGTGTGGGTACTGTATTTATATTAAAACACACTTTATGTGTGGTCGTATTATGCACGACAATTGAATATAAAAGATTTATATTTGGATTCTGTACCATGTATTTCTTGGCGACCCAGAATAGGTGGGTTGTGGATTGAAACTATTCTGGGGGTGTCACAAATGGTATCAGAGCTTAGGGATATGGTCGCTAACAGAGATTTGAGTCTAGAACTAGGAGGGGAGAGACGAGTAATATACTTCGCTAGTGTGTGACTTACCTAAGCTGAATTTTCTTACTTAATAAATTGACAAATTGTGATATGTTAATTAACCTTTGTTTTGAAGCGGTATTCTAGAATGAGCAATGGAGAAATCATGATACAGAAGAAATGACCGGAGAGATAGAATCTGGAATGAAAGCAAGGTATTCTCACATCTTCGAATTACCAAGTACGTAAATTTCGAGGACGAAATTTTATAAGGGGGGGAGATTGTAAGAACCCGAATTTTATGAAATAGTTAAATTGATAAAAGGTTAAAGTTAAGGGTAATATGTGCAAATTTTACAAAGTAAGCAAGTTGGCATAAAATATTCATTGTGTTGAGAAATATTCGTTTTGTAGGGGAATATTCTTTTTGTCAAAAAAAAATCGTACAACGGCGCAGTCATTGGTGGACCCCACAACGGAATGACTGTCGGATATAGAAAGCGACAGAAATAACTCTTTTATAAAATAACGGTAAAACTATTATCGTTAAACTGTTGAAATACCTGGTGATAAAAATACAGTAATACGCGTTGTTGCACAATAGCACACGGTATTGCACAGTATTTCAAATTATTGATTCTTACGTAAGAAGTCACTACTCAATAATTATTACAGTAATTATTGTTCAATATTTTATATTATTGATTCAATAATTGCTACATTGATAATTGCATAATATTTTATTCATTCAATAATTGTCATTACATAGTATTTCAAATTATCAAATCAATAATTCATATTATTTGAATAATATTATTAGATAGCATTATTGGCAATGTCTAAGAAATTCTGTCGAGGAAAGGGGTTAGGTTAATCTAATTACGCGCCAGTAAGGAGAAATCTTTATCGGAAAGCCCCCTCTTTCTTGGGAACGACCTGGTTGTCAATATTGTGGTTCTGTAATATTATTTATGAATAATTAATTATTGATAATAATGATAAAAAAAATATTTATTCAATATGGATATAAATGGAAGAATTTTTAGTAGAGTGACAATTTTTAAAAAATTGATATTTTATCTTTTCTGATAAAATAATTCATTCGAATATATTATTATAATATTACATTATAAGTGTATAATGTGATAATATATTAATATAATAATGGTGATATATTTTTATAATAATAAATTCATGGTATATGAATAAAATGAGGTGGAAGAGAAAAAATAGAATTGAAATTATAAATATTTTAATGTATATATATATATATATATGTGTGTGTGTGTGTGTGTGTGTGTGTGTGTGTGTGCATGTGCGTGTGTGTTTGTGTGTGTGGAAGAAGTGGTGGGGATGAGAGAAGAAAAGAGAGAGAGAGAAAGACAGTTAGTGGAAGAATATGGAAAAGGAAGAAAGGGAAAGGGAAGAAAAGAAAATTGGAAAAATCATCCGTATGTAAATTTCGGTCATTTTTCCTTCGGAATTTGGAAAAACTTTTTTCTACAAAGTTGTAGAGAATTAAATTTCCTATGAAATGAACATAAAATTCGTATTTTTCTGATAACTGAGTTATTTATTATGAATTATTGAAATTTCAAAAATAAATATTTTTTTAAAACATACGGTGGCCCCACTTTTGTTATTTGTTTGTTGTATAATGCTGATTTCTTTTGGAAGATGCGGGTGTTTTGTTTTCATTTTGTTAAAAATAGAATTCTTTAATAATTTAATATATATATATATATATATATATATATATTATATATAAGCATGTGGGGATTGGTGGAGGAAAATTTTTCCTTGTGGGTGGGCTACCAACAATTTCAAAAGCAGGGTGCTGAGTTTTTCTAAAGTAGTGTGCGTAGGAGCAAAATGTCAGCAGTGGCATTCTGGCATTTTCTTATAAATAGGGTGCTTAGTTAGAAATGAAAATCAAACTAGAATCAAAAAAAATTCTCTTGATAATGTTGAGCGTATTTCTTGTGAGGATAGGAGTATTTTAAGTATGGATTTCGGTGCAAGATTTTTCTCAACATAATATCCGATATTCCAGTCAAAACTACTTTTCTACTAAGGTAAGGGATATCATTGTTGTAACGGATGTTATTATATTTCGTAGAAGGGATTATTTTTCGTAAATAATATTATTTTTCGTAAATGATATTATTTTTCATAAATGATAATATTTTTGTGAAAGGGTATTTTGGTAAAGGACGTGATTTTATACTCGTAAGGGGTATTATTATTTTCGTATTCGTAAGGGATGGTAAGGGATGTTATTTTTCTTGTAAATGATGTTATTTCTTTCAATATCATTTCACCGGAATATTGGTCTGAGCTTTATTATGAAAATTTTATCTTTTCATATCGGAGTACTATTCACGAGTTACTATTCATGAGTTACTATTCACAAGTTACTATTCACGAGTTGCTATTCATGGGTCACTATTTACGAGTTACTATTCATGGGTTACTATTCACGAGTTACTATTCACGAGTTACTATTTACAGGGTACTATTTACGATAAAAAAATATATATATTTTTTCCATGTCCAAATTATCTTTGATTTATGAATCTTACTCTTGAAATTAGATTCATGTTTTGATTATATTGTTCTTACTGTCATATATAATATTTTTATAATCATGGTGATTGAAGTTCTCTTTGACTTGAGTGTAAAGATGGGTAGATTATTGGTATGACCATGACTATGGGTTCTCTTTGGTCAGTAGTGCAAAGATGAATTGTTGACTGGTATGATCATGACCATTGAGTTTGTAATTGAATATCTTTAGCTTAAGTGCAAAGGTGAATTGATCAACATGGTTATAAATGTTATTTCTATAAATTCTGAAATGATTAGATATTTCTTTGAGATTTGAATATCTTTGGCCTGTAGTGCAAAGATGAACTATTGATGAATATCTTTGGTCTGTAGTGCAAAGATGAGCTATTGATTTATGTATATCTTTGGCCTGTAGTGCAAAGATGAACTATTGATAAATATATTTGGCCTGTAGTGCAAAGATGAGCAGTATATTTGTGAATTTCTTTGGCATGTAGTGCAAAGATGAGCTATTAATGAATATTTTTGGCCTGTAGTGCAAAGATGAATGGTTAATTATTGAATATCTTTGGCCTGTAGTGCAAAGATGAATTGATTAGCATGATTATGAATAGGAACTGTGATTTGGTATAACCATGATCTTTGGTGTTTCAGGTAAAGACAGGTGATGAAAATTATATTCGTCCTGGGTGCAAAGAGGAATTTAGCAACACAATTATGATTATGAATTATTCACATGATTGTGGACAAGAACTGTTGATTGATGTTACAGGGATAAAACATTGTTGGTGGACTTTTAACATGGAGAAGATAATAGACATTATGGTCTATTTGACTCTTCTAATGGATTATTCGTTCCGCTGCAAATATGGTTGAAAAGTTTTATCATCTACCATACGTTCTAAATCTCTGATTTATTACTGACGAATGCTACTGATAATTTGATTATCTTTAGTCATGATATTCTTTACTGGGCTATTTGTGCTCACACTTTTGCTTCACAATTCCTTTCAGGTAATAAGAGTGTAGCTGGGTCGAGCGGGGATAACAGGGGAATAAAACGAGGGTCTATAACTGTTGAAGTTTTCCACCAAATAGTATGGAAACAATTTTATTGAGAACTTTAAATATGTGTGTCGCATTTTATACGTCATTTAACAGTTGATTTTGGTGAACCAAATAGGGTGAGGTGAACCCAACTTTGGAAGGATGTTTTGCCACTATCATACAAGATGTCTAACCACACACGACTTCATGTTATCATAAGACATGGTTGTGCACATCCGCTTGCTGATTATATATATGGGCACTACCTATATAATCTTGGAGTACGGTTGGAATATAATTCTCAGTTTGAGACAGTGGAGATAATTATATGGCAAGAGAAGACCCACCATTGGAATAAACAAGATAGTAATCTTCTCATTTTTCTTTGGGGTCTATTGGATCAATCAAGGTTAATTCTCAAGTCCTACGATATCTATTATAACTTAGATGCATGGCCGCTCATGTATGAAGGTTTCCTTGAGTATTTTCCAAACATTTTAATTCCTAAAACAGTTATTGACTATACCTTTATATAACGTATCATTGATAAGGAGTGTGGGTACTGTATTTATATTAAAACACACTTTATGTGTGGTCGTATTATGTACGACAATTGAATATAAAAGATTTGTATTTAGATTCTGTACCATGTATTTCTTGGCGATCCAGAATAGGTGGGTTGTGGATTGAAACTATTCTGGTCCACTATTCTGGGGGCGTCACAGCATACTCCTAATCATTTATATCATCAAAGCCATCAATATCAGAATCGTCATCTTCGAGCAGTAGATCTTCAATATCGTTGTCATCACCATCTTCGTCATCCTCATCGATTTCTTCAATTATATCTACCTCCTCAACAACATCGTCTTCACTTTCGACAGCGACAACATCATCCTCTTCTTCACTAGACTCACTAATAATTGTCACATCAGCAGGTGTGACACTAGTAGACTCGACTTGTAAAGGTTCCTTGTCGGGACGAGGAGGTGTGCCTTGAAAACCACAGGCTTTGGTGGTTATAACAGCATACCATGGGCTTACAGGAGTATTAACACTTTGCGCGTAGTACACCTGTGTTGCTTAACTTGCTAAAATAAAAGGCTCGTCCATACCAGTCATCAGCCTTAGTTTTGACTTAACATTAACAGTCACCAGTCCTGATTTTTTATCTACTTTAACTCCATTCTCAACATCAAACCAATGACAATTGAAGCAAACTAACTCTTTATGACCCCAATATTTGAGAATGACAACTTCTAGCAATTGTCCATACCAGTCATCCCAAATATTATCGTAGCAACTACCTTTAACGACAACACCATAATCAACATAAGCGACTTCCCTAATATCGCAGCACTTAAATTTGTAACCGTTGACAATGCAGCATGTATAAGTATCTACAGATCTTTCAGAGCCGTCGACTATAAGCTTTAGTCGATTGTCAGCTAACTCATCTGTGAGGACCTAATGTACATTAACACAACATATTCTAAAGTTAATTACACCATAAGAATAAATCTATGATGGTAGATTCATTGAACTTGTAAAGGTTAGACTTACATGATCTTTAAACCATTGCACAAATTGTCCACTTCTCAAATTTTGCAAATCCTCGTCCGATATACTCGGATTCGCTTCACGTACTTCAGCATCATATTGACTGCAGTACAGTTATATACTTAATGTGTTTGTAAAGGAACTTGACACAGTTACACCAGACATATATAGTTACGACTGCTTACTTAATGTATGGCGCTACTTCATTCATGTTGACAAGTGCATACAATGTGGCAGCTGCATACTCACTATCGGTCAAGAATTACCTTTTTTTGCCGCCGAATGGGCGTACAGGATGACTAAAGGCCGTTAATTCTCCATTTTCCTCGTGCGCAATAGCCTCATTCTGACGTAAGCGATTGTGCCTCGTCTGAACATTCGGCTCAAAGTACAACGAGCAGAAATTAACAAGTTCCTCCATAACATAACTTTCAGCAATTGACCCCTCTACACGGGCTCTATTCTTCACCTTTTGCTTTAGACGTCGCATATACCTAGGTGATATATATGCATGTATAGATTAGCAAACAAGAATGAATATTTTACCGTATTAAAAACATTAATGTTCATTACCTCTCGAATGGATGCATCCATCTATATTGCACTAGACCGCCAAACTTAGCTTCGTATGGCAAGTGAATAGGCAAATGCTTTATTGAATCAAAAACGATGGAGGGAAGATCATTTCTAACTTGCACATTATTTCCACTATCTGCATCTCTATTTTATCTATGTCTTTGAGCTAGAGCTCCGTCAAGCATAGATCTCTGAAGAAATTAGAAAGCTCTATCAGTGCTTCAACCACACGTTTCGGTAACAAGTCGATAAATGCCACAGGGATCAACTTCTGCATAAATACATGACAATCATGACTTTTGAGACCCCGAAACTTCAGCTCTTCGACTTTACAACACCTTGCTATATTCGAAGAATATCCATCTGGGAGCTTCAGTCCACTGATCCAATTACATATCAATATCAACTGTTCCCTGGTCAAAGTATAATCAGCTTTAGGCGTTACCGTCTTCCTACCCTCCTGATACAGCCACAGATCTTCCCTAATATTCATTTCTACCAAATCAAGCCTCGACTTGTTGTTGTCCTTTGTTCTACCACTGGCATCTAGGACTGTATAAAAAATGTTATCAAATACGTTCTTCTCAGTATACATCGGATCTAAACAATGACGGATGCAGAGTGTAGCCCAATAAGGCAGGTCAAAGAACATGGATCTGTGTGTCCAGTTGTGAACCTTGCCCTAACCATAAGCTCGCTCTAATCTGTGATTCTTCCCTGGAGGTGGAAACTTCAAATGACTAATCCAACTCAACACTACTGTCCCAGAAAGACGGCCAGGTACTTGACGTTTCTCTGTTTTTCAATTTGAATTGTCTACTCATCCGTCGATAACGATGTTCAATCGGCAAAAACTGTCTGGATGTTGCAAAGAAACTCATTTCCCCCCTCCCCCATATTTGAGCCGCATAGCTTTAACTGACCCCATGCACATGAGACATGACAAGCCCCCGTGAGTCGACCATCCACTGATCATTCCTAATGCCGGGAAGTCATTTATTGTCCACAGTAAAGCTGCCCTCATGTCAAAGTTCTGCTTAAGAGATACATTATAAGTTTGAACCCCTTTTGCCCATAATATCTTCAACTCATCAACTAACGGCCTGAGGTATACATTGATGTCTTTACTTGGACTCTTATCACTCGGAATCAGTAAAGGCATGAATATGTATGGATCTTTCATGCACATCGAAGGCGGGAGGTTATACACAACAATAATCACCGGCCAAGTTAAGTAGGGCTTTGTGTAAGGCTCATTAAATGGATTAAACCCATCTATAGCAAGTCCAAGCCTAACATTGCGAACCTCTTCAGCAAAAGAGGGGTGCTTTTTATCAAAACTTTTCCACTCAAGCCCATCTATCGGGTGCATCAGTTCACCTTCGACTACATCCCGTGTAGAGTACCACCTCATATCCTCGACGGTATGTGTTGACATGAACAACCACTGAAGCCTCGGCGCAATGGGAAAGTAACGTAAGATTTTATCGGCACATCTTTTCCCTTTTTCTTGCGCTGTTCACAATATCTATTTGTACCGCAAATATCACATGACCTCTTATCTTTATTGACATCATCATAATATAACATACAGTCATTCTCACAAGCATCAATCTTCTCATACCCTAGATTGAGCCTTTTGATCATTTTCTTCACATCATAGTACGACTCCAGTAACTTATTGCCTGCAAGTAAGCACTCCTTCACAATGTTTAGCAGTTTATTAAAACCTCTCTCGCTACAGTCAAGCTTGTTCTTGAAGTGTAAAAACTTAGTCACTGCAGATAAGACGGTGTGTTTTTTGTGCCCGTCATACAATGGTGTCGCTAATTCCTGCAATAACTCATAGAAACCCCTAGCCTCATCATTCGGCTCTTGCTCAATGCTACCGTCATCCCTATCTTTATTCCACTAGAAGTATGAACCATCAGCTTCGACTATCATGTTAGTACAGTCAAAGGTTTCGTCACCTCTGGATTCCGGTTCTGATTTATGTTCATCCAACCAGGTTTCCCCATGATAGATCCATGTCGTATAACCCTGCTTGAACCCATACGCAAATAAGTCGCACATAACATCACTCCTTTCTTTCCACACTTCATTCACATACCTCTTACAAGGACATCTGATCTCATCGCCGCTGACCTGCTCAAACGCGAAATTGAGAAACTGTTCAACCCCACTACGGTACTCAGAGCTAAGCACACTCTTATCAGTGGCTACCCTACGTTCCATCCAACTTTGATCAACAGACATCTTGGACAACGCACTATGGGCTGCTATATATGAGGAAAAACAAAACACAAATAGGAGGATTAATGTCTATGCATACATATGAGGATTAATGTCTACGCATACACAAATAGTTCGTTTTGCATTAATTGTCCAAAAAACAGGAGCACATTATCTTGAAATGTTATTATTTTAATTTGGTAACCTATTCACTTTGTAAATGTCAACTAGTACCTTGAAAATATACATGGTTGTTGTATGAATTGAAGGGCCCAAAGATAGAAATTTAGCGAAAATTTTAGTAATTGATCGATGAGGGTCATGCTAGTAACAGAGAGTTTTAAGAGTTATTTTTTCCTTATCTCATCCGTATCTCATCCCAATAACTTTCAAGTTGCTTTATAAACTCATCTTTGTGAGTTTCTTTATTAAATAATATAGCGTACCCAAACAATGCCAAAATTGCCCCTTATAGATAGGCAACACAGGCAACCAAGCCTTATTTAGGCAAGTAATCCCAAGCTTGGATAACCATCATTGATAGTTCTTAATATAGCGTTGCATGATGATGACTGTTGCTGCCAATGGGCATCAACTCCTTTCTTTTGGCTCCCACTTCACTCTAATACATTGAATTTTGGAGACAATATAGGTGATATACTCACCTATTTTAGACAATTATAATCTAATCTTTACGGGTCAATTAGCAAACTCAAACACAACGCTAAATTAGCTTGTCAAAACAGCCATCATAGCTGTCCTTAGTTGACTACTGCTGCCGTTGAGCAGCAGCCCCCTTTTACCTTGACCCTCATTTTGACAATCCCTATCCCCACAACTTTGATCCGTTCATGTTGGAAGTTGGCATATTTTATAGGTGGTGTACCCACCCATTTAAGAAAATAATGGCCAAACATTTTGGGTTGATAGTTCATACAATGTGTACTATCACCTCAATTCTTTGTGATTTAACCAAGGTACTAAATGAGAGATGAGTCGTAATTTGAAATGTGTAGTTGTATCTGAGCATAAACAACATTTCTTCAATAAATCACCATAATCTAATGCCAAAAGAAAAGTTCAGTACTAAATCAGAAACATATTGGAATGTTTAAGGCAAAACTGCCACACACTTATCAATAAAAATGAAACCAAACACAGTTTTCTTCATGTCAAAAATGGAACTATTAACACAAAATTTATCAATAAAAATGGAACTATTAATACAAAATAACATAAAAATCAAATGTATCTCACCATTACCATATATAAAATCACATCCAAAACTTACAAATTAGGAGATTAATTACGCGGAGGAGAGCCCTCTGAAGATGTTGCAATGTACTGTGCAGGCTAAATCAAAACAAAATAAATTTTACATATTATACAAAACATATATAAATTAAATCCTAACCTAACAATATTGGAACTTAATTACAAATAAAAACATAAGAATATGTAAGTTTAACTTACTAATTGAAGCTTGTCAATGGAGAACCAGAGAGGAACCGTCGGTGGGAGAAAAGGTCCAGGAAAGGGGGAAAGAAAGGGGAAGGCCAGACGAAATAGGGAGAAGGGAGCCGGACGGTGAGGAAAGATAGGGGGACGGTCCGGCGAGGAGTTCAACGAAGATGGCGACGGTGAGCTGAGGGAGCGAGGTAGGCTCGGCGACAGGAAGAGAGGGAAGGAAAAATTGAGCGAGAGAACAAAAAGAAAGGAGAGAAGAGAAACTATAATTTTGGGGTTAAATAAAACATCATTCTCGACGGCGATGACTGTCGCTATTTATCCCGTCGCTAGTGACCCAATCTCGATGGCATAGCCGTCGTTCTTAACATTTTGGGCCGTCGCCTATGGCTTTCCCTCTCCCGCGAAAAAAATCCCACCAAAAATAGACCGGGGAAAGGGTATTATCGACGGGCAGTATTGGCTACAGCTAGACCGTCAATAATGAGGTCAGTCTCGACGGGTGCACTGCCGTCGCCTATGATGCCATCGCCAATGACCTGTTCCCTTGTAGTGTATAAGTGAGTCCAAGACTGGTGGAGGCAACAAGCCACTAATGTGTAACAAAGACAAATTTTCTAACTAGAAAGTTCGTATGATAGCCTACATGGATTCAATAGATGACAAGCTATTTGAAACCGTTATGAATGGGCCCTACATTCCAACAAAGCTAGCACCAACTCCAAAAGATCCAAACAAAATACAGATCAAGATTAAATCAAAATGGACTGACAACGATAAGAAAACTGTCCAGCTAGACAAAAAGGCCAAGAACATTTTGTTCCAGTCTTTAGAGGATGATCTATTCGAAAATGTGGTCAACAGCAAAACTGCCAAGGAAGTCTGGGAAACATTGCTCATCATGCACGAAGGAACAGAAGAAGTCAGAGAAAACAAGTAATCTCTTCTGACTCAACAGTATGAGATGTTCGCCCATGTACTAGGAGAAAACGTCACTTCCACTTATGAGAGATTTAATGTACTGCTCAACTCTCTTCGAGCTTTTGGAAAGATCTATCCAAACAAAGATCTTATCATCAAGTTCATGAGGTCCTTTCCAAGCAAGTGGGATGCCAAAACCACTGCAATCAGAGAATCAAAGAACCTCCATAAAATGACAGTTCAACAACTATATGGAAACCTTCTTACTTACGAACTAAAGCTAACTCAACGAGCAGAAACTCTATTTGAAGGAAGAAAGAAGGATAAAGGAGTTGCTCTCAAGGCAACAGAAGCCACCTCCAAAGCTCGTGCTGAAAATGAATCTGACTCTGAGGAAGATGATGATGAGGACATTGCAATGCTGGTCAGAAGACTCAAAAGGTTCATGCGCAATGGAAGAAGTAGCAGACCTAAGAGATTCAACAACAGCAGCAGTCAGGAGCAAATCAATGACCTATGCTACAACTGCAAGAAGCCTGGCCACTTCATTGCAAACTGCAACAAACCTCTTAGAGAAGAGCTGAAGAGGAAAACAAATCCAAAGAAGGAGTTCAAAGGCTACAAAAAGCATCAGAAGGAGTGACTCAGACAACGACACAAACCCTGAGTCAGGAGATGATAAAGAACCTCAAGTGGCCAATCTATGTCTAATGGTCAAAGATGCAAAAGACAAGAAGAGCACTGACCATCACGAAGTAAGTATCGATGAGGTATTCAACTTTAACTCTCCTGATGTAGACATTGATGATCTAAGAGCTGCACTACATGGCATAACATCTGATCTGCATCAATACATAAAGTGGTTTAAAGTTCTGTCTAAAGATTATTCTCTTCTTCAAAAAGAGAAAGAGAAAGTTCAAGTAGAACTGGAGACAGCTCTACTCAGTACTACCTCTTTCTCTAAACTTGAGGCTGAGAATAAACTCTTAAGACAGACCAATGAACTCATCACACAAAGAAAGTTAAATCTAACCTCTAAGATTGAGGAGCTAGAAAAGACAATCTTAATATGAAATAGGTCTTCTTCATCCATGGACTCCCTAATCTCCATTTAGAGAAGTGCATCTGACAGAACAGGTTTAGGTTTTGGGGAATCTACCTCAAAACCATGTGTGGAAAAGCTCAAGGAAACTAACATTAGTAGTGCTTTAAATTTCAATAGAAGCATTACATTTGTGAAATCCACACAGAATCCTTGCTCTTCTGATTCAAGTCATGTCCCAAGACAACGGATCCCATTCTAGCCTGGGATTCATAAAAGAGAAGAGTAACTCAGTCACTACTCTCCAACCTTGAGGATCGTGGAGTCAAGTAAAACCGGCTTCATGAACCAACCAGGAAGGAATCATAAAGTTGAGGTTCACTCATCACAAACCCTGAATCACAAAGCTGCATGGAAAAAGAAGAATCAGTATAAAGGAAAGGCCACCAAGTATCCACACAAGTCCAAATGGAGAAAGAATCCACACACACAAGCATGCATCATGCTAGATGCTTTGTATGTGATAGATATGGTTATAAGGCTGCAGTATGCTATTATAACCCTTTGCATAATAGACCCAAAGTCAAGCAGATTTGGGTCCCCAAGGGAACTAACAAAGTAGGACCCATGAAAGTTTGGGTACCAAAATGAAAGCTTAACCTTACTGCAGGAACAGAGCTCCACGATCACAACTTGGTATCTGGACAGTGGATGCTCACGGCACATGTCCGGGAATAAAGCCCTCTTGTTTAACTTCATAGAGAAGGAGGGTCCAACAGTCATCTTTGGAGACAACGACTCTGGCAAGATAAGAGGATATAGCTCAACTGGGAATGGTGCAGTGTCCTTCAGCAAAGTAGCCTATATGGAAGGACTAAAGCACAATCTACTGAGCATCAGCCAACTTTGCGACAAGGGTCATCAAGTCACCTTCCTTAACAATCAGTGTCAAGTCAAAGACCTGAAGACCTCTTCTATAAAGCTGACTGGAACCAGGGAAGGGAACGTCTACACGGTTAATCTTGCTTAACTAATTTCTGATGAGACAATATGCTTTCTTACTAAAGCCTCTAAAGAAATGAGCTGGCTATGGCATAGAAGGTTATCCCATCTCAACTTTAAGAGTATGTCAAAACTGGCCTCCAAAGATCTAGTGGCAGGCCTACCCAAACCCAGCTTCGTCAAAGAAAAGCCCTGCAACGCCTGTCAACTTGGAAAGAAGACAAGGAGCTCATTCAAATGAAAAGCAGTCAACTCAATTGATAAGCCCCTACAGTTACTTCGCATGGATCTCTTTGGGAAAATTCCAACTATAAGCCTTGGAGGGAAGAGATACTCACTAGTCGTAGTGGATGACTACACCAGATTCACACGGGTATTCTTTCTAAATTCTAAAGATGAAACGAGCTTGAAACTTATCAAGATGTTCAAGCTGGTGATCAAAGAAAAAGAAGAGAAGATCAAGGCCATAAGGAGTGATCATGGAAGAGAATTTGACTTCTCTGAGATGGATCAGTTATGTGCAAACAATGGCATCAGTCACAACTTCTTAGCTCCATGAACTCCACAACAAAATGTAGTAGCTGAAAGGAAGAACAGAATGTTGATCGAAGCAGGAAGGACTCTACTAGAAGCAGCTCATCTACCTAAAAACTTTTGGGCAAAAGCTATCAATACTGCGTACTACACTCAGAACAGTCTCTTGTTCACTCTACACTGAAGAAGACTCCCTACGAGCTGTGGAGAGGAAGAAAGCCAAACGTCAGCTATTTCCATGTGTTCGGCTGTGCATGCTACATTCTCAATAATGGAAAACAATATATGACAAAGTTCCAACCAAAGTCAGACGAAGGAATCTTTCTTGGATATGCCACAGATAGCAAGGCTTATAGAGTGTTCAACAAGAAGATGCTAAGTGTTGAAGTCTCGATTCACATCATCTTTGATGAAATAGACTCAGACAAGTCTGTACCACAATACACCGCGATCGTCGATCCAGACACTACGAATGAGGTGGTCGACCCCAACACCATGATCGCAGTCCTAGAAGATGGAATCATCGAGCCTGAAGAAGAGATCGTGGAGAGAGCTACACCAGACGACGAACCTCTGCAAAAAGATACAGAAGTTGATCTTGAAGAATTCAAATAAGAAGTCACCAGAACAGATGTTCCAACAGGGAACAGATGGGCAAGAGATCACAGTCAAGACTTGATTATTGAAGATCCAAATACAAGAATCAAGACAAGGTCTGCAACCCAGAATGAGTGTTTCTATTTGAGCTTTCTGTCCCAAATGGAACCCATGAAGATAGAAGATGCCATGGAAGATTCAAGTTGGATAGAAGCATGCAAGAGGAGCTGAATCAGTTTAAAAGAAGCAAAGTCTGGAGATTAGTTCCTAGACCAAGGAATCACCCAGTTATTGGCACCAAATGGGTCTTCAGAAATAAGATGGATGAAGATGGGGTGATCACAAGGAACAAGGCAAGACTGGTAGCCAAATGTTATTCCCAATAAGAAGGCATCGACTACGACGAGACCTTCGCACCTGTTGCCAGACTAGAAGCTATCAGGATATTCCTTGCCTTTGCTGCCCATATGAAGTTCAAAGTCTTCCAGATGGATGTCAAGAGTGCATTTCTGGATGGAGAACTTCAAGAAGAAGTATATGTAGAGCAATCTCTAGGTTTCATCAATCCAACTCTCTCTAATTATGTCTATAGATTAGACAAAGCCTTATATAAACTTAAATAAGCACCTAGAGCATGGTATGAAACACTAACAAACTTTCTTATTGAAAAAGGATTCACTAGAGGTAGAGTAGATACCACATTATTCCTTAGGAAGCACAAAGATAAAGTTTTACTAGTTTAAATATATGTAGATGATATTATCTTTGGTTCTACTGATGAAAATCTGTGCAAGAGATTTGCCAAGCTTATGCTGAGCAAGTTCGAAATGAGTATGACGGGTGAGCTGAATTTCTTTCTTGGACTACAAGTGAAGCAGACTAATGAAGGTATCTTCATTAACCAAGCCAAGTATATAAAAGACTTACTTAAGAAGTATGGCATAGGAATCATCCTCTCCCATGAAAACACCAATTGCTCCAGCAACTAAGCTTGATAAAGATGAGAAAGGTAAAAGTATTGACATTACTCAATATAGATGTATGATAGGCTCTTTTCTGTACTTAATTGCCAGTAGACCAGATATTATGTTTGTTACATGTATATGTGCAAGATTTCAAGCTAATCCTAAGGAATCACACTTAACTGCTGTAAAAAGAATTTTCAGGTATCTCAAAGGCACACCTTACTTGGGACTTTGGTATCCCAAGGAGTCCTCCTTTGAACTGACAAGATATTCAGATGTTGATTTTGTAGGCTGCAAAATTGATAGAAAAAGTACTAGTGGCACTTGTCAACTGCTAGGAAATATACTTGTGTCCTGGTTTAGCAAGAAGCAAAACTCAGTATCAACTTCAACATCAGAAGCTGAAAATATTGCTAGCAGGCAGCTGTTGTGCTCTAATCCTATGGATGAAGAACCAGCTAGCAGACTATGGGTTCGATTTTAAGTTTATACCTGTTCACTGTGATAACACAAGTCACATAGCAATTACACATAATCCTGTCATGCATTCTAGGACTAAGCATATAGAAATAAGATATCATTTTATTAGGGATCATGTTCAAAATGGAACTATATCTTTACAATACATCCCTACTAAAAATTAACTTACTGATGTCTTTACAAAACCCTTAGATGAATCCAAATTTAATAAATTAATAAGTGAGTTAGGTATGCTAAATCTATAACCATAAATTCTATACTCTAGTTAGTGCTACCCATGCAGATAAAAAGGTTATGTCAAAATCATGGAGATGACTGAGAGAAACCACGATCGTGGAGTAGTGTCGACATGGCAGAGAAGCCCACTATGATGACAGCATTTCTACTAAGCCTAAGCCGCTCTTCTGATAAGCGCCTCAGGGACAAACCTGGCCCTTAGTTTTTGACTAAGAGGTTGGCCCTTCCTGAGTAACCTTAACCCAAAGAAATGCTGAGTTAGAATGTATCACAAGGACCAGTGCAGAAGCATGAGTAGAGACAACGATCGTGGAACAGCTCAGACGATCGTAGTCATTCCAAATGATACACTAGCTCAGGGGGAGCTAAGGGCAACTCGATATTTTTTATATGATTTAAAATTATGGAGTCTTGCAGAGCACGACACGTGCCCCACTCTGCAGAATGAGAAAAGGGAAGTTACAAATACATTTTTGAAATATCTTTTGTCAATTCACCTTTGAACTTCAAAAGTTTATCTCTCTCTCTCTCTCCCACAGAAACCCTAGAAACAAGTACGCTCAGCTAATTTTGTTCATCTCAGGAAAAATCAACAAAATCAATGGCTGCTTCCAATGTTGTATCCGGCTACCAACTGTGCTTCGACGAATTCCAGACCAGTCGACCCACAGTTTCACAAGATACCATTCCTTCTGAAGAGAGCAAGTCTCGAAGAAGCTCTGAGCACCAGCACAAGAATTTACCCAATGCTGGTGAAAGAGTTCTACTGCAGTGGAGTCTTCAAGAATGATGTTATCACTACAAAGGTAAAGGGTGTACAGATTCAGCTCGGAGCTGAAGATATAAACCTGGCCCTAGGGTTTACATCAAAGGGCCTTCCGTCTTTGAGCGTCATCAAATTTCATGAAGGTCTGAAGAGGATGCACCACAAGAAAATCAAAGATATCAAGGGTTACAAGAAGAAAGAATTTCCCCAGAAGTATGAGTTTTTGGCTGACATTGTTGGGAAGTGCATCTGTTGCAAAAGCTCTGGCCACGACTCTGTGAATGAGAACCAACTAAAGATCATGACAGCCATCTGCTTTAAATCCCAAATCAACTATGGAGCCTTACTCATGGGATGGATTGGGAAGTGGATTCTCAGCTCAAAGAAGGCGAAGAGCACTGGCAAAATGCTCTATGGGAGATTCATAAGCATTATTCTCCAATCTTCTCTGGGAGACAAAATTGGAGACAAGGAAGAAGCACCCATCAATGCCAATAGAAGGATGACCCGGTAGCTCTTTGAAAATTGGAAGAGGAACCCTGCTGAGAACGTGAAGATGATGTCTGAGTCCAGTGGAAGGACTGGTGATGCGAAGAAGAAACCTGATCTGCAGGAAAACATGTCTGTGGTAAGGGAAGCTGAAGAAGAAGATGAAGTCAACCAAGAAAGACCCTCTACTCTAGTCAGAAAGAGTAAGGGAAAGAGGAAATTTAAAGAGATTGTTCAGATGGTAGAATAACCCCAAGGCTCAACCACTGATGTGCCCCAAGAGGGTTCTGGCACTGAGATTCTAGGTCTCTTCACACAAAGGGAACTCACCCTGGAAGTGACCAAATCACCAGAAGAAGTTCTGAATGAGAAAAAGAAGAAGCATAGTGAGGATAAGGCTGAAGGAAGTTCTAAGCCTCAAAAAAAGAAGCTGAGCCATTGAGTAAAGAAGTCTACACTCACCGCGATCGTGGAGTCCAGACTTACCATCACTCCAGAGGAGGATGCTGCAATAGCTTTTCAACCTAAACAGACTGTCATGGCTGAAGCTGAAGAATATGTTGAGGCTATGGCTGAGCCCAGGAGAACAAAATGAAAACTTGTCAAAAAGTATGTCATTGTCAATGAGGAATCTTTAAAGGAGGAGGAAAGAAGAATTGATGCTGAGCAGGCTGAACAAATAACTGAGCCTCAAGCATCTAGTTCTCATAATTAGTCCTTGGATGAGACCAGGATCATTGCTGATGTGATAGCCAACATCAACAATATCGTAACCCCTACTGTATCTGATCAGGCCATCGTTCATGCTGAAGATGAGCTGCCTGAAGCTATTGAGGAGAGTACAACTCATATTAAGGGGGAGCTTCTCAAAGCAACTGAACAAGAAAGTACTCCAGCTGAGGGGGAGAAATCAGCTACTGCTCATGAAACCCCCTCTGCCCCTCAAGAAATCGTAGACTCTGGAGCTGCAGAAAAGGAAGGCATTGAAGTTGAAGAAATTGGAGAGTGCTGAAGAACAAATGGGAGATGCTGAGATGATGGATGTGGTGGAGATTTCAAATGAAGGTGATGAAGACAGGGAAGAAGAAGAGGAAGAAGAAGTTGAGATTATTGTAGAGGGCTGGAGTGGAGAAAGGAGAGCCAACTACAATCAGTTGTTCTCCTACTTGCCCATGATATCCTACCATAGAGCCCTAATTCTCAACTCTTGGGATCACATGTTCTGGGCATACAAAGCTTATCCAGTAATTTCGGTTCTAGCCCAGGGATTCCCAAGAAACCTCAACTTTGCTCAAAAACTGATCACTAATCATTCGTCTTCAAGGATTGAGCATGAGGTACACTCTATTCTTATCTCTTTCAAGGTTATCCATTGTCCTCTACCAAACTTCTATCAGTTTAATGAACTATCAAGGTGGATGGAAGTGGTTCTTAACCCACTGGACCAATTTCTAGTTACAGAGTCCCAAAACTCTGTAACTAATGAACCAAATAACCAACTTTCCATTATCGTCGATCCAACTGTCAGTGACTCCATGGTCGTCGAGCAATGATTCACGCTCGTCGAATAACATCATATGGTCATCGAGCAACGATTCACAATCTTTGAATAACTACATGACACCACGACCATAGAGCCACCAAACCTAATCATCGAGCCCACTATCTCATATACTGAACCAGCCTCCTCTCCCATACACTAAACCCAAGCACCACTCACACAATCTGATATCCCTTCTTCCTCAACCAATGAATATTTTTATATGGCACTTGCTTTGACAAGCATGCCAAGGGCACACACTACTACCTCCCCTCCTAATTTTTAGAAAATCTTTGATCATCCCTCTCTCCTCCCCACCAAAGAGGAGCTAGCCGATGTCACAAGCTAAGTGGTCCTAGAGACAGGAGAACCTTGCAGCTCACTCCTTGGAAATTCATCAACGCTTCAATCATATGATTGAATCTTTTGGGAGTCAATGCTTACGTTGGGAGTTTACAAAGGTTTTATCACCGGGTTGAATGTCGATGCCTACTCGAATGGTAGTTTACAAAGGCTCTTACCCTACTAGTAGTTGACAACGGATAAATTTTCTCAAGTATGGACATTTAATATGTATACCTATTTGACTCTATTGGGGATGCATGCTCACCCCTTTCTAAGGCGATTTGGAGTTTCTTTTCAGATATGGATTTTTATAGTCTTAGCAGCTCTAACACGCGTATGGCTCCTTTTGTCATTCGCAGAGCAGATTCAGATGTCCCCCTTTCATACGTCGTCTTGGTGGGATCCCGGTGAGGCTATTACTTTTTTCTCTCTGAATCTGCACCTGGTGCTGGTCCCTCTGGCAGTTTAGATACTGATGGCTTTACTCGAAGATATCTCGATATCTTTGCTGAAGTAGTGTTCAACGGCTTACATCTGGATTGACCCCAACGGTTTGATCATTGATTATGAAAAGGGGCGAGCTCTTTACTTGTGACCCTACTGGATTAGATATCTTCGCAACTCCTTTATTTTAACTTTAAACATTTTTGGGAAAAACAAAATATGTGGAATCTAATTCCTTATCAAAATAAACTTCTTTATTTTGATTAATATGAAATCCTATTTCATATCTAAATAAACTCTTTTATTTAAGAAAACATGGAATCCATTTTCCTAATCACAAATAAACTCCTTTATTTTTTTAGGAAATATAGAATTGAATTTCAATTCCGATTAGTTATCATGGAATCCAATTCCAACTCTAATTAGTTAGCATGAAATTAAATTCTAATTAAAATAAACATCTTTATTTTAATCTAATTTTAAATAAAAACTACTTTATTTAAATTTAGAATTACTGAAAAAACACGTAATCCAATTTCTATTTAAAATAAACCTTTTATCTTAATTAGAAACCAAATAAAAAAATTATTTTTCTTTTCAAGGTGACCGGCGTTGCGGCATCGCTAATGAACTAGCAAGGGGCGCTACGGTGCCAGGTCACCATTTTCAGAAATCAGAACTGGCGCTGCGGCGCCTCCTATTTTTCGAGAACCTGAATCCAACGCTGCGGCGCTGCCAATAAACCTTAGGCAGGCGCTGCAGCGCCACTGGCCAGAATTTGTTTTCCATATTCATGAATTATGCAGTTTTTTCTCCAAAACATGATTCTATGACAATAATTATGCCCAAAAAAATTGTTATAAACACATATCAATATACATATCAAATCAGAACAATTAATAACTCGCATAAAAGTTTAGGTTTGATACCACTGTTAGGTTTTTAAGATTCATGAACACAATCAAATTGCATAAAATAAGTGAAAACATGGCAAATCAGAGTTCTAAAATTTTACAAACCATATACCAGGATCATCCTTTATGCACAGTAATTAATTAAACAAAAAGATTAATAATAAGATTCATACCCTTGAAGATTCTAGCTTGCGACGCCCCCAAAATAGGTTCAATACTTAACCCATTCTGAGTCGCCAAATACATGGTACAGAATTCAAATACAATCTTTTATAACATACGGTCGTGCAAAATACGACCACACATACTATGAGTCTCAATACAAATCGTATATAATACGAAATATAAATATTCAAATTAAGTCCTCTTTTATTACAATTATTATCACACTATTTTATAAAGATAGTGACGACTACTACTGCTCTACTCTGACCATCACACTGATCCCCGACTAGTTCCCGCAACATTCTCATTTCCTGAAAAGGACAATAGATGAAAAGGGTGAGCTCAACTAGCCCAATAAAGAATATTACGACTAAGATAATAAAGAATAATTTATCGTTAGTCTTCAACAAATCAGATAAAATATTATGGACAACAAGTTTTAGATCAACAACTGCAGCGAAAATAACAATTAATTAGAAGAGTTAAGTAGAGAATGAAGTCTACTATCTTCTATGATTTAAAAGTCCATCATCAATATTTTATCCTTGTAACATCAATCAATATACATCTCGAATCAAATATTCATCTTTGCACTACAGGCCAAAGATATTCATTTGTATCATTAGTTGGTCATGTTCATCTCAACACCTGTTCATCTTTGCACTACGGGCCAAAGATATTCATCAGGTAATCATTCATCTTTGCTTTACAAGCCAAAGATATCCAGTTATATCACCATTTAGGACTGAGGATGATGAAAAATAATATAAATAACGAATCTAGTGAGATAAAGGACAAAGATTAGGATTCGTAATTTAGTTTATCCAAGTTCAAGAATACTCCATAATAATCAATTGTTCAAGAATGAAGTTCAAAACTTGGATCTAATCAAAGATAGGAACCATAATAGACAACTTGGACAAATAAAAGAAAATTTAATTTTTTTTGTGAATAGTGCCGTATTCATGAATAGTGTCGTATACGTGAATAGTGTCGTATACATAAATAGTAACCCCGACATGAAAATGTAAAATTTTTATAATAAAATTCATACCAACATTCTAATGAAATGATACTAAATGAAACGCAAAATTCGAAGAATTTCTGATCATTTCAGGAATTAAAGAAACAAACTTATCGTAGTAAGTTTTAATTTGGGTATATGAAATGAAATATTATCGCTTTCATAATATGGAATATGAAAGAAAATAATATTTTTTACGAGTATTGCAATAAAATAATATCCTTTACCTTAGTAGAAACTGGATTTGGCACGAATATCGGATACTATTCTGAGAAAATCTTGCACAAAAAGCTACACTCAAAGTATCCTTATACTCAAGAGAAATACTCACAATACTATAGAATAAAAATTTTTGATATAGAAATGGTGTGTTGAGATAGGAGGGTTATCCCTCTATTTATAGTGCAGCACGGAGGAAAAATTAAACAAGGCTGCCTAATTTTCCTCCGCCCACCTGCCTAACCTCTCCCTTTCTTTTGCCTAACTCTTATCATTTCAAAGGTTGGGGGCCCACCATTTTGGAACAAGCTTTGCAGGCAACATTTTCCACCACCCATCACTTTTATCACATGCATTTATATATATATATATATATATATGCAATACTATTATTATAATATATTTAAATGAATATTTTATCGGAGAAGATAATTGCCAAACTTTCAACAAATATTTCATTCTAAAAAAATTATTTCATTTATATCAAAATTAAAATAAATATTTTCTTATTATATAAATCAATAATTAATTATTCACAAATAATATTACAGAACTACAATATTGACAACTAGGTCGTTCCCAGGAAAGAGGAGGCTTTCCGATAAGGATTTCTCCTTACTGGCGCACAATTAGATTAACCTAACCCCTTTCCTCGACAGAACTTTCTTAGACATTGCCAATAATGCTATCTAATAATATTATTCAAATAATATGAATTATTAATTTGATAATTTGAAATACTGTGCAATGACAATTATTGAATCAATAAAATATTATGCAATTATCAATGGAGCAATTATTGAATCAATAATATAAAATATTGAACAGTAATTACTGTAACAATTATTGAGTAGTGACTTCTTACGTAAGTCACAATAATTAGAATTACTGTGCAATACCGTGTGCTACTGTGCAACACCGCGTATTACTATATTTTAACCACCGGGTATTTTAACAGTTTTAACGGTAACAACCACGCCGTTATTTTTAGAAAAACTTATTCTTGTCGTTTTCTTCATCCGACAGTTTTCCATTATGGGGCCCACTAATGATTGCCCCGTCGTACAAATATTCCCCGACAAAAAGAATATTCCCCGACCAAACGAATATTCCCCGACACAATGAATATTTTATGGCCACTTGCTTACTTTGCAAAATTTGCATATGTCACCCCATAACTTATCACATTTATCAAATCAACACCTTACTATTTCAAAATAATATATAAAGAAAATTTAAATCTTTATTCATAAAAGTTAGGGTCTTACAACCTTCCCTCCTTATGAAATTTCGTCCTCGAAATTGACGTACGTACCTGGTATGTCGAAGAGGTGAGGATACCTCGCTTTCATTTCCGATTCTAACTCCCAGGTCATTTCTTCGATATCATGATTGTAATACCCGAGAATTTTCAAATATTATTAAATGAATATATTAATGAAAATGAATTTCTATTTGAATAGAAATGATTTTGTGTTACGAGATAAGTTAACTCAATTATATTAAATTGAGTAATTATAATAATTGAGGAAAATGTAGAGTTTATAATAAACTCGTTAAATGCCTTGTGTGGCACAGTGATGAGAAATATAAATTAATAAGGAATTGTTATGGGAACAATTAATTAATATTAATTGTTAAATAATTATTATTATGAGAAATATAATAATGGTCTATTGATTTATTATTTTGCAAGTAATAGAATATTAATGAGCAACTTGTTTATAAATATAATAAGATTTATATTTGTTTAATGTGATAATTAATCATATAAATGTTACTTAATTGTTATGGAGATTAATATAATTAATTCTTATGTGCAAGCATGCAATATTAAAAGTATAACGTATGGTAGCTAACTATATATTATACAAAGTGTAAAGTGCAATGTGACTCTGTTATATATATATATATATATATATATATAAATTATATAGTAAAGTTTAATGAATTGTGAGAACTACATGATAATGCCCATGTGACAATGTGAGTGAGTATACAATAAAATAATATATCATGGATATATTGTAAACAATTGTTGAATAATAGAATTTAAATTAAATAATACATGAGATAATGTAATGTGATAGTATTCGATTAAATTATATCGGTAAGATAAAATATACATGGATTATAATTGTGTAAATTACATTTACTACATTATATGAATTACATGGTAGTATTATTGGGATTACATTGTAACTTTAATTATAATCTAAATATATAGTATGTATATATATATGTGATAGCCTAAGTATATAATACATAAGTGTATAAACTAAGTGTTGTGTATACTATTAGAATGCTGAGATTGCTTTGCTTGTCCTATATTAATAGTCTCAATCCTTGTACACGTGAATGCATCATGAAGCTAGCTCCCTATAACCTTAAAACTCAGTAAACATTTCATAGCTTCCTAGCTATCATAATCATGAGGGAAGTGGTTCTGATGATTTGATTCACCAACCATTTACCTACCACTCCATAACCTTCATGTAATTCTCCAATCTGATGGTTTGATTCAATGGAAGAATGCAATGTCTGGATATCATTTTCTCTATAAATACAACCCATCTCCTTCTAAATTCATTTGTTGAGATTTTGCTTAAGTATTGAGAGGGAGAATACATTGATAGTATAGCAGCATTGTGAGTGGGAGTATAGCAACAAGTTCAGTTCACGATTTAGCAGAAGGTATATTACCTATTCTTCATCCTTATTCTCCATTTTGTTTACTGTCAAAGTTTTAAATCTTGATTATGCCAAATTGGATTGTAATTGGGTTGTAGGATACTTATTTAGTTGTTATATGAACTTGTATACCTGTTGGAACTACTCTATAGCTGTTTAAAATTGTTATCGTGAAGAATTTTGGTAATTGGGCTGGAAATTGCCGTAGCTGCCTGCTGTCTGGTGCGAACCAGTAGTGGCGCAGCTGCGCCGGTTTAACCCTAGGATGCTGCGTAGCTGCGCTAGCACCCTGCTGCAGTTTTCTGTTTCTGCTTCAAGGCTGTTAAGTACTAACGTGTCTATACTACCTAAACAAGCATGCTAATGGGTTTGACGTACTTATATGAGAATATGGAAATAACGTAAACATGATTTGGCTATGATTGCATGCAAGAATTATGAAACGACATATAGTGTTGAAGTAGACTTAAAGTTTCATGAACAAACGTTAACATATATGAAGCATGATTACGTTCTGACTTTTGATGTATGTTAGTATGACCTAGAAACACATGAAATACATGTTGACTTGCATACATAAGTTTCATGATGGAATGTGAACATGCGAACCCCACTATTGAACATTTCTAACAAAAATGTAAGTTTTGAAGGTGGATATTGACATGTAAATACCATATATACATTCTGATTTTGCAAGCATGTCTATGTTGCCTAGAAATGCATATCGGACATGTTAACATATGTATATAGATAGCATGAACATGTTAGGCCTTATTAGTGAGCTTTACTAATGAAAATACGAACTTTAAACGTGAACGTTAACATGCTACTTTGAGATTTAAATTCTGAAATTTATGAACATATGTGATGGCACTCTTAGATTGACTCATGTATCGTACATGTATACATACCATGATTAGGAGTAGTGATTCAAGTTTAGTGTAAATGAAGTATGTTTTCAAACTAATAACTATGATAGTTACATATATAAAATGTGAATACTCATAAGCATGCCTAACACGAGTTATATGATTACCTTATGTGTTTAAAAAGGCAAGCATGTTAGACTTTGTGATTTTCATGATCGTAAGTTGTCAAAAGTGCTAACTTAGAACCATATTATGAAAGAGATAACTTAGATAGACTTGGGAAGCATGAAAGTATCCTTTAATATGCATATATGTTATGTGATATCATATGTTGATACTTGAATCCGATTTTGACGGTTAACATACAATAATGCCATAACTTGCTAAAAAGAGTATGTTTGCTATTTGTTGTGATCGTACGTGATAATGACGATATGTAAACTTGATTAACCCGAAAAGAGGAACGTTAAGGATAAAAGTATATTAGTCGAGACTTGTGAATTAATATGATGCTATATATAGTATGACGGGGTAGCTAGGTTAAAACTTAGTTTATGTGTTGATTGTATATCCAAGATAAGATATGATGTTGAAATATATGATTAATGGATATCATATATATACGTAACTATATTACGATAGGATTCGAAAGTGTTGAATTACTTATCGTGGATAGACTACGCATAAGGCAAGTACTTGAACCCTACTCTTTATTGAGCATTACTGGAGCTTGTACTATTATTGGCTATACAAGTAAATAATTGAAAGCATGATTCTTATCCTATGACATAATGCTTCATAAATAGAATAGAGTTGTTTATTCTTGAACTTTGATTCGAGTATTGAACTTATAATTGTTCGCTTATTCATTTAAAGAGCCGTCTATGCCAATTGATTCGACTAGACTTGTAACATGATTAGAAAGCTGTCCAAACCAATTGAATGGTGCAAAATTCTTGTGTTAACTGAGTTGAACAACCTTCTTTGAAGGGGATATATATTTGTCAGGAGACCGGCGTGCGCACTTAAGTATGATTAAATGTTATGCATAATATAGGGTACTTTAGGCTGATCACCTGTTGTACTTATTTTATTGGATTTTCAGCATATTGCTATTAATTCTAGTAAGAGTTCATAGTCCTTAGTGACTGCTCAGTATTCTGTTATCTTGAAATCTTAAATTGATTTAGTATTGAATCATTTTGATATTATTCTATCCTTAGCGACTGTTATTGAGAACTGTTGATATTCTTGCTATCTTTGAATTATCATACCTTGCTATGCCCTTTTTGAGATTCGAGAACTATATTACTCACCCTTATTGTTATATTACTTGCTGAGCAAACTTATTGCTCATTCTTGCTTTCCCTAAAATATTTCAGTTAAGGCAGAGCAGGGTGGACCTTCGGGCGTTGATAAGGGCAAGGGCAAGGCTACCGACTAGCTTATCTCTTTTTTGTTTTAAAATCTTTGATGTTATGTTAAGACTATTTCAGAACTATGTTTAAGCTTAAGTAGGATTATGTAATAAGTCTTTATTGGATATTATTATGTAATCTATTAAGTACTGTGGGTTGCGAGACTTGGGGGAATAATTATAATAAATCATTGTAAATTATTCTAGATTAGATTTTCCGCTGTGATTGTGTGATTTTAGTTATTATCGTATTACCATGAGAACGTGACGAACCGAATCCGAGTGACCAAGTGGTGGTCCGAATTTGGGGGCGTCACATGTTGGTATCAGAGCTGTAGTTATAAACCTTTGTAGCGAGTGTCCTTAGATTATAACTTAGGAGAATTTAGAAGTTAGAAAGGGATAGAACTCACATAGAGTTTTCCCTAGAGCGAGACTTAGCGTGTTATGAAATGTAACTTCATTCTATATAATGAACTTATGTTTTATTTAACATTCTAATGGAGTTGCTGTTTGTTTGTCTTGTGTTTGTGATTGTAGGATGACAGACACAGGTGTACCTAGTAGAGTGGCCGAGGAGGAGCCTAGAGATATACATGTAGTATACGAGGCACCTTTAGAGGCTGTGCCAGTGCAGGCTGTTACACCATCCGAGTCTGAAAACGAGGATGAGATCGAGGTGGAGTTTGACCCCGAGGATGAGCCTATAGAGGACGAGCCTGTGGAGGATGAGCTTGTAGAGGAGGAGCTTATGGAGGACTCCTACGAGCCTAACCTAGAGGAGCATAAGCTGGGAGAGACGAGGAGCGTATTCTGGAGTTAGACTGCAGAGTCTAGGAGCTGGAGGCTGAGGCCGAGGAGAGAGAGTCTGAGTTCCAGAAGCTGAGGGACGAGGACCACCAGAGGAAGCTGGCCATGCATGAGTTAGAGGTAGAGATTGCTTACCGTAGGGAGGCAGGGATCTAGATGGGAACCTTATTCCACAGGTCGGTGGAGAGAAACGTAGATTTGGCAAGGAAGCTGGAAGAAGTAGAGCAGAGAGAATTGAGCGAGAAGACTGAGAAAGAAGCACTCTATACTCAGCTAGAGTTGGAGGTTATGGATAGGATACACTTCGAGGAGAAGTGGGAGGCGGCCAATGAGAGAGCTGACGACCTAGAGGATGAGGTCAGATGCAAGAATAGGAAGATGAACAAGATGGGGTATGTGTTTCGTTCAGCTTTTGAGAGGGTGATTGATGGTGTATACCACTACCCAGCGGAGTAGGGACAGACCCTACATACTTTGAGCCGAGAGTTGATGGTGTACATAGTGCAGATCGAGTACAAGAGCGTTGTGGAACGTGGAATGATGAGATGAGACCCTTAGTCAGTCTAGCTGTAGCTTAGTAGTATTTACCTTATGTATACTGTGTTGTAATCCCAAATTTTTGTGCAAAGTGTGGGATAGTGATGTAAACCCCGAGTAAGCTTTTGATATAGGGGTAGTATGGTAGTATGTTAGTATTCCCCGTCTTTTGTGATATTAGGGGATATGTGATAATATTTATAGAAATATGCTAGGATAATCATGTAATGAAACGATTTGGCATATGAATATAAATGAAGCTTATTTCAGAAATGTGTTATAAAATTTTATGCCTTTAGTATTAAAAGAAATACTTAAGTAATATAACTGAGTAATAATTAAATGAAAATTTGTGATGTAGATAATACCGCCCAGACGTAGATTGACTGCACCTGAGGAGTCAGTGAATAATGAGAGGGAACAAGTAGACCCGATCCAGAAGCTAGTAGATCTGTTAAGAGAGGCCCTTAGGGGAAGGAACAACGAACCTGTTCGCCTCAATCCTCAAGGAGTACCAGTCACAAACTTTAAGGACTTTAGGAGTGTAGGACCCCCAGAGTTCGAGGGTACTACCGACCCAATCATTGCGCAAATATGGGTTAAGGATATCGAGAAGGCCTTCACTATCGCTCATGTGGGTGAAGACCAAAAGACTGTATTCGCTATATATATAATGAGAGGCAAAGCCAACTACTGGTGGGAGGCTAATCAACAAAGAGTTGGAGAAGGGATAATAGCGTGGGATAGATTTAAAACTCTATTTTTTGAGAACTACTTCCCGAAAAGCATGAAGAATAGGATGGAGGTGAATTTTTTGGAACTTAAGCAAGGTGATATGACGGTAGTGCAGTACGCAGCTAAGTTTAACTAACTAGCGCGATTTGCGGAGCACCAGGTAGGAGATGAAGAAAGAAAGGCGAGACAATTTGAACAAGGGCTGAAGCCTTGGCTATTCAACAAGGTATCAGTGCTTCAAATTGATTCCTTTGCGACATTGCTGGAGAAGGCGATCATTGCGGAAGGTGGCAGTGAGGCCTTAAGTCTGTACAACAAGGAAAAGAAAGGAAAGAATACTGGAGGAGAGAACCGTGCTGGAGGAAGCAGTAGTAGAGGAAGCAACTTGGGTAAAAGAAAGTGGGAGAACAATAACAACAATCAATCAAGGAATTTTCGTGGAGGTTTTAAGAAGAGGGCTGAGGGATGCCCGAAATGTGGGAAGAACCATCAAGGTGAGTGCTGGAAGGGACGCGACACTTGCTACAACTGCGGACAGGAAGGGCACATTTCGCCCAACTGCCCGAAACCAAAAAAGATACAAGGATGTTTTGCATGTGGCTCGACGGAGCAACGAATTAAGGACTGCCCGAGGAAGTGGCGGAGGTAGCAGCCAACAAGGAGGAAACAAACTGATGATCGGCGGACCGGCACAATCCAACCGCCCAACCGCCAGAACCTTTAACATGACCATCCAGGACGCAGTGGCTGCGAAGGACGTGGTGTTAGGTATAATCCCAATCAATGATATAAATGCTTATGTATTATTTGATTCGGGTGCCACCCGTTCTTTTGTATCTGAAAAATTTGCTAGTAAACTTAATACACCCCGAGAATGATTAGAAGATCCCTTGAACATAGAAGTTGCGAATAAGGAAATAATCCCTGTAGAATACGTTTATCAAAATTATCACGCAAACATTAGAGAAGATGAACTGAGCGTAGACTTGATTCCTATTAGATTGGGAGAATTTGACATAATACTGGGAATGGATTGGTTGTATAACCATGCAGTAATAATTTACTGTCAGAACAACTGTGTGAACCTTCAGACTCCGAGTAAGTCTAAGGTAGTGTTTTATGGTAGCTCATCGCTTAAGCAATCGTGTTGCGTTACGATGATGCAGGCCAAGAAATTGTTAAGGAAAGGATGTGTAGGTTATTTAGCTTACATCGTTGATACTCGGAAAAAGGGAGTAGAAATTAAGGATATATCCGTAGTGAATGAATTTTGAGATGTATTTTCGGACGATCTGCCTAGTCTTCCACCAGACAGAGAGATCGAATTCGTAATAGACTTAGCACCGGGAACGACATCGATTTCGAAAGCCCCATATCGTATGGCGCCAGTAGAAATGAAGGAATTAATGATACAACTACAAGAGTTATTGGATAAAGTGTGTCTCCTTGGGGAGCACCAGTGTTATTTGTTAAGAAAAAGGACGGATCGATGAGGCTCTGTATAGATTATTAAGAATTGAACAGAGTAACAATCAAGAACAGATATCCATTACCAAGGATATACGACTTATTTGATCAACTGAAAGGAACAAAGTGTTTCTCGAAGATAGACCTATGGACAGGATATCACCAACTGAAGGTAAGGGATAAGGACATACCAAAGACTGCATTTCGAACCCGTTATGGACATTACGAGTTTTTGGTAATGTCATTCTGATTGACTAATGCTCCGACAGCATTCATGGACTTGATGAACCGAGTTTTCAAGCCCTACTTGGACAAATTTGTAGTAGTCTTTATCGACGACATCTTGATCTACTTGAAGACAGAGGAAGAACACGCCGAACATCTGAAGATTGTTTTGGAAGCACTAAGGAAGGAGAAGATGTATACGAAGTTTTCAAAGTGTGAATTTTGAATGGAGAAGGTTCAATTCTTAGGTCACATAGTGGATAAGAATGGAATCTCAGTGGACCCTGCAAAGGTCGAGGCAGTAAGTAATTGGGAACAACCAAGAACACCAACAGAGGTGAGAAGTTTCTTAGGACTATCAAAGATTCATCCAGGATTTTTCTAAGATAGCAACCCCGTTGACCAATCTGACGAGGAAGACGGTGAAGTTTGTGTGGACAGACAAATGTGAAGAGAGTTTTCAAGAATTGAAGAAGAGATTGAGCGAAGCGCCTGTGTTATCACTACCAGATGATGCGGGAAATTTTGTGGTGTATAGTGACGCATCGTACAAGGGACTTGGTTGGGTGCTCATGCAACACGGCCAAGTCATTGTGTATGCCTCACGACAGTTGAAGGATTACAAAAAATGGTACCTGTAACGACCATGAATTTTAAAATCCTTATTAATTAAATATGTGATTTAATTTTAATGAGTTAGTTTTGTGAGGCATATTTAAACCTTAACTGATTATGTGATTATGTGAGATAGAGCCTATGCAATAAATTGCTAGGATTATTTAAAGGAAGTCACTAATGGTTTATTTAAATTAGTGGACTAGCCCTGAGACTTTAATATCAGAGACTTGATAAGATTATTAAAAACTAAATATTCAACTTATTTGAGTATCGTAGTAGGATTTGAACGTGTTTGATTAATTTCAATTATGATTAATTATCATACTTGGTTTAATGATTTATGAGGTTTTCGAAATGAGGAACTTGAGAACTTTTTAAAGTAAACTTGACAAGGTTGATGTCTTTTAGATTCTAACCGTATGAGAACGTTTATCTGGCTTAGTAGTGTGTTTTCATACATGTGAGACATGGTTACAAAACACTTTGTTCATACTAAACGACCTTTGTGGGCTTAGTATACTTTTCAACGAAAAGCTTAGAACGTGAAAGATTATATCATCGATCACCATGTGGATTACGTATTAATCATGCAAGCATGTATATTAGAGTTCATTATGCCTATAGACATATTAACATGGACCCCATTTGTTTATACATAAGTTTCGCATGTGCATGTATATTCATAGAAAATAAATTTCTAAGGCATAACCTATGTAATTTAAGTATATATGAGTAATATACGCACAAGCATGCTTACTAAGTATGGTTAGTCCGTGATGTGGTAATATGACTATATAGCTAACCCTCGTAACATGGAATTGATTAACTTAAGGTATGTGAATTACCGATATGAAGACATATGATTTTGAATTGAATAGGGTGAGCATTCTAGGATTTAAACTTGAAAGTATATTCTTGAAGCATGATTACTTGAAATGCTAAATGTTCAAACCTATGTTGATGTATAGAAACTAGATATTCTAGCACTATTAAATCAAGGACAGAGTTAATTGTTTATAGACCCAGTCAAAGTGATTGACTTACGTGAATTACATGATAAATTTATATGATGATTAGATTCTTGTAAGTGTAGACTCGTATTAGTTTACACATGCTAATTGGAATACCGACTTATTAATGTTAGGTTATTTCAACGAGATTTAATTAAAGCTAGAACTTATTCCTAGCTGAACAAACAGGCAAGTATTCTAAATTCTTGCACTACCTTATTCAATGAATCGTGTAAGCGAGTTTCTTAACGTCACTTGATTTGAATGCAAGTTCTCTTACACTCTTTATTGTGCAAGTTCCTATCCTTCTCATATTGTATTTAGCAGGTTATTATCGTATTGACGGTTAATTATTTAAAGCTTGAACTTTATTTCCAAGCATGCTATTAGGTGGTTTAATTACTTTACAATTATTCCACATCGATATTATTGTTATTCGCACTTGGTGCACTTGAGTTCGTACAGTCTTGGACTTGTACATCATTTAAAGTTCTATAATTCTTGAACTGTGTCAAATAGAGTCTGAACCCTTGTTCGGTTAGACAGGTATATGAAATTTTATAAAAGTTATCCAAACCAATTGATAGTAAGGATTCTTAGACTAAAAGAACACCCTTATAGTATAAGGGAGTAGCAGGTATCTAATATAATATATAAACAGCAGAGTTGAATGTTATGCATATACATGGCGTACGCGAGGCTGATCCCCTCAAGTACTATTCTGTAGATAGTAACCAAAGGGTCAATCAGCTATTGATTCCGTTGGAGTTTTATAGTTCAAAAGTCTACTTGACTATCAGTTATTCTAAAAGCAATTATTATTCTTGCTTCCGATATTCATATTGTTGAATTCATTATCAATATATTCCTTTCATCATGATATATCCTTTATTGTTGTATTTAAACTTGCTGAGCAAACTTGTTGCTCATTCTTGCTATATCATGACTTATATTGCAGTTAAGCCCGAGACTTCAGGGAAGGACGGTAAAAGGAAGATATAGGATTAGTTTGCAAGGAGTAGACTTTACTTTATGTTTAATTAAATTACCGTAATGTAATATGAACCCTAATGACTATTCTAGGATATGTTTGTATGTTTGTATTAAGGTTATCGAATCTTGGGACTAGTAACACCTTTTGCATGAACGACGTACGTTTATTATTTTCTGCATTTAAGTTATCGTATGTTGTTTAGAGGTAAATGTTTGTATTAGATCGTGGCGACCGAGCCAGGGTTAGAGGACCCGAATTCGGGGGTGTCACAGGTTGGTATCAGAGTTGTAGGTTATAAACATTAGGAATGCGAAACCTAAGTTATAACCTTAGTAGAAAACTCAAGGAGAGTATGTAAGTGATGGGTTGAGGATATCCATCGAGTCTTATTGTGATACTGAAGTTGTTTATTTGAATCAAATATGATTGATAGACATCTTAAACTTCTTAATGCTAACATAAATAGCATATCACATTAAGTCTAATGTTTTCTTCCTTTCCTCAGGATCATGCCGCCTAGGAGACTACCGCGGAACCAGAGGGAGGAAGGATCCGTTAATAATGGCAGAGGGAAAAATGTCGACCCTATGCAGAACTTCGTTAACTTGTTAACTGAGGCAATGCAGAACAGACCCCAGCCAGCAGCAGGGCAGCCAGGACATCACTTGGCGAGCTTTAAAGACTTTAAATTGGTAGGACCGCCGGAGTTTCGGGGAACCTTGGACCCAATCGAAGCCCAAACCTAGATAGAATAGATGGAGAAAGTGTTTGAGGTCATACGAGTGGCCGAAGCACAGAAGACGAGTTTTGCCACTTTCATGATGAAGGGCGAAGCTAACTATTGGTGGAAAGCCAATAAGGGACGGGTAGGCGAAGGAGTTATTCCTTGGGATAAATTTAAGGAGCTATTTCTCGAGATTACTTCTCGGAGAATACGCAACAGAATATGGAAGTTAAATTTCTAGATTTGAAATAAGGTAGTATGTCTGTCGCAGAGTACGCAGCAAACTTTAATGAGTTGGCCCGATTCGCTTCACATCAGGTTGACACGGAAGCCAGGAAGGCAAGGAGGTTCGAATTAGGACTGAAACCATGGGTGCAGAAAATAGTCGCGGTATTGAAGATTAAGACTTACTCTGATCTACTGGAAAGGGCTATCATTGTCGAAGGAGGCAATGAAGCCATTGCTCGATTCAAACAAGAAAAGAAGACCGGTAAGGAGGGACAAAAAGGGGGAAGCAGCGGAGGCAGCAACCCCAACAAGCGTAAATGGATGGAGAGCCAATCCTCTGGAGGTAACAAGTCTGGGGGAGAGGCCAAGAAAAGTGTAAAGTGCAACAACTATAAGGAGGAATCACTCAGGGGAGTGTATGAAGGGAAAGAGTGTTTGTTACCGTTGTGGACAACCGGGGCACATGGCTCCACAGTGTTCGAATAAGCAGAAAGGAGGGTGTTTCTCGTGTGGAGCCCCAGACCACCAAATCAAGGACTGCCCAAAGAAAAAGGGCGATGCAGCTAGCGGCAACCGCAACAACAATAACGGACTGAGCATCGGAGGGCCAGCCAGTTAAGCCAACAGACCAACGGCATGCACGTTCAACATGACTGTTCAGGATGCAGGGGAGTCTAAGGACGTGGTGTCATGTATCATCCCGATCAATGATATTGATGCTTATGTGTTATTTGATTCGGGTGCTACCTGCTCTTTTGTTTCTGAAGAATTTGCTAAACGGTTATACTTACCCCGTGAAAGATTAGAACACCCTATAAACGTAGAAGTAGCGAACAAGGAAATTATTCCCGTAGAATACATTAATATGTTATACTGAATTGCGAGGATTTAAGCTCAACATGGATTTGATACCGATTCGTTTGGGGGAGTTTGATGTAATCCTTGGAATGGATTGGTTATCAAATCACGGAGCAGTTATCGACTGTAAGAAGAAGTGCGTACACCTTAAGACTCCGAACAAGTCGAAGGTAGTATTTTATGGTAGTAAATCGCCGAGACAATCTCATTGTCTAACGATGGTGCAAGCGCAGAGATTGCTTAGGAAGGGTTGTGTAGGTTATTTGGCTCACGTGGTTGATACTCAACGAGTCGAGGGTGAACTGGGCCAGATACCTATTGTAAGGGAATTCGTCGATGTCTTCCCAGAAGAGATTTTGGGATTGCCACCTGATAGAGAGATTGAGTTTGTCATTGATTTGGCACCAGGGACAGCACTGGTATACAAAGCGCCATATCGTAAGGCACCGGTAGAGATGAAAGAACCGATGGCTTAATTATAAGAGTTGTTGGATAAGGGATACATTCGACCGAGCGTATCACCGTGGGGAGCACCAATTTTATTTATGAAGAAGAAAGATGGATCGCTCAGACTTTGTATCGACTACCGAGAGTTGAACAAGGTCACCATTAAGAACAAGTACCCATTGCCTAGGATCGACGATTTGTTTGATCAGTTGAAGGGGGCGAAGTACTTTTCAAAGATTGACTTGAGAACCGATTATCACCAACTGAAAGTGAGGGCGGAGGACTTTCCAAAGACGGCATTCAGAACTCGGTATGGACACTTTGAGTTTCTGGTAATGTCATTCGAATTGACGAACGGGCCGGCAGCATTTTTGGACTTGATGAACAGAGTGTTCAAACAGTATTTGGATAAGTTCGTTGTCGTATTCATCGATGACATTCTGGTGTATTCAGAGACGGAGGAAGAACTCGCCGAGCATCTTCGAATAGTGTTGGAGACATTAAGGAGAGAGAAGCTGTATGCAAAATTCTTCAAGTGTGAGTTTTGGTTGCAGAGAGTGCAGTTTTTGGGGCACGTTATCGACAAGAATGGTGTTTCGGTGGATCCAGCAAAAGTAGAAGCGGTTATCAATTGGGAACAGCCGAAGACGCCGACAGAAATCAGGAGTTTCTTAGGATTAGTGGGATACTATCGAAGATTCATCCAGGATTTTTAGAAATTAGAATCGTCGTTGACCAATCTTACTAGAAAGATAGTTAAGTTCGTTTGGACAGAGAAGTGTGAAGAGAGTTTCCTAGAATTGAAGAAGAGGCTTAGTCAAGCACCTGTGTTAGCTTTACCGAATAACACGAGAGGGTTTGTAGTGTATAGCAATGCGTCACATAAGGGTCTTGGCTGTGTACTAATGCAACACGGCCATTGCGTACGCTTCACGTCAGCTGAAAGATTATGAGAAGGGTTATCCGACTCATGACCTGGAATTAGCAGCAGTAGTTTTTGCCTTGAAGATTTGGAGGCATTATTTATATGGTGAGAAGTGTGAGATATATACGGACCACAAGAGTCTAAAGTATATCTTCACACAGAAAGAATTAAACATGAGGCAGCGCCGATGGCTAGAATTAATCAAAGATTATAATTGTGAGATTCTGTACCATCCAGGCAAAGCAAATGTAGTGGCAGATGCCTTAAGCAGAAAAGGCGGAGAGAAGTTATCGAAGTTAACCGTTCAAGAAGAGTTAGTGAAAGATTTCGAACGACTAGATTTGGAGGTTAAGTATCCAATGGAGACCAACGAGAAATTACTTACAGTAACAGCGAGCCCGACTTTATTAGATAAGGTTAAGGAGGCACAAGAGAAGGACGAAGATTATGATATTATCAAGAAGCGAATTGTTGAAGGTGATGATTTGAAATTCAAGATTGATAGCACTGGACTGCTAAGGTTTGAAGGACGAATTTGGGTACCGTTAGTACCAGAACTAAGAGAAGAGATTCTATAAGAAGCACACAGTACGAGATACTCGATACACCCAGGAAGCACAAAGACGTACCAAGACTTGTGTCATCACTTTTGGTGGCCAAACATGAAGAGGGAGGTTGCAGAATGTATAAGTAGGTGTTTAACTTGTCAGAGAGTCAAGGCAGAGCACCAACGACCAAGCGGGTTATTACAACCGTTAGAGATTCCAGAATAAAAATGGGAGCACATCACGATGGATTTTGTGGTGGGACTTCCAGTAACGCAGAAAGGGCACGACTCCATATAGGTAATTGTAGATCGTCTTACGAAGTCAGCTCACTTTTTACCGATTAAGATTAAGTATAGTTTGGACTAGCTAGCCAGATTATATGTCAAAGAAATTATCTGAAGACATGGGGTGCCGGTATCTATTGTATCAGATAGAGATTCGCGATTCACGTCGAATTTCTGGAAGAGTCTTCAGGAGAGATTGGGGACACAGTTACAAATGAGTACCACGTATCATCCGCAGACCGATGGGCAAAGCGAAAGAACAATTCAAACACTTGAAGACGTGCTCCGAGCTTGTGTAATGGACTTCAAGGGTAGTTGGGAGGATCACCTTCCATTAGTAGAGTTTGTGTACAATAATAGTTATCACGCTAGTATTGGAATGCCACTGTACGAAGCGCTGTATGGGAGAAAATGTCGAACACCGTTGTGTTGGGACGAAGTTGGAGAACGTCGACTGTTGGGACCAGAATTGGTACAGCAGACTGTAGAGATTATCAAGGTGATAAGAGCACGACTGGTAGCGGCTCAAGATCGCCAGAAGAAGTATGCGGACTTGCATTGCAAGAAGAAAGAATTTGAATTAGGAAGCTATGCTTTTCTGAAAGTATCTCCATGAAAAGGGAAGATTCATTTTGGGAAGAAAAGCAAGTTGAGCCCTAGGTTCATAGGACCGTTTGAGATTCTAAGGCGAGTCGGTGAAGTGGCGTACGAGGTGGCATTACCTCCTGAACTTGAGCACATTCACAACGTGTTTCATATGTCAGTGTTGCGGCCGTATAAACCAGACTACAAGCACGTTATCTCCTATGAACCTATCCAAGTCGAGAAAGACTTATCATATGAGGAAGTTCCTGTCCAGATACTAGATAGGAAGAAACAGAAGCTGAGGAATAAGATAATTCATTCTGTTAAGATTCTTTGGAGAAATCATGCAGTTGAAGAAGCTACATGGGAGCTAGAAGAGAAAATGAGAGCGAATTATCCATTTTTATTTGAGTAACCTTATTTTTATAATTCCGAGGACGGAATTTTTATAAGGGGGAGGGATGTAACGACCATGAATTTTAAACTCCTTATTAATTAAATATGTGATTTAATTTTAATGAGTTAGTTTTGTGAGCATATTTAAACCTTAACTGATTATGTGATTATGTGAGATAGAGCCTATGCAATAAATTGCTAGGATTATTTAAAGAAAGTCACTAATGGTTTATTTAAATTAGTGGACTAGCCCTGAGACTTTAATATCAGAGAATTGATAAGATTATTAAAAACTAAATATTCAACTTATTTGAGTATCGTGGTAGGATTTGAACGTGTTTGATTAATTTCAATTATGATTAATTATTTGATAATGTGTTGATTAATAATTATTATGAATAAATAATAATTAATGAGTAAGAGATTAATAAATATAATAACATTATATTTACTTGATTAATTATTTCGTACAAGCATGCGATATGTTAATCCTTTAATATATGGTAGTTATCTATATTGTATATAATACAATGTGACTTTTGATATGGCTATGTATATTATATATAGACTATATAGCAAGATTTATTTGCATTAGTAGAGTTACACAATAATATTGTTTATGTGACATGAAGTGAGTGAGTAAACATTCATGTATACCTCATCTATATATAATAATATCAATAAACATTTTTAATTGATAATGATTTCATTAAGTTGTTATGAATATAATAATAACAGTTATGGTAATAAATAATGAGCAATACACAATTATATTATATTTGGTGTTAATAGAAAATGTACCTGGATTATATGTATGCACACTACTTGATACCTTGTAATTAAGAAATAACATTGTAGCACCTATTTAATTGTATAACTTAAGTATATACTATGTGTATATATATAGTATACAACTTAGTGTATTAGCAAGTGCTGAGTTATTACATTGTCCCTAAATGAGAGTCCTACCTTCATTTCTCCTTCACGTGGCTACACTACTCTACTCCTTTTCTCAAAATCAGCAACCTTAGCTAGCAATGATCATGGGGGAGAAGAAAATATGATGAGAATCACCAACTACTCACCAACCATTCCTTGCCCATTGTATAATCTGGATTTCCATTGTTTTGAAAAGTCATGGACTGGTTATCCATTTGTCTATATAAGAGCTCTCCTCCTTCATAATTATCATTGATGAGATTTTCTCTAACGTATAGAATTGAGTTAGTAGACTGAGTTTTCAATTGAGTTGAGAGAGTTATCAGTGAGGGAGAGTTGGTATTGCAGTCCATTCCTTTGACAGAGGTATAAATTCCAATTCATGCTCTCCCTATCTTATTCTCTATAATATTTCTAAATTCTTGATTCTTTGAATTAAGCATGTATTTGTTGATAATTGATTTGGGATATGTTAATTAGTGTTATACAAACTTCTAAATATGTTAGATTAGCAATGTGTTATGTTAGAATCGAATTTCGTATGAAAATTTCTGAGTTGGGCTAAGTTCTGTCGTTGCTGGGCAGCTGCTGTCACTGGCCAACAGCCTGCGCAGCTGCGCCAGTTATGTACTGGCCAGCGGCGCAGCTGCGCCGGGCCCTGGACAGAGTTTTCTGTTTCCTGCTATTAACTGGTATGTTCTATCATGAAGTACCTTGTTAAAGCAAGTATGTGAACATGATTAAACTATAAATATTAGTACAATGACATGGTATAAGTATGTATTCCTTGATGCTACACATATATGTCATGGCCATGTTTTACGAAAGAAAAACATATGTTTTAAAAGGAAACTTGTAGTTTTAAAAGTGAACCTTGTCACGAACATAACATGTGTGTTTTCTGATTTTGTAAACACAATAGTATGGTTTATATTGACCTAAAATGCATGTTTAAAGTGTTAATCATACACTAGCATACTTTATTTAATGATTCATGAGGTTTTCGAAATGAGGAACTCGAGAACTTTTTAAAGTAAACTTGACAAGGTTGATGTCTTTTAGATTCTAACCGTATGAGAGCGTTTATATGGTTTAGTAGTGTGTTTTCATATATGTGAGACATGGTTACAAAACACTTTTTTCATACTAAACGACCTTTGTGGGCTTAGTATACTTTTCAACGAAAAGCTTAGAACGTGAAAGATTATATCATCGATCACCATGTGGATTACGTATTAATCATGCAAGCATGTATATTAGAGTTCATTATGCCTATAGACATATTAACATGGACCCCATTTATTTATACATGAGTTTCACATGTGCACGTATATTCATAGAAAATAAATTTCTAAGGCATAACCTATGTAATTTAAGTATATATGAGTAATATACGCACAAGCATGCTTACTAAGTATGGTTAGTCCGTGATGTGGTAATATAACTATATAGCTAACCCTCGTAACATGGAATTGATTAACTTAAGGTATGTGAATTACCGGCATGAAGACATATGATTTTGAATTGAATAGGGTGAGCATTCTAGGATTTAAACTTGAAAGTATATTCTTGAAGCATGATTACTTGAAATGCTAAATGTTCAAACCTATGTTGATGTATAGAAACTAGATATTCTAGCACTATTAAATCAAGGACAGAGTTAATTGTTTATAGACCCAGTCAAAGTGATTGACTTACGTGAATTACATGATAAATTTATATGATGATTAGATTCTTGTAAGTGTAGACTCATATTAGTTTACACATGCTAATTGGAATACCGACTTATTAATATTAGGTTATTTCAACGAGATTTAATTAAAGCTAGAACTTATTCGTAGCTGAACAAACAGGCAAGTATTCTAAATTCTTGCACTACTTTATTCAATGAATCGTGTAAGCGAGTTTCTTATCTTCACTTGATTTGAATGCAAGTTCTCTTACACTCTTTATTGTTCAAGTTCCTATCCTTCTCATATTGTATTGAGCAGGTTATTATTGTATTGACGGTTAATTATTTAAAGCTTGAACTTTATTTCCAAGCATGCTATTAGGTGGTTTAATTACTTTACAATTATTCCACATCGATATTATTGTTATTCGCACTTGGTGCACTTGAGTTCGTACAGTCTTGGACTTGTACATCATTTAAAGTTCTATAATTCTTGAACTGTGTCAGATAGAGTCTGAACCCTTGTTCGGTCAGACAGGTATATGAAATTTTATAAAAGCTATCCAAACCAATTGATGATAAGGATTCTTAGACTGAAAGAACACCCTTATAGTATAAGGGAGTAGCAGGTATCTAATATAAGATATAAATAGCAGAGTTGAATGTTATGCATATACATGGCGTACGCGAGGCTGATCCCCTCAAGTACTATTCTGTAGCCAGTAACCAAAGGGTCAATCAGCTATTGATTTCATTGGAGTTTTATAGTTCAAAAGTCTACTTGACTATCAGTTATTCTAAAAGCAATTATTATCCTTGCTTCCGATATTCATATTGTTGAATTCATTATCAGATATATTCCTTTCATCATGATATATCCTTTATTATTGTATTTAAACTTGCTGAGCAAACTTGTTGCTCATTCTTGCTATATCATGACTTATATTGCAGTTAAGCCCGAGACTTCAGGGAAGGACAAGGATAAAGGGAAGATGTAGGATTAGTTTGCAAGGAGTAGACTTTATTTTATGCTTAATTAAATTACCGTAATGTAATATAAACCCTAATGACTATTCTAGGGTATGTTTGTATATTTGTATTAAGGTTATCGAATCTTGGGACTAGTAACACCTTTTGCTATGAACAACGTACGTTTATTATTTTCCGCATTTAAGTTATCGTATGTTGTTTAGAGGTGAATGTTTGTATTAGATCGTGGCGACCGGACCAGGGTCAGAGGACCCGGATTCGGGATTGTCACAATACCCTACTCACGACTTAGAGTTAGCGGCAGTAGTTTTTGGGTTAAAGATTTGGAGGCATTATTTGTACGGAGAGAAATGTGAGATATACACGGACCACAAAAGTCTGAAATATATCTTCACACAGAAAGAGTTGAATATACATCAGAGGAGGTGGTTAGAATTGATCAAAGGCTATGATTGTGATATTCTTTATCACCCGAGTAAGGCAAACGTGGTTGCCGATGCTCTAAGCAGAAAAGGAAGGGAGAAGCTATTTCATTTGACAACAGAAAGAATTGATAAGAGAGATGGAGAAATTGGAGATAGAAGTGAAAGGACCAGAGAGGTCTGAAGAGAAGTTTTTCGTAATGGAAGCTCGTCCAACCTTGTTGGATAGAATAATGGAATCACAAGAGAAGGATGAAGAGTGCGAGAAAATCAGAATGAGGATCGCCGAAAATGAAGAAGAAAGATTTCAAATGGATAAAGACGGTATTTTAAGATTCAAAGGAAGAGTGTGGGTACCAGCGGTAACCGAGTTGAGAGAAGAAGTTTTGCACGAGGCACACAATACGATATATTCCGTTCATTTGGGAGGCACTAAGATGTATCGAGATTTGAGGCAACACTTTTGGTGGCCCAATCTGAAATGGGAAGTCGCAGAGTGCATTAGTAGATGTTTAACTTGCCAACGCGTCAAAGCCGAGCACCAGCGGCCGAGTGGTTTACTTCAACCATTGGAAATACCAGAGTGGAAATGGGAGCATATTACGATGGACTTTGTGGTAGGACTTCCAGTCACACAGAAGGGATATGATGTCATTTGGGTTATCGTGGATCGACTAATGAAGACCGCACATTTTCTACCGATCAAGATCCGCTACAGTTTGAATCAGTTAGCGAGTCTGTACATAAAGGAGATTGTTTCACGACATGGAGTGCCGGTGTCAATTGTCTCTGATCAAGATCCGCGCTTCACATCAAATTTTTGGAAATGTTTGTAAGAGAGGATGGGAACACAGTTGAGGTTGAGTACCGCTTATCATCCTCAGACAGACGGACAGAGTGAGCGAACTATACAAACGCTGGAGGACATACTTAGGACTTACGTGATGGACTTCAAGGGAAATTGGGACGACCACCTACCCTTAGTTGAATTTGCATATAACAATAGTTATCATGTGAGTATCGGTATGCCACCGTACGAAGCTCTTTAAGGAAGAAAGTGCATAACGCCATTATGTTGGGACGAAGTCGGAGAGTGACGAATACTCGAACCAGAGTTAGTTCAACAAACCGCAGACGTGGTGACAGTGATAAGAGCCAGACTAGTAGCAGCTCAAGACCGCTAGAAAAAGTACGCAGATTTGCATCGGCAAGACCGAGACTTTAAAGTCGGCAGTTTTGTATTTTTGAAGGTATCTCCATGGAAGGGAAAGATCAGTTTCGGCAAGAAGGGAAAATTGAGTCCAAGATTCATAGGACCGTTCGAGATACTAAAGCGAGTGGGCGAAGTGGCATACAAAGTTGCGTTACCACCCGAGTTGGAGCATATTCACAACGTATTCCACATTTTCGTGTTGCGACCGTACAAGGCCAACTACAAGCATGTGATTTCTTATGAGCCCATTCAAGTGGAGAAGAACTTGGCGTATGAAGAAATTCCTGTAACGATTGAGAATTTTATATGTTAATTGTAAATATTTATTGAAGTAAATAAATATTTTATGGAATTTATTTGTGAATATAAATAAATAAATTGTGCGATTGTTGTGGACAATTTAATTAAGTGCTATATGATTAATTAAATTGATATGTTAGCAATGGTGTAGCATCATTTTAATTTAATTGGGAATAATTTAATTAGGATTAATGTTATGTGCTAAGTGATAATAATTTGTACACGAATTATGTTTAATAAAGGAAATTCAATTGTGTGACAATTTGGTATTATGTGAATGTTAGTTTATTTAATTGAATTAGAGTGTTGTAATTTAATTAAATAAGTGTAATATTTAATCTATGGATTTAAAGAGTTATTAAAAGACTAGAAAAGGATTTTAAAGTGTTTTGCCAAACAAGACCCTTGTACTTGTTTAATCTTATTTTACCCAAACAAGGCCTTAGCACTAAAAACCTATTTTTCTAAGAGGTTGCCAAACGTGGCCTTACTCTTTTCAAATTCTATAACCTATGTAATTAATAATACTTATTATGGTTATAAATATTATACTTATTATTTATAAGTTACATATATGTATATGATTATATGTATAATATTATATATGTTAAGTTAAAAGTTACGTTAGTTTTACAAAACAAAGAAAGAAAATAAGAAGAGGGTTAGAGAAAATTCTCAGAGAAGAAGAAGAAGAAGAAGAAGAAGGCAAAGCAAGCCCAAGTTCATCTCTCTCTTAACCCAAAACTAGTAAGGTTATAATCTTAACCCTAGAACTAATTCTTATGTGTTGTATTTTCTTGTTTGCCAAATTAGGTCTTTACAATAATGAAATTATATGTGTTATATGATGTTATATGTTTTCATATGAAATTGTATTCCATGAAAGGGTTTTCAAAATACAATTGTTGTAAAACAAGTTTTCAAAGCATATTCTTTTATGTTTTCATGGTTTTAGAACTCTATGTGAAAGTCTCTTTGTGAAAGCTATTTATTTTGATATGTGAATGGGATATGTATATATATATATATATATGTTTACATGAGAGTTTCATAGTTGTTTAAGAATTTCAATTCACAAGTATATGATGAACACTATGAAATTCATGTTCATAGTGTTAGATTATGAAGTTATGTTGAAAATTCTTTAAATCCTTGAGGTGAGCATGAATTATGTGTAATAGGTGATATAACATGATTATATATGAGTTATATGATGATTCTAGCAATTCAATCCATGAATTTTTGATAAACAATAAGAAGCATGTTCATAGTGATTTTTGGTGAAACTATTTCTGAAAACTGCTTTTGAAACTATCAAATTGATATTTGATTTTGCGTTATTGTTAAAATTGATCATGTATTATGTTAATATGTTAAGAATATGAGTTATCACAATTGGAATCACTTGAATTGGATGAAAAACGAATTCGTAGTAGCAATTTTCGTCAAGAACACTTAAAATTGTATTTTTCTTTGAAAATCATGAAATCTTGTTTTGGATTATGTGTTTTATGGATTATATATGTTATGAGCATGATAATAAGTATAAAGTATTGTTAGTATCAAGTTTTATGTTTATCATGTTGGGAAAAATCGAATTCGGTGTGAAGAAATAAGCCAAATTGGCTTAATTCTCCACCAGTTCGCGAGCCGGGAGCTGTGGCAGGGGGAACACCCGCCCCAGCGGGTGTTTTGCACTGGGAGGACCCACCCCAGCGGGTAGGGCTGCTGCCAAGAAAATCTGGAATTTTGTTTTTGAGTTTTTATGCCCCGTTTGTTAAGCTAACTTGTTTCTAAGACTTGGAAAGTGAAATGTGTAATAAGATAACATGTTTTTGATGTGTTTAAGTTAGATTGAAATATATTATGAATGTGTTACATGTGTGTGTATGTGTGTTGCTTTCACGAGGCACACAACACGATTCCTTGAGTTATAGACTTATAACTGTATGCCGTGAGTATAGACTCACGTACTTGACTAATTAGTAACCAATGTGGTAAATTATAGTATAAGTTGGACTTGGATACGAAGTTCGATGGTTTAAATGTTATAGTTGGATACTAATAGATGGTTTGAATGTAATATAAATGTGTAGGGTGTTTGTGAAGTGCGTATAGTTGTTAAAGTGTAGCTTGCGCTTAAGGCAAGTTCTCTTACCCTTATTCTCTTATGTTAAACAAGTTTCTAAACTTGTTATTTATATTGTGCAAGTTCTTTAATCTACTCTTGAATGCTATACAAGCCTATTCATTGTATATTTTCATTGTGCAAGTTTCCTAACCCTTGCTCAATAAATCATGAAAGTTCATTCACTTGTTATATATGGTACAAGTTATACCATACTCATAAAGCGTAAGTATTAAAGCGTTATTTTAGTAATATGATCTTGACTTAATTGTTCAAGCAAGATCTACTTAGTTTATAGAAAGCTTCTAAAAGCATGCCTATCTATTATGAGTTTATTGTTATATTTTGAAATTGGTTCATGATTCTTATATTATTGAACTGTAAAGGACTGTAAGTCGATTCAACTACTCCTAGTTGATAACAGTTGAACTCTAAAGTTCCCTTATCCATCCAAACCGAACTTTCTTTGGTGCGGACTTGTATTCAATTTCTGAGAAGGAACAACCCTATTAATTAGGGGAAATTTATGCGAAAGTGTTAAATGGTTGTGCACAATTCATGGTACAAAGGGTTGATCCCCCTGAGTACGAGTTAAGGGTCCATAGTCTTATTGACTGTTAAAGGTTTAAATAGAAATATTTATAACCTAGGACAATGGTTCAAGGTCTTATGACCCTCAGATGATTTCATATTCGAATCCTATATATTGATGAAAGAATTATATTTCAATTCTTTATATTGATGAAAGTAAAGTTATTCAAACTCTTTTGAAAAGATTCACTTATGTCATATCACTGTTGTATTTTCAAGTGAGCTTTTGTTTGCTCACTCTTGCCTGCTTTACCACCATTTGCAGTTGAGACCAAGAATGTTGACATACCATCAACAAGTAAAGGAAAAGGAAAGATGAATAAGTGAAGGCTTGTGACGCCAAGTTGCTTTTGTAATAAGACTTAGTTGGTTATGTTTATATTTCTGCATTTACGTTATTTGAATGATGTTAAGGTTTAGATAACCCTGGGATTTTTGTTGAACAAGTTGCCATTCTTTCTAGAGGAAGATTTTATTAAGGTTTTATGAAGGTTGTAATTAGTTTGAAATTTTATTTGGGTAGATGTATGTTTTAATTAGAAAGTGAACACCAAATCATGTGGAAACGAAGTACCCAGATTTGGGGGTGTCACAGGTTGTTATCAAAGCTGTAGGTTATGAAACCTTAGGTGAGGGAAAACCTTAGGTAGTAGCCTTATGGTAAGATCGAAAAGATAGATGTGATAGGTAAAGATAATAAACTACCTTATGTGCTATGTGTTTACGTTCAGGTATTCGAAGGGTGACGACTCGATATCACGTAATAATAAGCTTTAAAATTCTTTTGTCAGGATGACGAACATTGGAGAATCTAGTCAAGCTAGAGAGGTTGTATCTCAGGTGCCTGGAGGGGAGGAACCCCGTGACATACATGTTGTCTGGGAGCAGCTGGTTAGGAGAGAGCCATCTCCAGTGATCACCATAGCTGGTCGGGAGCGTGAGCTGACACCTATTCCAGAGGACGAGGACGAGGACGAGTCTGAAGAGGAGGAAGAGGATCCCGAAGAGGAATTCCCACCTCACTCTACTAGTGTTGAGATGTACGAGGCAGTCTACGATAGCAACGTGGAGCTTCATGGACGAGTAGGAGATCTCGAGGAAACTATCCAGCAACGAGACAATACGATCGAGGAAATTGCAAGTGACCTGGGAGATGCACAGTGGAACTTGATACATATGGAAGTTGAAAGAGATACTACTCGATTTGAACTGGCAAAGCTAAAGCAAGACATCCAGGAGGAGTCGAGGAAGCGTGCCAGGGCTGAAGAGTCAAGCTTGAGGGCTAATCAACGAGCTAATCGAGCTAAAAATGAAGCTAAAGCCAAGAGGGCCAAGCTGAGGGAAACGGAATATGCTTTTCATACAGCGATAGAAAGAGCTCAGGACCGTATTTTCTACTACCCAGCTCAGTTCCAAGGTTTACCGTGGTATGTGGTGGACCGAAGAACGGCATTACGGGTAATGGAAGAGGAACACAGAGAGGCTGTGCGACGTATTAATATGCCTAGGCAGTAACGGCAATAGCAGTAATAGTAGTAGTAGCAGAAGTAGTAGAGCTTTTGTTTATGTGTTGCTTTTGATATAAATCAACTAAATCCCATAATTGAGATAAGAATGGCATAAGTTAATAATGTAATCCTGCAACTTTTTCAGTTCAGGAAGGATGATGTAAATGGCAGAAATGCTATCTGGTTGATGTTTTTTTTACTACGGCTAAGGAATAAAAGAAGTTTATTGACGTGCTTTGTGTTCTATGTGAACTGAGATATTCAAACCTTTAAGTGTGAACTTGAATACTTAAGATTTGAATAAAGGATCTAATAATAATATTTTCTTATCAGAAAATACCTCCTAGAAGAAGAGTAACACGTCAAAACTGTTGGGTTTGTACGAAATCATGACGCAATCAAATTACAAAAATTAGCGGAAGCATAGTATATCAGAGTTTAAAAAAATTTCTACAAAACCATTACCCGGATCATCCTTTATGCAAATTATTAATTTAAAACGATAAATAAGAAGTTATGGAATCATACCCTTGTAGAACGAAGCTTCCACAGGTACTAGCTCAACTCCTTGTTCTTCGTGATCTCCTTGAATTTCCGGATTAGATTCCTTCCTTTGATCAACGTTAGCCACCCAAGTGTTTGGCCTCTAGAGGTGATCCACCAAGGAAGATGAATTATCAAGAAGGAGGGTGGTTGGCTTAGTTTTCTATCCTCTATAGAAAAGGAGTACTCTCCAACAATTGGAATTGCATCAAGTAATATCTATTATAAGAATCCTCTTATATAGATATTGGTCAACCATTTTAATCCTATTAGACATGGGATTTCTTTTAATTAATTAAACTCCTTTAATTAATTTAGGCTTCCCACCACATGGGAAATAATTAATTAAATTCATTTAATTAATTTGTCTCCTAATCTTATTAGGAATAAATGAGAGTACTAATATTAAATTAATTACTAAACTCCTTTAAAATTAAAATAATAATAATTATAATAATATTAATAAGACTCCTCTTATTAATTTATATTTAATATTTCTAAAATATTAAATAATAAATATTAAGCTATTTAATTTATTCTATCACCATAGATTAAATTAATTTCACTTAATGCATTATTACGATTATGCCATTACCTTCTTAAATAATTATTCTTCCTTTTATGGTGTGACCCTTTAGGTTCTCCATATTAAACCGGTTGTGAATAAATCAATTAGAACAATTCTAATCTTATTTAAATAAATAAATTAAACTAATAATCTATTTAAATAAATAATATTTATTCTACAATAGGGATAAGCCTCCCTAGCGATCAACGACTTTCCAGATAATATAGATTTCAACATTAATCATAAAAGAACCTGTGAGTAAATAGTTATCATACAATTCAATCCTTCCACCATACAATGTCCCAATTAAATATAAGACATGAATTTACTGTCAAGTCTTATTTTATTTAATTATATGTATTTCGATTAGAAAATGCACAACTCCAAATAATGTAAATTAGAAACTCCTTTCTAATTTCATTTTACCTTGGCCAAGGATTCCTGGGTTGTCATTTAACGAATCACATAGGACATATCTCCTCCTTTACTAGAGGTGGTAGATTCTTTATTGATCATTCATTGTCTCCATATGTAACTCATTATACCCAAGCATACCCTTTTATATACCCTAAAGGGCTTTAAGGAATAAGTCAAAGTATAATTCATTACATACAAGATACTTTGATGATCTCAAGTCCAAGGATCACTTGTACTACTATCACATTAGGAATTCCTATTGACAGGCGAGTAAAACTCCATTAGGTATTCCATAGCGAGTCACGTTCAGTGAACTTATTCTCCAATAAGCACCTACATACTTGCTTTAGTGTCTCCACACAAATGATTATGAGATCAATCATCCTCATCTAATGAGCAAGCAACATATGTACTAATCTATCCGGATTTACTAATCCCCTTTTTAGTAATCCCATGATTAGGAACTATTTTAGTTTTAGAGCTTTCTAAGAATTTAGATCTCATTGGCATGATCATCATCATGATTCTAAAAGCATTACTTAAAACTATGGGTTATTTACATATTATAAAAACAGCACCATGTAGATAATTAAATGCCTTTAATAAATGAATATTTTTATTAATAAATAAATAAGATTGCCTCCAAAGTATATGCTTTATCATCATACATGATTGGTTTGTATGCATACTACTTTCAATCTCCCACTTGCACTAAAGCCAATCGCCATGGTATCTCATACCCAACTTCTCTAAGTGACAATCAAACTGCTGTTGTGTTAAAGCTTTAGTTAATGGATCTGCAATGTTGTCTTGAGAGTCTACACTCTCCTCTTTCAATGATTTCTTTAATCAAAGTGCCGCAACACATGTTTAGATTCAAGATGAGACTTAGGACCTATTCCTAGTTCTGTAATGAACTTTTCATCTAAAACATCAACTTGCAGCTTCACTTACAGTTATATACTTTGTCTTTGTCACTAAATCAACAACCTTTTGTTGTTTGGAACCTTTTCAATTCACTGCACCATCTTTCAAGGTAAACACATACCCTGAAACAGATTTACTGTCATCTTGGTCTGTTTGAAAACTTGAGTCTGTGAATCCCTTGAGTTTTAATTCAGACCCACCGTAGACAAGAAAAATATCTTTAGTCCTTCTCAAGTACTTTAGGATATTCTTCACTGCCTTCCAGTGCTCTTCTCCAGGGTTTGACTGGTATCTGCTCATTACACTAAGTGCATGAGCAACATCCGGTCTAGTACATATCATACCGTACATGATAGATCCTATTGCAGAAGCATAAGGGATCTTACTCATACGGTCTCTCTCCTCAGGTGTCTTTGGGGCCTGTTTCTTGGAGAGATGTATTCCATGGCTCATCGGCATGAGACCTCTTTTGGAATCTTCCATGCTAAACCTCTTTAGCATTGCATCAATGTACGTTCCTTGGGATAAACCAAGCATCCTTTTAGATCTATCTCTATAGATCTTTATCCCCAAAATATAGGATGCTTCTCCCAAGTCCTTCATGGAGAAGTGTTTAGATAACCAGATTTTAATCGATTGTAGCATAGGAATGTCATTCCCTATCAGTAATATATCATCAATATATAATACAAGGAATGAAACTGCGCTCCCACTAACCTTCTTGTTCACACATGGTTCATCGTCGTTTTTGACAAAATCAAACTCTTTGATTGTCTCATCAAAACGAATGTTCCATCTACGAGAAGCTTGCTTCAATCCATAAATGGATCGTTGCAGCTTACAGACTTGATTTGTTCCAACCTTTGAAACAAATCCCTCTAGCTGTGTCATATACACATCCTCCTCAAGTTTCCCATTGAGGAAGGCCGTTTTCACGTCCATCTGCCAGATCTCATAGTCGTTATAAGCTGCAATCGCAAGCAAAATCCGAATGGACTTGAGCATAGCTACTGGTGAGAAGGTTTCATCATAGTCAACTCCTTGTCTTTGTTTGAAACCTTTTGCAACCAGTCGGGCCTTATAGGTCTCTACCTTGCCGTCCGCTCCAGTCTTTCTTTTAAAGACCCATTTACACCCAATAGGCTTAATGCCTTCAGGTGGTGAAATCAAAGTCCATACTTTGTTTTCATACATGGAGTCCATTTCGAATTTCATAGCTTCAAGCCATTTCCCTGAGTCTTTATTACTCATAGCCTGTTCGTAATTCAATGGATCATCATCATTCATGATGTGTACCTCATCGTCATCCTCTATAACGAATCTATATCTCTCAGGTATCTTCGGTACTCTTCCAGATTTACGAACAGGGTGTGGTATAGTAGGTTCTTCTACTTTGTCAGGTACCTGACTTTGATCCGTGGTAATTTGTGGGTCTTGAACTTCTTCAAGATATATCTTACTCCCACTGACCCCTTCATGGATAAAATCCTTTTCCAAGAAGGCAGTATGTTTCGCAACAAACACCTTTTGATCAGTTGGATGATAAAAATAATACCCTAAAGTTTCTTTAGGGTATCCCACAAATCTACACTTATCGGATTTAGTCTGTAGCTTATCGTTTTCAAACTTTTTGACATAAGCTGGACAACCCCAAGTCTTAACATGCTTAAGATTTGGTTTCCTCCCCTTCCATATCTCATATGGAGTCTTTGGGGCGGATTTGGTAGGTACCTTGTTAAGTAGGTATGCAGCCGTTTCTAGGGCATATCCCCATAAGGAAATTGGAAGGTCGGTAAAACTCATCATAGATCGAACCATGTCCAACAGTGTTCGATTTCTCCTTTCAGATACTCCATTTAACTGTGGTGTACCTAGAGGAGTCCATTGTGAGATTATACCATTTTCTTTGAGATAATTGAGAAACTCACCGCTTAAGTATTCTCCACCTCAATCTGATTGAAGTATCTTTATACTCTTGCCCGTTTGTTTCTCTACTTCACTTCTGAACTCTTTGAACTTTTCAAATGATTCTGACTTGTATTTCATTAAATACACATATCCAAATCTTGAGTGATCATTAGTGAAAGTAATAAAATAAGAATACCCACCCCGTGCACTTGTTGTATAGGTCCACAAACGTCTGTGTGAATTAATGCCAACAACTCTGTAACTCTTTCTCCTTTTCCACTAAAAGGAGATTTAGTCATTTTACCCATGAGACAAGATTCACAAGTTGGATATGATTCATAATCAGATAACTCAAAGAGCCCATCTTTATGCAACTTGGATAATCTTGTTTCATTGATATGACCGAGTCTACAGTGCCACATGTAGGTATAATTAATATCATCTCTTTTCCTTTTCTTAGTTTGTTCAATTTGAAAAATATTTTCTTGTAAGTCAAGTGTATAAAGTCCATTTCGCAAATTTCCAACACCATATAAAATATCGTCTTTATAAATAGAACAACTATTGTTCTTTATAACAACGTTAAATCCTTCCATATCCAATACAGAAATTGAAATAATATTTTTAATAATATTCGGAACATAATAACAATTATTAAGATAAATAGACTTGCCCGAAGGCATTGCTAAATAATAAGTTCCTACAGCTAATGCAGCAACCTTTGCTCCATTCCCCACTCGTAGGATCACCTCATCATTGTTCAGCTTTCTACTTCTGACCAGTCCCTTCACATTATTACATATGTGAGAACCACAGCCGGTATTCAATACCCAAGTAGAATTTTGACTTTCTGAAAAATTAATTTCAATCATGAACAAACCTTGATTGGAAGTCGAAGCTTCTCCAAGCTTCTTCTTTGCCAGAAACTTCTTGCAGTTCCTCTTCCAATGACCCGGCTCGTTGCAATGGAAGCACATTCCTTTGCTAGCTGGATCAGATTTCTTTTGTTCCTTTATGTTCACTTTGCCCTTGGTCATCTGAGATCGGAAGAGCTCCTTAGATATCTCATATCTAGCAGTCCTACTTTGTTCACCATACAACTCCTTGAGGTGAATCAACATAGTAGGAGCATCCATGTTTTCGTGCTGACGCTGAAGCTCGTTATTCATGGATGCGAGCATGATGCATTGAGCCACAGATGCATCATCTTGCCACTTTACAATGGTGGCAATCTCTTCCTCAGAGGCTGTTTTTGGAACAGTTTCAGGGACAGGTGAGTTTAGGACATAAGAAATCTTTTCAGCAGTGAGAACTATTCTCAGATTTCTTAGCCAGTCCGTATAATTCGGCCCGGTAAGCTTATTAGCATCAAGTATGCTTCGCAGTGAAATTAGTGATTTTGACATTTTTAAAATTTTGCATGTGAAAAACAACATTTTAGCAAACATTCATTTTATTAATTTTGCATACCAAAATAAATTTAGGTCTTTATTTTAAATTGGTATCTCCCACTATTTTTATCAAACTATATTACCCTCACTTATATAGTTCGGCAACATCTAATTAAAGATTTGCTAGTGAGAATAAGGATCCCATTTCAAATGTATATAACCTTGTGGATAGCACAACAAGCGATATACAAATAAATAGGTAGACAACTCTTGTCAATTACATCACTATATAACTCCTTTTATTTTGCCTCTTAAATCATAATGGTCAAGTGTGTGCACATCCGAACTAAAACGATTTAAGTTAAGTCCAGCCTAGCACTTCTATAAATTCAAAAAAGAAAAATGTTCGTCCTTGTGGATAGCACAACAAGACTAGATCGTTCAATTTTCTTGATAAGCATCAAATGTGATTAATTAACATCTTAAATATGCAATACTCGCCTTGTGGATAGCACAACAAGCTCATATTAAATATTTAATACTCTATTAATTTATCATGCTAGAAGGCGACGTTCGATATTCCAAATATCATTTGAACGCTTCGGACTTAATATTATTTCTTTGAGGGATTTGTTATTATTTGTCTCATCTTGTTTAGCGTGCATGCACATATATATATAAAATACGCGTCATTTTATTAAACATGCGAAGCATGTTTGCATAAAATATAATATGTATAATATTTAGCATGCAATATAGAATACTATATTCTACCCAGATTAATTATGGACTTTTATTCTAGTTTGGTTCACTAGAGCCACCAAGTGAACCAAAAGGTCAAACCTAGGAGTGCAAGAATTTAAATTTAAATATAACTATTACATTTAAACCCGGGCTCCATACAAACGGGTCTTCACGCGCTCCTTGCTCCTTGGTCTCCAATTTTTTCAAGATAATTCTAACTATTTCTATTACATTAAACTATTTAATTTAAATAGAAACCTTGATCAGCAGTCAAGGGGAAGTACATAGGAGGGAGATAGAATTTTACATCACGAAAAAAAAATTTAGAGAAGACGAGGTACACAGACCCCATTTAATAAAACCCATTCATTCAAGCATTCAACTAAAATAAAATCCAATCACATTGGTCAAATAGTCCATAATCAATCCCCATTTATTATCATACATATCACCATATATATCAATAAATAAATATTCATCTCATGAATTAAAACATTCCATATATATATGAGTATCATTTAATGGGCAATTTTAAATTGCATGAAATCCAATTTCAAGATTAAAATAAACTCTTTATTTTAATTATAAAATTATTTAGAATATAATATATAAATATATCATATTTATTTTTTAAAAAAGAAGTCACCTTCTTTTATTAAAAGAGTTCTGCAGGTTTATTAAAAGAGTCCTTTCCTGATGGGTCACATTCTTTTTGGAGTAAGAAAGAGACAACACATTTTCTTTGCAGAATTCAAGATTAGCACTCAAAAAAAAAATTGTGATTCGTCCCAAAAAAAAAACGTCATTTTTTTTTCTTAAAAAAAAATAATTTTATACAATAAAATTATGCCCAATAAATTATTTTAAATATATACCCATATGTATATGAAATCAAAAATAAATTAATAATTGCATAAAAGTTTGACTCTGATGCCACTGTTGGGTTTGTACGAAATCGTGACGCAATCAAATTACAAAAATTAGCGGAAGCATGGTATATCAGAGTTTAAAAAAATTTCTACAAAACCATTATCCGGATCATCCTTTATGCAAATTATTAATTTAAAACGATAAATAAGAAGTTATGGAATCATACCCTTGTAGAACGAAGCTTCCACAGGTACTAGCTCAACTCCTTGTTCTTCGTGATCTCCTTGAATTTTCGGATTAGATTCCTTCCTTTGATCAACGTTAGCCACCCAAGTGTTTGGCCTCTAGAGGTGATCCACCAAGGAAGATGAATTATCAAGAAGGAGGGTGGTTGGCTTAGTTTTCTATCCTCTATAGAAAAGGAGTACTCTCCAACAATTGGAATTGCATCAAGTAATATCTATTATAAGAATCCTCTTATATAGATATTGGTCAACCCTTTTAATCCTATTAGACATGGGATTTTTTTTAATTAATTAAACTCCTTTAATTAATTTAGGCTTCCCACCACATGGAAAATAATTAATTAAATTCATTTAATTAATTTGTCTCCTAATCTTATTAGGAATAAATGAGAGTACTAATATTAAATTAATTACTAAACTCCTTTAGAAATTAAAATAATAATAATTATAATAATATTAATAAGACTCCTCTTATTAATTTATATTTAATATTTCCAAAATATTATATAATAAATATTAAGCTATTTAATTTATTCTATCACCATAGATTAAATTAATTTCACTTAATGCATTATTACGATTATGCCATTACCTTCTTAAATAATTATTCTTCCTTTTATGGTGTGACCCTTTAGGTTCTCCATATTAAACCGGTTGTGAATAAATCAATTAGAACAATTCTAATCTTATTTAAATAAATAAATTAAACTAATAATCTATTTAAATAAATAATATTTATTCTACAATAGGGATAAGCCTCCCTAGCGATCAACGACTTTCCAGATAATATAGATTTCAACATTAATCATAAAAGAACCTGTGAGTAAATAGTTACCATACAATTCAATCCTTCCACCATACAATGTCCCAATTAAATATAAGACATGAATTTACTGTCAAGTCTTATTTTATTTAATTATATGTATTTCGATTAGAAAATGCACAACTCCAAATAATGTAAATTAGAAACTCCTTTCTAATTTCATTTTACCTTGGCCAAGGATTCCTGGGTTGTCATTTAACGAATCACATAGGACATGTCTCCTCCTTTACTAGAGGTGGTAGATTCTTTATTGATCATTCATTGTCTCCATATGTAACTCATTATACCCAAGCATACCCTTTTATATACCCTAAAGGGCTTTAAGAAATAAGTCAAAGTATAATTCATTACATACAAGATACTTTGATGATCTCAAGTTCAAGGATCACTTGTACTACTATCACATTAGGAATTCCTATTGACAGGCGAGTAAAACTCCATTAGGTATTCCATAGCGAGTCACGTTCAGTGAACTTATTCTCCAATAAGCACCTACATACTTGCTTTAGTGTCTCCACACAAATGATTATGAGATCAATCATCCTCATCTAATGAGCAAGCAACATATGTACTAATCTATCCGGATTTACTAATCCCCTTTTTAGTAATCCCATGATTAGGAACTATTTTAGTTTTAGAGCTTTCTAAGAATTTAGATCTCATTGGCATGATCATCATCATGATTCTAAAAGCATTGCTTAAAACTATGGGTTATTTACATATTATAAAAACAGCACCATGTAGATAATTAAATGCCTTTAATAAATAAATATTTTTATTAATAAATAAATAAGATTGCCTCCAAAGTATATGCTTTATCATTATACATGATTGGCTTGTATGCATACTACTTTCAAAAACCCCGAGGGTTCAACAAACAACAACAATAACCATGCAAAAAACCCTAATGCAGTTCAGCAATTAGTGAACCTGCTGGCAGGAGCAGTGGCAAATCAGCCGCAAGTGCAAGCCACGACGTTTAAAGAGTTTAAGGCAGTAGGACCGCCGGAATTTAAAGGATCTACAAACCCTATAGATGCTCAGACGTGGATTATGGAAATAGAAAAGGTATTTGACGTGGCTAGGGTCAGTGAAGACCAAAAAATGGCATTTGCGACTTTTATGTTGAAGGCAGATGCTAGCTTCTGGTGGCAGGCGAATAATACTAGAGAGGGAGAAGGAGTCATAACGTGGGAACGTTTCAAAGAGATGTTCTACGAGATGTACTTCCTAGTGAGTTCACAAGATCAGATGGAGGTCCAATTCTTAGAGCTGAAGCAGGGAACGATGTCAGTGTCAGAATACGCGGCGAAGTTTAATGAACTGGCCAGGTTCGCTACTTACCAGGTCAGCACGGATGCTAGGAAGGCGAGGAGGTTTGAGCGGGGACTGAAACCCTGGCTCTACAGCAAGGTCTCTATGTTCCAGCTAAATACGTTTGCAGCCGTTCTGGAAAAGGCTATTCTAGCTGAAGGGGGAAGCGAAGCGGTGAATAAATTCAACCAAGATAAGAAGAAGAAGAATGAAACGGAAACTAAGGCTAGTGGTAGCGGGGCTATTCATCAGAAAAGGAAGTGGAATGACAATAGCTCTGCTGGGAGTCAGCAGGGAGGCCATCAGAAGAGGAAGCTTGAAGAGTGTGCTACATGCGGAAAGATTCACACTGGAGTGTGCATGAAAGGGAAACGCGTATGCTACAAATGTGGTCAGGAAGGCCACATCGCGCCATATTGCCCAAACTTCAAGAAAGGAGCTTGTTATACATGTGGATCCAAGGATCACATGGCTCGTAATTGCCCTAAGAAGCCAGCGGCAGGGTCAATAGGGAATGGAGGAAAGGACAACGGCAGAACTATGACTCTTGCCGGACCTTCACCACTACAAGCCGTTCGACCCACTGCCCGCACATTCAACATGACGGTGCAAGACGCGGTGCAATCAAAAGACGTGGTGGCAGGTATTATTCCGATCAATAGTATAAATGCATATGTATTATTTGATTCGGGTGCTACTTGTTCATTCATATCTGATAATTTTGCTAAAACCCTAGACTTACCTGTAGAGGAGTTAGTTTACCCTTTGAACATAGAAATTGCGAATAGGGATGTTATTCCTATTAGGAGCTTTTATAGGAATTGCAGATTGGACATTAAAGGTCAGGAGCTTAGAGTAGATTTAATTCCGATTAAACTTGGGGAATTCGATGACATATTGGGTATGGACTGGTTGTTCAACCATGGGGCGGTAATCGACTGTCAGAAAAAGTCGGTAAACCTTACCACTCCGTTGAAAGTAGTGTTCTATGGCAGTAAATCGCCTAGACAAGCAAATTGTCTGACGGTGATGCAAGCTAATAAACTTTTGATGCAAGGCTGTGTAGGATATTTAGCCTACATAGTAGATACGCGTAAGGAGAGCCCGAAGGTAGAAGAGATATCTGTAGTTAAGGAGTTGGTGGACGTTTTTTCGAGCGATTTGCCAGGGCTTCCGCCAGATAGGGAGACAGAGTTCGTGATCGATTTAGCGCTGGGAACTGCTCCAATTTCAAAGGCTCCATATCGAATGGCTCCAGTCGAGATGAAGGAACTGATGGTTCAACTGCAGGAACTGTTAGACAAGAAGTATATCCAACCGAGCGTTTCGCCGTGGGGAGCGCCTGTTTTATTCGTGAAGAAAAAGGACGGATAGATGCGTCTCTGCATTGATTATAGGGAGTTGAATAAAGTTACTATCAAGAATAGGTATCCTTTACCTAGGATCGATGACTTATTTGATCAACTGAAGGGTGCGAGGTATTTCTCAAAAATTAATTTGAGAAGCGAGTATCATCAGTTGAAGGTGAGGAAGGAAGATATACCGAAAACTGCTTTTAGGACTCGGTATGGTCATTACGAGTTTTTGGTGATGTCATTTGGTCTCACGAATGCCCCAGCTGCATTTATGGACCTAATGAACAGGGTGTTCAAACCATTTCTGGATAAGTTCGTGGTAGTATTTATAGATGACATCCTGGTTTATTCCAAGACAGAGGAGGAGCATGCTGAACACTTAAGACTAACCTTAGAAGCACTGAGACGAGAAAAGCTTTACGCTAAATTCTCAAAATGCGAATTTTGGTTGGAACGTGTGCAATTTCTTTGCCACATGATCGATAAGGAGGGTATTTCAGTAGATCCGTCGAAGGTTGAAGCGGTAATGAATTAGAATCAGCCGAAGACGCCGTCTGAAGTGAGGAGTTTCATGGGATTGGCTGGTTATTACAGAAGATTTATCCAAGACTTTTATAAAATTGCAACTCCGTTGACGAATTTGACTAGTAAAACAGTTAAATTTGTTTGGACGGAGAAGTGTGAGGAGAGTTTTCAAGAGTTGAAGAAGAGGTTGAGTACTGCACCTGTATTATATTTGCCGGATAGTTCGGGGAATTTCGTGGTATATAGTGATGCCTCACATAAAGGATTAGGCTGTGTGTTGATGCAGAGCGGCAAAGTCATTGCCTATGCGTCACGTCAGCTGAAGGACTACGAGAAGGGGTATCCGACCCATGACTTGGAGTTGGCAGCAGTAGTGTTTGCTCTAAAGATTTGGAGACACTACTTATATGGAGAGAAGTGTGAAATATACACAGATCACAAGAGTCTGAAGTATATCTTTACCCAGAAGGATTTGAACATGCGACAAAGGAGATGGTTGGAACTGATCAAGGACTATGACTGTGAAATACTTTACCATCCGGGTAAAGCTAATGTTGTCGCCGACGCTTTGAGCAGGAAAGGTCGAGAGAAGCTGAATATGTTAACTGATCAGAATCGGTTAATAGAGCAGATGGCTAGATTAGAGCTGAAAGTAAAGTTTCCAAAGGAATTGGATGAGAAGTTGTTTCAAGTAACCACTGGTTCTACTATTGTGGACAAGGTAAAAGAAGCTCAACTTCACGATGAAGAATGCAAGAAGATTCGGAAGAGAATAGCTGATGGCGAAGAGTTTAAATTCAAGATCGACAGTGAGAAACTGCTACGATTTGAAGGTAGAATCTGGGTACCGCCAGTACCGGAAGTTAAGGAGGAAATCTTGAGCGAAGCTCACAGCTCAAAATATTCAATTCACCCTAGGAGTACGAAGATGTACCAGGATCTCAGGCATCATTTCTGGTGGCCGAATATGAAGAGGGACGTTGCTGAATGCGTTGCGAAATGCTTAACGTGCCAGAAAGTCAAGGCAGAACACCAGAGACCTAGAGGATTGCTGCAACCATTAGAAATTCCAGAGTGGAAATGGGAGCATATCACGATGGATTTCGTGGTGGGTCTTCCAGCGACTCAAAAAGGTTTCGATGCGATATGGGTTATTGTGGATCGACTGACGAAGTCAGCCCACTTTTTACCAATCAGGATTAAATATAACTTGGAACAATTACCTAAATTATACGTTAAGGAGATCATTTCTCGACATGGTGTCCCAGTGTCGATTGTGTCAGACAGAGATCCGTGTTTTACGTCAAATTTCTGGAAGCGTTTACAAGAATGTTTGGGAACGCAGTTGCGAATGAGTACAGCGTACCATCCTCAAACCGATGGTCAGACCGAGAGAACAATTCAAATGCTTGAGGATATGCTGAGAGCATGTGTGATGGACTTTAAAGGGAGCTGGGATGATCATCTACCGTTGGTGGAGTTCGCCTACAACAATAGTCATCATGCGAGTATTGGCATGCCGCCTTACGAAGCGTTATACGGCAGAAAGTGCAGGACTCCTCTATACTGGGATGAAGTTGGTGAACATCAGCTGTTGGGACCGGAATTGGTACAACAAACTGCAGAAATTGTGAAGTTGATCAGAACAAGATTGGTTGCTGCTCAGGACAGACAGAAGAAATATGCCGATCAACATCGACAGAACCGAGAATTCTTACCAGGAAGCTTCGTTTTCCTGAAGGTATCTCCCTGGAAGGGGAAGATTATATTTGGCAAGAAGGGGAAGCTGAGTCCCCGATTTATTGGACCTTTTGAGGTATTACGAAAAGTTGGCGAGGTAGCTTACGAAGTGGCATTACCTCCGGAACTCAAGAATATACATAACGTATTTTATATTTCCGTGTTACGGCCTTACAAACACGACTATAAACATGTAATAGAATACGAGCCTTTACAATTTGATAAAGACTTAACTTATGAAGAGGTTCCTGTTCAAATTATTGACAGAAAAGAACAAGTACTTAGGAATAAAGTGATACCTTCTATTAAGGTAATTTGGAGGAACCACAGTGCTGAAGAAGCTACGTGGGAACTTGAAGATGTTATGATGAAGTCTTATCCTCAATTATTTGCTTAATTGGAGTGTGTAACCCCTTAGATATCGATTCTGGGGACAGAATCCTTTTAAAGGGGGAAGAATGTAACAGATAAGAATTTTTATGAGGTGAGAATTTTTATGAGATTTTTTTTTATGTTGTGATTCTGGGGACAGAATCCTTTTAAGGAGGGAAGACTGTAACGATTGAGAATTTTATATGTTAATTGTAAATATTTATTGAAGTAAATAAATATTTTATGGAATTTATTTGTGAAGATAAATAAATAAATTGTGCGATTGTTGTGGACAATTTAATTAAGTGCTATATGATTAATTAAATTGATATGTTAGCAATGGTGTAGCATCATTTTAATTTAATTGGGAATAATTTAATTAGGATTAATGTTATGTGCTAAGTGATAATAATTTGTACACGAATTATGTTTAATAAAGGAAATTCAATTGTGTGACAATTTGGTATTATGTGAATGTTAGTTTATTTAATTGAATTAGAGTGTTGTAATTTAATTAAATAAGTGTAATATTTAATCTATGGATTTAAAGAGTTATTAAAAGACTAGAAAAGGATTTTAAAGTGTTTTGCCAAACAAGGCCCTTGTACTTGTTTAATCTTATTTTACCCAAACAAGGCCTTAGCACTAAAAACCTATTTTTCTAAGAGGTTGCCAAACGTGGCCTTACTCTTTTCAAATTCTATAACCTATGTAATTAATAATACTTATTATGGTTATAAATATTATACTTATTATTTATAAGTTACATATATGTATATGATTATATGTATAATATTATATATGTTAAGTTAAAAGTTACGTTAGTTTTACAAAACAAAGAAAGAAAATAAGAAGAGGGTTAGAGAGAATTCTCAGAGAAGAAGAAGAAGAAGAAGAAGAAGGCAAAGCAAGCCCAAGTTCATCTCTCTCTTAACCCAAAACTAGTAAGGTTATAATCTTAACCCTAGATCTAATTCTTATGTGTTGTGTTTTCTTCTTTGCCAAATTAGGTCTTTACAATCATGAAATTATATGTGTTATATGATGTTATATGTTTTCATATGAAATTGTATGCCATGAAAGGGTTTTCAAAATACAATTGTTGTAAAACAAGTTTTCAAAGCATATTCTTTTATGTTTTCATGGTTTTAGAACTCTATGTGAAAGTCTCTTTGTGAAAGCTATTTATTTTGATATGTGAATGGGATATGTATATATATATATATGTTTACATGAGAGTTTCATAGTTGTTTAAGAATTTCAATTCACAAGTATATGATGAACACTATGAAATTCATGTTCATAGTGTTAGATTATGAAGTTATGTTGAAAATTTCTTTAAATCCTTGAGGTGAGCATGAATTATGTGTAATAGGTGATATAACATGATTATATATGAGTTATATGATGATTCTAGCAATTCAATCCATGAATATTTGATAAACAATAAGAAGCATGTTCATAGTGATTTTTGGTGAAACTATTTCTGAAAACGGCTTTTAAAACTATCAAATTGATGTTTGATTTTGAGTTATTGTTAAAATTGATCATGTATTATGTTAATATGTTAAGAATATGAGTTATCACAATTGGAATCACTTGAATTGGATGAAAAACGAATTCGTAGTAGCAATTTTCGTCAAGAACGCTTAAAATTATATTTTTCTTTGAAAATCATGAAATCTTGTTTTGGATTATGTGTTTTATGGATTATATATGTTATGAGCATGATAATAAGTTTAAAGTATTGTTAGTATCAAGTTTTATGTTTATCATGCTGGGAAAAATCGAATTCGGTGTGAAGAAATAAGCCAAATTGGCTTAATTCTCCACCAGTTCGCGAGCCGGGCGCTGTGGCATGGGGAACACCCGCCCCAGCGGGTGTTTTGCACTGGGAGGACCAGCCCCAGCGGGTGGGGCTACTGCCAAGAAAATCTAGAATTTTGTTTTTGAGTTTTTATGCCCCGTTTGTTAAGCTAACTTGTTTCTAAGACTTGGAAAGTGAAATGTGTAATAAGATAACATGTTTTTGATGTGTTTAAGTTAGATTGAAATATATTATGAATGTGTTACATGTGTGTGTATGTGTGTTGCTTTCACGAGGCACACAACACGATTCCTTGAGTTATGACTTATAAATGTATGACGTGAGTATAGACTCACGTACTTGACTAATTAGTAACCAATGTGGTGAATTATAATATGAGTTGGACTTGGATATGAAGTTCGATGGTTTAAATGTTATAGTTGGATACTAATATATGGTTTGAATGTAATATAAATGTGTAGGGTGTTTGTGAAGTGCGTATAGTTGTTAAAGTGTAGCTTGCGCTTAAGGCAAGTTCTCTTACCCTTATTCTCTTATGTTAAACAAGTTTCTAAACTTGTTATTTATATTGTGCAAGTTCTTTAATCTACTCTTGAATGCTATACAAGCCTATTCATTGTATATTTTCATTGTGCAAGTTTCCTAACCCTTGCTCAATAAATCATGAAAGTTCATTCACTTGTTATATGTGGTACAAGTTATACCATACTCATAAAGCGTAAGTATTAAAGCGTTATTTTAGTAATATGATCTTGACTTAATTGTTCAAGCAAGATCTACTTAGTTTATAGAAAGCTTCTAAAAGCATGCCTATCTATTATGAGTTCATTGTTATATTTTGAAATTGGTTCATGATTCTTATATTATTGAACTGTAAAGGACTGTAAGTCGATTCAACTACTCCTAGTTGATGACAGTTGAACTCTAAAGTTCCCTTATCTATCCAAACCGAACTTTCTTTGGTGCGGACTTGTATTCAATTTCTGAGAAGGAACAACCCTATTAATTAGGGGAAATTTATGCGAAAGCGTTAAATGGTTGTGCACAATTCATGGTACAAAGGGTTGATCCCCCTGAGTACGAGTTAAGGGTCCATAGTCTTATTGACTGTTAAAGGTTTAAATAGAAATATTTATAACCTAGGACAATGGTTCAAGGTCTTATGACCCTCAGATGATTTCATATTCGAATCCTATATATTGATGAAAGAATTATATTTCAATTCTTTATATTGATGAAAGTAAAGTTATTCAAACTCTTTTGAAAAGATTCACTTATGTCATATCACTGTTGTATTTTCAAGTGAGCTTTTGTTTGCTCACTCTTGCCTGCTTTACCACCATTTGCAGTTGAGACCAAGAATGTTGACATACCATCAACAAGTAAAGGAAAAGGAAAGATGAATAAGTGAAGGCTTGTGACGTCAAGTTGCTTTTGTAATAAGACTTAGTTGGTTATGTTTATATTTCCGCATTTACGTTATTTGAATGATGTTAAGGTTTAGATAACCCTGGGATTTTTGTTGAACAAGTTGCCATTCTTTCTAGAGGAAGATTTTATTAAGGTTTTATGAAGGTTGCAATTAGTTTGAAATTTTATTTGGGTAGATGTATGTTTTAATTAGAAAGTGAACACCAAATCATGTGGAAACGAAGTACCCGGATTTGGGGGTGTCACAATTCCTATCCAGATATTAGATAGAAAAGAGCAAACCTTAAGAAATAAAGTTATTTCATCTGTAAAAGTACTTTGGCGTAACCACGATGTCGAGGAGGCTACGTGGGAGTTAGAAGATAGGATGATGAGGGATTACCCCCATCTATTTGTGTAACCTTGTAGCAATTCCGGGACGGAATTTTTATAAGGGGGGGAGGATGTAATACCCAAGAATTTCCCAATATTATTAAATGAATATATTAATGAAAATGAATATCTATTTGAATATAAATAATTTTGTGTTACGAGATGAGTTAACTCAATTATATTAAATTGAATAATTATAATAATTGAGAAAAATGTGGAGTTTATAATAAACTCGTTAAATGCCTTGTGTGGCACAGTGATGAGAAATATAAATTAATAAGGAATTGTTATGGGAACAATTAATCAATATTAATTGTTAAATAATTATTATTATGAGAAATATAATAATGGTCTGTTGATTTATTATTTTGCAAGTAATAGAATATTAATGAGCAACTTGTTTATAAATATAATAAGATTTATATTTGTTTAATGTGATAATTAATCATATAAATGTTACTTAATTGTTATGGAGATTAATATAATTAATTCATATGTGCAAGCATGCAATATTAAAAGTATAACGTATGGTAGCTACCTATATATTATACAAAGTGTAAAGTGCAATGTGATTATGTTATATATATATAAATTATATAGTAAAGTTTAATGAATTGTGAGAACTACATGATAATGCCCATGTGACAATGTGAGTGAGTATACAATAAAATAATATATCATGGATATATTGTAAATAATTGTTGATTAATAGAATTTAAATTAAATAATACATGAGATAATGTAATGTGATAGTATCCGATTAAATTATATCGGTAAGATAAAATGTACATGGATTATATGTGTGTAAATTACATTTACTACATTATATGAATTACATGGTAATATTATTGGGATTACATTGTAACATTAATTATAATCTAAATATATAGTATGTATATATATGTGATAGCATAAGTATATAATATATAAGTGTATAAACTAAGTGTTGTGTATACTATTAGAATGCTGAGATTGCTTTGCTTGTCCCATATTAATAGTCTCAATCCTTGCACACGTGAATGCATCATGAAGCTAGCTCCCTATAACCTTAAAACTCAGCAAACATTTCATAGCTTCCTAGCTATTATGATCATGAGGGGAGTGGTTCTGATGATTTGATTCACCAACCATTTACCTACCACTCCATAACCTTCATGTAATTCACCAATCTGATGGTTTGATTCAATATAAGAATGTAATGTCTGGATATCATTTTCTCTTTAAATACAACCCATCTCCTTCTAAATTCATTTGCTGAGATTTTGCTTAAGTATTGAGAGGGAGAATACATTGATAGTATAGCAGCATTGTGAGTGGGAGTATAGCAACAAGTTCAGTTCACGATTTAGCAGAAGGTATATTACCTGTTCTTCATCCTTATTCTCCATTTTGTTTACTGTCAAAGTTTTAAATCTTGATTATGCCAAATTGGATTGTAATTGGGTTGTAGGATACTTAGTTAGTTGTTATATGAACTTGTATACATGTTGGAACTACTCCGTGGCTGTTTAAAATTGTTATCGTGAAGAATTTTGGTAATTGGGCTGGAAACTGTCGTAGCTGTCTGCTGTCTGGTGCGAACCAGTAATGGCGCAGCTGCGCCAGTTTAACCCTGGGATGCTACGCAGCTGCGCTAGCACCCTGCTGCAGTTTTTTATTTCTACTTCAAGGCTGTTAAGTACTAACGTGTCTATACTACCTAAACAAGAATGCTAATGGGTTTGACATACTTATATGAGTATATGGAAATAACGTAAGCATGATTTGGCTATGATTGCATGCAAGAATTATGAAACGACATATAGTGTTGAAGTAAACTTAAAGTTTCATGAACGAACGTTAACATATATGAAGCATGATTACGTTCTGACTTTTGATGCATGTTAGTATGACCTAGAAACACATGAAATACTGATGAGTGGGTTTCATACCTACGAATCGGTAGTCATTATAGCTTGATTCTGAATGTTTTCAAGTAATTTGCCTATCATTTCTATTGAGTTTACACGTTTATGTGCAGGGAACGAAATGGAGGCAAAAAGTAGCTTTAAAGGATGAATTTGCATGTTATATGTCTATACTTTAATGTTTACTCTTTTTATTGTGTGCATGAATATACTCATTATGCTTATATTTTTATTTTAGGTACAATTGAAGAGTTTCGTAATATTAGAAATAAATTGGAGGAAAATTTGAGGCCAATTGGGCTGACCCAATTTGGCAATGAACCAAGATAATAAGTCATAAAATTGTCATGCAAGATAAAGTAGCATGGGTCATGAATTTTGAAGCATCACAAATATAAATTTGAAGCATCACAAATATAAATAGATTGCCTAACAGCTCACGGAATGAGCATATCTATGTAATCTTCACTTGGCTAAGGCATGCAACTAATATATTGGATGTGGGCCATGGTAGAAAAGGAGAAGCAGCTCACGAATTGGCACTCAAGTAATTCCTAGCAGCTCATTTTATGTGGGGGGCCATGGGTTGTTAAAATCCATGCACATGTCAGGCAACCCACGAAATCAGCAGTGAGCCACTCACGAAATTATGAAGCAAGATGAGAAGAACACATGATGGGTCTACTTACTAGCATAGCCCAAGCAGCTTACCTAATATCCATGCAAGTAGTGGGATCTTGGCTAGCACGTGGGAGCTTAGTGAGCATATGGGTCAGCAGCTAGTCAACATATGAAAATCGACAAGAAGGTAGGGGCTGGCCACTGGATTCACCCGCCGGGGTGGGAGATTATCTAAAGAACTCCCCGCTGGGGCGGGGAGGCGTGTAATCAAGACGGCTGTCTCCTTTGCCGAGTAGGACTCTAGGTGCAACGAGGGAATTAAAACCGGACGGACAGAGGGACTGAAAAAAAGAGGATAATCAGTATATATATATATAGATAATATATTATAGAGACCTAGCGACCGGAAGGACACGAAATTTGGGATCTAAAAATTTGAAGAGGAGAATTGAAGCGGAGCATGATCGGATGAACGCGAAGCAAATTAGAGACAGTAACGATAGGAGTTTTATATTCCTATCTTTATCGATTCATATTATCTTTGTATTCGTTATGATTAATACTCTGAGGATTATGGATTTTATTTCATTTATTATGAATTAATTATCCTGTTAAGCCTATGACGGATCTTATTATGTAATGGATGATTAATTATTTTTAAATTCAGTTTATGGAGATTATCCCCAGATTATTTGCTATGAGTGTGCGTAATCTATATAATTGCCTGATCAACAATTATTTTTTATCCTTTATGAACTTGAGAAAGGACATATAGGATTAGAACTAGCAATAGTGACATATGTTCGTGATTTATGCGTAGATGGAATTCATGATTCGTGTTTAGGGTAGAGCTATGCCTTTACGCCATATGTAATCTTATAGAGAACTTGATATTAAACTCTCTTTAATTATAATTCACATAGAGATATAGTGAGTTAGTTAATTAGGATGTCTTGCTTAAATCTATCATCTGTGGATGTAAGTGAGTATGGATATTATGCATCGAGAGGTGGTTTTATCTACGTTAGTGTTCTTGATTAATAATCTGTTGAAATAAACTGGGAAGAAGGATATTATCTGAAGTGAAATAATAAGTGAAATTGTAGGCTTAATTCTCTCAATCTCGTTAAAATCTCGATTTAGTGTTGCGATTGTTCTTAAGTAATAATTTAGTTATAAAAACATCATTTTGACCGTTAGTTTGATAAAGTTGAAATACTATAAAATTGGTAATTATTTGATTAAGCAGTAATTATTATCTCTGTGGGTACGATCTTTGATTTATCACTGTATTACTTGTTGACCACGTACACTTGCGTGTAGCGCGTAGAAAATACCCAACAAATACATGTTGACTTGCATACATAAGTTTCATGATGGAATGTGAACATGCGAACCCCGCTATTGAACATTTCTAACGAAAATGTAAGTTTTGAAGGTGGATATTGATATGTAAATACCATATATATATTCTGATTTTGCAAGCATGTCTATGTGGCCTAGAAATGTATATCGGACATGTTAACATATGTATATAGATAGCATGAACATGTTAGGCCTTATTAGTGAGCTTTACTAATGAAAATACGAACTTTGAATGTGAACGTTAACATGCTACTTTGAGATTTGAATTCTAAAATTTATGGATATATGTGATAGCACTCTTAGACTCACTCATGTATCGTACATGTATACATACCATGATTAGGTGTCGTGATTCCAGTTTAGCGTAAACGAAGTATGTTTTCAAACTAATAACTATGATAGTTACATGTATAAAATGTGAATACTCAGAAGCATGCCTAACACGAGTTATATGATTACCTTATGGGTTTAAAAAGGTAAGCATGTTAGACTTTGTGATTTTCATGACCGTAAGTTGTCAAAAGTGCTAACTTCGAACCATATCATGAAAGAGAGAACTTAGATGGGCTTGGGAAGCATGAAAGTATCCTTTAATATGCATATATGTTATGTGATATCATATGTTGATACTTGAATCTGATTTTGACGGTTAACATACAATAATGCCATAACTTGCTAAAAAGAGTATGTTTGCTATTTGTTGTGACGTACGTGATAATGACGATATGTAAACTTGATTAACCCGAAAAGAGGAACATTAAGGATAAAAGTATATTAGTCGAGACTTGTGAATTAATATGATGTTATATATAGTATGACGGGGTAGCTAGGTTAAAACTTAGTTTATGTGTTGATTGTATATCCAAGATAAGATATGATGTTGAAATATATGACTAATGGATATCATATATATACGTAACTATATTACGATAGGATTCGAAAGTGTTGAATTACTTATTGTGGATAGACTACGCATAAGGCAAGTACTTGAACCCTACTCTTTATTGAGCATTACTGGAGCTTGTACTATTATTGGTTATACAAGTAAATAATTGAAAGCATAATTCTTATCCTATGACATAATGCTTCATAGATAGAATAGAGTTGTTTATTCTTGAACTTTGATTCGAGTATTGAACTTATAATTATTCGCTTATTCATTTAAAGAGCCGTCTATGCCAATTGATTCGACTAGACTTGTAACATGATTAGAAAGCTGTCCAAACCAATTGAATGGTGCTAAATTCTTGTGTTAGCTGAGTTGAACAACCTTCTTTGAAGGGGATATATATTTGTCGGGAGACAGACGTGCGCACTTAAGTATGATTAAATGTTATGCATAATATAGGGTACTTTAGGCTGATCACCTGTTGTACTTGTTTTATTCGATTTTCAGTATATTACTGTTAATTCTAGTAAGAGTTCATAGTCCTTAGTGACTGCTCAGTATTCATTTATCTTGAAATCTTAAATTGATTTAGTATTGAATCATATTGATATTATTCTGTCCTTAGCGACTGTTATTGAGAACTGTTGATATTCTTGCTATCCTTGAATTATCATACCTTGCTATGCCCTTTTTGAGATTCGAGAACTATATTACTCACCTTTATTGTTATATTACTTGCTGAGCAAACTTGTTGCTCATTCTTGCTTTTCCTAAAATATTTCAGTTAAGGCAAAGTAGAGTGGACCTTCGGGCGTTGATAAGGGCAAGGGTAAGGCTACCGACTAGCTTGTCTCTTTTTCATTTTAAAATCTTTGATGTTATGTTAAGACTATTTCAAAACTATATTTAAGCTTAAGTAGGGTTATGTAATAAGTCTATATTGGATATTATTATGTAATCTATTAAGTACTGTGAGTTGCGAGACTTGGGGAAATAATTATAATAAATCACTGTAAATTATTCTAGATTAAATTTTCCGCTTGTGATTGTGTGATTTTAGTTATTATCGTATTACCATGAGAACGTGATGAACCGAATCCGAGTGACCAAGTGGCGGTCCGAATTTGGGGGTGTCATAATGGTTTCTCCACAAAACCTTTACTTGTGGTATAACCTTTGTGCATAGGACATGTTCCTTCCTATCCAAGATCTTTACAGGTACTTCCTCGTACGTTAAATCTTCAGCTATCTCGTTCGGTTCTAACTCAATAATGTGGTTTGGATCTTTCACATTTTTACAAAGCACGGATATGTGAAAAACGTTATGAACACGAGACATGCTTGGAGATAAAGTGAGTCTATATGCCACATTTCCTATTCGGTCAAGAATCTCAAATGGACCAATGAATCGTGGATTGAGCTTTCCTCTCTTGTCAAACCTCGTAACTCCCTTCCACGGAGCAACACGTAACAATACATGATCCCCAACATTAAATTCCACGTCCTTTCGATGAAGATCTGCATAACTCTTTTGTCGATCTTGTGCGGTTTGTATCCGTTGTCGGATCATTTGAATCTTTTTCGTAGTCATACGTACTAACTACGGTCCCAACAATGTTGCTTCACCCACCTCATCCCAGCATACTGGAGAGCGACACTTTCGTCCATACAACGCTTCGAATGGAGCCATGCCTATACTTGCCTAATAACTGTTGTTGTAGGAGAATTCCACCAATGGTAGGTACTTATCCCAACTCCCTTTGAAGTCTAGAACACAGAGTCTCAATAGATCTTCAAGAGTTTGCATAGTCCTTTCTAATTGTCCGTCCGTTTGAGGGTGATATGCCAAACTGAATCGTAAATCGGTGCCCATAGCTTTCTGCAAACTGACCCAAAATCGTGAAGCAAATCTGGGGTCACGATCTGAAACTATGGATACTGGCATGCCATGCAATCTCACAATCTCATTCACGTACATACGAGCAAGACGTTCAAGGGAATAAGTCTCCCGTATCGGTAAGAAATGAGCAGACTTAGTTAATCTATCGACAATAAACCAAATCGCATCTATGCCTTGAGAAACCTTGGGAAGACCCATAACGAAATCCATGGTAATGTGTTCCCACTTCCACTTTGGAATCTCAAGTGGTTGCAATGGACCTTTTGGCACTTGATGCTCCGCCTTGACATGTTGACACGTTAAACACCTCGAGATGAACTCCAAGATCTCTCTTTTCATATTGTTCCACCAAAATGTATGTCGAAGATCACAATACATTTTGGTACTCCCAGGATGGATTGCAAACGGTGTGTTGTGTGACTCCATCATGATTATATACTTTAACTCAGAATCGTTAGGAACACAAAGTCTGGAGTTGACTCAAAGTATTCCTTCTTCATCGATTCTTGCTTCTGGAATAGCACCTTCCTGTACCTTCTTTTTCATCTTCATCAGCTCTGGGTCTGTAGCTTGAGCAGCTTTAACTTTATCAATTAAAGCTAGTTCTACACATATACTTGACATCATCGCACTCGTTCCCGCATATGATCTTCTACTCAACGCGTCAGCTACCACGTTTGCTTTTCTAGGATGGTATTGGATGGTATGGTCATAATCTTTCAACAGCTCAAGCCAACGTCGTTGTCGCATGTTGAGTTCCTTCTGGGTGAAGAAATATTTAAGACTCTTATGATCCGTATAGATCTCCACTTTCTCCCCATACAGGTAGTGTCTCCAGATCTTCAACGAGAAAACGACAGCTGCCAACTCTAGATCATGAGTAGGATAATTCCTCTCATATTCTTTGAGTTATCGCGAGGCATAGGCTATGACTTTCCCATGTTGCATGAGAACACATCCTAACCCTTTGCCCGAAGCATCGCTGTAGATGACAAATCCATCCGAACCAGATGGTATTGTCAGAACAGGTGCCAAAATGAGTCTCCTCTTGAGCTCTTGGAAGCTCTTCTCGTATTCCTCGTTCCATACAAATTTTGTATCTTTCCGAGTCAGCTGAGTTAATGGAGTAGTGATTCGAGAAAATCCTTTTACGAATCTCCGATAATAACCAGCTAAACCCAGAAAGCTACGTACTTCGATCACCGACTTAGGTTGCTCCCAACTTTGTATTGCTTCAATATTTGTCGGGTCAACATATACTCCACGTTTTGATACCACGTGCCCAAGGAATGCTACCTCCTCAAGCCAGAATTCGCATTTCTTTAACTTGGCATATAGTTTATTTTCACGAAGCCTTTAAAGTACCAGCTTCAAGTGGTGTTTATGATCTTCACGGCTTTTGGAATAGATGAGGATGTCATCAATAAAGACAACGACGAACTGATCCAAATATTCCTTGAATACACGATTCATCATATCCATAAAAGCAGCAGGAGCATTAGTCAGTCCAAAATACATAACTAAGAATTCATAATGCCCGTACCGAGTTCTGAAGGCAGTCTTTGGAATATCCTCTGTTTTAATCTTCAGCTGATGATATCCAGAATGAAGATCGATCTTTGAGAAGAATTGTGCTCCTTACAACTGGTCGAACAGGTCATCAATGCGAGGTAACAGATACCTATTCTTGATGGTGACATGGTTCAACTCCCGATAGTCAATACAAAGTCGCATACTCCCGTCTTTCTTCTTTACAAATAAAACGGGAGCACCCCAAGGAGATGTACTAGGACGTATAAAACCTATGTCTAACAATTCCTGTAGTTGGACCTTTAACTCCTGAAGTTCAATAGGAGCCATTCAATATAGGGTTTTAGAAATGGGTTTTGTACCGGGTTCAAGGTCAATAAAGAATTCAACTTCATATTCTGGGAGTAGACCGGGAAGTTCTTCGAGAAATACATCAGGAAACTCATTAACAACAGAAATATCATTCAAACCTAACGTATTTTGGTTTAGATCAGTGACATGTGCTAAGAAAGCTTGACATCCGTTTTTCAATAAACGAATAGCTTTATAACTTGAAATGACATTGACTGATTTTAGTGGTTTAGTGGTTTGAATTCGCACAACAGGTTGGTTAGGAATATGAAAACTAACAACCTTACGAAAACAATCAATTTTGGCATGATAAGTGGTTAACCAGTCAATTCCTAAAATCACATCAAATGCAAGTATTTTCAAAGATATAAGATCAACAGGTAGGGTGAGGGTACCAATTTGAATCAAGCAAGATTTCTAAACTGTGGATGTAACAAAGGTTTCTCCCAACGGAGTTTCAATAGATAAGTCAAAGTTTAATTTCTCAAGAGTCAAGTTCAAACGTTGAGCACAAGCAGGTGAAATAAAAGAATGGGTAGCACCGATATATAATAAGGTATAGACTTTGCAAGAGTTTATTATCAGCTTACCCGTAATAACCTCATTCGGGTTCCTTGCTTGTTGAGCAGTCACGACAAAAGCTCTTCCAGGAACCACCGACTTTGACTTGTCCGGAACAGCCTTAGGAATCACCACCCCCGCTGGACTTGGTTTCGTTATAGGACACACTCGAGCTATGTGCCCTTCCTTTCCACAGTTATAGCACACCTTGGATTGCTATGTGCAGTTGGGACTGATGTGTCCCTCTTGCTCTCATTTATAGCATACGACCGGCGGTCGTTCTCCTCCCCTAAAAACAGTTGATGTTGGTGATGCTGTCGATGTTTTCACGTTCTCATTGTTGTACCTTCTCTTCTTGAAATCTCCTCCCGACTCACTTCTTCTATTATCATGGCCACGATTACCACCGTAGTGATTACCGCTTCTGTTATGATACTTTCCTCCCTGCTGGTTGTCATTGTTTCGATGACTGCTTCCACCGGTACGACCTTAGTTGTTGTCCCTTGGTTGAACATAATAATTATCTCGTTCTAATAACTGGGCCTTGTTCACTACATACGAATATAGAGAAAATTTGTGAGAAATGAGGTATTGACGAATTTTTGGTTTCAAACTCTTAGAAACATCCGCGTCATACGTTCCTCATTCTCCACCAAATAAGGTGCAAACCGAGATAACTCCGCGAACTTAGCCTCGTACTGGGACACCATCATGTTGTTCTATTCCAGTCTGATAAACTCTACCTCTTTCATGTGATAAATACTTTCTGGAAAGTATTTGTCATTGAACAGTTTCTAGAACGTCTCCCAAGACATCTTGAGTGCGGCAGGCTGGGAATGTTTCATAGATTCCCACCAGTAATCTGCCTCTCCACGGAACATAAAGGTGGCGAATGGAACCTTCTGTTCCTCCGTGCATCCCAAGACATCAAATATCTTGGTAATTTGCTTAACCCATGTCTCTGCCTTGATTGGATCTGGCTTTTCCTGAAATTTTGGTGGTCCCAACTCTTTAAACTGCTTGGCAATGACAAGCCGCGAGTTGTTATTATTTCCACCAGTATTATGAACACGAGTCTCCCTCGTCTGGTTTTGCATGAACTACAAAAAGCTTCTAAACATTCTATCATTCATCGTCTGATCGGTGGCGTTATTTACAGGAGAATTATTACCTTCCTGTTACACATTCTCCTGGTTGGTGATTAGAGACGGTCTCATTCACTCCATTGCTTAGATTTTTAGCTGTCATTCTCAAATACTTCCATAAAATAAGGGTTAATTAAATAAATTAACATATCACATATTAACCCTATGCTCCGACTGACTAATTAAATACCAAATAAGCTTAGGTAGGACATACTAGTGAAGGATTTACTCGTCTCTCCCCTCCTATTTCTATTCCTAGATCTCCGCCAGAGATCATATCCCTAAGCTCTGATACCAACTGTGACGCCCCCAAAATAGGTTCAATACTCAACCCATTCTGAGTCGCCAAATACATGGTACAGAATTCAAATACAATCTTTTATAACATACGGTCGTGCAAAATACGACCACACATACTGTGAGTCTCAATACAAATCGTATATAATACGAAATATAAACATTCAAATTCAGTCCTCTTTTATTACAATTATTATCACACTATTTTATAAAGATAGTGAGGACTACTACTGCTCTACTCTGACCATCACACTGATCCCCGACTAGTTCCCACAACATTCTCATTCCCTGAAGAGGATAATAGATGAAAAGGGTGAGCTCAACTAGCCCAATAAAGAATATTACGACTAAGATAATAAAGAATAATTTATTGATAGTCTTCAACAAATCAGATAAAATATTATGGACAACAAGTTTTAGATCAACAACTGCAGCGAAAATAATAATTCATTAGAAGAGTTAAGTAGAGAATGAAGTCTACTATCTTCTATGATTTAAAAGTCCATCGTCAATATTTTATCCCTGTAACATCAATCAATATACATCTCAAATCAAATATTCATCTTTGCACTATGGGCCAAATATATTCATTTGTATCATCAGTTGGTCATGTTCATCTCAACACCTGTTCATCTTTGCACTACGGGCCAAAGATACTCATCATGTAATCATTCATCTTTGCTCTACAGGCCAAAGATATTCAGTTATATCACCATTTAGGACTGAGGATGATGAAAAATAATATAAATAACGAATCTAGTGAGATAAAGGACAAAGATTAGGGATTCGTAATTTAATTTATCCAAGTTCAAAAATACTCCATAATAATCAATTGTGGAGCAAAATTCAAGAATGAAGTTCAAAACTTGGATCCAATCAAAAATAAAAACCATAATAGACAACTTGGACAAATAAAAGAAAATTTAATTTTTTTGTGAAGAGTGTTGTATTCGTGAATAGTGTCGTATATGTGAATAGTGTCGTATACGTGAATAGTAACACCGACATGAAAAGGTAAAAATTTTATAATAAAATTCATACTAACATTCAAATGAAATGATACTAAATGAAACGCAAAATTCGAAGAATTTTTGATCATTTCAGGAATTATAGAAGCAATACTTACCGTAGTAAGTTTTAATTTGGGTATATGAAATGAAATATTATCGCTTTCATAATATGGAATATGAAAGAAAATAATATTTCTTACGAGTATTGCAATAAAATAATATCCTTTACCTTAGTAGAAACTGGATTTGACTTGAATATCGGATACTATTTTGAGAAATTCTTGCACAAAAAGCTATACTCAAAGTATCCTTATACTCAAGAGAAACATTCACAATACTATAGAATAAGAATTTCTGATATAGAAATGGTGTGTTGAGGAAGGAGGGTTATCCCTCTATTTATAGTGCAACACGGAAGAAAAATTAAATAAGGCTGCCTAATTTTCCTCCGCCCACCTGCCTAACCTCTCCCTTTCTTTTGCCTAACTCGTATCATTTCAAAGGTTGGGGGCCCATCATTTTGGAACAAGCTTTGCAGGCAACATTTTCCACCACCCATCACTTTTATCACATGCATTTATATATATATATATATATATATATATATATATGTAATACTATTATTATAATATATTTAAATGAATATTTTATCGGAGAAGATAATTGCCAAACTTTCAACAAATATTTTATTCTAAAAAAATTATTTCATTTATATCGAAATTGAAATAAATATTTCCTTATCATATAAATCAATAATTAATTATTCACAAATAATATTACAGAACTACAATATTGACAACCAGGTCGTTCCCAGGAAAGAGGGGGCTTTCCGATAAGGATTTCTCCTTACTAGCACGCAGTTAGATTAACCTAACCCCTTTCCTTGATAGAACTTCCTTAGACATTGCCAATAATGCTATCTAATAATATTATTCAAATAATATGAATTATTAATTTGATAATTTGAAATACTATGCAATGATAATTATTGAATCAACAAAATATTATGCAATTATCAATGTAGCAATTATTGAATCAATAATATAAAATATTGAACAGTAGTTACTGTAACAATTATTGAGTAGTGATTTCTTACGTAAAATCAATAATTAGAATTAATGTGTAATACCGTGTGCTACTATGCAACACCGCATATTACTGTATTTTAACCACCGGGTATTTCAGCAGTTTTAACGATAACAACCACGCTGTTATTTTTAGAAAAACTTATTCTTGTTGTTTTTTTCATCCAACAGTTTTTCGTTATGGGGCCCACCATTGATTGCGCCGTCGTACGAATATTCCCCGACTAAAACGAATATTCTCCGACCAAACGAATATTCCCCGACACAATGAATATTTTATGGTCACTTGCTTACTTTTCAAAATTTGCATATGTTACCCCATAACTTATCACATTTATCAAATCAACACCTTACTATTTCAAAATAATATATAAAGAAAATTTAAATCTTTATTCATAAAAGTTGGGGTCTTACACAGCTTCCTCAGGTACGAGTTCAACTCCAAATCCTTTTCACGTTCTACATGAACCCACCGGGTTGATTCATTGCTTTGATCAATGTTAGCCACCCAAGTGTTTAGCCTCTAAAGGTGATCCACCAAGAAAGAACAAGAATTCAAGAAGAATGGTGTTTAGCAAAACCCTAGTTTCTATCTCTCTAGAAGAGGTGTACTCTCCCAACTCTTGGAATAAAGTGTGTAACCATGTTCCATAATAAGACTTTCGTATTTATAGATGTAGGCAACCCTCCTAAACTATTTAGGATTAGGGTTTCATATTAATTAATTAAACCCTTTTAATTAATTAGGCTTCCAAATCCTATTGAGAATAATTAAACTCTCTTAATTAATTAGCCTCCTAATCTTATTAGAAATATATATATATATATATATATATATATATATATATATGATAAAGTATCTTATTAATTAATTCTCAAACTCCTTTAAGAATTAATAATAATAATAATAGTAATAATAATAAGACTCCTCTTATTAATTTATATTTAATAGTTCTAAAATATTAAATAATAAAGATTAAGCTATTTAATTTATTCTATCACCATAGATTAAATTAAATATACTTAACTTATTATTACGATTATGTCATTTGCTTCTTTAATAAATATTCTTCCTTTTATGGTGTGACCCTTTAGGTTCTCCATATTAAACCGGTTGTAAATAAATTTATTAGAACAATTTTAATCTTATTTAAATAAATAACATTTATTCTACAATAAGGGTAAGCCCCCTTAGCGATCAACGACTTTCCAAATAATATAGATTTCAACATTAATCATAAAAGAACCTTTGAGTAAATAGTTAGCGTACAATTCAATCCTTCCACCATACAATGTCGCAATTAAATATAAGACATGGAATTACTATCAAGTCTTATTTTATTTAATTATATGTATTTCGATTCTCAAATGCACAACTCCAAATAATGCAAATTAGAAATTCCTTTCTAATTTCATTCCACCTTGGCCAAGGATTCCTAGGTTGTCATTTATCAAATCACATAGGACATATCTTTTCTTTTACTAGAAGTGGTAGATTCTTTATTGATCATTCATTATCTCCATATATAACTTATTACACCCAAGCATACCCTTTGATATACCCTAAGGGTCTTAAGGGGCATGTCAAAGTATAACCTATCATACACAAGATACTATGATGATCTTAAGTCTAAGGATCACTTGTACTATGTTGGCTTGTTTTGGTGTTAATCAAAACAATCACACACACGCAAGTGCACATGGTCCACAAGTAATATAGAGTAAGAAAAGTATCGTTCCCACAGAGAATAATGAATGCCTCTAATCTAACATGCAATAGTTTTGTAATTATTTCGGTATACTTAAACAGATGATCAAATTGTGATTTATCTAATAATGTTTATTGTCAATTGACAACTAATTAACAAGCAAATAAATCAGATAAAGAAGATATGGGATTATAACTTCACTTAATGCATCACTCAAATTGATACACCTCCTGTTAAGCTCAATTGATTACTTCGGATTGTTAGTCGAGAACAGGAAAGCAAAATATAGCTATCTCTCGATATATAATGTCCATATCATATACAATCCATAAATGATAGAATGAATGTGAACACCCAAATTTAATAAACCACTATATTTCTATGTGACTTAACATTAATAAGGGTTTAAGCACAAGTTCTCAAATGACTACAAGTGGTGCTTCGGTATATGTATATCCGAAGCACAAATTATGGAGTCTAACACCATGTAGAATCATAAACACAAGCTAATATGGTCAAATCGGAACTCATAATTCATTTCTCAATTTCATATGAGTTATTCCGGTAATTGGTGATCAAGCAATTAGGCAATTAAAGTAAACCACATTAGACAATCCATACATAATCAATTAAAACTCAACAAGGAAGCATAACAATCTGAATTAAGCACTAAGATCCATTAAAATCCCACAATAGAAATTAGTTCATAAGTGAATCAATATCCATCATCCAAACTTGTTTATACATTTGAAAACCAAAGATGAAAATAAATAGAAGCTAAGGAATGAGAGATGTAAATATGATTTCTCCTCTTCAAATCTGAACTTTCAGTGTAGAACAAATCCTCCAAAACATCCAAATTTAACCCTAATATATGTAGCTCTACTAAGGACACAAGAGAGAAAGCCAAAATGTAGAAGAGGAGGCTACAACCTCTCTATATTTCTCAAAAACCCTAAAATAGTAATAATAACGCTCAATGATAATATCTCAACCTCCAAATACACCATTATAGAAAAAACATTCAATTCAGGACTTTTAATGAAAAGTCAACTCTGGTCAAGCCGGCTAGGCGCGGTCGCACTGCCCCTCAGCATAAATGGGGTGCGGGCGCGCTGCTTGCTAGTGAGGTCTTCTCCTAGAGCGGGCGCACTGCTTTTGTGCTCTACCAGGGTGCGGCCGCGCTGCCCTGAATTTTTGCAGACTGCTGCTGCTTTGTTGGCTCTCTGCTGCTGCTGTTTCTTTGTTGCTATCTTCCCACATCTTCTCCTGCCTTTATCACCTACACTCCATCACAAGTCATATACACCTACTCGAGCCGGTTTCATGTCCATTCCATCCACGATGCCACTGAGCTAGTTTCCAAACATGCATCCTACAAAACAAAGATAAAAAGCATGAAAAGAAACTAAAACATGTGAGATTAAGCCTCAGTTATGGTAAGTTGATATTCAATAAGTAGGTATAAAACCTACTTATCAAATACCCCCAAACTTAAATTGTTGCTTACCCTTAAGCAACTAACACAAATGCAATCTATATGAAATGTAAACTACTCTAAAATGCTAATGAGATCCAATTTCAGTCAAGTATGAATTCCAATATGAGATGCCTCAGAGAAATCACAAGGATATAAGAATAATGTATCCAACCAAAAATAAGGCCATAGACTTACATTCTGAAAATCAAAACATGTTGACAATGATGTAGTGTGTGTGATAAAATCCACTAAGCTTGATAGAGGTAAAATTTTCACATACTATGCTTCTAACAGGGAAAAGTAAGGTTTCAAATTAAGAAAAATTGCAAACATAAGAAGCTCCAACCAAGATTTCACATCAATTTAATCTAAAGGTCAACAAAGGGTTTATTATGCTTTTATTCACTCACGAGGGCCATAATCGCGTATTCCCGTGATTACACCCAACTGTGCAATGCCTAGCCCTCTTAGGCTTTTCAATGATACCCATGTTGCGAGCTTTCGACCAACGACTCCCAAGCCAGAAGGCTTTAGAACGCTGGGTGTAAAGACAACCCCTAATGCGTACTTGCTCGAATATCAAAGGCTATAGAACTTGACTAGCCAAGGTGTTTATTCAACATTCTATTTTTCTTTTCTTTTTCTCATTTTTTTTTATGTATAGCATGCATACCTAATGTTTTCCCCAAAACTTAAATTTTTGCGTCATCATGGTCATTGCTAACTGTCTACAAAACTCTATCATTAAAAACAAACCTTTCCCCTCAGAAGACAAGTATGTAATAATCTAAACCAACAAGCAAAAATAACAAAACCGTGCTATCCAGTTACATCAAAATCAATAGGCAAAGATTAACATCATGTAATGAAAATATGACCAAGCCTAAGCTATCAACAATGTTCAACAATCAATGTAAATCCAATATCATCATAGAATGGAACTCAAACCAACAGAAAAAAAAGAATCATATGCAATGCGAAATGCAAACTAAATGAACTAATGAAAACATGCAAAATGCAAACTAATAGATATGAAAATGCAAACTAAACATGCAACTAAATAAACATGCAAGTGCTACTATATGCAATTAAACACCCAATACCCCCAAACTTAAAATAATCAATGTCCTTATTGGAAGTAAAGGGTAAGGAAACTCCCCTAATTAGCATCATCGTGGCCTCCCGATTGTGGCTTGGGTGGTGAATCTAGGTGGTGGATATGGCATCGCTGTCCCGTAAACGGGAAACTCGACTAGTACGCCTTGCTGAGCGAAGGCTTGTGCCAGTGCACCAGACAACCCATCGGCGTATGTCTGAAAATTAACGTGCAAAGCGTCCATCCTCGACTATAAATGCCGCATCTGGAGATCATGACTAGCCCTATAGTCCGGAGGTGGCCCTGCTGCCTGAGATGTCTGCGGTGGAGCTTCTTCTTCATGTACTTCAGCATGTGGAAAAATGAACCCAAGGCCTTGAGGATAAGACCTTCCGCCTTCCCACTCTGAATATTTCTTAATGGCGGCATGGTCGATGTCCTTCATGGGCATCTGCACTGACTCTGTAATGACCCAAGTCCCACATTGTCTATATTTGAAACCTTTACCCTTTCATAAGTCTATAAATAGAATGGCTTAGACCTTTTGTTTCATTCACCAACAATAAGGCCTCCAATTTTGAGAAAGGCTTTGTTGTGGGAGAATTTTTTTATAAAACCTCCTTAGTTAAATTTTGGCTTCGAGTGCGTAGGCAGTTTGTGGAGCTCTTATTTTTGGGAATTGTTTGACTATTAAATTTATGTTCAACGATATCGAGGTAAATGGCTTTCTGAACTATTTAGTATTTTTAAGATTATCGTTACTTTTATGTATGCCTAAAAAATTATTCGGATGCCTAAATGTATGGTTTCAAAATTTGTAATATTTTATTTAAGGCTTCCATTTAAATTAAACTGTTATGTTCTTCTATTTCAAAATTCGGATCAAGTATTTATTTTTGAACTGTGAAATGAGATTATATGATTTTAAACTGTGAAAACGTATCGTTTAGAATATCGATAATATTGAGAAAATATTTTGAAATCCTCAGTTTGACTATGTATAGAACACGTTATTGATTACGTTTAGTTCCGGAGCTAATATAGGACCTACTAAGGCGCACACATTTTAGATGCCCTTCGGGGAGCGTGCATTTTTATAGATACCTTAGTAGGGTGCAGTATCATAACGTTATCGAACTTTTGTGCCGTGTTACAAGGCTATTGTAATCTTAGTCGCTAAGGCTGTGGATTAAAAGATATATGATATACATTGAAATCAATTTTTGAATTGTTTCAGTTTTGAAAGCTTATGTACTATTGTTATTGAACAAAAGTAATTTCGAAAAAGTGTTTTGCAAATTGTACTTGATTCGGCTAAATAAAGAGGATTGCTACTTGCTGGGCTTCATTGCTCACCCCCTTATAAATTTTTACAGGTCTCATCGATGAAAGCTGAGCACTTATTTGATACGCTGGAAAAGCTGGATTTTAATTTTAAATATTATTTCTTTTGATGATGGATTTTGATAAAACTATTAGTTTCAGGGATCTGCGTCTCCATTTTAAGAATTTGATATTTCTTTTGAATTGGATTGAAATATATTTATTGTTGGGTTTTAAGTTAAGATTATTGTTGAGTTATTTTGTTTGGGCTACGTGTTTTTGATATTGTTGTCTTGCGGGCCCTTGGGCTTGCGGCGTGTAGCACTTCGGGCCTATATCGGGTTCGGGGTGTTACAGAAGTGGTATCAAAGCGGTGATCCATCGCAGTGTGTTGGGTTAGGAAACTCACACATTCCTTGGGGAGTGATTTTGGGATTTAACTGTGGGTTGTGATTCGACTAGACTTAAAGAATAAAGAGTGTGATAGATTTTAGGTTTGGACATCTTGTAGAAATTGGGTTTAATATATAGGATCAAGTTTGATTAATTGCAGAATGGTTGAGTATCATATTTGGAGACTATTTTGATGTTGTGTAAGTTATGACCTTGAAAATTTTAGTGTTTTTTTAGATAACAGACAAGTTAGAAAAATAAGAGTTATATTGGTTACGTTGTGGTGAATCTAAGATTTTGCTAATCATTTTATGATACGAGATTGAAAAGGTTGCTTAATTTGATGTACAGATGGATATAGAATAAGAAAGTGTCAAATGGATTTCTTTTAGTTTAACTTGAGAACAATGATTGGGTGATGGTCTAGGTAGTTTATATGAAGACCGAGACTTTTGGAGCATTATTAAGATATGGATCGAGTGTTAGAGCTTGTTTGAAATTAATCTTAAGAATTGTCAATTTGGAGGACCAAATTTTTTTTAACGGGGAGGTAATGTAATGACCCAAGTCCCACATCGTCTGTATTTGAAACCTTTACCCTTTCATAAGTCTATAAATAGAAGGGCTTAGTCCTTTTGTTTTATTCACCAATAATAAGGCCTCCAATTTTGAGAAAGGCTTTGTTGTGGGAGAATTTTTTTATAAAATCTCCTTATTTAAATTTTGGCTTCGAGTGCGTAGGCAGTTTGTGGAGCTCTCATTTTCGGGAATTGTTCGACTATTAAATTTATGTTCAACGATATCGAGGTAAGTGGCTTTCTGAACTATTTAGTGTTTTTAAGATTATCGTTACTTTTATGCATGCCTAAAAAATTATTCGGATGCCTAAATGTATGGTTTCAAAATTTGTAATGTTTTATTTAAGACTTCCATTTAAATTAAACTGTTATGTTCTTCTATTTCAAAATTCGGATCAAGTATTTATTTTCGAACTGTGAAATGAGATTATATGATTTTAAACTGTGAAAACGTATCGTTTAGAATATCGATAATATTGAGAAAATATTTTGAAATTCTCAGTCTGACTATGTATAGAACCCGTTATTGATTACGTTTAGTTCCGGAGTTAATATAGGATCTACTAAGGCGCACACATTTTAGATGCCCTTTCGGGGAGCGTGCATTTTTATAGATTCCTTAGTAGGGTGCGTATCATAACGTTATCGAACTTTTGTGCCGTGTTACAAGGCTATTGTAACCTTAGTCGCTAAGGCTGTGGATTAAAAGATATATGATATACATTGAAATTAATTTTTCAATTATTTTAGTTTTGAAAGCTTATGTACTATTGTTATTGAACAAAAGTAATTTCGAAAAAGTGTTTTGCAAATTGTACTTGATTCAGCTAAACAGAGAGGATTGCTACTTGCTGGGCTTCATCGCTCACCCCCTTATAGATTTTTACAGGTCTCATCGATGAAAGCTGAGCACTTATTTGATACGCTGGAAAAGCTGGAGTTTAATTTTAAATATTATTTCTTTTGATGATGGATTTTGATAAAACTATTAGTTTCAGGGAGCTACGTCTCTATTTTAAGAATTTGATATTTCTTTTGAATTGGATTGAAATATATTTATTATTGGGTTTTAAGTTAAGATTATTGTTGAGTTATTTTGTTTGGGCTGCGTGTTTTTGATATTGTTGCCTTGCGGGCCCTTGGGCTTGCGGCGTGTAGCACTTCGGGCCTATATCGGGTTTGGGGTGTTACAGACTCATTCTCCTAATCAACCCCTGCCTGAACACACAGCTGGGTCACTACTGAGGCATGTGGAATCCCACCGGTGGTACCTCCTCGCATGTACCAAAGCATGGACTGATGGATCAAATGCCCCCACATCTATGAACTTCCCAGTGATGATCTCATACAAAATAATGGCCCTCTCAGTAGTGACATCGTGCTGGTGGAGGGTGGGCATCAGATTAGCGCATATGAAGTTGTTCCATGCCTTGGCTTATCTGTTCAATGCTGTGTGCGAGAAGTGTGTCTTCCTATCAGTGCCTGGCTTAATAGCCCATGTGGTGCCCAGCCTGTAGATGTCCTTCACTAACTTGTCCAAGTTCGTCTCAAATCGCTCAGCTACCACCCAATTCACTATCCCAGCAGGAGGAGGAAACAAGTGGAAAATCTCATTGATAGCCTGAGCGGAATAGCTCACTTGCTTTCCAATCACGAAGGAAATCCCATTTTGTGTCTCCCTCGCATTGGCGTAGAATTCCCTCACAATTTCCATGGGTGCAGCCACGGGAGTGCTCACAATGCCAACCCATCCCATGTCTCGAATCATGTTCCACAGCCTCCCATAATCTTTTCTTGGTTTTAAGCCCCTCTCCAACACAAAGGTCTTGGCCACCAAAACATTAGCATAGTGTTGTTGGGCAGATAAATTAATGAACTTAGACGCATCCAATACATCCCTGCTACTCCCTTCACCATAACTATCACTGAAGGATGAAGACAATGACGAATGAACCCTCTTTGGTGCCATTATTTTGTAGAAAATTTCAAACCTTCACTTCTGCCAGACAAATTACGCACAGCCCTATTGAAACCCAAAAAATTGTAAGGAGGATGGTTTTTGTATGTGATAGTGATTAGGGTTTATATATAGAAAGTGAGGCTGAGATGATGGGGAGAAGAGAATTTTCTGATGGAGTGGAGATAATGGCTAAGAACTAGGGTTTTGAGGAGAATGTGGAGAGAGAGTTCATAGGAATGTATAGATGAAGATGGAAGTGGGTTAGGTTTTATGAAGATGGAAGTGGGAATGTATAGATGTAATAGTGGAGTAGGACTTGAGTAGTGTTTTTGTTCTGAGAGGCAGGCTGGGTAGAAAAGAATAGGAGATATAAAAATAGGGGTTATAAGCTTGTGTGATACTGCAAGCTTTTAAAATAAAAAAAATTCAACAGGCCGTGGCGCGGGCGCGCTGTGTCTCAGGCTAACTAGGGTGCGGGCGTACTCTTGCCTGGGAGTGGGCTGTCTGGCAATCCAAGGGCACGGGTGCGCTGCACACGCCTTGCTAAACGGCGCGGCGGCGCTGCCCTGCACCTGATCCTGCAGAATCTGCAACACTTAGAACTCAACAGTTATCTAGCATATATGAATCATTTCCTGCAAAAAGGGATATCCAAGATGAAACATTGCTTTATTCCACTAACTCAAAACTGGATTGTTTAAACTAAATGTATTCTACTCAAAATGCAATATTTGAAATTTGCTATACTATATCAAAAATGGACTAAAACTCAAAGTATCCAAGAATTAAACATGAGGGGGAAGAGTGATAGATAAGTAACAAGAATTAAACAAGAGGGAGAGAATAGAGTGGATGGGGTGCCTCCCATCTAGCGCTTGTTTATAGTCGATTAGCTTGACTCTCTCAGAAATAATCATGGAGTGACAAAGGATATTGAGGCCTTTTGGCGATCAACCTCGCCTCCCCAATAGTGTTTCAACCGCTGCCCGTTGACCTTGAATGGCTTGTCTGGGTCTTGGCCTACAATCTCCACCGCACCGTGAGGGTATATGGTTTTCACCGTGAATGGCCCCGACCATCTAGACTTGAGCTTCCTCAAAAAAAGACAAAGTCGTGAGTTGAACAACAAAACGGCTTGTCCCAGCTCAAACATCCTATCAATGATTTTCCGATCATGCCATCTTTTCACCTTCTCTTTGTACAATTTTGAATTCTCATAAGCTTGCAGTCTAAATTCATCGAGTTCGTTTAATTGGAGAAGTCTCTTCTCCCCTGCAGCTTTGAGGTCAAAATTTAACTTTTTGATGGCCCAGTATGCTTTGTGCTCGAATTCCATAGGAAAATGACAAGATTTACCATAGACCAACTGATACGGGGATATCCCAAGAGGTGTCTTGTATGCCGTTCTATAAGCCCAAACTGCATCATCTAGCTTTAAGGATCAATCCTTCCTAGTGGGGTTGACAATTTTCTCCGGAATTTGCTTGACTTCTCGATTGGAGACTTCAGCTTGGCCATTAGTTTGGGGATGATAGGCTGTGGCAACTCGATGATTCACCCCATACTTAGCAAAAAGAGTTGTGAACTGTCTGTTATAGAAGTGACTGCCTTCATCACTAATGATCGCCCTCGGTGTCTCGAACCTTGTGAAAATATTTTTCTGTAGAAACTTCAAGACCACCTTGGCGTTATTTATTGGCAAAGCCGCTACCTCAACCCACTTGGAGACATAATCAACTGCCAACAAAATGTATAGATTGCCACAAGACGAGATGAATGGTCCCATGAAGTCAATACCCCAAACATCAAAAAATTTAACTTCTAGAATCATGTTTAAAGGCATTTCATTCCTCTTTAAGATATTTCCTACCCTTTGACATCTATCACATTTTTGCACAAATTGGTAGGCGTCCTTGAATAGAGTTGGCCAATAAAATCTCGTTTGAAGCACCTTAGCCGCTGTCCTCTCACCTCCATAATGTCCCCCGTACACTAATGCATGACAATCATGTAATATGCTCTCTATCTCGCTGTAAGGGATACATCGCCTGATCATTCTGTCTGCACATTGCTTGAAAAGATATGGCTCATCCCACATGTACCATTTGACATCGTGCAGAAATTTTTTCTTTTGAGGCCTTGACAACTCAGGAGGTAGGATGATGCTAACCAAGTAATTTGCAAAGTCAGCAAACCATGGGACTTCGTCTTGGACCATAAAAAGTTGTTCATCCAGGAAAGACTCATTAATCAAAACTCTATCATCCTTGTCTTGCCCCGGATTCTCTAATCGTGACAAGTGGTCCGCCACCTTATTCTCGGTACTCTTCCTATCCTTGATCTCCAAGTCAAACTCCTGTAAGAGTAGAATCCATCGAATCAATCGGGGTTTGGCATCCTTTTTGGCGATTAAATACCAAATGGCAGCATGATCCGTAAACACCACTACTTTTGTGCCAATCAAAATATGAGCGAAACTTGTCGAAGGCATATACCACAGCTAGTAACTTCTTCTCAGTAGTTGTGTAGTTAAGTTGTGCATCTGTCAAGGTCTTTCTAGCATAATAAATGACATGAAACATCTTCTCCTTGCACTGCCCCAAAACAACCCCTACTGCAAAGTCACTAGCATCACACATCAATTAAAACGGTAATGACCAATCTGGAGCCGTGATGATAGGTGTTATCGTCAACTTTCTCTTCAAATGCTCAAATGATGCCAAACAATCCTCGTCGAATTTAAAAGGAACATTCTTCTCCAATAAACTGCATAAAGGCTTTGTAATCTTGGAGAAGTCCTTTATAAATCGACAGTAGAACCTCGCATGTCCAAGAAAATTGCGGACCCCCTTCACTAAATACGGTGGCGATAAGCTCTCTATTGTTTCCAACTTTGTCTTGTCGACCTCCAATCCCTTTCCTGAAACCTTGTGCCGAAGAATGATCCCTTCTTGTGCCATGAAATGGCACTTCTCCCATTGAGCACCAAGTTTGTCTCTACACACCGTTTCAAAACCATGACTACGTTCTCCAAGCAAATATCAAATGAGTCCCTAAAAACTGAGAAGTCGTCCATGAAGACCTCCATGTTCTGTTCTACCATGTCGGAGAAAATGGCCATCATACACCTCTGAAAGGTAGCCGGTGCATTGCATAGACCAAATGACATCCTTCTGAAAGCAAATGTTCCGTAGGGACAAGTGAAGGTTGTCTTCTCTGATCTTTAGGAGCAATGACTATCTGGTTATATCCCGAGTATCCATCTAGGAGGCAATAATACTCATGACAAGCCAACCTATCCAGCATCTGATCAATAAATGGGAGAGGGAAGTGATCTTTTCTAGTTGCTTTGTTGAGCTTTCAGTAATACATGCACACTCTCCATCCAGTTACTGTTCTAGTGGGGATCAACTCTTTGTTCTCATTTGCTACCACAGTCATTCCTCCTTTCTTGGGTACACACTGCACTGGACTCACCCACGAGCTATCTGAAATGGGGGCCAGCATCCAACCATTTCAGAATCTTCTTCTTAACCACTTTTTTCATAATTGGGTTGAGTCTTCTCTGCTGTTCAACTGTAGGCCTGCTATCATCTTCAAGAAGAACCTTATGCATGCAAAAGGAAAGGCTTATCCCCTTGATATCAGCAATGGTCCACCCAATTGCAGTTTTGAATTCCCTTAGCACCCTCAATAGCTTACTTTCCTAAAATGATGTTAGCGCATATGCAATTATAACAGGCAAAGTATAAGAATCACCCAAAAATGCATACCTGAGGTGATTAGGAATAGGTTTGAGTTCAAGTGTAGGAGGTATCTCAAGAGATGGTTTTAAATGCTTAGATGACTCGCCTGTGTGCTCTAGAGGTTCCACATGACTTTTAAACTTGCTCACCCGTGTCATTGTATCCAGAATCTATACATATTCAACCACCTCTAGGTCATCAATGCCAAAGTCCCCTATCAGTGCACTCTCCAAAGGGTAAATGTTCATCACATGTGTTAGCTCTTCATTCACAACCCTATCAACCACATCCATTCGGAAGCATTCCTCTTCATCTGTAGGAAATTTCATAGCCTTAAACACGTTGAAAGTGACTTCTTGATCTTGAACTCTCATAGTAAGCTCTCCTTTTTGCACATCAATGAGAGTTCTCCCAGTGGCTAAGAAAGGTCTTCCCAGAATGATAGAAATGTCCTTGTCTTCTTCATAGTCAAGGATAATGAAATCGGCGGGAAATATAAACTTGTCCACCTTCACAAGGATGTCCTCCACAATACCTCTCGGATAAGTAATGGATCTATCGGCAAGCTGAAGAGAAATATTTGTCGATTTTGGAGCCGGCAAACCCAATTATGTGTAAACCGATAATGGCATGAGGTTGATGCTAGCTCCTAAATCACACAAACATTTGTTAAATGACAAGCCTCCAATAGAACACAAGATAGTAAAATTGCCAGGATCCTTTAGTTTGGGAGGTAGCTTCCTTTGTAACATCACACTACATTCCTCAGTCAAGGCCACTGTCTCAAAATCTTCTAATTTCTTCTTTTTAGACAGATTCCCGTTCATGAATTTTGCATAGCTCGGCATCTGTTCTAAAGCCTCTGCGAATGGGATATTGATTTGCAGCTTTTAGAATACCTCAAGGAACTTGGCAAATTGCTTGTCCAATTTATGCTTTTGGAGCCTTTGTGGATAAGGGACGGGTGGATACACTATTGGTGGTGGAACAGATGATTGCTCTACTGTCTCCTTCTGTTCTGCATCAGACCCTTGCTTGCCATCCTCTTCCTTTGAAAAATATGTAGAATTTTTTTCTGGGGATGGGCGCGCCCACGCCGTTTCCCTTTGTTCTTGGGGCGCGGTCGCGCTAGGCTCTGGAGCTGCAGTCTTCTTTCCACTCCTAAGTGTGATGGCCTGACATTGCTCTTTCCCTTCTCTTCTTGGGTTAGCTTCCGTGTTGCTAAGTAGAGTCCCCTGTGGTCTATTAGTAAGCATGCTAGCCATTTGGCCCATTTGATTCTCTAAATTCTTAATAGCCACAGCTTGGCTCTTTATCATCACCTCGGTGTTGGCCATGTACTTCAACATCATCTCCTCCATTTCTGATTTCTTTTCTAGCTGAGGAGTGGGAGCTTGTTGATGTTGTTGGTTCTGAAATCCCGGAGGGTATGAAGGTCTAGGAGCATGTTGTTGTTGATGGTTTTGGTTGTTGCTCCATGACAAGTTGGGGTGGTTTCTGTTATTGGGGTTGTAAGTGTTCTGATATTGGTTTGGTGGCCTTTGATAATTGCTCACAAACTGCACTGACTTGGGATTGATAGCACATTGATCTGTAGGATGTGCCCCCGCACAAAGCTCACAAACATAGGCTACTTGTTGCACTTTTGACTCAGCAATGGAATTGATTTTCTTTGATATAGCCGATAAAGTCGTGATGGCATCAACTTCCAATACTCCTGCGACTTTCGGTTGACTCATTCTAGAAGAAGGCCATTGGTAATCATTTGATGCCATAGTCTCTAACAACTCATATGCCTCTTCATAACTCTTGGCCATGAATGCCCCTCCCTAAGCATCATCAATGCTAGACCGAGTTTGACTACCCAATCCATTGTAAAATGTGTTTATCTCCATCCATTAAGGCATCCCATGATGAGGGCACTTCCTTATCATTTCCTTGTATCTCCCAAGCTTCATATAAGGACTCCCCATGTTATTGCTCAGATGTAGAAAGAGCACTTCGCATCTTTGCGGTCTTTGCAGGTGGGTAGAATTTTGCTAAGAATTTTTGTGTCAAGTCGTCCCAAGTAGTAATAGACGCCGGTGGTAGCGAGTGAAGCCAACTCCTTGCCTTGTCTCTCAATGTGAAAGGAAAGAGTCTAAGTCTCACTGCATCATCCGACACTCCATTAAACTTGAAGGTGTCACATATCTCAATGAAGCTCAATAGATGCTCATTCGGGTCATCATTAACCATACCCCCAAACTAAACCGAGTTTTGCACCATTTGTATTGTTCCCGGTTTAATTTCAAAGGAATTGGCGGCTATTGTTGGCCTTGTGATGCTCGACTGTAACTCATGGATACGCGGCGTTGCATAATCCCTTAGTGCTTTATTTTCTTCTGCCACCATAATTAACGGTGCCTCAATCTCCTCTTGAATGCTAGTGGTCTCCTTACTCAATCTCCAAACCCTTCTGTTGATGTTGTCTTTTCTAGGCACCAAAGTAGATTTCTTAGACCGAGTTTGCATACACTAGTCAATAGTGCCTGAAACAAAAGAAAAATGAAGATAGAAATGAGATAAGATATGATTTGTTTAACTAAGACCAATTTAATTTAAACTAATGACGAAAGTAATAAAAACAATCGCTAATTCCCCGGCAACGACGCCAAAAACTTGTTGACTTGTTTGGGTATTAATCAAAACAATCACACACACGCAAGTGCACGTGGTCCACAAGTACTATAGAGTAAGAAAAGTATCGTTCCCACGGAGAATAATGAATGCCTCTAATCTAACATGCAATAGTTTTGTAACTATTTCGGTCTACTTAAACAGATGATCAAATTGTGATTTATCTAACAATGTTTATTATCAATTGACAACTAATTAACAATCAAATAAAGAAGATATGGGATTATAACTTCACTTAATGTGTCACTCAAGTTGATACACTTCCTGTTAAGCTCAATTGATTACTTCGGATTGTTACTCGAGAACACAAAAACAAAACATAGCCATCTCTCGATATACCATGTTCATATCACATACAATCTACAAATGATAGAATGATTGTGAACACCCAAATTTAATAAACCACTATATTTCTATGTGACTTAACATTAATAAGGGTTTAAGCACAAGTTCTCAAATGACTACAAGTGGTGCTTTGGTATATGTCTATCCGAAGCACAAATTATGGAGTCTAACACCATGTAGAATCATAAACACAAGCTAATATGGTCAAATCTGAATTCATAATTCATTTCTCAATTTCATATGAGTTATTCCGGTAATTGGTGATCAAGCAATTAGACAATCAAAGTAAACCACATTAGACAATCCATACATAATCAATTAAAACTCAGCAAGGAAGCATAACAATCTGAATTAAGCACTAAGATCCATTAAAATCCCACAATAGAAATTAGTTCATAAGTAAATCAATATCCATCATCCAAACTTGTTCATACATTTGAAAACCAAAAATGAAAATAAAGAGAAGCTAAGGAATGAGAGATGCAAATCTGATTTCTCCTTTTCAAATCTGAACCTTCAATGTAGAACAAATCCTTCAAAACATCCAAATCTAGCCCTAATCTATGTAGATCTACTAAGGACAAGAGAGAAAGACAAAATGTAGAAGAGGAGGCTACATCCTCTCTATATTTCTCAAAACCCCTAAAATAGTAATAATAACGTTCAATGATAATATCTCAACCTCCAAATACACCCTTATAGAGAAAACATTCAATTCAGAACTTTTAATGAAAAGTCAACTCTGGTCAAACCGGCCAGGCACGGTCGCGCTGCCCCTCAGCACAAATGGGGCGCAGGCGAGCTGCCTGCTGGTGAGGACTTCTCCTAGCGCGGGAGCGCTGCTTTTGTGCTCTACCAGGGCACGGCCGCGCTGCCCTGGATTTTTGCAGACTACTGCTGCTGCTTCTTTGCTGCTATTTTCCCACATCTTCTCCTACCTTTATCACCTACACTCCATCACAAGCCATATGCACCTACTCGAGCCAGTTTCATGTCCATTCCATCCACGATGCAGCCAGGCTAGTTTCCAAACATGCATTCTACAAAACAAAGATAAAAAGCATGAAAAGTAACTAAAACATGTGAGATTAAGCCTCAGTTATGGTAAGTTGATATTCAATAAGTAGGTATAAAACCTACTTATCAAACTACTATCATTACAGGAAGTCCTATTGACAGGCAAGTAAAACTCCATTAGGTATTCCTTAGCGAGCCACGTTCAGTGAACTTATTCTCCAATAAGTACCTACATATTTGCTTTAGTGTCTCCACACAAATGATCATAAGATCAATCATTCTCATCCAATGAGCAAGCAACGTATATACCAATCTATCCGAATTCACTAATTCCCTTTTTAATAATCCAATGATTGGGAACTATTTTAGTTTTAAGCTATCTAAGAATTTAGATCTGTTACACCCCCAAATTTGGGTACTTCAATTCCACGGGATTTGGTGTTCACTGTACAAATATCATCTATCTATCTACCCATAATAAATGCAAATCTTGCAATAGATAGAAATAAATCCTCCCCTTATGGGGTTACAACATCTGAATAATAAATACAATCCCAGGTCATACTAACCTTAAACATCTGTGTGGAACATAAACAAATAAATAAGTCTTACACAATTTTAACATAAGTCTGAAACATAAACATATAAAAATAAACAACAAGTCTTCATCACTTGTTGACCTTGCCCTTGCCTTTGCTAGTAGAAGGCTCGTCGGACCTTTCGTTCGTAACTGCAATGTTATTATTACGCAAGAGTGAGCACGATTGCCCACAAGTATAATAATACAACAACAATATAATAACATGCGAGTGAATCAAAGACATCTGAATAAAGAAACTCAACTTTTGACTCAAGAATGAATAACAGGAATCAAAAGAACGTCTAAGGGTCATAAGACATTGAACTATGTCTTAGGTTGTAAAGTTTTTATGCTTTAAACCTTTAACAGTCATAAGACTATGGACTCTACTTCTCGTACTTAGGGGGATCAGCCCTTAGTACCATACTGTGCACAATATCTCAACGCTAAAGTGTAAATAATCTCCTTTTACAGGGTTGTTCATCTCAGTTTTGACATCAGAGTCCGCACCAAAGAAAGTTTGATTTGGATAAGCTCAATAAGTATTCTAGAATTTAGAACGTTCATCAACTATGGACTAGCCGAATCAATAAGGGTTCACTAGTCCTATAAGGTTCAACAATAACATCGATATTCAACTTGAATAATAAATCTCAAGAGTATACAATCGAATAAGTATTGTATAACTGAATCATGTTTTTAAAAGAGTTACAATATCTAATATGAATTTCAAACTAGAACAATTAAGAACACGAGCTTACTCGATATAGAAACACAAGTCTAAGACTTAATAAATGAATAAATTAGAATTTAGGAAACTTGCTAAATCAATAAGTTAGGGATAGGATACTTGCCTCTTGCACAAGCTACAAATATAATTACAATTCACTTCCTCAACGTCCTACACATTACATTATGTATACGACATCGATTAGTTTTCATAACTACCATGTTTAACTGTTGAACTATTCACTTAAGTTCGACTTACAACTTGGTTTATAATATTACTCAATGGCTAACCACATAACATGAATGTAAACTCACAACATGCATATCACACATGTATAGCCCTTTAAACAATCATAATCAAGTTTTACAATTACGATATTCAAGTTCGCTCTTAGTTCGTTAACTTGAACTTTCACATTATCTTATACATGTCAATAACTTAGTTTATTAATCATGAACTTCAAATCATATAATATTCATGTATGTAACTTAGAACAACATCTTTTATTATCGAGGGCACTACACTTGTGTGCGTGAATGTCCGAAGCCCTCCGATTGCCTCCGGATACGCATTAGTCACAAAGATGTCCATTTTTACCCATTTTAACGATTTCAAATTGAAAACCTTAAAGAATGAAAGTTGTAGGTCTACTCGTTATCTTTCCGAATCATCTTGAATCGCCTTAATCGGAGTTTGTATGAAAAAAATTATGCTTATTTTACTACAGGAGGTCAAAACAGTCTCGAAAATAAATAAAAAACTCTCGGACAGCCCCTATACCCGCTGGGGCAGGTCTTTATGCCCATGAACACCCGCTAGGGTGGGGGCCCCTGCTGGTGCACTCCCTGATTCGCGATTTTGACAGTTCGTTGGCCCAATTACTCTAATTAAATGCAAATTAAACTCACACAAGCGATTTCTATGAAGTATGAACTTCATAGAAATATCATACAATATTACTAACATGTTTTTAACATCTTAAATCATGCAATTACTTGAATCAAATCATTAAATTTCACCGCCCTTGGTGTTCTTGACAGTTTTGAAGAAAAACATGAAATTTGACGTCACGGATTTGTTAAAACTCTGAATCCGTCCGTTCAAAGTTTGTTTTCTTTGTTTTAACATGTATTATCATAATCTACTATCAAATTTAAGTTAAAAAAATCATTCATGGCTAAAAAATTGTACGTAAGGGCCGTATGGGCCATATATAGAACTTCTATACTCTATAACTTTCGAAAACCCAATTCAAACAAAATTCTATGGTGTGATTACTGAAAGTTATGCATATATGGTATATAATATGTTATTAACAATTAGTAACACCTATAAGGTCATATGATTAACAATCATTGACATAAAATATTTAATTTGCACGTAAGGCCATATATATAACTTTTCTACTCTGTGACTTTTGAATTCCAAATTAAAGCATACCTTCATGGATTTGATTGTTTTAAACATACATATGTTATAGAAAGTATGTTATGAACATCAATTAACATGTATATGATCATAACTCAAGTAATTAACACCAATTTTATTCACAAAGAACTCAAGTTGGCTTTTTCATGGAAGAAATATATATATACGTAAATATAAAGGTTGAATCAAGAGGTTACCCTTGCTAACTCTGTGAAGATGATGTACTTTAATTCTTTAATTTTTATTTTCCTCATAATTTCTCTCTCAGATTCTCTCTAGCCTTTCTCTGAAGAAAATAATAGTAATACGTATATGATATAAGATATAAGCTATAAGGTCTAATATGCATATACGTATATAATAGTAGTGGAGTCATGGGTCGTCAGTTAATCCTATAATGGGTTAACTGACCCCAACCCCCAATAAGGCTTTGTTTGTTTGTCCCTAATTCCTCCTTTCCATTTAATTTAATTAAAGCTTTTATTGTATAGTTAATATCACACCCAATTTAATCAAATAATGTTATTTAAATCAATTAAATAAAATGGCATAAATCCACATTAAATCACATAGTCCCATAATTAAAATTATCATTTATTAATTATATCAAACCATTAAATTTCTAATTAATTATTAAATTAATTAGAACAAATTATGTTTATTAATTAATATATTAATCAAATAAGCTCAATTAAATGCATCATTGAATATAAAAATTTCTCCACATTAATTTAATCAATGCAACACATATAATTAAATTAATCTACCACAAATTCATCAATTAATTAGTTAATTCAATAATTAAATCATCAAAAAATATTTATTTAATTCAATAAATATTCAAATTAAATTACAAAATCTCGTTTGTCACATCTTTCCCCCTTAAAAGGATTCTGTCCCTAGAATCACGGTTCAATTAAAAATTTCTTCCCATTACATTCTCCCCCCTTACAAAGATTCTGTCCCCAGAATCGCTACACATAATTTAAGTACATAAATGTGGATAATTCTTTATCATATGCTCTTCAAGTTCCCACGAGCTTCTTCAGCATTGTGGTTTCCTCCAAATTACCTTAACAGAAGGTATAACTTTGTTTCTGAGGACTTGTTCTTTCCTGTCAACGATCTGAACAGGAATTTCTTCATAGGATAAGTCTTTCTCAAAATGTAGGGGTTCATATTCAATCACATGCTTATAATCGGGTTTGTAGGGGCGTAAAGCTGAAATATGGAAAACGTTGTGGATATTCTCTAGCGCCGGAGGTAAGGCTACCTCATACGCAACTTCTCCAATCCTTCGCAGTACCTCGAAGGGTCCAATGAACTTCGGGCTCAATTTCCCCTTCTTACCGAATCTGATCTTTCCCTTCCAGGTAGAGACTTTCAAAAATACAAAGCTACCCGATTCAAACTTAACATTTTTACGGTATGGATCGGCATATTTCTTTTGCCTATCCTGAGCTGCTACCAGTCTTGTTCTGATTACCCTGACTATCTCTGTTGTCTGCTGTACCAGTTCTGGACCTAGTAGTTGTCTCTCGCCAACTTGATCCCAATATAGCGGGATTCTGCATTTTCTTCCGTACAACGCTTTGTAAGGCGGCATGCCAATACTAGCATGGTAACTATTGCTGTAACCGAATTCCACAAGTGGTAGGTGGTCATCCCAGTTGCCTTTGAAATCCATAATGCATGCTCTCAGCATATCTTCCAATGTCTGGATCGTTCTTTCGCTCTGCCCGTCTGTCTGTGGGTGATAAGCCGTACTCATTCTCAACTGTGTCCCCATGCATTCCTGTAGTCGTTTCTAGAAGTTCGATGTAAAACGCGGATCTCTGTCGAAAACTATTGACACCGGAACTCTGTACCTCGAAATAATCTCTTTCACATATAACCTTGCCAACTGGTCTAAGTTGAATCTAATTTTGATCGGAAGGAAGTGTGCGGATTTCGTCAGTCGATCAACGATAACCCATACTGCGTCGTAGCCTTTCTGAGTCGTCGGAAGGCCGACCACGAAATCCATCGTAATGTGTTCCCATTTCCATTCTGGGATTTTCAGGGGTTGTAGCAAACCACTCGGCCTCTGATGTTCTGCTTCTACTTTCTGACAAGTCAGACACTTTGCAACATACTCAGCAACATCTCGTTTTAAATTTAGCCACCAGAAATGTTGTCAAAGATCCTGGTACATCTTGGTACTACCGAGGTGAATCGAATACCGTGAGCTATGAGCCTCGCTCAAAATGTCCTCCTTAATCTTTGGCACTGACGATACCCACACTCTGTTCTCAAATCTCAGTAGTCCCTCACTGTCTATCTTGAATCTTGGTTCGGTTCCTTCAGATATCTTTTTCTTCACCTTCTCACATTCTTCGTCCTGAAGTTGAGCTTCCTTAACTTTGTCCAATAGGGTTGTACCGGCTTGCATCTGAAACAACTTCTCATCAGTCTCCATTGGATACTTCACTTCCAATTCCAGCTTTTCCATTGCTGAAATTAGGTCCTCCTGAGTAGTCAACATCATTAATTTCTCCCGACCCTGTCTGCTTAAGGCGTCGGCAACCACATTAGCCCTTCCCGGATGGTATAAGATTTCACAGTCATAGTCCTTAATTAACTCCAGCCACCTTCTCTGGCGCATATTCAAGTCCTTCTGTGTACAAATATATTTCAGACTCTTGTGGTCTGTATATGTTTCACACTTCTCCCTATAGAGATAGTGTCTCCAAATTTTCAAAGCAAATACCACTGCAGCTAACTCCAAGTCATGGGTCGGATACCCCTTCTCATAGTCTTTCAATTGTTCGTGACGCATACGCAATGACCCTGTCGTTTTGTATAAGCACACAGCCAAGTCCTTTATGCGACGCATCACTATAAACCACAAAATTTCCTATGTCGTCCGGAAGGGATAACACAGGTGCTGAACTAAATCTCCTCTTAAGCTCTTGGAAGCTTTCCTCACACTTCTCCGTCCAAACGAATTTCACCGATTTTCTAGTCAAATTCGTCAGCGGAGTTGCGATCTTGGAAAAGTCCTGAATGAATCTTCTATAATAACCCGCCAATCCAAGAAAACTCCTCACTTCCGACGGTGTTTTCGGCTGATCCCAGTTCATCACAGCTTCGACTTTAGAGGGATCTACCAAAATTCCGTCCTTGTCGATCACATGTCCAAGAAATTGCACTCTTTCAATCCAGAATTCACATTTTGAAAATTTGGCGTACAACTTCTCTCTTCTCAACGCCTCTAATGTTAACTTCAGATGTTCTACATGTTCTTCCTTGGTCTTCGAGTATACCAAAATGTCGTCAATAAAGACCACCACGAATTTGTCCAAAAATGGCTTGAACACTCCATTCATTAAGCCCATGAATGCTGCAGGAGCATTCGTTAGACCAAATAACATTACCAAAAATTCGTAGTGACCATATCGAGTCCTAAATGCTGTCTTCGGAACATCCTCTGGCCTCACCTTCAATGATGATAGCCACTTCTCAAGTCTATCTTTGAAAAGTACCTTGCTCCCTTTAATTGGTCAAACAGATCGTCGATCCTCGGTAATGGATATTTATTCTTAATTGTGACCTTATTCAGTTCCCTGTAATCGATGCAAAGCCGCATCGTCCCGTCCTTCTTCTTCACAAACAACATCGGCGCTCCCCATGGCGATATGCTCGGTTGGATGTACTTCTTGTCCAGTAACTCTTGTAGTTGTACCATTAACTCTTTCATCTCTACCGGAGCCATCCGGTATGGTGCCTTCGATATTGGGGCCGTCCCTGGCGCCAAATCGATCACAAACTCAACCTCTCTGTCTGGCAGAAGTCCTGGCAGATCATCCAGAAATACGTCTATGAAGTCCCTCACGACTGGTATATCTTCCACTTTCGGGTTTTCTTTACGACTATCGACTATGTAGGCTAAATATCCTACACAGCATTGTCTTAACAACTTCCTAGCCTGCATCATCGTCAGACAACTCGCTTGTCTAGGTGATTTTCTGCCATAAAACACAACCTTTGATGGGGTCATAAAGTTGATACACTTCCTCTGGCAATCAATTACAGCCCCATAATTGACTAGCCAATCCATTCCCATAATAACATCGAATTCCCCAAGCCTAATCGGGATAAGATCTACGTTCATAATGTTAACCTTAATATCCACCCTACAGTTCTTGTGTACGTACTTAACAGGGATCACTTCTCTATTCGCAATTTCTATGTTCATGGGGTATTCTAACTCGTCCATAGGAAGTTCTAAGTTCTTAGCAAAGTCATCGGATATAAATGAACAAGTAGCACCCAAATCAAATAGTACATAAGCATTAACTTTATTGATCAGAATGATACCTGACACCACATCGCGAGACTGCACAGCATCCTGCACTGTCATGTTGAAGGTCCTGGCGGTCGGTCGATTGGTTGCGGTTGGTCCCGTGATAGTTAGAGCACTTCCACCGCTATTTCCCATGTTCCCTCCTGATCCTGCCCCTCCAGATCCCTTCTTGGGACATTCCCTTGCCAGATGGTCCTTTGAGCCGCAAGTGAAGCAAGCGCCCTTCTTTGGGTTCGGACAGTTAGGTGATATGTGGTCTTCCTGACCACAATTGTAGCATACTTGTTTTCCTTTCATACAGACCCCCAGGTGAGCCTTTCCGCAGGTCGAACAAGCTTCGTTCCTCTTCTTCTGACCTCCTTGCTGATTCCCGGTTGATGAGTTATCATTCCACCTCCTCTTCTGATTGTTACTTCCCCCCGTGTTGCTACCACTAGCCTTGTTAACTCCTTCACCTTCACTCTTCTTCTTTTTCTGATCTTGGTTATACTTTGTAACAACGTCACTCCCGCCTTCAGCGAGAATGGCCTTCTCCAACACCCCAGCAAAAGTGTTCAATTGAAACATTGATACTTTGCTATACAACCAGGGCTTCAGGCCCTGTTCAAACCTCCTTGCCTTCCTCTGATCGGTGTGCACTTGATACGTGGCAAACCTAGCGAACTCATTAAATTTTGTCGCATATTCTGGTACGGACATATTCCCCTATTTCAGCTCCAGGAACTGAACCTCTATTTGATTCTGCGAGCTAGTCGGAAAGTACATCTCGAAGAACATCTCTTTGAACCTCTCCCAGGTAATCACACCTTCTCCTCCCCAGACCTTATTCGCTTACCACCAATAACTAGCTTCGAATTTCAGCATGAACGTTGCATAGGTGATTTTTTGGTCTTCTCTGACTCTGGCGACGTCGAAAACTTTCTCCATCTCTATCACCCAGGTTTGAGCTTCTATCGGGTTCATGGTGCCTTTAAACTTTGGCGGTCCCATCGCCTTGAAGTCCTTGAACGTTGTGTTCGGTGGAGCTTGAGGTTGATTGTTAAGCGCTCTAGCAAGTAAGTTCGCCAACTGCTAAACGGGGTTAGCATTGGCGTCGTTGTTGTTGTTCGTTGACCCTTCTTGGGCCTGTTGACGGTTAGGTCGTCTCCTTGGCAGCATTTTTTGTTAAGAAATACGCTTATTAGATCTTTATTCAATTCTCTAAATATCCAAGGCTTAACTTAAATATTTAGACACAATCAGTCAACACATTATCTCAAATAAACTCTGATATTTTATTAAATCAAAAGTTTTAACATAACACGATAGCATCACTGCTATTTGCATCAACTATCCTGAGATAAAGAATCTACAGAATTTAAAACATAAAATATTCCTCCGTTTATAACACATTGGAATTTACATTATTAACTACCAGAAAGGTTTCACAAAATCAAATGCTCCTATCACTACCTATTAAGGCGATGATTGCCACGCTCTTCTTCCATAATCCGGGACATCGTCCTGCGATCTAGCATGTATGACGGTAGTCCTTCGAACTGAATTGGGTACCTCATAACCCAATCTTGGGCTTCATCAATTGCATACTAAAGTGTAGAGTGCGTCTCCTCAAGCTTGGCCTTCTACGCCCGACAGTTGTCTTCTGCGAGATCTGCTCGTCGTGATTCCCTTACCCAGGCCTCCTCTGTTATAGCCAGCCTTGTTGATTTCTCTTTCAGTTCATTCTTCAACTCCTCTATTTCCTCTGACTTCTGCTCGGTTTGGCCTTTCTCGTGAACCAAATCCCACTCTACATTTCCCAGATGTGTGTGAAGAGCCTCAACCTCTCCATCCCTTTGCTCAATGGTAGACTGTTGAGTAACCGATCGTTCCCTCAGCTCCTGAACAGTCTCCCTCAGCTCCTAAACAGAATCACGTAACTCTATGTTATGGTCATACAGCTCGTCATACATCTCGGCACTGATAGAGCTCGGCGGGAACTCTTCAGGGTCTTCTTCCTCCTCTTCGGCTGCCTCAGCCTGAACCTCAATCTCCTCAGGGTCTTCATCAGAGTCCTCCTCTGAATCAGACACCGGCACATACTTCTGACCAATGACTGTGATCAAGGGTGATGACTTTCGTCGGACTAACTGCTCCCAGACTACGTGGATATCTCGGGGCTCCTCCTCTCTAGCCTCTAGGGGTACAAGGTCCCTAGACTGACTAGGTTCTCCAGCATCTGTCATCCTGACAAGTAGAATTTTAAGTCTTAGTTATTACGTGATGCTAATCGGTACTCAAGTATATAAGTATAAGCACATAGCACATAAGATAGGTTATTATCTTTCTTAGAACTCGATAAGAGTTATCATTACTATGTTCTCGATCTCTAAAAGGCTACTATCCTAAGGTTTTCCCCCACCTAAGGTTCATAACCTATAGCTTTGATACCAACATATGACACCCCCAAATCCGGGTACTTCAATTCCACGGGATTCGGTGTTCACTGTACAAATATCATCTATCTATCTACCCATAATAAATGCAAACCATGCAATAGATAGAAATAAATCCTCCCCTTATGGGGTTACAACATCTGAATAATAAATACAATCCCAGGTCATACTAACCTTAAACATCTATGTGGAACATAAACAAATAAATAAGTCTTACACAACTTTAACATAAGTCTGAAACATAAACATATAAAAATAAACAACAAGTCTTCATCACTTGTTGACCTTGCCCATGCCTTTGCTAGTAGAAGGCTCGTCGGACCTTTCGTTCTTAACTTCAATGTTATTATTACGCAAGAGTGAGCACGATTGCCCACAAGTATAATAATACAACAACAATATAATAACATGCGAATGAATCAAAGACATCTGAATAAAGAAACTCAACTTTTGACTCAAGAATGAATAACAGGAATCAAAAGAACATCTAAGGGTCATAAGACCTTGAACTATGTCCTAGGTTGTAAAGTTTTTATGCTTTAAACCTTTAACAGTCATAAGACTATGGACTCTACTTCTCGTACTTAGGGGGACCAGCCCTTAGTACCATACTGTGCACAATATCTCAACGCTAAAGTATAAATAATCTCCTTTTACAGGGTACAGGGTTGTTCATCTCAGTTTTGACATCAGAGTCCGCACCAAAGGAAGTTTGGTTTGGATAAGCTCAATAAGTATTCTAGAATTTAGAACGTTCATCAACTATGGACTAGTCGAATTAATAAGGGTTCACTAGTCCTATAAGGTTCAACAATAACATCGATATTCAACTTAAATAATAAATCTCAAGAGTATACAATCGAATAAGTATTGTATAACTGAATCATGCTTTTAAAAGAGTTACAATATCTAATATAAATTTCGAACTAGAACAATTAAGAACACGAGCTTACTCGATATAGAAACACAAGTCTAAGACTTAATAAATGAATAAATTAGAATTTAGGAAACTTGCTAAATCAATAAGTTAGGGATAGGATACTTGCCTCTTGCACAAGCTACAAATATAATTACAATTCACTTCCTCAACGTCCTACACATTACATTATGTATACGACATCGATTAGTTTTCATAACTACCATGTTTAACTGTTGAACTATTCACTTAAGTTCGACTTACAACTTGGTTTATAATATTACTCAATGGCTAACCACATAACATGAATGTAAACTCACAACATGCATATCACACATGTATAGCCCTTTAAACAATCATAATCAAGTTTTACAATTACGATATTCAAGTTCGCACTTAGTTCGTTAACTTGAACTTTCACATTATCTTATACATGTCAATAACTTAGTTTATTAATCATGAACTTCAAATCATATAATATTCATGTATGTAACTTAGAACATCATCTTTTATTATCGAGAGCACTACACTTGTGTGCGTGCATGTCCGAAGCCCTCCGATTGCCTCCGAATATACATCAGTCACAATGATGGCCATTTTTAATTTCAAATTGAAAAACGTAAAGAATGAAAGTTGTAGGTCTACTCGTTATCTTTTCGAATCATCTTGAATCGCCTTAATCGGAGTTTGTATGAAAAAGTTGTGCTTATTTTACTACAGGAGGTCAAAATAGTCTCGAAAACCAAAAAAAAGCTCCCGGACAGCCCCTATACCTGCTGGGGCGGGTCTTTATGCCCATGAACACCCGCTGGGGCGAGGCCCCCTGCTGGTGCACTCCCTAGTTCACGATTTTGATAGTTCGTTGACCCAATTACTCCAATTAAATGCAAATTAAACTCAAACAGCGATTTCTATAAAGTACGAACTTCATAGAAACATCATACAATGTTACTAACATGTTTTTAACATCTTAAATCATGCAATTGCTCGAATCAAATCATTAAATTTCACCGTTCTTGGTGTTCTTGACGGTTTTGAAGAAAAATATAAAATTTAACGTCACGGATTTGTTATAACTCCGAATCCGTCCGTTCAAAATTTATTTTCTTTGTTTTAACATGTATTATCATAATCTACTGTCAAATTTAAGTTAAACAAATCATTCATGTCATAAAAATTGTACGTAAGGGCCGTATGGGCCATATATAGAACTTCTATACTCTATAACTTTCGAAAACCCAATTCAAACAAAATTCTATGGTGTGATTACTGAAAGTTATGCATATATGGCATATAATATGTTATTAACAATTGGTAACACCTATAAGGTCATATGATTAACAATCATCGACATAAAACATTTAATTTGTACGTAAGGCCATATATATAACTTTTCTACTCTGTGACTTTTGAATTCCAAATTAAAGCATACCTTCATGGATTTGATTGTTTTAAACATTCATATGTTATAGAAAGTATGTTATGAACATCAATTAACACGTATATGATCATAACTCAAGTAATTAACACCAATTTTATTCACAGAGAACTCAAGTTGGCTTTTTCATGAAAAAAAAATATATATATATATATATACGTAAATATAAAAGTTGAATCAAGAGGTTACCATTGCTAACTCTGTGAAGATGATGTACTTTAATTCTTCAATTTCTATTTTTCTCACAATTTCTCTCTCAGATTCTCTCTAGCCTTTCTCTGAAGAAAATAATAGTAATACGTATATGATATAAGATATAAGCTATAAGGTCTAATATGCATATACGTATATAATAGTAGTGGAGTCATGGGTCGTCAGTTAATCCTATAATGGGTTAACTAACCCCAACCCCCAATAAGGCTTTGTTTGTTTGTCCCTTATTCCTCCTTTCCATTTAATTGAATTAAAGCTTTTATTGTATAGTTAATATCACACCCAATTTAATCAAATAATGTTATTTAAATCAATTAAATAAAATGGCATAAATCCACATTAAATCACATAGTCCCATAATTAAAATTCTCATTTATTAATTATATCAAACCATTAAATCTCTAATTAATTATTAAATTAATTAGAATACATTATGCTTATTAATTAATATATTAATCAAATAAGCTCAATTAAATGCATCATTGAATATAAAAATTTCTCCACATTAATTTAATCAATGCAACACATATAATTAAATTAATCTACCACAAATTCATTAATTAATTAGTTAATTCAATAATTAAATCATCGAAAAATATTTATTTAATTCAATAAATATTCAAATTAAATTACAAAATCTCGTTCGTCACAAGATCTCATTAGCATGATCATCATCATGATTCTAAAACCATTGCTTAAAACTATGAGTTTATCACATATTATAAGAACAACACCATGTAGATAAATTAATACATTTAAATAAATAATTTTTTTTATTAATAAATGAATAAGATTGTTACAAAATATATGTTTTATCATCAAACATAATTGGCTTGTGTGCATACTACTTTCAGTTTGATCTTCTATTTTAATTCCTTGTACATCAAATTCTCATTTAAGGACTTTACAAAAGCTATTGATACACATATGCATTATCACATCATCATCAAATCAAAATAGTCAATTGTCCGAACAAATGGCTTGTTGCTCCATTTTGCACGAGAAAGAGAAGAAGAATAGGGAGAAAAATATAAGAAAGAAGAAAAATAGAGAGAGAAACTCTTCCAAATTAGATCTAAGTCTATTATTTTTCATCAAATCTTTCATCAAAGCATACTTAAGAGGTCTTTTGCAAGCTTGAGGATGAAAAAACCCTACTTTGAAGGTCCATTTCTCATCTCCATACCTGATACAATGTATTTTGTCGATTATTTTGCTTGGGCTTCATTTGTTTATGATTATTTCTTCATTTTTGGGCTCTTATAGCATCTTAAATTATTTCTAGTGGTGTTTGGATCCTATTTTGGGTTATGGGTAGTTAGAGAGGGTTTCTAATAATAGAAATCCTCCTAATTAACATATGAAGTTGTTTTAGTAGTTATTCGATTTTATTCTCGATTTAGCTTGTTTTGTCACTTATTGTGATTGAGCTTTATTTATTCGTCTCATTTTTAGGTTACCCAAATATCCTTACATTCTCTCTAGTGGTGTTTAGATCTTATTTTTGGTCACCGATGAATTCTCATAAATAGAATCTTCTTCTATTCGATTTAAGATATATTTTCAACTATATTTTGTTGTCGTTGTTTTTAGATCTATAGAATCTTAGGTCTATTGGTGTCAATCCCTAAATTCTAATTTCCCTTAATAGATCTTGTAGATATGTGATAGATTCTCGCGGCATCATTTATATTTTGGTTATATAAATATAATTAGCGATATAATTGGGATGCTATTGATATTTTGTTTGATTTTATGGATATAGGGCTTGCGGACACCTTTTCTTAAACTCTAAACCACGTTCACAGATCCTGATATTTTATTGGGTGTGATTACTGAAAGTAATATGCCCTCAAGCCAATCACATTGGATGTGATAAGCATTTACATTATAATCTTGTTCATTTATTAATAAGAGAATTTATATAATACAATAGGCGTTCTTTATCCATGTTAATTAGTTGAATTAATAAATGTGATAAACCTATAATTTTGGAGCAACGATTTTAGAATCATGATGTTGATCATGCTAATGAGATCTAAATTCTAGATAGCTCTAAAACTAAAATGTTCCTAATCTTAATGGATCACTAATGTGGGGTTACTGATTCCGGATAAATTAGTACATACTATACTTACTCTGTTGAAGAGGGTGATTGATCTCATAATCATTTGTGTGGAGACACTAAAGCAAGTATGTAGGTGCTTATTGAAGAATAAGTTCAGTGAATGTGATTCGCTTAAAGGAACCCTAATGGAGTTTTACTTGCCTGATAATAGGAGTTCCTATAATGATAGTTGTACAAGTGATATTTGGACTTGAGATCATCATAGTACCTTGTGTATTCTGAATTATACTTTTTCATATTCCTTAATACTTAAAAGTATGTTATAGGGTATGTTCGAGTATTATAAAGTATACATGGAGGTATGTGAATGATCAACAAATGATCTACCATTTCTAGTAAAGGGAGAAAATGTCTTATGCGATTCGATGAATGACAACTCAGAAATCTTTGGCCAAGGTGGAATGGAAATTAGAAAGGAATTTCTAATTTACATTAATCAGAGTTGTGCATTTTGAATCGAAATGCATATAATTAAATAAATAAGACTTGTTAGTAATTTCACGTCTTATGTTTAATCGGGACATTGCATGGTAGAAGGATTGAATTGTATGGTAACTATTCACGGAATAGATTCTTTGTATTCTTTATGATAATTTTGGTGATTAACGTTGAATTCATATTATCTGAATAATCATGATACATTATTTATAAGGTGTCACTCATGATGTAGAACAAATATTATTTATTTATATTTGAATTAAAAGAGTTTAATTCATTATAAATAATATTAGAATAGTTCTAATTTATTTATTCTACTACCGACTTAATATTGAACCTAAAGGGTCACATCACAAAAAGAAAAAATGTGATTTTAGAAGTGATTGACTTAATAATAATAAATTAAGTGTATTTAATTTATTAGTAGAATAAATTAAATAGCTTAAAATTTATAATTAAGTATTTAGAGAAATACTAATATTATAAATTAATAAGAGTAGTCATCTTATTATTATTATTATAATTATTATTAATATTTTTAATAAATTGACTAAATAATAATAATATGATATTTGGAGAAATACTAATATTTATAATTGGGTATTTGGAGAAATACTATATTATAAATAAATAAGAGGAGTCTTATTATTATTTTATTTAGTTCCTAAAAGATTGGGAATTAAATTAAAATCCTAACTTCTAAAAGGTTTAAGATTAAGGTTAGTCTATAAATGAAAGGAGTCTTATTGTGGGATAGACTAATGCAACTTGCATATCTCTTGTAAGCATTCTCAAAACCCTAAGTTGTTAGGATAGACAGAATTAGGGTTAGCCACCCGAGATCTAGTTGAATCTAAACATCACATCTTCAATCTATTCCTCTTGATAGATACCTCTTGGGCGTTGCATACTTTTGTGACGAACGTGTAATTCGTGGATTGGAGAGGTCGCGAAGGATCAAGGATTGGAATTTAAAGTCTTTATCAAATGTTGACACGCTTCAAAGGTATATTTTTATTCTTCCTCAATTAATGATATTATATAAGGCCATACATTGGGATTGCTGAAAATGTTAAACTGCTATTTTGCATGCTTCCGCTATTATTACAATAAAATTGTATGCTTTGATTATGTTTTCGCAATCCTACAATTACGAATTATGTGAGCCTAGGAATGAATTTAAGGCTCTTAAACTTCATGTTTAACGAGAATTGAAGGATATTTCCATGAACGTACATAACTATTGTAATTTTGGATTCAATAATTGTAAATGTAATTCGGGCCTTAAAACGATTTAGATGACTTTCATTCTAAAAAATTGGGTTTAAGACCCCTTTATAATGGAATTTATTATTTCAAGGTGCTTAGAATTATTGGATGACTTACATACCTGTGGGTATTGATTTCGTTTCCCGACACATGAAAAATGGGTTTGTACAAAAATTTATAAAGATCTTTTAAAATTAAATCAAATTAAGTTATTTGATTAACTTTAGGCTAAAATGAGATGTAATGAGAGTCTTGATTCCTATTTGACGAAGGATTTACAAACAATGTTTTTTCTAAATGAAAACTTAAATTTTTCATCAAATTTAAGAGGTTTTTCAAACTATAAAAACAAAATGTTTATCAAATTATTCGTAAATAGATTCAAAAAGACTCCTAAATTACTTTCAAGAATGATGCACTCACAAAAACTTTGACGACTTAGATGATTTAGGAGACGATACCCTAAACTATCTATTCGATTGGACTCTAGAAAACGATACTCTAAATTTCCTCCTTTCACCATGATTTAGACGCCATAGGAAACGATATCTTATGTTTTATAGTTTGTGATTCAATTTGACTTTAGAAGACGATACCCTACACGACTCATCTAGGCACAGAACACAATGCACACACTTTACGCTTCTCAAGGAAATTTATTTAAACTTTTAAGAAAAACATTAAAAAAAATGCTAACCGTGTTTCATAGAAGTCAGAGGGTGTCTAACACCTTTCACTCGCTTAAACAATCCCCTGAACTTTATGAATTATGGTCGCGGACCAATTTTATAGTCACACAATGGGCCATATTAATTATCAAAACCTCAAAATTGGGATGAGCTAGTACATCCATTTGAACATTTACCAACTAACGACTCTATTTAATTGACCCACTTTAAAATTAAACTTTTGAAATCCGGTCGACCTAAGTCATTTTTTTTTTCAAAATCACCCTTTAAACTCATGATCTTTAAAATGAAAGCAAAAATTCCGGCATCAACACTTATTTAATTTAATAATTTCAATCATTACCTATATTAACTTCTCCAAACTTTTATTTTTAATAACATACACTTAAAATAAGTGATAATCATTTTTTTTATAACAAACACTTTTTATTAATTTAATTTTTTTTTACCCAACACAACCTTTTTTAAAAAAAACCGATTATAAGCGGAATCAGTAATACTAATAACATTTTTTAAACGATCCCAAACATATTTTCAAACGATTTACAAGTCATTTTAAATTTGTTTGTTTTAAAATAAGTCATTGACAAACGGGCCTTGACCGACAATCCTATTCCTGGTTAAGAGAAGCTTTCTTTGAGGCAACTTCTTGGAAAATACTCTTTTGACCCCGTAGCAGCCAATCACCGCAACCTCTCCCTCTCTTCTTATATTCTTCCATTGATAATTGATGATTCAACTACAACTCTGATCTGTTCCAATTTACTGATTTTAAGGTCCGTTGACTCAAATTCTGTTTTGTTGATGTTTTTTTTTCATTAAAAAGATTGATTTTCTGTATCGATTTGTTTATGTGTAAATAAATTGAAGGGTTTTTACTATTCTTTTTTTTTCTATCGATCGTCGAGTTCGAAAATCGAGAGTGTAAATAAATTGAAGGGTTTCTGCTATTTGTTCTCAATTGATCATACAGATTAAGGGTACTTTTTTTTAGTTAAATTAATAAGACTTGCCGGGAGTTAAATTAGTAATTTATTTATTTATTGCTGAAATGCTTTATTGCTTTATATTCATTGGTCAATGTAGTTATTAGGATTTGAACTTGTTCAGGATAACAAAAATCTGAAGACAAACAGCAAAAGAAGAGGTGCTGAGAGTTAAGGTTGTGCTTGGGGTATACAAACATCATAACCCAGTACTGAGACACAGAATTCTAGATAAATATTGGATTCAATTTTATTTAATTTTTTCAATTTTGATGTGCATTTTCTGTGATTGGAAATGTATAGCAATTTTAAAGAGCAAGCAATAGGATACATAAAGCAAGCAGTTGAGCAAGATGAGGCGGGGAATTATCCCAAGGCTTTTTCACTTTATATGAATGGTTTAGAATACTTTAGGACCCATTTGAAGTACGAGAAGAACCCAAAGGTTAAGGAAGCTATTACCCAGAAATTTACAGATTATTTAAGGAGGGCCGAGGAGATTCGGGCAGTTATTGATAATGGAGGGACTACACCCACACCAAATGGAGATGCCGCTGTTGCAGCACGGCCAAAGACTAAACCAAAGAATGGTGAAGGGGGAGATGGGGAGGATTCCGAGCAGGCAAAGCTCAGATCTGGGCTTAATTCTGCAATTATCAGAGAGAAGCCAAATGTGAAGTGGAATGATGTTGCAGGTCTTGAAAGTGCTAAGCAGGCATTGCAGGAGGCTGTAATATTGCCGGTCAAATTTCCACAATTTTTCACTGGTTAGTGACTCGAGAACTGTATTTTCATTGTTACTAGTATGTTTTTTCTATTAAAAATTGATGATTTACAATTGGCAATTATGTTGAACAGACATTGACAGCTTAAGCTATGCAACTTGGTAGATAATTCAGCATATTAGCATAACATTATGTTCTTATGTCTGCAATAATTTGTTATTATGTATTTTATGTTGCTTTAGAGTTGGAATAGAAGTTAAGTAGAAAAGCACTTTTCTTTGTTAACTGTAATGCTAATGGAAAAAAAAGAAAAAAGAAGAAAGCATTGGATATATGTTGAATAGATAACTGCTTCAACTACTTAAAATTGGCCGTAGTTGAGCTGAGTACATGCGCCAGTGTTGAATATTACTTTAGTCTGAGATTATGTAATGCACACCTAGAAGAGGGGGTTGAATAGGTGCAAGTGAAAACCAATGCCAAATTAAAATTTTCTAGTTAAGTGAATCCAGTTGACTGGATAGATGAATGCAGTCGATTGCTTTATGCTGTAAACCTGACCAAACTTTAATTTATTTTATTTTTTGTATTTTTTGATATTAAATGATTCTATCCTGAGTGCACGGATCAGAATAACTTAACGAATGAATAACAGAAAAATAAAGAAAGTAAATAATGCAAAAACACAAGTTTATACTTGGTTCGGCCTACATTTAAGACCATGTATCAATTGATACCTAGTAGGTTTCCTTTGTTATTAATAAATCAGTTACAATATTTCAAACTCCATGTACAAATGAACTCACAAAACTTCTTGAGCACACATTTTTCTTGAGAAAACATCCTCCCTTGATCACCTCTGCTCCCTTGAGCACCACTGACCCACTTCTTGCTTGAACTCTCTTGGTACAATATTAAAAGAAACACCCCTGCTTCACTCCGAAGTCCCCTTTTAAAATATAAGATATTACAGATGAAAAGGGAGGTAGCCTGGTATATATAGACTTTAAAACCCAACGGGTATATTTTTGAAGATAAAAAAAACTGTCAAGGATAAAAAGATAAAAACAGTTTTCAGATTAGTTGCAACAAAGTTGATCTTTAGGATTTGGAAATCTGTTTTACAATAAGAACGAGTAAACTAAGATTTTCATTATATTAAAAAATCAGTTGTATCAAGTCTATATATATATATGTATATGGGTAATGATGCATAACATGTATTTGCTATGGATCCTTATAGGGCATACACCATCTATACCATTTAACGACCACTATTAGTATCGGACAGTAAAAAAAACATATATCATCGACTACTAATTGTAGTAGACGCTAATCAGAATAAGAGTTTGACTTTATTAACTAGGATTTATTAATTATCGTTTATTAACCAGGGTTTATGGTTATTAACCATGATTTAGGGTTTATTAACTGGGGTTTATGGTTATTAACTAGAGTTTATGATTTATTAACCAGGATTTATGGTTTATTAACTAGGGGGTAGGGTTTATTAAGCAGGGTTTAGAGTTTATTAACTAGAGGTTAATAAACCTTAAACCTTGTTCAAAAGGGGGTTAAGAAACCCTAAACCTTGACTAATAAACCCTAAATCCTGATTAATAAACCCTAAATTCTAGTTAATAATAGCAAACCTTTATTTTGATCGACGTCCGCTAGTATTAGTAGCATATGGTATGTGTTTTTTTACCGTCAACTACTAATAGTAGATGTCGTCAATTTTTAGTTTCTAATCTTGGCCGTTCCTTCTTGTTTTTAATGGTATAAATGGTGTATATATATATTTAGAGAGAGAGAGAGAGAGCATACACCATCTATACTATTGAAAACAAAAAAAATAAAAATGAATGGTCAAGATTAAAAACTAAAAATCGACGTCCGCTACTATTAGTAGCGGATTCGTTAAAAAAACACTTCATCCGCTACTATTAATAATAGTGGACTCTAATCAGAATAAAAGTTTGGTTAGAGTTTAGGTTTATGAATTAGGGTTTAGGGTTTATAAACTAGAGTTTATGGTTTATTAACCAATGTTTAGGGTTTATTAACTCATTTTTTAAGTTTAGGGTTTATTAACCTTATTAAACTGGGTTAATAAAAGCTAAACTCTGGTTAATAAATATTAAACCCTGGTTAATAAACCTTTTACTCTAGTTAATAAACCTTAAACTCTAGTTAATAAACCCTAGTTTATAAATCCAAACTCTTGTTAATAAATTCAAACCTTTATTCTGATTAGGGTCTGCTACTATTAGTAGCGGATGGTATGTGTTTTTTTACCGTATGCTATTAATAGTAACGGACGTCGATTTTTCAGTTTCTAATACTAGCCATTCCTTTTTGTTTTCATTGGTATATATGGTATACGCCCTATAAGGATTCATAACAAATACATGCATCATTACCCTATATATATATACATATAAGATCAGCCTTCGACTGAGGGTTAACTGCCTTTCCTTCGCCTATTCCCTCTTTCTCCGGTTGGGGATCTACTCCGGCTAAGAAAACTTGCTACCAGACTGAGAGTGGGATTTCATCTCCTGTTCTGAATAGCCAACTAGAGTGGGCAGTTGAGCAACGTTTAGCGCTTTCCGGGCTTGAGCACGAATCGACGACTATTGCTGTATAAGATACTGGTCTGTCGAACCCTTATCTTTTTGTCAAACAAGAAGAGAACCATTTCAGGCCCTAGAGGAACAACGTTGGAGAACAAAAACTGTACAGCAATTCATTTGAGGACAAGACAAAGATTCGGGTTTCGCGCAAAGAAAAGGTTTCGGGGAGACCTTCGCTTAACAGTGGAAGTTATGGAATTGTTGTTTCCTTACTATAGAATACTTATATGAATTCAGCAAAATAGAACCAAGGACTTGTTTCCAGCTCCGAGCAGGGTTCCTTATTTCTGTGAGTAGTGACCCAAAGTGGTTTCACGCTACCTGACAAGCGATCCAAAAAAAGAGACTTTACATGTATCTGATGGCTTTCCGTATTGATTTCATATAGTGATTGACGTCGACGGGACAGGATCGGCTTCCAAGGATGCTTTACGCTATATGATCCTTTAAATGAAGAGTTTGATGGGCTTTGCCACCTGTTTGCTATTCTTGTGCCAGCGGAGAATGCTTCCTTTTTTTGCCCAAATGCGTATGCCTTCCGCTGTATGCTCGAGCTTTTGTTCTTAACTACTTGCCTTCGGACAGCTGCCAGTTAGTTATCTTTCATCGTATAATGAAGTTTTTCCTCTTGAGCAAAGATCTTCGTCCTAACAAGGGGCTTCCGTTTAGTCGATAGCAATTCAGCAAAGAGACAAATGTGAAGTGAAGCCGTTGTTTCTGCCTCTCGCTAGATTGATTGAGCCTTCATTTCTATTTATATAGAGCGTGGGCTCTGTCCTATATCTATCTCAGTGGTAGATTCCCTGGTTGAACTAATAACATTCTTAATCATACAGATGGAATTGCTCGACAGGAAAGTCTTTCGGTTAAGGGATGAGACTCCCCCAACCCCTCCCTCCGAAGTGAATACTTCTCCTTACAACGACCTACAAACCCGAACATGTAAATAGTGTAAATAGTGAGTAACTATAAAAAGGTTCCAGGAGAGCGTAGTCAATACGCCTCGATATTGACAATCACACCATCATAATCAGAATGACTCAAATATATATATATATATATAAAAGATAGATTAGACATATTTTGATTTACCTAATATAAGAATCCCAATCTTTATGGAAAGTTTTGATACTCTGTTAAGGAGAAAGAAGATTAATATGCCCAGATCTTTTGAATCTTAAATTTGGAACTTAAAATCTGAATATCAGATTTTCTTTTAGAAATATCAGCTTTGTTATCCACAATCTTAGGTAACTAATTAAGGATAAAATCTGTTACAAATCTAATCCCAATATTATGGGAAGTTGTTTCATAGTAAAATTGTTTTAAAGGATAATAAGATAAGAGCCAAAACAGTTTTAGTTTGTGAAAAACTCTATTTATAATAAACTGATAATATAGGATAGATTTGATCAAAATCAGTTTTCTCTATTTTAGCCAAAGCACAGATAGGATTCTTTTTAAAAATAACAACCTATAATTTTATCTGTTTTAAGATCTTTTAAACCCTAAGCCTTGACAAAATATTTTTTAGAAAGATTTTACATTGAATCCTAATATTTCTTCAAATCTTCATTCTTGAAGTTCCAACAACTTGAAGCCTTTTTGTCCAAAATCATTCTTCTTGTAAAATAGCATCACAATCTAGACAAAAAATATTGTCATCATCAGAATCATCAATATGGAGGAATTAACACAGTCCAGTTACTTTCTGCTCCTTTACTTTGTTGCAAAGCTAGTATTTAGTTCAGAACCAATTCCTCTGATAATACTAAACAATAAAGAAATAAAAATATGTATGCACGTTAGACCTAATTTGGCCTAATTAGTAATTTATTATACATATTACGAACCTACTTCATAGCAAGTTAATTGACTGTCATATACAGTAACGATTGCATATTTGCATGTCAAGTTTTTTGGTGTCAATGATGCCCAATTGCCTTGTTCTTCAATGCAGTTTACCAGTTACATTTTCCTTACCCTCGTCTGAAGAAGTTTTGAGTTTTCTTTCTCCTCTGCTTGAGAACTTCAGGTTTTCTAGTATGCTCTATTTACTACAATCAATATTATGCAAACTTTCTGCAATAGCAAGATTCTATTATGAAGGATCATTATAAACAAGCAGAAATTTTTAACTGGTGCACTAGTGTTGGGTAAAATCTAGTTACGCACAACACGCAAGTATACGTGGTCAACAAGTAATAAAGTGAAAGTAGAGTATCGTTTCCATAAGGAATTATTTAATAAGAATCATCAAGTACTAACCTGTAACCAAATTTTATTTTATTTAAACAGATAATTTCAAGTTTGAATTAACTATTTAATTACAATAATACTAATTACCACTAGTTAAATTAAGATTACGGAGATTTAAGATCACAACTTCACTTATTGCTTCATTTAAATTAATACACTTCTTATCAATTATGTTCACTATTCTGAATTGTTAATCAAGAACACATAAATAAATATGACCATCTCTCAATGCATCATATTCAAATCAACTTAAATCCACATATGATAGAATTAAGAAGAACACCCTAATTAACTAATTCACTATATCTCTATGTGAATTACAATTAAAGAGGATTTCAAGCACAAGTTCTTTATCAGATTACATGTGGTGTAAAGGTATATCTCTATCCTAAACACAAATCATGAATTCCAACGTCATGCAGAAAATACAATCACATGCTTTATGATCAGATCTAAATCTAAAATCACTCTCTCAAGTTTATATAAATTATCATAGTAATTGCTAGCTAGACAATTAAATAGTTAAGTCCAAATCACAATAGACAATTCCCCGATAGATCATAATAATTGATAGAGAAGTATAATAAAATAAGCTACACAATTAGATCCATTGTAATCTTAAACAAGAGATTTAGTTCATTATTATTGAATAAAAATCAAGAATCCACAATTGAATAAACATTAAAAGATAGAAATAAGAGTAGAGAAGAGAATAGAATCTGTTGTCAGCAAATCTCATGCTCCCTCTTGCTTTTGCTCTTGATCTTCAATGGTCTCCAAATTGATTCAATCCCCAATCCAATTCCAACTAGGGTTTGTATCTAATTTAATTGAAATCTTATCTAAACTAATCTAATGGAATCTAACTCTTTAATCCTTGTGTATTCTTCTCCTTTTATAGCTCTCTAATGATCTTTCTTCAAATCAGCTCTCAGAATCCTTTTTTGAGTCAACTTCTAAAAAATCAGCATTCTTTTCTCAATAGGCCCGCCCCGGCGGGCTTTTTGCCTTGTGAATGCCCACCCCGGCGGGTATTGCTCCGGCGCCTGCTACATCCTTTGGTAAAATGAGCATAACTTTTGATCCGGGAAGAGTTACGGGGCCTGCTTCCTGTCAAATCGAAGCTGTCGACGAGATCTACAACTTTCATTCTTTGAGCATTGACAGATTCTGAATGGATCAATGTTGAAATCGGCTCAAGTGACTGCTATGTAAATTGCAACTTCCAAACTCTGATGTTTCAACTTCCTCTTGGTAAAAAGGTCATAAATCTTTCATTTGAACTCCGATTGGAATGATTCAAGATGTTCCGGAAATCTAAGAAGAAGCTCTACAATAAAACCCAAGTTCCAAGCCAAGACCATGGATTCAACTTATCTCCATTTTTCATGTTTTGACCCCCAGAAGCCGTTTCCTACAACACAAACACAAAAACAAGTAAAAGAACACTAAAAATACTCAAAGTTAACAAAGAATTAAGCCTTAACGGTGTCCAACTTGTAGGTATAAAACCCACTCAGTAATTAGTATAGGAATGAATAAGAAGGATTTCACTCAATTTAAATTTCCTAAGTCTAGCTGAGCTTTTTCAGGAGAAAAACTTTTCCTGGAAAAAGGAACAGATCCGGCATGGGGGTGGGCGCGGTTTTTTTTTTTTGGCACAGATTGGCAACATGAGATTTTACCATTAAAAGGATGCATTGTAGGAGTATTTCTCCAGCTTTTGATAATATCGGATAGAGGGAAAGGGGATTTTATAATTTCATTTTTGTGCTCTTTTTTTCCGCCTTATAATTTTCTTTTCCAAAAGTATGTGTACAATTTAAGATTCGGGATGTTGTTGTCTGCTTTGATCTTGCAATTGACAATAGTTAGTTGATGTCCTACTCTTCATCAGGAAAAAGGCGACCTTGGAGGGCTTTTCTCTTATATGGTCCGCCTGGAACGGGAAAGTCATACTTAGCCAAAGCTGTTGCAACAGAAGCAGACTCAACTTTCTTCAGGTAAGATGCGATCTACAACTTAATTCAGAGAGAAATGCATATATTGATACAGATACATCCCTGTGTCTATATTTTTAGGAAGTTACCATGTGACATTGTAGGTATGTATCCTACATGAAACTTGTGTATGGCCGCGAACCATTTGTTTCAGAAACAAGGCAGAAAAAAAGAAGTGAAATCATTATCTAAAATCTCAAATCTTTTGGTAGCATTTTGAGTTGATTTGCAGTCTGAATGGGTGTGCTTGAGTACTTGTATATTGTTATTGATTTTGGTGGTTGGGTGGGTAAATTATTTTATATTACTATGTACGAATTTATTGATCTATATTAGAGTTTTTTAGTTATAATAGGAGTTAGGTTGATTAGGTTGTTTAAATATATAGGGCATCTACTTTTCAAAGTATAAATTGTTTAAGTAGCTGGAGTTATTTCTTTAATAGGTTACTTAGTAGTATAATATTAGAGTTTTACTTGGTCCCAACTCCCAAGTATACATAATCTTATAGTCTTCTGTTTTTTTAATTAAATATTGTAATTCCCATAAGTTTAATATAGAGTTGCATTATTTAACATAAAGTTGTCTGCTTTTGTGTGTCTTTACCAATTTGCGAGGATAGGTTTCTCTCCCTTTCTCTTTTCTTTCTTCCTCCTTTATTCCATTTCTAAACCCTTCTAAACCTTGTCTTGAATCATATTCTTTGTTATATAATGAATTTAGGATTGAACATGTGATTAACATTACATATTATAGGAATAAGTATCATCTAAGATGGAGTTTTTTATATGGCGTAGTTGATGGATTCAATCTATTTTTTACTAGGAGCAAATTTCCATTTGAATTTATAATGTGACTAATTTGAACAATGACATTTCTTTGGTACTAAATTATAAATTGCTTTCTATATCAAACTTGATAGCAGTGGTAAAGTTTGAAGTTGCTAGGTACAAATGAATTACAAGGATTTGGGAAATTAATGAACGACATTTGACCATTAAAGAAACTACAGGGATGACCTTTTCTAATCATATATGCTTGCAATCCTCTTTTTTGATTAAAAACCAAATAAAAGAAATTAGGGCCTGTTTTAGATATTAGCACACAATGTTCTAAAAGTTGCACTGGGCGGATGCCTATGTGTGGGCGCCGTTGCTAGCCCAACCTTAATGACTATAGGTGGTGAAAAAAGTGCCTAGGTCTTAGCATCACACTTCCAAAAAGAACATGAGAAAAAAAGAACGAAGAAGACAACTAGTGTTCGAAGAGAGAAAGAATGGAAAGAAGAAGAAACCTATTACAGATCAGAGAAAAAGGGTAAATCACCTAATTACTAATGTTACGTTTGGATTGGAGTAATGAAAGTGGGGATGGAATGACTCATTCTTATGGAATGAAAAAAATTGTGTTTGGTTGCGATTGGAATGGATTGAACCATTCTTATTCCTCCCAAATTTATGAACTTTATTCTTTGGGGATGGAGAGTATGGAATAACTCATTTCAACTAGAATGGAATGAATCATTCCACTCTCCATTCCATTCCTTCAATCCAAACGTAGCGTAAGTGATGGACTCCACGACACGCTTGCGTGAGGTGGCCGTCGCCCCGATCGTTTCTAGTAAAGTTGTAGGATGGATTGCTTGCAATACCTTAACCCTTCGTCTATATTTAGACGGTAATCTTGGTACAATTGCTCGCGTTCAGAAATATGCCCTCGCTTATATTGAAGCGGTAATATCAGTACAATCGACGATTGATGCGGTAGAAGATGCCACACACAACTATGTATTGTTTTATGATAAGTCAAAGTTGAATCTAAAAAAAACTTAGAAAATAACTTGGGAATTCTTCAAAGAACCAAAACTAGAGAATAACCTCACAAGTATATTGAATAATGAATAATGTGTTTGATTATATCAACTTGGACCTCTATTTATACTACTCAAAACAATCCAAATCTCAATCACAATAGTAACAAATTATTCTAATCCTAATAGGAATTCCAAACCAATGTGGAATAGAAATCGCTTGTTTCCATAAACCAATAGAAACTTATTTAGAATGCAAATCTATCTAAAAGAATCCTAGTTATAATAGAATTATGAAAAGATCTGAAAAATCCCTAATATTTTAAGAAACAAAATCTTGTTTAATATTTTAGGAAACAAAATTTTGTTTTCTAATTTCTGAATTTACTTGCAAATTTTCTTTCCATGTAATATGTAATCCATGGGCTGCTAGAAATTTATGTTGAATCCTTAACGCTCGAGTCGATAGATTAACGAAAAATTCTGATCCGGTCAGTCTGTCATCATTCTCCTTCACTTTAAAAGGATTTGTCCTCAAATATGACATATCCCCCTCTTGAAAAGGATTCGTCCACAAATCTGATCCCGGGTCAAATATTAGTATTTGAAATTTGTCCTGCTTCACACGCAAATTCTCTTGAATTCCTGGATTAAATACAAAACAAAACAAATCAACGTTTATCTTTTGTATAATCAAGGAAAACTCAAGAAACCTGAATTCATATGTAGTCTACTAGAACAAAAATCAAAACACTTCCCTGTAGACTCTCCATGCATTGTTCGAATTGATTTGCGCAATAAATCATGTTTTCCTCCTTGATGAGTATAATCCCATCTCGAATCTGCACTAAACAATCAATCTTTCTCTTCCCATTGACGTTAATACATTCAAAATCAAATAATGTTGTCAACGGAGTAAAAAGGTCACAACCAACATCACAAGATGAAAACTCAATAGCATATTTACTATGATCACGAACAAACTCAACACATGCTAAAGAATTTTTCAGTGTTGACACAAACCGGAATATCATCAAAACAAATATTAACAAATTTTCTCATGAAAGAACGCAAAATATGGTTCAACATACGCAATGCCATAGCTAAACCGAATGATCTAACTAGACAAATATATAATCCATACTTCACTCCACTCTAATGATAATCACGTTTCAACTCAATATCATATGATAGAAAATCATGCAATGAAGATTGCTCTAACGGAACGACATGATTACTACCATTATCAACTAACGACAACTCATGTAAAGATTGACTAGCATGAAACCCTAACTCAACATATGGATAAGAAAACTTAGAATGAATTTCATGCAAGTTTTTACATTGAGAACGAGAAAACACATCATGATCATAAATTAATTCAACAAATATCAACTAACCTCCATAGTTTATGATAAAGATAATTCTACCCTCAAAATAGCTAACAACAAATTTTTCAATGGAAGCATGCAAAACATGTCTTAAATAACTCATGAAAACACTAGATGCATTAGTTAATCTAACAGAAATAACTATTCACCTATCCAAGTCACATGTTAAAACAATTTTTCATTTATTACAATCTTTCATGCTAAATTGATTAGGCATTGTCATCACATGATCATTATCATATTTAGATAAAACATAAGAACTATGCAATTTATCAAGCATATTATCTAAACAAAAAAAAGAATAACGATACTTGTTTACCAATTCAAAATTGATGCACAAACTTGTTGTCCCATTCTCCTTAGGTACTATGATCTCATAAATAGCACACACGCTCATGTCTTCTCTCACGATACCACCCACTTTTACCAACTCTCCAACCCGCCTTGGTAACTCCGCCATCTCCTCGGGAATACTATCAACTGATCGGTACTGAATGATAGCACGGGGTATATTATCAACAACCTGAACAAGAGACAAAACAGAACTAGACAAAGAAGAGTTAATCTTGTTAGTATTCAAAGGCGCCATCTTGTACGAATGTACAGTCATTGACTGTTCAAAATACAACTCACTTTTCAACTCACTCTCTTTTTCACAGTCACATATTTCTTCTATCTTCTTTATGCTCACCCTTTCGTTTGTTTTTCTCTTATTTATTTTCAAGCTCAATCTTTTCATTCTCTCTTTTCTTCTCTCTCATTCTTTTCAAACTTTTCTTTTACATTATCAATCTTTTGAATAATTTCTTTTTGTTGATCTTTTTTCACATGTATTTACTTCCACAAACTCATCTTTTTGATCACTAGAGCCCAATAGCTCTCCTTGGACTGCATATTCAATTATATCTTCTTCCTCCCTCAGCTGAACTTGTTCCTTTTGCGCCTTAGAAGTATATTGTAGCTGCATCCAATAATCTTCCATCCCCTTAAAGATCTCCTTGATGTCTTCCCATAAGTTCTTGGATGTCTTAGGAGTGTCTTGGGGTTGCCTCCAATGCGAATCCTCTTTATTTACATGTCTACGAACCCTCCTATCATCTTCTAATGTTGATCGCCTAAAAGATTTCTCTACATGTCTTTGAGATGTATACTCCTCCCTCCTATCTCGCTGTATTGGAGCATACCGCTTCCTCATTACCGCTTTAAATTCTGCCCGTGTCTCGGTCGGACACTCTCCACATCTTTCTCTGTTAAGTACAAATTGATACCACCACATAGCTGCATAGTCGGAAAACTCTTTAACCGCAAGTTTGAACTTACTCCGCTTAGAATAGTCATGATAGTCAAACTCTCGCTCCAACTTTTTCTCCCATCTCAAATAAGCATCTGGATCAATCCCGTCTAGGAAAATATTCTTTTGAGCCCCCATAAGAACTTTCATAATTGTAGCCATACATGTTCGCTGCAAAACAAGCGTTAGTAGATAAAAATTTTCCTCACACACTCCCTTACGTGTTTCGCTCAAACAATGATGAATCACTCGTGTATCGCTCAAATTTGGCTTTTACCCTCTAATAATCTTACACTCTTGCCTTTTACCTCTAATATTCTCTCTTATAGGTTCTTTTTGAATTCACCAAATAAATTCATAGTTTTACAATGCAATTTAAAAGTAATTTATCAAGAATAAAATATAGAAGGTATGACTATCGGAATACCACAAAATCACATATTGATTGCCTTATACTCCTCTTGTATGCCTCTTGAATTTCCGTTTGTGCTTCTCCTAAATTTCCCCCGGATGTGATGATATTGCTTCATTGGGATTGATGATGAATGATAAATGATAGAATGATCGGATGGTAGAATGGTGTGCTACAAGTTTGGTTAGCATAGTATAAATAGAATCTGATTTTTTTTTCTTTTATACTCTTTTTTTTTTCTCACGATTTTTTTTACAATATATATTCAACAGAAAATTAAAGATAAGTAACTCGCTAGAAAGGCTAAACTTTAATACCAAATGATAGACTCCACGACACGCTTGCGTGAGGTGGTCGTCGCCCCGATCGTTTCTAGCAAAGTTGTAGAATGGATTGCTTGCAACACCTTAACCCCTCGCCTATATGTAGACGGTAATCTTGATATAATTGCTCGCGTTTGGAAATATGCGTTGAATGGACACCAACGACACATTGACCCCTCGCTTATATTGAAGCGGTAATCTCGGTACAATCGACGATTGATGTGATAGAAGACGCCACACACAATTATGGTCTATGTATTGTTGTATGATAAGTCAAAGTTGAATATCAAAGAAAAACTAAGAAAATAACTTAGGAATTCTTCAAAGAACCAAAAGTAGATAATAACCTCACAAATATTGAATAATGAATAATGTGTTTGATTACATCAACTTGGACCTCTATTTATACTACTAAAAATAATCCAAATCTTAATAACAATAGTAACAAATTATTCTAATCCTAATAGGAATTCCAAACCAATGCGGAATAGAAATCCCTTGTTTCCATAAACCAATAAAAACTTATTTAGAATGCAAATCTATCTATAAAAGAATCCTAATTATAATAGAATTATGAAAAGATCTGAAAAATCCCTAATATTTTAGGAAACAAAATCTTGTTTAATATTTTAGGAAACAAAATCTTGTTTTCTAATTTCTGAATTTACTTGCAAATTGTCTTTCCATGTAATATGTAATCCATGGGCTGTTAGGAATTTATGTTGAATCCTTAACGCTCTAGTCGATAGATTGACGAAAAATTCTGACCCGTCAGTCTGTCATCAATAAGGTTCACCAATCACGTTGTCGTTGCTTTATCCTGTCGCTATGACGCGTCATTTCTGCAATAGAGTTCTTCTTCTTTAATTTGTCTGGTCTTTACTCTGTGGTCCCAAACTCTGAGTTTGTCCTTTTTAGCATTAAAATATAGAGAAAAATTCAAAACTTGTGGTTTACTTAAATTCTTGAATCATGACCTGTGATCTGGAAATTATCGTTTCACCACGTGTGGTTTAACACCAATTTTCAAGTTAACAAGTGTACTTCACTCGTCAAAAACCAAGTGAAGTGTTATTCAACAATCAAAACTAATAATAAATGTTCAAATGACACAAATACCCTATTCTCCCTCAAATTTATAAAAGCATAGCATTGATTCATTAATAACACCAAGAAATAATTCACCAACTTAAAAATCAGTCACACTATAAACTCAAACCTGAACAAAATATTTAAACTCAAAAAATCAAATTCAAGCATAAACCACATACCAAATAGCTATATCTTATATAATTTTTTTAATAAAAAAACTGCAACTAAAATTGTTTTATTTATGATGGAATCCAATTCTTCTTCCTCAATCGCATTCCCTTAAACTGATAATTTGGCAATTTCTAACAAAGGGAAAGCAAGCACCCCAATAACCCGTTTGTATTTCAAAATGGGTAACCGTAAACAATTCAATAAATTGGAATGAACGGGAGAACTCAAGCTAAAGAAATGACATGAAAATGAGGATGTAGTGGTTGGAGAGAGAGAGAGAAAAAGGAAAGGTAGAAGATGTAGGACCAGAATAAGACCCAAATACCCGATGTCCCGACAAAAAGGGCGGGTGCCGATGGGAAAATAGAGGAGTCACAGTGTGGTCTTGGAGAGCCGCCAGAACCACCAGATGTCGTGGATCTTGGCAATGGAGAATACAATTCTGCTAGTATTTCTTTCTCTCTCTCAATTCAAATTGGTTTTCACTTTCTCTCTCAATTCAAATGGGTTTCTCTCTCCATATTTCTTATTATCAAAATAAGGATCTCCAAATTATGAATTTTCTGTTGTATAATTATTTGATGTATTTGTATAGTCTATTCTTTTAATGAATTATGGTATTAGCATTTTACACAAGTTAATTTCGTATATTTTTAATATCATTTAATTTAATGTAATTTAGTTTAATTGTTAATTTATTTTTAGATACAATTTGTTTTTAATGAAATTTAGTTTTAATATGATTTATTTTTAATTCAATTTAATTTTAATATGATTTATTATTTTAATGCAATTTACTTTTGATTTAGTTTTAATGCATTTTAATGTCAATAAATTTACTTTTAATGTTTTTTAAAATTTAGTTTTAATGCTATAATGTAGTGAAAATGAAAAGAAATAAGTGAAATAAAATCTTAACCAACTAAAACTAACAGAGTAACAGTGTTAGATAAAAATCGTTAACATGCGCCGTTGTGAAACTTGAGATCAAACCACAAGTGATGAAACGATAGTTTTTGGACCACAATTGGTGACTCAAGAATTCAAGTAAACCACAGGTATTCTAAAATATATGCCGAATTACATATACAGGCCACAAAGTTTCCTACTAATTTTACTTGTGGTTCTAAAACTTGGTATATTTCAAACTCTACCCATATAATTTCACTAATAAACGTAAATAAAATAAAAACAACACCGTCTAGAGTGCCTGCTTAGGACCCTTCTAGGAAACTGTCTGCAAGGCCCAGACACTCAGAGCTCACTTCGCTGCCAAGGTCCGCCTAGTGCTTTTAAGAACACTAATATTTCAAACTCGTTTATAAATGAAATAATATTTTCAAACTCATTTTTTTTAAACTCGAGATTTTTGACTTAAATTTCTGTTTTCTGAAAATTTAAAAATCCAATTTTAGAAAATGCAAGAAACTGTGTTTTTGGCTGTTTTCAAATTGGAATAAGAACTAAATTGTTTTTATGACCACAAACATATATTAGTGAACTTTAATTTGTAAATTACTAAATTATTGACTTTTCCCTTGAATTTTCTATTGTCGTGCTTTTTACTATTCTTATTTTTATCTAATGGCCAAACAGGTACATTTCCATGAATTTTAGAAATAAGACTTGACCAAATGAATTCAGAGTATGAAACAGAAAACAAAGATGGTAACCAAGAAGGATTGAGCCTTGATTTTTCAGTTTCACTTTTTTTTCTCGTCCTGTCATTTTCCTTTCCTTTCTTACACACATTTGAGATCCAAACAGTGTTTAAATCTAACCTCACTTTTGTCCATGTGGCACTTTGTCACTTTGCTGTGATATCATTGGCTTGTTATGCTATCCTTGTGTATAGGAATGCTTTGCCTTTAATTGTAGATGTTAGAGGTTTAGATTTAGTCGGGCGTTCTTTGATGGTTCAAATTCACGGTAGCGGCCTAGGTTGTGTTTTTTTTCTTCTTCCCAACTCGCTTTCGGCTTTGGTTTTGGGTGATATGCATACACGCTAGAGCTTCAAATTAATTTATTTTATTTCTCCGTTACGCTGTTATTTCTCCATTACACTGTTATTTTTTTTGGTTAAGGTTAAATATTGAACGCAACTTTACGTTGATAATGCTTGAAATTACAATTCGTGACCTGTTATCGGATCGGTGAATAACGAAACCAAATCGATATGCCAAGATTTTGACAACACAGCCGATACTTTGAACTTCTTTCTAACCATATTCTGAAACTCGAGCAAAATTCAAAGCTGTTTTCTTCTTTTTTGTTCTGGACTTAATTCCCTTATTAAGCCTTGCATCTTTGATTAGGTTGATATAGTTTCTCACATTAGTTACTTGGATTACTCCTATTTTGTTTTTTGTTATTGTCTAGAATCCTAATATGTTTGCCTTTTCAGACATATTCAAGAATATCGAATTAGGTAAAGAGATTCACAAGTTTTATCTTTTGATTGCATGTAGCATTTCTTCGTCAGATCTCGTTTCAAAATGGATGGGTGAAAGTGAGAAGCTTGTTTCCAATCTTTTCCAAATGGCTCGTGACAGTGCTCCGTCAATCATTTTTATTGATGAAATTGACTCTTTAGTTGGCCAACGAGGTGAAGGCAATGAGAGTGAAGCATCCAGACGTATTAAAACTGAGCTTCTTGTACAGATGCAGGTATGTTTTGTTCCGTGGAAGCTTTAAACACTGTTATTAACATCAAATGCAATTATCTGATATGCTTGAAGATGGGTGATATAATATTTCTATAATCTTTTGTTTATTGATCATATGCTACAAGTTCCCCGATGCAAACCGAGGGTAATGATGGAGCCTCTAAGAGGACTTCGAGTGTATCCAAAAACTTTAGTGTCTCAATATATTTTATATTGATTACTTTCAGCTTTCATTTCTTAGTAGTTGGGGGGTTGAGTATTGTCAATACTGGGGCTAACAAATTACTTCCATTTAAGACATGTGCCGGTAGTAGTTGGTCTGGTTATAGTTTTTTTGTTACATCATTCTTCTCCTGATATATTAAGGTACCTTTGGGATGCTTTGACACTTCATCTTGTAAATGTTCTGTTGAGACAAATTTTTAGGCAAAAAAGGAGAAGAATCTCATTCATTCAGGACAAGGACAAAGATGGAGGAAGGAAACGGGGTAGGAAGAAGGAATAAGAGTACCTATCTCCGTAGAGAATCAATAAAGAAACACACAAAAGCACAAAACTTTAATCTCAAATCAATTCATTCAATAATCTCCTAATAATGAAGTATTAGAATGCTTAAATAGAAAACTCAATATTTGGGTCTAAGTAAAAATCCTAATTTAAAAAGGAAACAATATCCTAATTAAAATCTACTACTATAATAAAAACTTCTAATTAAAATCTACTACCATAATTAAAACTCTCCTAAAATATCATACTAGAATAATTACATTAATAATCCAATATTTATCTCTAAATAGCAATACAAAATTAATAATAAACTTCTTGAATTCCGTACCGCATCATTCTCCTCGCATTTGAAAAGACTCGTCGTCGAGTTTTGAAATATCGAAGAATAATAAACCATAGTTTGAGAGATGCCTTCCAACAAGACATGCGCATCCGATGTCTCTCGAGCACAATTTTTGTGAATAACATTGACACAAGCAAGAAACTAGATGCCGCTTTGGACTTAAATACAAGATTTGGCATAAGAAAGTAATTGTGTCTTTCTTTTTGTGTTCAACTTCTTGGTCAACATGGTTCGCCTCTTGCACTGCACTTCCTTTAATGCAAACCACCTTTGAATCTTCAACTGATACAACATCCTTAACATCAGTCACTTTAAGATCCTCACAAGTCGCAACATGTCGAAGTTCTTGTTCTTCCAGAGTCTCACTGACTCCTTGTATTTTACTTGTAGGATCTGGCGTCATAGCTTCATAGTTATGGCGCCACGACGAGTCATGGCGGTAGCCGACTGTTTGAACGCCTAGGCGACAAGGCGACCACCATGGCGTTCGTATGGCGACAAGTCGTTTATAATGTGCAATTTATATATTATTTATTTTACTTAACAAGTATATTGGCAATAAAATTTCATATACATTAAAACTTAAAACATAACACTATGAAACAACATTAAAAGCATAATTATGTAAATACTTGGCAATAACAATCCAAAAACAAAACAATTAATATTAAAAATGAAGTATATAAGACAAATATATAAATTTATACATTATATATATATATAAATTTATATATAACCAGCTGACTCATAAGTATATATATAACAATCAAAAATAATAAGTTTACAGTTCGTAAAGGTTTTGATGTCTTGGTATTCTTAGCGTATTAAGTTTATCAGCTCCTGGTCGTCTGGAGCTTTGAACTTTGTTGTGTGATGTATACTTTGTCATTATACAATATAAAAGAAATTGAGCATATAAAGTAATGCAAAGAGTGAAAGAGCAAAATAATATATTTTACTTAGTTTATGCTCTCCCAAGTGAAGACAAACTTTAGTGGGTAGCAAAATCAGAAGCTAGTGGAGGGGCAACAACTAATGGAGCACGGGGATGTTTGTACATATATATAAAATATATATACACATGTGCGGTCCTCTTCTCCAGCGAACTTTAAATAGTGAACCAAGAACGAACCGGCTACAACAACGGTTTTTTGAGCTATAGCGACGGTTCAAACTGAACCGTCGTCATAGCTATGTCATCGGCTTTGCATGGCTATAGTGACGGTCTGGTTCGCTAGAGAAGGGGATGGTATGTGTGTGTGTGTATATATATATATATATATGTGTGTGTGTGTGGAGCATGGGGATGTGTGTGTATATATATATATAATATACATGTGTGTATATATATATATATATATATAAATTTTGCTCTCCACTAAGGTTTGTCTCCACCAAGTATCATCAGTACTCAAAAATTTGCTCAATCACCAAGTCGTCCAAGTCGCCCACCAATTCGTCCAAGTTGCCCAAGTCGTCTAATTCGCCCACCAAGTCGCTCGACTTTCCCCCTCCCACCAAGTCGCCCAGACGCCTTCCCAATATGCACCGACTGGATGACTATGCATAACTTTGATAACTATGCATAGCTTTGACATTTGTGTTGATTCCTTGACCACGTGTTGGAATTGCGGCGATAGATTTTGAGATATTTACCTGATTTGCTATAAGTGATGCAATAGATTCTTATATTCTTCTAAGACAATCCTCCCAATTATAAGTCACCATAATTGGAAAACAAAATACCGACTTTTGTTTTTTTTTTTTGGCTCTAGGGCTTAGGTGCAGAAAGTATAAAGAAATAGGGGCTGAATTGAAACTAAGTAAACTTTAGGGGTTGAATTGAAAATTTCAGAAACTTTAGGGTTGAATTGAAAATTTCATAAACTTTGGGGGTTGAATTGAAAATTTCAGAAACCTTGGGTACCAAAATGTAATTTGACACCAGTGGCATGCACTGTAGCGGTGAACAGTAACGTTGGTTTTTTCCCCCTTCTTGGTATAGATGGAGACTACAGCGACGACGATTCTTGCTGCAGATCGTGCTTTCGTCTCAAAAAATTGTTGTTGATTCTCTAGTGAGAACTTCGACAATTGTTGGAGGCCAAAAAATTAAGGCAGAAAGGAATTGGGTGAAATCAAAATATATCAGGAATTTTGGCTCTTGATATCATTATGATGTTGGACAAGGTGAAAAGAAGAAATTTGGTACCTATCTCCGCACAGAATCAGTAAAGAAACACACATAATAGCACACAACTTTAATCTCAAATCAGTTCCTTCAATAATCTATCTAATAATGAAGTATTATAATGCTTAAATAGAAAACTCAATACTTAGGGCCTAAGTAAAAACCTAATTTCAAAAGAAAACAATCTCCTAATTAAAATTTATTACTATAATTAAAAATTCTAATTAAAATTTACTACCATAATTAAAACTCCTAGAATATCCAACTAAAATAACTACATTAATAATCCAATATTTGTCTCTAAATAGCAATACAAAATTAATAATAAATTTCTTGAATTTCTTCTTCTGTACCGCTTCTTGCCTTTGAAAAAAACTTGTCCTCGAGTTTAGAAATATTGAAGAATAATAAACCACAGTTCGAGAGATGTCTTTCAACATGACATGCACATCTGATGTCTCTTAAGCACAATTTTTGGGAATAACAACACAAGCAAGAAATTAGATGCCGCTCTGGATTTAAATACAAAATTTGGCAGGAGAAAGTCAATATGTTCTATCTCAATTGTGTCTTTCTTTTTGTGTTCAATTTCTTGGTTAACATGGTTCACCTCTTGCACTGCACTTCCTTTAATGCAAACCACTTTTGAATCTTCAATTGTTACATCCTTAACTTCAGCCACTTTAAAATCCTCACAAGTCTCAACATGTCGAAGTTCTTGTTCTTGAAGAGTTTCACCGACTCCTTGTATTTTATTTGTAAGATCTGACGTCATTGTTTTTTCATTTGTGTTGATTCCTTGACCACGTGTTGGAATTGCAATGATTGATTTTGAGATATTTGCCTGATTTGCTACAAGTGTTGCAATGGATTCTTCTAAGATTTTCCTCCCAATTATAAGTCGTCATCATTGGAAAAAAAAACAGACTTGTTTTTTTTGGGTTGTAGGGCTTAGATGCCGAAAATATAAAGAAAATAGGGGCTGAATTGAAACAAATTAAACTTCAGGGGTTGAATTAAAAATTTTAGAAATTTTGGGGTTGGGTTGAGAATTTCAGAAACCTGGGGGGTACTAAGTTGTAATTTGGCAGCGGAATTACTGTAGCAGCAGATCTGTAGTAGCGTTGTATCGGTTTTTTTTTCCTCCGGATAGATGGAGACTACGGCAACTTCCTGCTACAGATCGTGCTTTCGTCTCGAAAAATTGTTATTGATTCTTTAGCGAACTTCGACAATTGGTGGAGGCCAGAAAAATAGGGTAGGAAAAAATTGGGTAAAATCAAAATATATCAGAAATTGTGGCTTTGCTACCATTATGTAGGACAAGGTGGAAAGAAAGAATAAGAGTACTTATTTCCGCAAAGAATCGGTAAAGAAACACACACAAAGCACACAACTTTAATCTCAAATCAATTCATTCAATAATCTCCTAATAATGAAGTATTAGAATGCTTAAATAGAAAACCCAATATTTGGGGCCAAAGTAAAAACCCTAATTTAAAAAAGAAACAATCTCCTAATTAAAAGCTACTACTATAATTAAAACTTTTAATTAAAATCTACTACCATAATTAAAACTCTCCTAGAATATCCTATTAAAATAATTACATTAATAATCCAATATTTATCTCTAAATAACAATACAAAATTAATAATAAACTTGTTGAATTTTTTCTTCCATACCGCATCACAAAGGAGATAATAAAGTCAAAAAGTCAGCTTGAAAAATCAATAATACCTATTCATTACATACAAACTTGTAGGACATAGGTAAAGCTAATTTAAAAATAAATAAATCTCTAATGATAATCTTTTACTATAATTAGAACTCTAAAAATATTCTATATATTTATATCTAAATAATAACATAAATATTTAATATTAATATTAATTATTCTATTTCTTCCATCACCATTCTCCCTTCATCGGAAAAAACTAGTTCATGAGTTTTAAGTGTTTGAGGTATTAGAAGCCACAAGCTGTGATCTTGATTCTGTCAACTTTGGAAATCTTGAAACCCTTTGAAATTGGATTGCTTTTTTGTAAGTCATAAGATATATATGGCTTCTCAGAAATGCCACATTGAAGTCATGAATTCTACATGTTGATGGTTCAGTGTTTCATGGATTAACTTCGGATTAGGATCTATAACTTTTACCTCAGTAATCTCATCTGCTACTTCCGCTTTGGTTTTGTCTTCACATGATTCATTGACAATCTTTTCAACTTCAACTATTTCGTCAACCTCTTCATAATTACTTTCAGCTTCTTCATTAAATTTCTGAAAAATCGCCTACATCTTTCAAGTGGGGCAAGCATGAAGTTTTGATTGTGTTATTTCATTAAAACCTTCAAGTAAGATGTGGTTCTCTCTCTCTTTCTCTCTCTCTCTCTCTCTCTCTCTATCTCCTTGTCTCTTCTGGACCGACTTTTTTTGTTATGAGCTTCATGCATGGGAGCTTTTAGGGGTTTAACTATTTTCCAGAGAGATTGGGTGAGGGTTGATGCAGGTTGCATTCCAAAGGATCTTAGTATTCTTCTATATTACAAATGATTATTTATGTAATTAATTCAGAGTTGAATTAGATTTCTTGATGTAAATTTGAGGATTACTGATTATTATTATTTGATTATTTTTGGTATCTAATTTTCTAGTATAAGATATTTTAGGTTCTTTAGGATTTTAGGGTTTTCTCCTTAATTGATTTACTTGTTTAAGCAGTGTTAAGAGTTTTTATTATTATAATATAAGCATTGTAATCCCAACAAAAAACTCTTTGAGGACTTCTTTACCCTTTTACTGTACTACTTTGTCATTGTTGTCACTCCCCATACTGTACTATGTAGCCACAACCACCATTTTTTACTTTTCTCACTCGCCATTGTTGTCACTCACTGTTAACTTTTCTTTGTAATTAGGACCATAGTTTTTTGTTCAAATCATCTCCCAAGAGAAACACATTTTTTAATTTACCTGTAATTATCTCTAGAATTACTTCATATAGATACCTTCTCTAGTTTGTGATGGGGGACAGGATATTTGGAAACAAGGCTAAATATCACATAGATAATCTTCACACGCAATTCAATAAATCCTAATATTTCTATGCTTCTAAATAATAAAGTACATCACTATTTATACCTAAATTGAACTCTAATAGGATAACTACAAATTAAATAAGATAATTACAAATGAAAGAAACTAATTAAAATACAACTTCTAATTCATGGGCTTCCAAAGCCTTTTATATTGTTCTAACCAACTTTCATAGGCCCATCCTACATCAGTTTGCATCTTCAAAACCAAGTCTAAACATCTCTCCAAAACAATGCCTATATTTGTAGACATGTATATTTATTTATAGACATGTATTTAAAGAAAAAGTGGCTTAATAAAAAAGAGTGACTGGTCCTAATAAACAAATTACAAATTCCACTCAAATGTATGCTTGTGTAGACAAATCTGTGTTGAGTCTAAGTGAGGATTGGTGTTCATCAGTTGGTTAAAGGAGAGCAAGGGATCTGTTGGTTAAAGGAGAGAAACAAGGGTTTAGGTGGGTTGAGTGGAGATCAGTCCGTGGTTTATTTACTTTTTATTCTGGTGTGGTCATTGGAACGGGAATAAGTTTTTATTGAAGGGAAAAATTAGTTGAGAACATTAGAATGGGTCATGGTTTGTAGGTTTTAAGTGGGGAGGTATAGTAGTGAGATGGGTTGTGTTGAGTTGAGTTAAGGTGGAATAGTAAGAAAAGCTTATAGATTGGATTTGGATTTAGGCCTGGCAATATGAGCTACGACCAATCAGTCATGTCCATCGATAAATAAATAGGTTTTGGTCGTGGTGACTTGGTTATACTTTTTGTAAATGGGTTGTCCATTTCCTCCCATGTAATTAGTGAGCTTAAGTGAGCTTATTTTGGTTCCATTGACTACCCATTACATGTGGATCCGGTTGAGCAAAAAGATTCCCTTATATTTTTCTTGCGAAAAATTCTCTAAAATTCCTCTCCTTGCTCTAAACTTATTCTTTCTAACTTTCTAAAAGTCCTTTCTTTACTCCAAATGCTTATTTTATTCTTTTTCCAAAAAAAATAATACAGAAACAAGGGTGCGGCCTAGAGTTACCAGATACTTTCATTGACCTAGCGGACCGCGCAAGTTCCTACTCTTAATTTAGCGTACCAAAAAATTCTTTGTTATTTTACCTATAATTGTACAAATATCAATAATCTAACTTAGTATTGGAGGCTCAAACATTACATTTGTCCTAAACTATTTACAAAACAACCAACTTGTTGATTCAACTAAAATTTTTCTATAAAACTTAGCTTTATTTTATTTAGATTCTAAGAAAATTCCAAAATATAAGAACTTATATAAAGATGCCTTAGCGTACGCATTTTAGCTATGTAGCGTACCGTGTACTCGTATCGTAGCGTGAACCGAAATGAACCACGTTCCAGGTAACACTACTACGACCCACTAGTGGCTGACAGGGTGCGGGTGTGGCAGGGGTGCGGCAGATGTTATATCCCCAAGCTCAATGACTGGAAATTGGAAAAAAAGAAAGGAAAGGGGAAAAAAAGGAGGAGGATCTCTTTCTCTTGTCTTTCTGTTGCCGCCGCTGCATTGGTGTCTCTGGTGGGTCTTGTAATTTGCTGAAAGAGGTGACTTAGGGTTATTATGTTTGGGCCCATATTATCGTGTGCTGTAGTAACATTTTATTTTAATATTAACTAATACAACTAGATAGTAAGCATATGTCGCCTGCCGTTAACTTAAAATAAAAGACATTTGTACTTATGTTAGGCCCAGTGGGCTTGCACCACTTCTATTTTTATTATAAGAATTACTTTACAACAAGATTTATTTTCTTAATTCATTAATAACAAATAAAAATAATGTAATTTTTTTTTATTTCTCAATTATTTTTTACAAAATACATCTTTTGTTCTAACTTAATATCTAATTAAAAGATAAGATTTTTGTCATGATAATACGTGAGATTTTTATCTCGTATATGTAATAATCATAATATAATTAAATATGTGCCATATCTCTGCAGCATCAAATCCCCACTTCTTAAAATTTGACGAACTCTTGTATCCACATATCACGCACCCGAATCCCCGCACCCGAATCTTTGCTTCCTAGGTCAAAGGTCTCCACCACATGTAACCCAAGTAATTTCCTTCTTCAATGAGTTTTCCAATGATATCCTCCGGCAAACATTACAACGGTCACTTCTCCAGCGACTTTTTGGACATAACCCAAGCAACTTACTCTCCGGCTTTTTGACAAGAATTTCCTTCTAGCATTTTTCTAACAGTTATTAACTTCTTCCATTTTCGCCAACATCTCTGGCGCGTAATTTTACAAGCTATAACATACTAACTAGAACATGTCCTCAACAGTTCTACACCAAAAAAACAATTCAAGACTTGAAGGAACCCGCTATATAAAGAATTTCCATAGAAGTCATGGTTCAAAGTTGTGGTAGCTTCTTTTGTTTCAGAAGATCATTTTTTGACTTGGTATTGGTTTCAGGCGATACGCACCGTTACACTAGTTAGGAGCTTAAGTGCAATTTGTTTCAATATTTTACAAGTTATACTTAACTAGGTACTTTATAGGTACAATTTAATTAAATTTTAAGTACAATTTAACTTAACTAATTATATTGTAAGTATATTTTTATTTTTTCAAGTTCAAATTAACTAGGTGCTATATAGGTACAGTTTAAGTACAGTTTAACTAAGTATATATTAGGTACACATTGTTTTTTCCAAGTAATGCTTTACTAGGTATTAAATAGGTAAAATTTAAGTACGTTTTAACTTGGTTCAAGTGTAAAGTATAATTTTTTTTTTCTTCTGTGGCGTTTCTCCACTTTACGCCATGATTTCTCCTTTATTTGGTCTAAAACCATTACGTTATGACGAATTGCCGAAATTTCACCAAAGGTTACCCTTTATATGAATAATTTCTAATTTTGCGATTCGTGTAAAGGTTGCGATTCGGCACCGTCCAAAACCTATACGATACGCTGACATTTCGGCGTAAAGGCCCGATACTTTGAACCATGATAGAAGTTCAAAACGAAGAAAGGATCAACTAAAATTCAATCAAGATATTCCTGATACTTTTCTCTTGGTTAAATCTAATGTATAAGAACATCTTCGGCCAACAAAATCAAAGTGGGCTATTGGTGGATCCTCCACCCAGATGACCATAAGGAGCCTGGATCTCTCTACTTGCATTGGTCAAAATAAGGTCAAGGACATAGTTATGGATTTCTACATAAAACAATTGACTATAAGAAAACATTTAGTAATTGGTTAATGTTAAGGCAATAGTGTTTTGGTGACTAAAGAATAGATACTAAAAGAGAATACAAAACGATGTGGTTGGTTATAATTACTGGGCCACCCACATATGGTGAATCATCAACTAATCATATTTTGATACATATCTTGTAAGAGTTTTTTGTATCTGTCGAACTATGCATATAGTGCAGCAACCTTGATCAATGGTGATAGATAAAACAACTATGAACAATCATGTAATGCAGATGCCTATACACAGATGTAGATGTGCATAGAAAGGCGTGCAAATGCATTGATGAGGACTAGAAAGCATATAATTGATGAGGACTAGAAAGCATATATGTTGTCTGTGAAAATGGCCAGAGGTGATGATTGCTGGAAAAGTCAACGGATTGTTGTCAAAAAAGTGACTGGAAAATTAATCGACGGATTTTTTTGCCGGAGGTCACCGAAAGAAAACTCACCGGAGGTATTTTCTGACGGTTGTTGGCAGTCGAGGCCAGTGGCTCTCGTGGTGGCTGATGCTTATTGTGAAGAATTAAAATACATGACTTTGAGGTATTTATTTAATCTGGGTATATGTGATGGCCCATATCCACTTATGTCTCATCATTTACGCATAATTTAGCCCACATAAGGACTACCCGTTAAAGCCCATAAGGCATAAACCCATAACCACGCATCACTTAAGATCCCCCAAATCCGCCTAGCCCACCCATTTTTCCAGCTCTAGTTGGATGGTTTTATATTAGACAAAGGTATGATTTTTTACTTTTGGCAGGCATCGACAGTCCTCAATTGATTTTACACTTCTTCGGTTGGGTGTGAGGTGCAGTCTCTCCTTGTGGACTTATCTTGGGGTTCCCAATTGTTGAGCATGTTGGGAGACTGAATTATTGTACGGCACATTCTTTTTCTTTCGGGTAGCCAGGTAGGATTGCTTTTATCTGTTCTTTTTGTTGAATACTTCTTTTTCGAATAAATGATTAGATTATGTGCAAAAGGAGAAGAAGCAGAGAAGGTTGGAAGGACGAGAAATCCTCCTTCACAAAACTTAGACAAGACTGCCTCCAATACATATATGTGAATCAATAATAGCTAACCCTAAACAGGCCCATGGGCCATGTCCAAAGCCTATAAAGATGCTGCTCAAGCTAGGAAGGTTATACCACAGCAAATGAAAAGGAAAGGCCAACACAAAAGATATGGCCATTCCTTTCCATTCAAATGCCCCAGACTCCAGAGAACCGCTAGATAACCACATATCTAGAGGATCTTTCCTTGTTTGCAGCCCTGATAACCATGGCAGTGCAAAGAAGAAGATCTTCAACTGCCTTGGGACGTGCCCAACACTAACACCCCAACAAGGAATCCAGAGCCGCCATGCTGTTGATCAGTGGAAAAAAAGGGACCTGGTCTAGTAAATTATCATGCCATCACACACTCCTAACATATATTTTGAGGCAAAACTTAGTAAGTTCTTCCTTCTTTGAGAAACCACCACTACTAATTCTAAAGAGCACGAAAGACCAAACAAAAGCCATGATGAAGAAACCTCTGCCAAATATAGGAGGCTATTGGAAATCTTTACACATAGGATTAGTGCCAACAATATTGGTGAACGGGTACTTCCATGACAAATTCTTATCGATCATGTATCCAGAGTTGCAAATCAGAAGTTGTCAAGTGAAAAGAATAATTGAGAAGGGTAATCAGAGAACCCAAATCCTTCCACCTTTCTGAAAAAAGTAAAAAGCCTCCACCTCTTCACCAAATAAATATTCAAGACATGAAGGTTACAGGAATTACAGGGGGGCGGACGCTTCTATACAATAATCAGAGGAAGGTGTTGAGGCATGATGAAAATAATAAAGGTAGAAATATAAGGGAAAGAACTAAGCAAAGCAACATTCCCCAACTAGCTGTTCGCTCGAATGTTATCTCTTGCCACACTCGAAAAGGGGGGCAGGATTCAAGCCCTAGAAGAGACGTGGATTGTTTGAATCAGCTGTGTCTTTAACATGCGAACTCCGACTTTTGTAGCTTGTAATGTAGCATGCAATAAAATTTTCTACTGAAGATGGTGCAGCATCTGCAATGAGTTTTCTATTCTTTAACTTTCTGAAAATCACCATTTAATATTAATGTTGTAGTTGCTCTCTCTCTCTCACACACACATTTGAAGATTCTCTTATCATTCATTTTTTTTTACTTTTAACTTGAGTTGGAGCTTTATTCATTATGTGTCAGGGTGTTGGAAACAATGATGATAAGGTTCTGGTTCTTGCAGCCACCAATACTCCCTACGCCTTAGATCAGGTGAGAAATTCTGGATATCTTGTGGATATTGGTTTGGTGTTAGGACTTGTCTGTGTGCTACTTGTCAAAGTTACTAATGCAATATAAGTCGCAGGCCATCAGACGGCGATTTGACAAGCGCATCTATATCCCTCTCCCAGATCTGAAGGCAAGGCAGCACATGTTCAAGGTAATGTAAAATATTTTATATGCTTCTCCCAGTATGATAAGGTGATAAGATGCCTCCAGCTATATATTTCATACAATATCCTCTTTTTGCTTCTTTTTTTTTCGACCAGGTTCATCTAGGAGACACTCCTCACAGCTTAACTGAGCGTGACTTCGAGCAACTAGCTCGAAAAACAGAAGGTTTCTCAGGTTCAGATATATCTGTTTGTGTAAGTGTCTGCATTATAACTTCGGTAAATAGTATACTCTGTTGTTAGTGATGTGACCACAAACTGAAAACGGCTCCTTGTCTCGCCTCTTCTTCATGTGGTAGGTAAACTGAAGTACTATTTGAACCTGTGCGTAAAACTCAAGATGCTCAGTTCTTCATAAAGGATTCTGACATGTGGATACCGTGTGGACCTAGACAACCTGGTGCTGTTCAGACTGATATGCAGGAGCTAGCAGCACAAGGCCTAGCTTCTAAGGTATGGAGCGGGTGAAAAACTTTATTGGTTCAAAAAAATATAAGCGTTCCCTGAACATAATATCTGCATTCAGAATAAGTTTAACAACAATTTTTACTATTTTATAAAAAAATTAGAGTAAAAGGTTAGTTTCTAAGATTGACCTTAAATATTTGTCCTAAGTTCACTTTCAAATACAAAGTTATTTTGATCAATCTAACTGTACGGATGCAAAAAGCATGCAAAAATATGAAAATAAATGAATTTTATTTGATTCAAGGTTGTGGATCACCATTATCATATTGGTTAAAATAATCAAGTATGAGCCATAAAAAATATACTTATTTTACACCATTATAATCATGATGCTCACCTTAAATAAAAAAAGAAGTTATATGTATTCATATTTTTCGCACTCTTTGAATCTGTAAGTTGGATTGTTAAACTTTATATTTGAAATGACTTTAGATAAATTATCTAAGGTCAACCTTAGAAACCTTTTACTCTAAATTTTATATTTTGATTTTCTTTCTAGACCAAGGCAAAGTCTCGCTTTATTCTTTATCTTAGAAGTAACTTATGGCTTATCTGCTTGAATCGACTATGTTACAGATTCTCCCTCCTCCGATAAGCAGAACAGATTTCGACAAAGTTTTGGCAAGACAGAAGCCTACGGTAAGCAAAGGAGATCTGCAAGTTCACGAGAAATTCACAAAGGAATTTGGGGAAGACGGCTGATTCGTTTTCTGAAACGGGAAACAAGGTCAATTAGTTGGGAGTAGGCGTATTATACATGTTTATGAGACGTATCTTTGACTTCTACTCAGAAGGATCAATAAATTCCACCACCCCTATTATTAGGGGTAAATTACACTGTTAATATTGTCTATTTATAGTATAAAATCAGGTGGATGTTGTATAGTGAACATGGTCATATTTTACTTTAATTAATATGAGGTTTGTAAAGAATACAATGGATCAGTTTACTTTGATTTTGGCTGCAACAATGTATTTGTGGATTATTTTGCTATCTGATAAAAAAATTCCAGCTTTAAGAGCCCCGCCCCCGTGGGGGGGTGGGGGGGTGGGGGGGGGGGGGGGGGGGGGGGGGGGGGGGGTCCTTTTTATGGACTTAATTAAGAAAAATATATCATTCTCTCGTACAAGATTGTCAACATCCAACCAGAGCTCAAGTGAAACTTAGGTTCCATTAGAATAACTTATACTATCATCTCTGCATTGAACATGGTTTACCCAACTTTGGGACTATTTGATTTTATTCTAATACTAAAAAGAAATTATGAGAAGCTTCATCAAGTCCTGCTTTATAAATAAATAAAGTGAAATGTTATGGTCATGTAACAAATTTATTCTACAAAAAGAGCCAATTTGTAAAGTTTCACAAAAAAATATTTATACTATTATACTTTTGTTATCATGTCATCATTTATTTTTTTTTATTATCATGTCATCATTATTATAATAGTAACACTAAAAAAATTTATAGACAAAAAAAACAAGAAAAAAAATGTATATTTGAACTTCTGTTGGAGGAATGGAGCATTAAAAAAAATCATATCATTTATATTCCATTTGTATAAATTTGAGAGTCCCTAGCATCATTCATAAATAAAAGCGATTGTAGAAAAAATAATAATAAAACAATAAGACTTGGCTTTGCTTCAATACATTTTTCTATCAGTTTACGTCTAATAAACTAAATATTTATATTTTTTTACAAATATAATAAGAATCCACACTTATTAGGGTATATTTATATTAAATTGTATCATTACTTCAAAATGAAAGTAATTTGACACTTAGGAATTTGATGAACATTAGTATTTTTCATTACAATTTTAATGGTTATGTTTTTTTTTAAAATTTTAATGATAAAAATACAATTAATAATTCTAATATTTTGGAGAATGATTGTCGATGCGGGTGAACTTTTTAGAAAAATGACCTTTTTGGCTTAGTTTTAAAGTTTGATTTTAAGGTTGGCTAATGAAATAGAGTCGTCATTTGGTATAAGTTAAGTGAATGTACCAACTTATCCAAAATTTGAATTTTAAATACGAAAACGCCTATTAAAACGTGATTTTATTAAATTGGTCTGCAACTGAGCTTCATAGAGATCGAGTGCTTGTTTAAGCAAACGGAAAGGTGTTAAACACCCTCGACTTTTGTAAATCGCGGTTCCCGCTTTCCTAATCTTTTCTCAAGTTTTAACAAATTTACCTTGTGTGTTCTAAGTGTTCCGTGCCTAGATGTCTCGTGTCATTCCATTGTGCATCTGTGTTTGGGTGTCATGCATTGTGAGTGAATCCATTTTTATCTTACTGGGGTTTAACTGGGCTAAGAAGGGAGTTTTCTATTTTTGGAAAAAGTTTATTTCAAAGTTTTATTTAAAAGTTCGTTTTTCAAAGTACATTTTAAAGTTTGTTTTCAAAAATTATTTTCAACAGTCATTTTAAAATTTGTGGTTTCAAAAATCATGTTAAAACGGGTATTTGTCAAAAGCCATTTTAAAGCATGAACTTCCCAAAAGTCATTTTAAAACGTGTTTTATAAAAGTTATTTGAAAAAGTGTATTGTCCAAGTTAGGAGTCAACATAGTGTGGTTTGGTACGGTTTGAAGTCTAAATCGCACACGAAACTACTTAGGTGCGGTTTGACAAATTCAAAATCGCACATGAAACCGCTTGTGATTGGTGCGGTGTAGTTTTGAACCGTGCGGTGCTGTTTCGGTTCCAAAATCAATTTAAACAACAAAATTTTATGCAATTTAAATTAATAATTTAGTATCACACAATATTAAATATCACTTTGATAACACGCAACCTTACTTATAATATTTTGTCTAAACAAAAGCAAAATATAATAGAGTAATATGATGTAAGAATATAGTAGAGTAAACAAAAGCTAAATACAATCTTTGCTACTCTACTCTTAGTAACAATGTGCTGTAATAATTTACAGGCTACTTTATCATATTAAAGCATATTGTTACTGAGAGTAGCTCAATCATATTACAACATATTGTTATCAAAAGATAATATGACAGTAATATTACAATCATAATACAAAGAGTCATAAATATTATAAGCTACTCTACCAACATGGTGCGATTTTGATTTTATGCGTGCGGTTTTAGCTAGTAACCAAACCCGAACTGTAATTTTGGTTTTTCAACCCACCTAAAACCGCCACATACGCTGAAACCATTGATGCGGTTTTAATTGGTGCGGTTTGTGCGATTTTTTGTGCGATTTCAGTTCCAATTTGGTTTCTTGCTCAGCCCTAGTCCAAGTCATTTTAAAAGTGTGTTTTCAAAGTGATTTCAAAACGTAATTTTTCCAAAAATCATTTTAAAATGTGTATTTTAGGTTCTCCGGTCAACTATTTTATTATATTGAATAACATAATTGTTTCATAAATAAAAGTAATCCGATACTTTTTTAACCATTTGATGAACATGTGAATTTTTCATCAAAATTTCAATGGATGAAAATTATTTTAGACTTTTAACGATAACAGTATTTTTTATGATTCTAATTTTTTTGTAGGATTGATCTTTTAATACCATCAATTATCTATTAACATATTTTTATCATTATTAATACAATTATTAAGATCAAATAATTTGTGTATTGAATGAAATTGGAGGAAATATATAATGGAAGGGAGCCAAATCTATTTTTTTGTTACTCAAAGCAAGTAAACGGTTAGGGTGCAACTTAGGCCATGAAAGTCATTTTATTAGGCCCATCACCAAAATACACTAATAATCCATATTTTGGGCCTTAAATCCCACCTTGAGAGGTAAAAGTCACCCAAATCATTTTAAGGACCATAAATAATTTATAATCACTAACGACTACTTATGTGACGATCTCAAATTCGAGTACTTTTAAATCTGTATTCAGTGCTACACGATACTAAACATTCCACATATTAATATAATAAACTACTGAAATTATTACATCAGAGTTTCTCTATCCCAGGTACGATGACCTTTAATTGATTTGTTACATGATAGATATTGTATTTACAACACATAAGTCCGTCTATTATATATAATCCTCTTCAATCATTCATTTAGCTTGCCCTTGCCTTTATCTTTACCTGAACCTTCTATAAGGCCATGCTTAGCTGAAAACATTTATAATAAAAAATAATGAGCATTCAATTGCTCAGCAAGTAATAACATACATGAAATAACTTATACAAGAAATAAATGCTTTCTTTGAAATATGATTTGACAACAAATCAAAACTGTAAAGCAACTGAAACAAAACTTGATTCGTTTGCATTTTTGAAACGATGTAATGACTTTAGAATAGCCGAGTGGTCACAAGACCATGAACTTTCATTTTCTTTTTTTGAAAAGGTTATATCAGAAATCCATCTGTGAACCGTTTTGTCTCATGGGCACGGTGGGTGATCAGTTCGTTATGCACTATATTGATCAATACTGTCTTATCGGAACGACATTCGCGTTCATTCTTCATAACCATTTATAAAAATTTTCCCATTTCAGGGAATTTTCATTCTTAGTATGGAGTCCAAATTAAATCCATATAGCTGGATAGCTCAATCATATCAACAATAATATTTCAAGACTTATTGTAAAAGAAATGAAATATTTTAATGTGTCTAACCGAAACAAATGGCTTAGACTTCTTTTTAATAGTTTATGTATACTGAAATTCAACAAGTATACATCACAATTTCTTTCCAATAAATAGCATAGTTTAAAACACAAGCTGAAAAGTAAACAAGTTTCTTATACTTGCCTTGATTGTAGGCTACGTTTACAACTTATATCTTAGCTTCTTTTCACGTATCCTACATTATTCACATTCATGTATAGACATACATTAGCTATACATTTCAACTCATATTTAATTACACATGTATTGTCACATAAATCAGGTAACCATGTCTAACATATAGCATATACTTAGTCCATAATGCATACATATACCACATTGGTTTATATCTTGCTTTTATTTTCATTTTAGAAATCTCTTTTAACATTCATTTGAAATCATAGCTTTATATAGTTATTACATGCTTGAGTCTTTAAAACACATCTTTGAGCATGAATCTTATGTTAAGGTACTTATATACATATGCACCTAGGTTTAGATCATAAATAAAATGTCTTGACCATTCTGTAGTGCGGCGCGATCGCGCTATATTTTGGCCTTGGTAGTGGCGCGATCGCGATACTCCCTCGCAGGCTCAGAGTTGAGATTTTCTTTACATTGCTTTTCCAATGTTATGCTAAGGTTCTTTCACAACAATCATAGAACATAAACACCAGACTTTAAGTGTTTTTGAACTAGGTTAGGATCATCATGAACACTTTTCAAATTTCTTTTAAGTTTTCATTTGAAAATTCATACCAATTATGGTCTTGAACATTCATTTGATGCATGACACATTTAAACCTTACATGAAACACATTCTTATGCATATAAGAGTCCACTACACATGCTCATAGGTTTGAAATGCAGAGAAAACAATTTTTAGTTTCAAGTGACCAGCGCGGCCGCGCTGGTTTTGCCTTGAGAAGTGGCGCGGCTGCGCCACTTTGGCAACAGACCCAGACACTCTATTTTTTGCAGATTCAATTTTTTACTTTCAAATCTGCATACTATGATTCAAATACTTAATTTACATTTATCTATACACTTAGAGTTAACTTATAACTCTAACATGTATCACAATTTCACATACCATGATCCAATTCTTATAATCCTGATAAAAGTTTACATTAAAACCATTTATCAAACATATTGTGAACATAGTTTAACATTTATACTTTCTTAAATGTTTAAGCATAATTCTATCTCAGATTTCATTAGAAATCCATTCTAATACCTTCTAACCACTAACTGTCAAATCTCACACAATTATGGTAATTAATCATGAAAATTTTGTTATGAATTCTTCTTAATTCTCATCAACAAAGTACAAGATTTTTTATTTACCTTTGTTTTGAGTTTTCTTCTTCAATTTTTGATTCCAAATCTCTCCTTGTTAGCTTTATATGATTCCTTTAATATCAACTTGCTAACTAGCTCCAACCATTAACAGACTTCTTTATTAGTTATGGATTTTAGAGGCTTGTAGTGAATATAAAGAAAGAAAATGGAATGGCTGGGATTTGATTTTATAGACCTTATTTGCTTGCTTCCAACGTAATAGGTATGCTGAGCTTTCTAACCTATATGGTTAATATGAAAAAAACTCCAACTTAATATTTACTTGCCCATCACTCCTATGTCCAGCTCCTGCTTCTCTATAAACTCAGTTTATTTGAAAAAAAAACTTAGGCAGCACATATACAAATCCCATATATGTTTTACATACTTTGTTTTAATATCCTCCGTACTTATCGCATCACAAATTATGTATATTAAATATACATAATATACATTAAATATCACCACCAAATATCCATAAATCTTTTCCATAAAAATGAAAAATATTTATTAAATAAAAATAATTTATTTAATAAATAAATTTAATATATTAAAATAATTTATTTTCGTAAATTACTTTAATATGCATAAATTATATCCTTTTCATTGTAAATTGTTTTTAACAATTTATACACATAGTAAATATATTATTTTATATTTACCGCATTTACATTCATACACATATTACACCGCACTTCAAATAATAAATGTAGTATAATAAAACACATTAAAAATAAAATAAAAATATATTCTATTAAATTCTTATTTTATTCACTTTAGAATTTCGAGTCGCTACATTCTTCTCCCCTTATAAAGATTTTGTCCTCGAAATTGTAAAACAAAACTACCCGAATAAGTGCGGATAATTTTTTTTCATTTTCTCTTCTAATTCCCACATTGTCTCTTCGGTATTGTGGTTTCTCCATAACACCTTTACCGAATGTATTACATTATTCCGTAAGACTTGTCCTTTTCTATCGATTATCTGGACAGAAATTTCTTCGTATGATAAATCTTTTTTTATCTGAATAGGCTCGTATTCTATTACATGTTAATAATCTTAGCTTATATAGTCGTAAGACCGATACGTGAAACACATTATGAACCTGTTCTAATTCTAGAGGTAAGGCTATCTCATAGGTTACCTCTCCCACTTTTCTTAAAACTTCAAAAGGTCCTATAAAGCGAGGACTTAACTTCCCCTTCTTTTCAAACCGTATCTTCCCTTTCCACGGAGATACTTTCAGAAACACATGCGACCCGACTTCAAAATCTCTCTTTTGCCTATGCTGATCCGTATACTTTTTTTGGCTATCTTAAGCCGTTATTAATCGCATACATATTAACTTTACAACTTCTACGGTTTGCTGTACCAATTCAGGCCCTAGTAACCGACGTTCTCCTACCTTATCCCAACACAATGGTGTTCTGCACTTTCTATTGTACAACGCTTCGTAAGGCGGCATGCCTATACTAGTTTGGAAACTGTTATTGTACGCAAATTCTACCAGAGGTAAGTTATCATCCCAAGTTCCCTTAAAATTCATAACACAGGCTCGTAGCATGTCTTCTAGAGTCTGTATCGTTCTCCCACTTTGTCCATTAATCTGAGGATGGTATGTTGTACTCAACTTCAACTGTGTTCCCATGTGCTCTTATAAACTTCTCCAGAAATTTGATGTGAATCTCGGATCTCTGTCCGACACAATGGATACCGACACTCCATGTCGAGAGACAATTTTCTTGATATAGAGTTTAGCTAACTGATCTAGACTATATCTGATATTGATTGGCAAAAAGTGTTCCAAATTCGTTAATTGATCAACTCTAACCCATCTAGCATCGAATCCTTTCTGCGTTCTCGGAAGTCCTACCACGAAATCCATTGTGATATGCTCCCATTTCTATTCAGAAATTTCTAATGGTTGCAGCAAACCACTAGGTTTCTGATGTTCAGCTTTGACTTGCTGACACGTCAAACATCTACTAACACATTCCGCGACTTCTCTTTTCATGATCGGCCACCAGAAATGTTGTTGGAGGTCTTGATACATCCTTTTACTTCCAGAATGAATAGCGTACCTCAAACAATGGGCCTCTTGCAGAATCTCTACTTTCAACTCTTGTACTAACGGAACCCAAATTCTTCCTTCAAATCTGATTATTCCATTAGTATCGATTTTAAACTTATTCTCTTTTCCTTCAGAGATCTTCTCTTTTTACTTCTCACACTCCTTGTCTTTGAGTTGAGCTTCTTTGATTTTATCTAATAAGGTTGGACAAGTCTTCATCATATATAACCTATCTCCTGATCCATGTGGAAGTCTTACTTCCAACTCTATCTTCTCCATTGATGTTATTAACTCATCTTAAGCTGTCAACATCAACTTCTCATGACCCTTTTTACTTAAGGCGTTAGCCACAACATTTGCTTTACCTAGATGATAAAGGATTTCACAGTCATAATCCTCAATCAACTCTAACCATCTTCTCTTCATCATATTTAACTCTTTATGCGTGAAGATATATTTTAGACTTTTATGATCTGTATATATCTCACATTTCTCTCCATATAGATAATGCCTCAAAATTTTTAAGGCAAAAACCACTGCTGCTAATTCCAAATCATGAGTAGGATATCTCTTCTCATAATCTTTCAACTGTCGTGATGCATATACAATGACCTTCCCGTGCTGCATAAGCACGCACCCTAGTCCCTTATGCGACGCATCACTATACACAACAAAATTTCCCGTTTCATCTGGTAATGACAACACTGGCGCTTCACTTAACCTTTTCTTGAGTTCCTAAAAACTCGCTTCATATTTTTCTGTCCATACAAACTTTACTACCTTAATTTCTTGTCAAATCAGTTAACGGAGTAGCTATCTTCAAAAAATCTTGTATAAATCTCTGATAATAACCCGCTAACCCAAGGAAACTACGCACTTCGGTCGACGTTTTTGGTTGTTCCCAATTCATTACTGCCTCCACTTTTGCTGGATGCACAAATATCCCATCTTTGTCAATCACGTGACTCAAAAACTAAACTTTTTCTAGCCAAAATTCACACTTACTGAATTTCATATATAACTTCTTTTTCCTTAGTGTTTCCAACACTATTCTCAAATGTTCTGCATGATCATCTTGTGTTTTGGAGTAGAACAGAATGTCATCTATAAATACTATCACAAACTTATCCAAGTATGGTTTAAACACCCTATTCATCATAACCATAAATGCGGCTGGTACATTTGTTAGTCCAAAAGACATAACCAAAAACTCGTAATGTCCGTAACGAGTCCTGAATGCTTTCTTCGGAACATCTTCATCTCTTACTTTCAACTAGTGATATCCAATCCTTAAGTATATCTTTGAAAAATATCTTGCCCCTTTCAATTGATCAAAAAGTTTGTCAATCCTGGGAAACAAATACTTATTCTTAATCGTTACTTTGTTCAACTCCCTGTCAATACAAAGTCTTAACGATTCATCTTGCTTCTTTACAAACAACACTGGCGCTCCCCAGGGAGACGTACTCGATCGAATGTACTTCTTATCCAGCAATTCCTGCAATTGTATCATCAGTTCTTTCATTTTAACTGGAGCCATTCTGTATGGTGCTTTTGAAATTGGTGCTGTACCTGGCACTAAATCAATAACAAATTCAATTTCTCTATCGGTGGAAGACCTGGTAGTTCATCTGGGAAAACATCCTCACATTCATTTACTACCTGAATTTGATATATCTTTCCTCTTGTTTGTTGGGTATCCACCACATATGCTAGATATCCCACACAACCTTTTCGTAATAGTTTCTTTGCTTGCATCATTGTTAAACAATGTGACTGCCCTGGCGATTTACTACCGTAAAATACTATCTTCAACTGTTTCGCATGCCTAAGGCTCACTGACTTCTTCTGGCAATCTATCATTTCTCAGTGGTTAAACAACCAATCCATTACCAAAATTATATAAAATTCTCCAAGTTGAATCAGAATCAAATCGACCGTCAACTCACGCTCCATTATTTTTACACAACAATTCTTATAGATGTGCCCTACATGAATTACCTCTTTATTGGCAACTTCTATATTCATAGGGGTTTCTAGATTTACTAAAGGCATTCCTAAACGTTTAACAAATTCATGAGACACAACAGAACAAGTTGCTCCCGGATCAAATAACACATAAGCATTTACATTGTTGATCGGGACGATACCTAAGACTACGTCCTTTTAATGCCACTACATCCTGCACTGTCATGTTAAAAGTTCTGGAAGTTGATCTATTCTACTGAACTGGACCTGTTGTAGTCACTCTCCTGCTACTATTACCTTTGCTACTGATTCCACCATCTGTTCCTTTCTTTGGACAATTTCTGTCCAGGTGATCCATTGATCCACAAACAAAACATCCAGAATTCTTTTTCGGATTAGGACAGTTAGGAGAGATGTGTCCCTCCTGCCCACACTTATAACAGACTGTCTTTCCTTTCAGACATACTCCAGAGTGACTCTTTCCACAATTTGTGCAAGGATTAAATTTCCTTTTCTGCTGATCTCCCTGAGTATTGTTAGTATTCCCAAAGTTATTCCATTTCCTTTTCTTATTCCAACCACTGCCACCTTCTATTTTGACTGACCCTTCAATCTTACCTTTATTCTTCCTTTCATTATTATATTGACTCATTGCTTCGCTTCCACCTTCTGCTATTATTGCTTTCTCTAGGATTGTACCAAATGATCCAATCTGTAATACCGATAACTTTTTATACATCCAAGGCTTCAAGCCTTGTTCAAACTGTCTTGCCTTCTTTTCTTTGGTGCCCACCTGACGTGGAGTAAACCATGCTAACTCATTACATTATTCCGTGTACTGTGCTACCAATATATCTCCTTGTTTCAATTCCAAAAATCAAACTTCCATGCGACTTTGCATGCCCGGAGGAAAATAGTTCTCAAAGAAAATCTCTTTGAACCTTTCCCAAGCTATTACTCCCTCACCTGCTCGAGTCTTATTTGCCTCCCACCAAAAATTTGCTTCTCCTTTCAACATATAAGCGGCGAAAGAAGTTTAGAATTCATCACTTACCCTAGCTATTTCTGAGGCTTTTTCCATTTCTTTGATCCAAGATTAAGCCTCTATAGGCTCGGTGGTCCCTCGAAACTCTGGGGGTCCCATGCTCTTAAAGTCCTTAAAGTTGGCAACATGTATTGCTGGCAGGTTTCTATTTACATCGGGGTTAGGAGGATCTCGATTCTGAAAAGCTCCTAACAACAGATCTACAAATTGTTGCATTGGATTTTGTTGACCCTCACCTCTATTTTTCATTATTGGATTCCTCCTCCCTATTTCTGTTCATTGGCCTTCCTCGACCTCTTCCTTTTGGCAACATTTTCTGTTTAATAAAATTTATTATTATTAAACTATTTCTTGCTTTAAACATTTTCATTTAATGTAAAGCAATAACATTCATCACAAAACATATTTAATATTATTTTATATTAAACACGCTTCTTTACATTCTTAGCCTTGTACATTTCTTTCTTTTCTAATAGTTCCTCTGGCTATTCTCATACATATAATGTTCAATGCTATTTACATTTCTGACTTTTCATCAAAAGGATTCTTGCATAACCTTAATCCTTAACTAATATCAAGTTAGGATGTCAAAAGATCCCACTACTAATAACAAAATTAGGGATTCTTACACACATGCTACCATATTCAAACCATGTACACATTTACAAAACATTATCACATTATTCACATAACACATTCTCAGTCTACCCTATCTACTGACACATTCTTCTTCTGTTATGGCTATCACCCTAGCACGGGATATGGAGTGACGAAATTGACCGATCTCGTTTGGATAGGCCTAAACTACAGTCTGTACCCGCTCCATCGAGGTGGTATAGGCATAGTTCATTAAATCTATTTTCGTCTTACAACCCCTCAATTCATCCTCTATGTATTGGACATGCTGATCAGTCATTTCCTGCCTCTGCAGGTCAACAGTCCTAACATTCTGTAGTTCATGATAGTCTAGTTACATTTCTTTAACCTTAGCTTTAAAATATTAAGCTCGATTTTCTATAGTCTGAAGTCTAGCGGTCAAATCCTAATTCTGATCCATCAGGTGATAAACCATAGCTCCTAGCTGTACTAGTATGACGCCCCTAAAATAGGTCCACACAACCCATTTTGAGTCGCCAAAATTTATACTACATAATTCAAATACAATTTTTCTATTTACAACTATTAAACTGTCGTGCAAAATATGACAATATACTGTGAGTTTCAGTACAAATATTGTACTATATCTAGTACGACAATAGCCACACTCAACTTAAATTCTTAATACAATTACTGCCACACTATTTTATAACGTATTGAGATACTTCTATAGTTTCGGACCATCACTCCATTCCCTTGCTAGTCCCAACTACACTCTCATTTCCTGAGAATAACAATGGAACAAAAATAAAAAGAGTGAGCTCAAATAGCCCAGTAAAGAATATCATGACTAAGATAATGAAAATAAATTATCTTTAGCCTTCAACAGTGATAAATCAGAGATTAAAATATAATATAAGTTTTTAACGATAGTTGCAGTGGAATAAGAAATCTATTAGAAGAGTTCATCATCAATATTTTACCTCTGTAACACCAATCAATAGTCCATGTTCATAATCACATGAATCAATAGTTCATCTTTGCACTACAAGCCAAAGATATTCATTTATAACACCAATAGTCATGATCATGCCAATCAATAATCCATCTTTGCACTACGGACCAAAGAGAACTTTCACTACAAATCTTTGCCTGTAACACCAAAGGTCATGATTATACCAATTCACAATTCTTGGTCATAATCATGCCAATTAACGGTTACTCTTTGTACTACGGCCAAAGAGAACTTTTCACCACAATTTAAATCGGAGGATTATGACAATGATATAAAGGATGAATGGAAATAATAAGAACAATAAGATCAAGAATAAACATTAGAGATTTATAATTTTATTTGTCCAGAGTCCAAGAAAGTCCAAATTGTCAACATGATATCCAGAAATTCGATTAGAGTTCAAAAATAGAATAAATAAGGTTTACAATTAAACTATAACGTGTAAAACGCAATTAGAAGATTTAGGTGAAAATATATTAGATGAAGCACGAGTAAAGTGCAATAAGAAGATTCAGGTGAAAAGATATTAGATGAAGTGCAAACTATTAAAGAAGTTCTAAATAGTTTAGGAATTTTCACCGTTTAATTAGAAAGTTATAGAAATGAATAACAATTTCTTACCATAATATGGAGTATGAAAGAAAATAATATTCCTTACCTCAATTAGCAAGCTACTGAATACTATTTTTTATGATGTTTATCAACCTAGATTTATATTTATAATATAATTAGTAATTACCACAAATAAATTTCATAGTATACACTAACTCGTATATGAGAAAATTTGTTTAAAATGAACTTGATAGTATAACTTTGTGTAGTGTAGAAAATAGAGTGTTTCAAAATAACTGTCGACACCGGGAAAATTCGATTCCTAGTATTGTTTCTACCCTTTTTATTTCGCTATGGCAATTAATTTATTTAAAGGGTGAAATTTTAGGAAAAGACCGACATAAATGCCAACGAATTTGAAAATATTAATTTTAATGATTGAGTTGAATTAGACAGAGCAGACAGTTGGTATAGTTTTCAATGGATGTACCAACTCATCTGGATTTGGAAGGTTTTCGCAATATGACCCAATATGTGACTCCATTTAATTGGTCTGAATTCATAAAGTTCGGAGGCTTGCTTAAGCGAGGGAAAGGTGTTAGGCACCCCCCGACTTCCGTGAAACATGATTACCACGACTTTTTCATTCCGTAAACATCTGTATATGTGTATGTGTGTGAAAAGCTTTAGTTTTGAAAAGATGCTAAGTGCTTTATTTTAAAAGTAGTGTTGTGCCTCTTTGGACCTATGTACAAAGGGTTTGATTTATAGAAAAGTTTATTTTTAAACAAAGAATATGAAAATGATGTTTTGAAAAGGTGGTTTTCAAACCCTTCGCCAAATAGAAATCGAGGCCCTTTGATACTTCCAATTTTAACTAGAAGCGGCTTCATTCAGTTTTAATCAAGATGCGAGGCATCTTGCTTTGACGAAATTTAAACTATTAACTACAAGGGTCGGGCTCCTTGTGGGCATGAGAGCCATCTAAGCAAGCTCGAGCACCACATACATGATTTTTACTATTATAGGGTCTTAAATCTGGATACCGTTTTAAGGCCCAAGATTACATGTACAATGGATTGCAAGCTAGTAATACAACTTAAACAAGTCCATCACAAGAATCGAGTTTAGATCCATTGATTGAATCTTTAACCATATGGTTCCTAGGCACACATGATATCATTTAAAAGCTTGCACGATGTATATTTTAATATAATATGTACATATCTCTCTTAACTTCGCTAAAACAAGTGATTTATCAATTAAATCCTTGCACGCGAATAGCTAGGCCTCTCGCTCCCACTAGATACTGATCTAGGTAGCACGGGGTAGCCAAATATTTATAAATCTTTGAAAATAAGCTAGATCTACCTAGATCCAAGCCAATCTAGCTCAATGGTTCAAGCCATGAAGCTTTTGAACTGGTTAAATGCTAAATCTGGCTAGATTTAGGATAGATCTAGTCAAAACACTTTAAATACCAACTATATACAAAAAATAATCGGTAAAAAGATAGATCTATGCACAACCAAGCAGTATATATATATAGCACTTATATATATATATATTAAAGTAGTAAAAGAGCACAGATCTAAGAAGATCTTACGTATTTACATGAGATCTGCACAAAGGAGGGTTATTCACTTCCAAAACTTGATTTGAACAAGTAGAAAGTTGATACCATGAGATTTATATGTATAGAAGTGTTTAGAATTGAGATTTACAGTGTTTAGAAGCAAGATCTAATCTCTTTCTCTCTTTAGCTCTTGGAATTCTCTTTAAAAAATAGGAAACTTAAAAATCTCTTATAACAAATGAGTTGGGGGGGTCTGATTTATAGACCTGGGCCAGCCGCAGGTGTACCCGCGGCTGGGTTTGGTGGGTCCCGTTGTCTCGAAGTTCATTCCTTCGATTGTTGCACTGTCTATTAAAACGTCTATATCTTTCAATCAGGGAATCGGTGGGTGATGTGCCATACCATTCTGGAAAGCTCTTTCCGAGAGCTATGAAATGACATCAAGATTGACCTTTTCTGAATCCGGGAATATGGGTTCACGACCAGAATAACATCTTCAAGTCTCCGAAGGTAGCATGTGGATCTGTCTTGCGCAGTTTGCACTCGGGATTGCTACGGTGGTTCTTTGTGAGCCTATCCTCAGCTGGACGATTGTTGTTTATGTTGTGTTGTTAACATTACATCTTTGCCCTCCCAAGGTTGTCTCTAGGGTTGAAGTGGTGATTCTATTCCTCGGAGCTGTCTTCGGGGTTAAAGTTCTGATGTTGTCTTCCCTCGGGGTTGTCTTCGGGGTTTAAAAGATATTTTTGACCTCTTACATGGTTAGTAAAAGGAAAGAGAAATTTTGAGTGTCTACAAATGCCTCTTTTTGCCATGTTTATGCAATGTAATGAAATGAACATGACAAAGACTGCTAGACACTTGAAATATGACAAGGTATATCCACTGATGCAATGCCATGTGTAAAGTATGCAATGATATATGAGTGTTAAAATTTTAAAGGGGTTACTCTCCATTTGCTGGGAAAGATGATTGTTATAATGTTGTCACCGAGTGTTGTCTGTGACACCCCCAAATCTGGGTACTTCATTTCTACAGGATTTGGTGTTCACTGTCCAATTAAATCACATCTAACTACCCATAATTAAGGATATAAATGAAAATCATAACTTAAATAGAAATCCTCCTATTAAAGGGTTACAACATCATAAATAAATCCCAGGTTGTCTAACCTTAAATACATCAAATGCGAAAACATAACATAATTAAATAAGTCTTATACATAAACATTCGCAAATAATAAATAACAAATCTTCATCACTTGTTCATCTTGCCTATGCCTTTACTAGTGAACGACTAGTCAATTCTTTCAACCTTAGCTGAAATGTTATTATGCAAGAGTAAGCAAACAATTGCCCATAAATATAACAATAAAATAGTAATAATCATGAGAGTAATCAATGTATTCTGAATGATAGAAAATTCGGCTTTTGAATCAAGAATAGATTACAAAACCAAAAGTACATCTGAGGGTCGCAAGACTATGAACTATGTTCTAGGTTAGTAATTATTTTTACTTAAACCTTTAACAGTCGTTAAACTATATGAACCTTCCTTCTCTTACTAAAAGGGATCAGCCCTTCGTACCATGTATTGTGCACAAACATCTTAACGCTATTGCATAATATAATCTCCTATAATAGGGCTGTTCATCTCAGTTTTGATATAAGATTCAACACCAAAGGAAGTTTGGTTTGTATAGGCTTCAATAACAGTTCTAGAATTTAGAACATTCATCAACTATGGACTAGTCGAATCAATAAGGGTTCACTAGCCATTCAAGGGTTTGATACAATAATATAATCGATATTTAAATCAAAGATTGAATCTCAACTATATACAATTGAATAAATATTGTATAGCCGAAGTATTACTTCAAAAGAGTTAGAACATTTAATTTGGAATCATGAACTTGAATAATTTAGGCATTGAATAGATAGAAACAAGAGTTAGGAACTCGTTCAGTAAAAGATTAGAGACAAGAACTTGCGTAACTGTAATCAAGGTAGGATAAGAAACTTGCACAATGAAAGTTTAGAGTCAGGGAACTTACCTCATGCGTAAGATATAAAATTACAATTCTCGTTCTCCAATTATCCTATATATATGTCATTTAGAATCACAATTTTAATTAGCTACAACGCGGTCAAGTTACTTAGTTAAACATTCTTCTTACATTCTTTATCTCTAGGTTTAATCATACTAACTACATAGCACAAACTGAAATCTTTACTTGCACATAGCATGAAGTTGTAGCATTTAAATCACATTTCCAATTCTTATCAACGTTAAACCTCAATTATTAACAACTGTTAAGTCACAACCTTACAATCATCAAACTTGACTTACAATGTGATTACAATTTGGTTTAACATGATATAATATGATTAACATCTTTTTATGCTCATTAGATTAGGTTACAATTACATTTTCTGGACTTGAATAATTAAAATCTCATTTTTGGGCAAAACTGCTAAGTGGCGCTGCAGCGCCCCAGATTGAACTGGAAACTGGCGTTGCGGCTCAACTGTTATGCCTATAATCAGGTGCTGTGAGGGCCTGGCGCTGCAGCGCTCCATTTACTCTTGAGACAGGCGCGGCGGCGCCTCGGCATAGAAACAGGCAGTAACAATTCGCGAAGAACACATAACAAACCAAAACAAACCCAAAAACTTCACTCAAACAACAAATGACTCATACCCATAAGATATAAATTTTACAGAAATATAATTCAACAATCATAGCATGATTTTAACAACATAAACAACATATACAACTAAAGTTAAACCCATAAATACCAAGTTAATTTTTCTTCATTTTTAGACATATTTAGCGAATCCAATCACTAATGATTCATTAATCAACCAAATTAGTCCATTCAAATTGCATTCTTTTCGTTTCTTAATGTATTAACACAATCAATCATCAATTTACAGTTTATTACACGAATTGAACATCAATTTAGTCTCAAATAAGCCATATTCATACATATATCACTATAAACTCAAAACTTCATTTTTAAACATAATTGCATGGATTAATTCAACCAAAATTGTTTATAAACATCATATAATGATTTATACATACTACCCAACACATATAAATCATTTTATCATGGATTAGCCACAAAAATCCATTTACAGATAACTTAAAATCCATATTCAGTGAAGAATGTTGAAGAACACAAGAAGAACATAAAGTTAGATTATTCATCTTTGATTCTTAGCACAGATGATAGAAAACTCCTCTTTGATTATCCAAATCCTCTTCTACAACTTCTCAATTTCTCTCAAAGCTTTCTCTTTCTCTGTTTTGTTTTCTCAGACTTATGCTTAGCAAATAATCTGATATAAACTAATATACGTATAACTGAAATAAATGTGGGTATCAGTTAAGCGCATCATGACTTCAAATGTTCTCATGTTCCCAAGGTCTTGTTTGGCTAACTCTTAAAGGCTCCCTTTTAATTTATTTTTATAACTTTCTTATTATATGGTACAAAATGTCACACTTTAATTAATCAAATTCTAATATTTAAATTCAATTAAATTAAAGCCAATATAACTCATTAAATCAAATTACCACATAATTATAATTCTTATTTATTAATTATAATTTTCTTAGCAAATTATTAAATCTCTAATTAATTATTAAATTTAATTAGAACAACATTATAATTATTTAACAACTCATTTAATTTAATTATCCCAATTAAATTCAAACTTCGAACTATAAAAATTATTCAACATTAATTTAATTAATATATTATATTTAATTAAAATAATCTACAACAATTCCATCAAATATTTATTTAACTCAATAAATAAATCAACGAAAATATTTATTTAATTCAATAAATATTTAAAATCAAATACATGAATATTGTCTGTTACATTGCCAATGGTTTCGTTGATTGTATCGCAAATCGCATATCATCACACATCGCATTTCACACGCTGCAAATCGCACTTTGCACATCGCACATCGCACTTTGTATTTTGCCAATTGCACTTCTCAACTCGCACTTCGCAAATTGCACTTCGCACATCATAAATCGCACTTCACAAATCGAATTTCGCAAATCAAGTCACGTATCAATGATCGCACATCGCACTTCACATACCGCAAATCACACTTCGCAAATCTCACTTCGTATTTTGTCAATCGCACTTCGCAAATCGCAAATTACATATCATATTACGTATTAAATCGCACCTGACACTTCACATACTGCAAATTGCACTTCGCAAATCGCACTTTGCACATCGCAAATTGTACTTCACAAATCGCACTTATCATCCCTATCCTACATACTCCCGTGGATGAGGGGAGATAAGGCCTTACGTAGTTCAAGGAAAGGATATCAAGAGATTGATTGATTTTTTTTAATTTTTTTTATCTTTTCCTGCAAAATAAAGGTTAGTTGCTTTGATGACAGGATAAAATGACATTTGATATTTGACAGGAATTGACATAGATGGAGCACGAAGAGACTTCCTTTCGCAGTTGGGTTTATCAGAGGCTGACCTATCTTAGGATTACTCTCATGGGCTTTTCGGCATGAAGGTTCCCAGATCTTCGCAAACTACTCGATGGGAATGAATTCAATCTTTCACTTGGAGCGGATCAGAGTGGTGCCTTTCTTGAGCCTCGCGGGATTATTCTCATCTTGCATCCAGTAACCAGCCACTGACGGGTTAGCCTTTTAGTGGAGGAATCACACAACATACATTCACATACATTCATTGCGCCTTACCGTATGCAATATGATGAAATTGTACGAAGCACTAATATAAATGTAACGCCCCAAAATCCGGTCTATCTTCACACCAGAATTTCGTACATCACGAGTACTTCTCATTCCATACATACATCATTATATCATTAAATATAACAACATATCTCATGAAATCCCAGATTCTATTACCTTAAAATCTGGTTTATTATAAATAATGGTAATTACATTATTCTTTACATCTTACAAGTGTGACTTTCATCCGCCACAAAAGATACATAATAGTTCATTAAACTACTCTACAGTTTAATTAGCTATTCTACATTACAAGTCTTGGCTTGATCTTCAAACTCATTCATATAATGAATAACACTTCAACAGGACACCGGTCAACTTGATCTTTACGGGATCCTTAAGTTTATTCTAGCGTTGTTCGCTAAAAATGTTTTTATTTAAAGTAAGAGTGAGTATTCAATTGCTCAGCAAGTTAAAGTAGTTGAATAACAACTAAGCAATAATCACATATTCTTTTAAAACCTCAATAACCAAACAAAGGTTATTAAGCAGCTCGAATAATAGGAACAAACTCTGAATCCTATCATTTTAAAACATTAATCATATTCACTTTGACATACTTTCATTCTTCTACTCTCTCATATACATTCTGCCTGACTAGAATCATTAGCTCAGACTTAACAATAACAGTTCATGAATAAACAGAATTCCTTCACGTTGAACAGTTCAATCACAGAACAATTCATCTCAAGAAACACCGAAGTGTTAAAAATTTGGCACACGACCTCATACACAATCATGTCTTGTACAAATATAGCACATTTGCACATAAACAAGACTTACTCAAGTACAAATTCTGAGTAAGTTTAAGAAACTAGCATTCATTTCAGGTATGAATGAAGTTAGGAAACTTATCTTAAGCACATCTACAGCTTATAATTTATGTTGAACTGTTCATTGCAATCCCTATATAGCACATAAGGAATACCATATACCAATTAGTCATATATTCGACACACATATTGGTTTAACTTAACTTTAGTTCCTATGGTTCGCGTTTTATAACCTAAGTTTACGTAACCAAATTTCTACATTCATTCTTTCAACGTCTTTTAGCGTTACGACATTCAAAGATGCCTTATTTAATTCAGTCATTATCTACGATGTTTTGCATTGTAAGAACCCGAATTTTCAGATATTATTAAATAAGGATTTAATAAATAAAATTCTTAAACTGTGAGATGGGTTCGAATAAGAGTATTTTTATGTGATATAAGGTATGTGGTATTATATTACATAGGGTAATATGGACTATGTAATATGTGTTTTATAAATATATTATTAATATATATTTGTTACTTAGCGTAGAGACGTTTCAGTTGAGATAAAGGGAGTGAATTAATATGTGTGTTGAATATGTAATTATAGTTGGTACTTTTTTATATATTACTTAGAATAGTAATATGTGAGAAAGTCTAATGTACGAATAACGTTAAATATATATATATATATATATATATATATACGAGAAATGGAAATCATTATATCTTTAAATGAATATTTGAAGAAATTGTTTTGGGAACAATTTATAGAAAAGAAAGAGAAATAGTTATTATGTATTTCTAATAAAGGATATTAAAATAATTTCTAATATTGAATTATTTTAATAAAAGGAGGAAATGTTATTTTTGAATAATAATATTACCTTATATGTTTTTGTATGAGGTGTGATTGGTTAATATAGTAAATATATTAAAACGTATTTGCTATATGTAATTAAATTGATGGAAACAATTTATTATAATAGATAATAAACTTATTATCTATTTTCTATATATAATATATGTATATGTGTCGTACATATAGTTATTTGATATTACATTAAGAATAATATCATGAGTCAATAAGTAAATTATTTTCTAATAATGAATGTCTTTATTCGGAGAAAACATAATATTTATGTTATGGCAAAATACATAATTTCTAATGTATTTTTCAAGGGAGTTTAATTAATGAAAGGAAACTAAGTTATTTTTAATATATTAAATAACTTAAGTTACTATTTGATCGTGAATATTATTATTGGAATAATTAATAGAGTATATATTAATTATTATAAGCGTAAAAGTTATACTTATTATAAGTATAATTAATTGAAGTAGTTTAGCATTTTAATAGCTAGAGTTATTATATTACCGTAAAGGTTATATATAATATTTGAATATTTTCATTCACGATATATTTATATATGTGAACCTTGTGATTTAATAGTTCTAATTATATTGAACATGTTATAAGTAGTAAGTGATGAGAATAAGAATAAGCTTAAGATTAAGCTTGAGGCCTTGTGTGACACAATAATATATTCGTCGATGAATTAATTAATTCAAGGACGGAAGGATTATTGATTGAACAATAAGAATTATTAATTAAATAATTAATCTATATTAATTGTTATTATAATATGTTGAATTATTATTATTGCGAGTGATAGCATGATAATAAGTATATTTGTTATAAATATAATAAGATTTATATTTATTGTGAAAATTAACTATATAAATGTTAATTAATTGTTATGAAAATTTTAATTCCATTGATTAATGAGAAATGGATTAATAAATATTATTATTAATTAATTGATGAGATAAGTAAATTACTTACTTCTATGTGCAAGCATGCGAATAAAATGTCTAGCGTATAGTAACTAACTATATTATATGAAGTGTGAAGTGTGGTACAATTATATTATATAGTGTGGTGCAACAATTATGTGACTATACTATATATAGGGACCATGTATCAAGATTTATTAAACTATGTGAGTTACATGAAATGTGGGTGTGACAATGTGTATATTAAGTATACAATAAAATAATATATCATGAATATATAGTAAACAATTATTGAATTAATAAAATTTAATAATAAAGGAGACAATACACTGTGATGATACCCGATAGAATTATATTCGGTGTTAATAAGATGTATATGGATTATATATTGAATATATGTATCCCTACTTGCTACATTGTAATATTAGTTATATATTGAAAGTACATTGTGACTCAAATTATAACCTAAGTATATGTTATGTGTATAATAATTTAAGTGTTGTGTGTTGCTAGAATGCTGAGTATGTGCATTGTCCCATAATGAGAGGCACATTTTCCTCTCACGTGATTAACTCAATTGCTAGTCTACTCCCTATTGCTCTCAACCTCAGCATTCCATAGCAAATGATGAGCAAGGGTGAGGAATTCATGATGAGTTCCAACAACTCTCACCAACTAATTGCTAACCTCCATATAATTCTACAATCTATTGGTTTGATTTGGGAGATTTTGCATTTGTCTGGGTATTGATTTGGTTATAAATATGAAGCTCTCCTTCTTCATGTTTTCATTTGCTGAGATTTATGTTAAGTGAAAATTGAGAGAAAATACAACATGATAGTAAGGAGTCTAAAGATTGTTATAGCTGCAAGTTCATCTTCATATAGCAAAGGTATACGAGTTGCTTCTTATTCTTCAATTCGTTTCTGTCAAACTTTTTATTCTTGAATTTCAAATTCTTGATTAGGTGGAGATAAATGATAATTGAGTTGAGGAATGTCTACTTAGTTGTTATATGGGCTTATAAGCATGATAGAACTAATATATAGTGCTCATAATCGAATTGCTGTGGAAAATTTTGAGTTTGGGCTAAGTTCTGCCGAAGCAGAAGCTGCTCTGTCTCTGGCCGGCCAGTGGCGCAGCTGCGCCAGTTTTATACTGGCCAGAGGAGCAGCTGCGCCGGTACCAGACTTGAGTTGGCCAAGGCCCTGCGCAGCTGCGCCAGTTTTGAACTGGGGAGCTGCGCAGCTGCGCCGGTCCCCTGTCCCAGTTTCTGGTTTTGGTTTCTGTTTCAGTTCTATTAAGTGTTAGCATGTGGCCTCACTTGGAACAAGCATGTGAACATGATCAAACTATAGATATTAGTACATTACATGACATAAGCATGAATAATCATGATAGTGCACACGATTGATGAAAAACTTATAGTTTTAAACTTAAATTTATAGTTTTAAATATGAACGTTGACACATACGTGAGACGTGGACATTCTGATCTTGTGAAGATGTTAACATACTTTAACTACATATGATAAGAGCTTTAAAGTTGTCTTGTATGTGTCGAATTGTATCATTCAAGTTTAAAATGATTTCAAAGGCGAACTTGAATATGTTTTCAAATCAAGTTGCATTAAGTATGAGTAGCTAGATTCTAAAGATTTAAGATGCCATGTTTGTGTTTATTACGTCTCTAAATATGATTCGTATGTGATTGGATATATTGACAACTAACCAAGCATGAGTTCGAGCATGTTTTAAAGTGATAAACGAAGCATGTTTTTAAACTAATAACTATGATAGTTACATGTATGAAGAATGAATATTCATAAACATGCCCAACATGAGTTACATGAATACTTTATATGTTTAAAGAACTAGCATGATAAACTTTGTGATGTTCACGACCTCGAGTGGCCTTAAATTGTTGAAATGTTGACTTAGAACCTATATCGTGTAAATTGAACGTGAAAAGGGTTGAATGAGAATGAAAGTATCCTTTAATATAAATACATGCTATGTAGGACCATATGTTAATACTTGAATCCAACTTCGACGGTTAATAGCATATATTTGCTTTGTTATGGTCTTATGTGTTAGTAATGACAAATGAGAATGATTAACTCAAAAGATGGACTACACTAGCTATATGTAAATAGATTAGTGGTAGACAGGTATGTGTATATGAAGAATGTTAGTAAGTACGTATGGTTAAAGTATACGTATACTTACATAGTTATTCTAAGAACACGATAAGAAAGTGAAACGAAGGTTCTAAGAACCAAGTTAGACAACAATGTAACATTTATTATTACATTGAGAATGTGTGGATACATATAACTGATGAGTGTGATCTCTATGGTTAATATAACTGTGTAGGGTTACACGAAGCGCAAATATCTTAAGCAGTTAAGTCGTAGTTGTTAAACTACGAATCAGGCAAGTCTTTCAGTTCCTATTTGATATATGAATTCAATAACTGTTAGTTGAATTATATTATGATGTGATAATGTGAACTTATATATGAACTGTATATGAGATATAAATGAGATTGAAAGTTGATCTTTGATGATATACTTGTTATGTGAAAAGTAACATGCGTAGTAAATATAAACTGTTTATAAATGCATGAACTGAGTATGATGTTATATGCTATGTGATGCATGAGGGCTGTTAGAATTGCTGAGCTGTCGAGCTCACTCTTGCAAATAACCACTTTTGCAGGTTAAGGATTCACGGTAAAGATTTCGTGCTTCTTGATTGATAAAGATAGATAGTATCGCATTGAAGAATACTACTTAGACTATTGTCTGGACCATGTTTAGATTCTAGATGATGTACTCGATAGTTGCTTACACTGTTTAATACATGTTGTGCTGTAAAGTTGTATTAGTTAATACATAGAGGATATCAAGTCGAGTTGTAAACGTTATACGATAACTCAAATAGAATGAATCATATTATAAGTTGATTTGAGAATTGTAATTGATTCAAAGTTATGAAATCAATAAAAGAATTTATTCAAGGGATATTGAAAAGTTTAAATTATTCCGCATTTTAGTAACATCGAACATGATGTAAAGATGAGATCTTGGATATAAATAGAATTTATATTCTAAATTGTAATAAGTAAAGATGTATTCTTTTAGTAATGAATAAAAGATGTAATATTTTGACGATAGTAGTATCGTGACTGCACCAGATCCGAGGTTTCGAAGGAACGTGGATTTGGGGGCGTCACATGCATTACCTTTTCCTTTATTCTAACTTAACTTGTCCAAACCATTACAATTGTAATGTTCGTTAAGTCAATTATTCTTCCTTATGGCTTTTTGGCAACTAAATAACATACCTCAAGATTTATTCATTAACATCTAGGTCATACAGTCATTTATATGCCGATAATGACATTCAATGTTAAGACTATGCGTTCATAGATTTTAAGCATTTTACATTATTTTATCTCATTTCTTGCAACGTCCGATTAATTTGACTCGGAACATTATTCAAGTTATAATCACTACTCGGCTTGTTCAACGTTTATACGTTATTCGTTATTCTTCATTACCTCACATTCAAACCATACACGGTGTGTATGTTATGCACATTTGACTTACGCGTACACTCAACACCATTACGTCGGTTTAAGTGTTTAACGCTTACGTTTCATTCTAACACTCTCTATCCGATTCACACTTGGACCACCATTAACTTATTACCGTTCGTTACGATTTTCTTGATAATTACATATCTTACCTACTACATTTATCAACGTCTAAGTCATACAACCAATGTATGCTTAGAACGTTCGCTCGACACGAATATGGTTTCCTGTATATCTGAATACAGGATTCTGTTTTTGATTACGTTCTCTATGTTCACATCTCCTTTACATTATTTAACCTTCGTTATGACTTTATGACACTTCCATGTCATAAGCTACCATCTTCGTATAACATCTAGGGATTACAACCTATATAAACCCGAGATGTTCATCCGACGCGAATACGATTCACGAATATCATTTAAGTATTATGCGTTCACGTTATTCATCTTTTAATCCTTCATTCAACCTTTTCTTATGGTTCTAATCACTTTCATTAGCGATTCATTACATGATCATCATGTACATCCTCATCTCTTAATGTCTAAGTCATACGGTTCGTTGTACGCTAAGACCGATCGTTCATCGCAATTACTTTTCGGTTATAGCGTTTATACGCTTTACACTTAACTTTCATTATGACCTTATAACATCAAAATTTTATAAGTCACCATCTTCATTCAACGTCCAAGGAATTACAATCATAGCAATCCCACACGTTCGTTTTAACGCGAATACAGTCTCCGGATATCGGTTACGTATTTTGCGTTCGTCGTTTTATAACCTTTATTCAACGTTTAATCGTCAAACTCAAGGTTTTACACGTCTTTCAAGATGTTTCTTTTCATAAATGTTGCATTCATGCTTGCCCCTTAATTACCATCCAAAAAGTTGAACAATAAAAATCTTCAGTCGGAGAAAATTCTTATAAGGGCGCTGCGGTGCCACTCTAATGCTTTAATGGGGCACGGCGACGCCTCTTGGCAGTGCATGAAGCCTGGAGCTGGCGTTGCGGCGCCTCTTCCCGTTTGTTGGGCGGCGCTGCGGCGCCAGACTTAGAACTCAGAAATTTTTTTCTAAGTCTTGAACAGACGCCTACTTTAAAATCTCATAACTTCTTCGTTCTAATTCGAAAATTAATTTGTTCTTAAGGCGTTGGAAAGCTTTCAACACCCTCTACAAATTCCCTAGGGTATAATGACTTTCCCAAGACTCTAACAAGTCTTAATCTTGGCTCAAAAGTCCTCCCCCGCTAAGTTTTTCAACTTTGCGTTCAATTTTCATTCGTTCGCGATTCGTTCATCTGAACCCAAAATTTGTTCGTTGTTGAGTCCACGACTCACATTTTCTACATTTTCCAACATTCTTATGAATCCTCATTAATTAGGGTTCATTAACTTACTGTCTATATTTCGTTTAACTTTTACGAAATTTCACCATAACTTCGTTATTGGCTAATTTCAATCCGTTCTTCATGAACGTTTCTATTGTTCCTAACCAAGCATATATCACAAACATATATATGATGATTTTAAACTTGTCCATCAACAACAAGCTCTAATTAGATAGTTTTAAATTTGTCCATCAACAACGTTCTTACCACGTTCTTCGTGTTCTTCGTTCGTTCTTCGTATTCTTCGTTCGTTCTTCGTTTTTAATCGATATTTTGATTACGATTTCACTTTTTCATGCATATTAACGTTATAAGTTCATTAATTCATCCTTATATCATCGGAGAGTTCATATAACTCATCTGAATCATCCATTAACATCAAGAAATTCATAGTTCATATGAAATTTCTTAGAAAAAGAAAAAGATGAAATAAATCTTCAATTTTTTTTATTAATTACATATTCCTATGATCGAATCATAGGAATATCGTTTCTAACAATCTTATACTTCTAATTTTGTTAAGCTATAAGATTTCATATTGAAACTTAAAGAAAAATGGATTAAAGTTAGATTTTTAAGGTTACCTTTCTTCATTAATCTTCTTCCTTTGGACAAAGCTTGCACTTGAGCTAGTTTTTTCCTCTTCCTTTCCTTCTTTTCCCCCATCCGAATCTCTCTCTCTCTCAAGTGTTTGTTGAATTTTCTAACCAAACAAATAAGCTAAGACTTGGTTTATACAAGCTTTTCAAGTCTAGGGGCGTTTTGGTCTGTTGGCCAAACTGCCTTACTATTCACGCCGCCTTACTATTCACGAAGCTTCTCGTGGAAGCTTCGTTGTTACGTCTTTTGGAATTCATCCGACAGTTTGAAAAACTGCGTTTCTCGAAATCCAAATAATTTTAGATATTCCGTATTTCCTCTACAAATTAACTTTTACGTGTTCTTCGAAACTTTGAAAAACCTAAAAACACTTTTTGATGAATAGTGTTTTTCGTCACATTTTCCCATAACGTAGTTAAACGAATGAAAAATACATAATAGTACTTTTCGTCGTTTTTATTTCGACTGATTTCCGCATATTTTTTGAGAAAAACTTTTATCGGCTACCATAACTTTTCACGGCATATTACTGGCAAATCTTCAGACAGAATGTCATTTCAACATCATGATCTCTCAGAAAGGCTTAGGTTATTCAAATCCTAACCCGTAGGTTTCGTAAGGTGAATAGTGTCTATTTCGTCTTTTTCTCAAAAATATTTTTGTTCCCTGAAAATTTTTATTTTCTTCTTGAAAATTCTTACTCGTTCATTCTAGCTCGTAGCCAGAATACTCCCGTTTTATAATCATCCTAGGTTTTAGAACAGCAAATAAACACATAACACAAAATATAATTAATAAAAATCTACTTTATTAATTATTAATTCTTTAAACTTAACTTTCTAGATAATTCAATTTTCTGGGTTGTCACAATAAAGCATTGTAAATAAGCATTCATCAGACACATTGTAAAGAAAACATTCATCACACACATGTAGATAAAAGGAAATTGAAAAGTGGATTAAGCCCTTTAACGTCTCCAGCAGAGTCGCCACCTGTCGACACCCGAAAAATTTGATTCCTAATATTTTTTTCTACCTTTTGTATTTCGCTATGTCAATTAATTTATTTAAGGGTGAGGTTTTAGGAAAAGACCGACATAAATGCCGACGAATTTGAAAAGATTGATTTTAATGATTGGGCCGAATTAGACAAAGCCGCCAGTTGGTATAGTTTTCAATGGATGTACCAACTTATCCGGATTCGGAAGATTTTTGCAATATGGTCCAATATGTGACTTCGTTTAATTGGTCTGGAACCCGAGATTCATTGAGTTCTGGAGCTTGCTTAAACGAGGGGAAGGTGTTAGGCACCCCCCGACTTTCGTAAAACACGGTTATTGCAACTTTTTCATTCCCTAAACATGTGTATATTATATGTATATGTGTGTGTGTGTGTGTGTGAAAAGCTTTAGTTTTGAAAAGATGCTAAGTGTTTTATTTTGAAAGTAGTGATGTGCCTCTTTGGACCTATGTACAATGGGTTTGATTTATAAAAAAGTTTATTTTTATACAAAGCAAATGAAAATGATATTTTGAAAAGGTGGTTTTCAAACCCTTCACCAAATAGGAATCGAGGCCCTTTAATACTTCCAATTTTAACTAGAAGCGGCTTCGTTCAATTTTAATCGATATGCGAGGCATCTTGCTTTGTCGAAATTTAAACTATTAACTACAAGGGTCGGGCTTCTTGTGGGCATGAGAGCCATCTAAGAAAGCCCGAGCACCACATACATGATTTTCACTATTATGGGGCCTTAAATCTGGATACCGTTTTAAGGCCCAAGATTACATGTACAATGTATTGCAAACTAGTAATACAACTTACACAAGTCCATCACTGGAATCGAGTTTAGATCCATTGATTGAATCTTCAACCATATGATTCCTAGGCTCACATGATATCATTTAAAAGCTTGCACGATGTATATTTTAATATAATATATACATATATCTCCTAACTTCGCTAAAACAAATGATTTATCGATTAAATCCTTGCACGCGAATAGTTAGGCCTCCCGCTCCCACTAGATACTAATCTTGGTAGCATGGGTTAGCCAAATATTTACAAATCTTTGAAAATAGCCTAGATCTATCCAGATCTAAGCCAATCTAGCTCAATGGTCCAAGCCACGAAGCTTTTGAACCGATTAAATGCTAGATCTGGCTAGATCTAGGATAGATCTAGTCAAAACACTTTGAATACCAACTGCATACACAAAATAATAGATAAAATGCTAGATCTATGCGCAACCAAGTAGTATATATATATATATATATATATATATATATATATATATATATATAACACTTATATATATATATATATATATATTAAAGCAGTAAAAGAGCACATATCTAAGAAGATCTTACGTATTTACACGAGATCTGCACAAAAGAGGGTTATTCGCTTCCAAAACATGATTTCAACTGGTAGAAAGTTTATATAACGAGATTTATATGTATAGAAGTGTTTAGAACTGAGATTACAATGTTTAGAAGCAAGATCTATCCTCTTTCTTTCTCTAGCTCTCAGATTTCTCTCTCTAAAAAATAGGAAACTGAAAAATCTCCTTTTACAAATAAGTTGGGGGGGGGGGTCTGATTTATAGACCCGGGTCAGCCGCAAGTGTACCTGCGGTTGGGCCTGATGGGTCCCGCCACCTCGAAGTTCGTTCTTTCAATTGGTGCGTTGTCTGCTGAAAATTCGTATCTTGCAATTCGGGAATCGTTGGGTGATGTGTCATACCAAAGATCTTTCCGAGAGCTACGCAATAATATCGGGCTTGACCTTTTCCGAATCCAGGAAGATGGGTACATGATCAGGATAACATCTTTAAGTCTCCGAAGGTAGTCCGTGGATTTGTCTTACGCAGTTTGCAATTGGGATTGCTGCGGTTGTTCTTTGTGAGCCTATCCTCAGCCGGACGATTATTGTTTATGTGTTGCTGTTAACATTACATCTTTTCCCTCCTAAGATTTTCTCAGGGGTTGAAGTGGTGATGTTCCTCGGGGCTGTCTCTGGGGTTGAAGTTATGATGTTGTCTTCCTTCGAGGTTGTCTCCGGGGTTGAAAAGACGCTTTTGCCCTTTTAGATGGTTAGTAAAAGGAAAGCGAAATTTCGAATGTCTACAATAACTTTTGAAAGAATAAATAATATTTCAAAATAATCTTCCAGAGGAAGCTTTTAAAAATAAATCTTCCAAAGGAAGAGTCTTATAAAGGAAGAGTCTTATAAAGGAAGAGTTGTAAAAATTGTGTGATGTGTATGAGTGCTTATGTAACTATTATAAAACTCACCTAAACAATTGGTGCACCAAAACTTAAGACAGCCTAACACTTCAAAGACACTTATACTAATGATTTAGAGAGTGGAAAGAAGTATAAGCAAGAGAGTTATGAAAATCCTTCTACTTAAACCCCCTATTTATAGCAAAAACTTAACCCACATCAACATCACCACACGTTACACATTTTAGGCCACTTTTAATCTATATCGTCCATCACCTATCCACACATTACATATTTTAAAATATTCTGACACGTTTCACACTTTAGGTGTGACGCCCCCAAATTTGGGTACTTACAACCCGTATTTGGTGCTACACGATAACATTCATACAACCTGCTTAATATATTAATACTTAATAAAATTACATCAGAGTTCGCTATCCCAGGTACGAGAACCTTTAAATACTTCATTACATGATAGATAAAGTAATATCTCTTACAAAAGTCTATTTATTACAAAACATCTAGTCATTTACAGATAGCAATTCCTCAACTACTCATCCAACTTCTCTTTTCCCTTGTCTTTGTCAGAACCTTCAACGCGTTCAGATTTCACTGAAAACATTTAATTTCAAAGCAAGAATGAGCATTTAATTGTTCAACAAGTAATAGCGTGCAATAAATAACATATGAAAGAGTTAAATGTTTTCTTTTTAGAATACTTCTACAACAGATCAATAGTTGTGAAGCCATCGAAACAATTTTAGAAAATTATATCAAATCGCTTGCATTTTTGAAACGGCGTAGTGACTATAGATGTTGAGCGGTCAGTAGACCTTGAACTTTGTTTTTCATGTTGTGAAAAGGTCTTACAGTAATTCAACTGTTAAACCGTTTGACTACCGAGCACGATGGATGATCAACCCTTTATGCCATGTGTTGATCAACACTACATGCTTGTTTTCAAGCCTTGTATAAAATTTTCTCAAATAAGGGATGTTCATTCTTAGACTGGAATCAAATCCAAAATAACTTGGTTAGAAAATGCTAAATAATCTTAATAACAATTCAAGGATATAAATTCGAATCAATGAGATGTTTTTAACAAGTGTCTAGCCGAATCAACTAGCTTAAATCATTTTCTTAACAAGATGTTTTTAACAAGTGTCTAGCCGAATCAACTAGCTTAAATCATTTTCTTAACAGTTCAAGTATATTGGAACTTTAAAGGTTATGCATTAAAGCAAAGTATTAAACAACTTGTACGGATAACAGGAGATTTGCAAAATTTTGAGTTTCTTCGATATACGCATTTGGCGTAAACCGAGGTATATACATAAAGTATTCATGAAAGTATTTATCGATTGGATATAGAATTGTTCAATTACACCATTTAGAGTAAATGAAGAAGAACTTGCATAAGCATAGATTATTCTCATTATTCAACATACAAGTTAAATGAAGTTAGAAAACTTGCCTTTTTCGTTGATTACAATTATTGCTATCAATGCTTCGTGTATCCTACACAATTCAAGTGCGTACATACGTATCAATCAATCACGTATTCAAATAGCAATACTTGATTTTCATTAATCTTTAGTTCATCTCTTTTAAATATTCACTTCTTTTGACTCGAAATATTATTTACATGATTCGATATTAGTTACGGCATTTCAGCGTATATACGCTATGTACTTAACTCAACGTAGGATAATACTTAAACTATATGCTCATATTTTTGCTTAATGCTTTATTTCATTTTTCTAACACTAATTAGTTATTCTATGTCTCACCCTTCATTTGCTTTGGTCATTCTATAAGTAAATTATATTAACTAATACATAATTGGAGGTTTTAAGTTGAGAAGAATTGCTATACATGTGCATCAAGTCCCTTTAACAGCTAGATTTTTTTTCAAAAACTGGTGCACGACGCAACCACGCTGGATAATGGCCTGGAAGTGGCGCAACCGCGCCACTTCGACAGAGTGCATATACAAGTCTGTTCTTGAGTTCAGAACTTGCCTCCTTTATACTTCCATAACTCTCATCTGAGATTTGATTCTATGCATAGACCATACTACAAAGTGCAAGTTACTTCAAATTTTTATTTCTAGCAACATTATTATGACAGAGATTAATAAGCTTAAAACTCTGCACCTAGTCATGATTTTCATGTGATCTTAGTTTTGCTAAATCTCTTAAAAATTCCTTTCTAACTTGGTTTAATTCTTCCAGATAACTCATAACCACATAATATATGTATATTGTTCCTTAGTTCGCCACATTAGCTAATGTTCAATTTTTAGAAAAATTCTCCCATTCGAGCATTTTATCAAACAATTCGTGGGCGTAGCTTTGAAATTCAGTTTTCACAACTTATTAGATTTAGTACATCCAGATTTCTACATAGAAATCTCTTCCTTATTCCTCCGCACAACAATAATTGAACCCCTTGCTAAAACCCATCAATTTCCACAACTAATTTAGAACAATTCATATGAATTTACTCAAATTGTAAAAATATATCAAAAGTATAAATATTACCTTTTTGATTATTTTACACCAACTGATTCCTTGCTTAAAGTTGCTTCTAATTTCAGCCCATACTTCTTATTCTTCTTTTCTTTGATAGCAATTTGAGAGTACGGAGAATTTGGTATGGAATAGAGATGAGAGAAAGAGAGCGAGTAAACTGTGAATTGGTTTTGGCTTATATAAGGAATACTTCATAGCCTTGTTGAATATGTTTATAGCTTTGCTAAGTCATCTCCTAGCCTTGATTGGTTTCCCTGCTGCAGCCTAATTGTTCTACACCTCATGCTTAATGTATCTAATCATCATACACCTCCAACTTGCTAGATAATAACTCAGTTCATTTTAATTATAGCTCATGCTTAACCTACGAACGACATATATACTATTATAACACATATATCCAAAATGTATTATAATTATTTTATTGTTCCAATAAAGTAAATATTTTTTATTTTAACGTAACGAATAAATTTATTAAAATAATTAATATTAAATTAATTATTATATTTCTTTAATATATACAATAATTTTTGTATAATTAAATTTACCGTTTCTTTCCTTCAATAAATTGTTGAAAACAATTTATTTTTATTCAAAATATATAATTTACCACATTCCATTCTTTATTTAATTGACATCCATTTTATTCAAAATTACAATTCATGCTACAAATAATTATTATAACATAAACATTACTATTCTGTAATTAATAAATTTATTTATTACAATTAAATCCATAAATTTTCAATTATCAAATATTACTTGTAACTTCTTCAAATAATTGTATGTTTACATTTAATATTTACATCTAATCCATCACGTTTACATCACATGTAACCACATAGTTTACATCACATAACCATTTATATCATAACACATAACATATCACAAAATAAAAATTTATTTAGTATTATTATTATTATTATTATAATTATTTTCCTTATTTAATAATATCCAAAAATATTCAGATTATCACATCAGGACACACGTTACACATTTCCAAGATTATTATTCTTTATTACTCACCATTATTATAAATCCTTTTTATGTATTACTGTATTAATGTATTAATATCACAGATATCATAGACTCGCAATACTAGTAACCAGATCATTCCCACGAAAGAGTGGGCTTTTCGATAAGAATTTTTATTGGCGCGTAATTATATAACATAACCCTTTTCTCGACAGAATTTTTAGACATTGCCAATAATGCTAACTAATGATATCATTTCAATTAATATGAGTTACTGTGTCGTTTCCCCTTTCCGACAATTATTCTGTTATGGGGCCCATCAATGATCGATTATTTCGGCGCCGTCGTACGAATATTCCCCGACAAAAGGAATATTCCCTGACAGACTGTTCACTTCATATAATTTGCACATATCACCCATAACTATAACATTTATTAAACCAACACCTTACTATTTAGAAAAATTAAATCTTATTTATAAAAAGTTGGGGTCTTACAACACCCCCTCTTTATGAAATTTCGTCCTCAATATTGACGTACATACTTGACATTTCGAAGAGGTGAGGATACCTTGCTTTCATTTCAGATTCTAACTCCTAAGCCATTTCCTCTGTATCAGGGTTTCTGTAACACCCCCAAATCCGGGTACTTCATTTTCACAGGTTTTGGTGTTCACTATCTAAATAAAACATAACTAACTACCCATAAATAAGGAATGCAAAATAAATTACAACCTTAATAATAAAATATTCCTTATAAAAGGATTACATCAATGTCAAAACGTTCCCAGGTTTCTAACATTAAACAATCATCATAACGCGCGGAAATAAAACATCACAAACAAATTAAGTCTTATTACAGAACCACATAATAAATATGAACAAGTCTTTGCTACTTGTTCATCTTGTCTTTTTCTTTACTGGTTGATGGTCAACCTTCTCAACTTTGGTTGCAATGGTTATATATGCAAAAGTGAGCAAACAAAAGCTCACTTTAAACAATAATTAATAATGATAACATGTCACTGAATAAGTTCAATTGAATTGAATAACGTTCTCTACCATCGATAATGAAGAATTAAAAATAATATTTAAAATTCATCTGAGGGTTACAAAACCTTGAACTATGTCCCAGGTTATAAATATTTCTACTTAAACCTTTAACAGTCATTAGACATATGGACTTCTAACTCGTACTTAGGGGGATCAGCCCTTCGTACCATGTATTGTGCACACACATCTTAACGCTTTCGCATGATAATCCCCTATAATAGGGTTGTTCATCTCAGCTTTAATTAACGAGTCCGCACCAAAGAAAGTTTGGTTTGGATTAGCTCAAAAGGTAATTTAGAGTTCAACTATCATCAACTAAGAAGTAGTTGAATCAAACTTACAATAATTTAAGAGTTCGATAACAAAAGAGTTGTGGAACAACTATGAGTCACAACAATAGACATCATACTTAACAGATATGCTTTAGAAGTAAACTTAAAGCATTTGAAAGATATAATAAAATCTTCCTTGAACAATCAAGTCAAGGTTACATTATTTTCAACAAGGAAACTAAATAAGATACTTGTACAATATGGAATTTAAAGAAATTGCATAAATGTAAAAGTAAGGATTAGGAATAACTTGCGTAAGCATAATAGAGTTAGGGTAAGAAAACTTGCTTCGTGCGTAATCTAGCAAATAATAACTCGTTCCACAATTATCCTACGTACACGTTATTAACAATAGCAACACAAATTAGTTACTACATATAGCTAAGTCACATCATTTAGTTAACCAATCCTAATTAACTTACAACTCTTCGTCATTAGGTTTAATCATTAATTATTATGACCAAACAATACTTCCATGTTAAACTTAAACTTATTAATAATCAATCATGTTATAATTTAAAAATCATAAATCTCATTATTAAAATATGATTACATACTATCCAATTAACATATAATTTTATTAACATGTTTTTATAGTCATTAGGTTAACATTCTCAAAGAATTGTACACTTCAATAAAATTTTCTGGCTAAACTGCATAGTTGGCGCTGCAGCGCCACATAATGAATTGCAGCAGATGCTACATCACCGTGCCACGTCATCAGGGCTCTGTAGGATCAGACCCGGCACTGCAACGCTCTAGTTAACACTCTGAACTGTCGCTGCGACGCAGTGCCACATCACCAGATGCAGCTGTGGCGCTGCAGCGCCCTATTTACTCACAGAACAGGCACTGCGGCGCCACAACATAGTGGGACGCAGACAGCCTCGCGAAAATCACAGGAAAAGCCAATTTGGCCTATTAACTTTGATCAAACTTAAAATTTAACTAACATAATTCATACAAAACTTAATAGAAACATAAATTAAGGCTTCTAGCATGATTTTACACATCTAAACATTATAAAAACCAATTTAAAACCTTTTAAATTCATGTTTTTGAAGAAAACTCCATTGTTAAGTGTTCTTGACAAAAATAAACATCGTGACTTTGATTTTAAACTAAATCACTTCATTCAAATCATGTTGTTTTCGTTTCTTTACATATTATCACAATCTATATTCAATTTACATAAAATAGCATGAATTATACATCAATTTTAATATCAAAAAAGCTATTTTTCAAAATACTTCACTGTAAATTACTATGAACATGATTTCTACATGGTTATCATATTTACATGAATTAAACAACTTAAATACTCATATAAATCATATATAACAGTTTATATATACAATTTAACTTATACAAATCATATTCTCACAAATTATTATGAAAATCAAACACAGAGAAGTAAAACATATATTTTATGAAGATCAATGAAAACTAGAAATGTAACGGGACGAAATTTGTAATTGAACCGTGATTCTGGGGACAGAATCCTTTTAAGGGGGGAAAGATGTGACGAACAAGATTTTTGTAATTTAATTTGAATATTTATTGAATTAAATAAATATTTTTTGATGATTTAATTATTGAATTAAATAAATATTTTTTGATGATTTAATTATTGAATTAAATAATTAATTGATGAATTTGTGGTAGATTAATTTAATTATATATGCTACATTGATTAAATTAATGTGGAGAATTTTATTATTCAAAGTATGAATTTAATTGAGCTTATTTGATTAAATAAATTATTTAATAAGCATAACGTTATTCTAATTAATTTAATAATTAATTAGAGATTTAATGATTTGACATAATTAATAAATTAGGATTTTAATTATATGATAATGTGATTTTATGTGGAGTTATGATATTTTATTTAATTGATTTAAATAAGATATTTGATTAATAGGTGTGACATTATTAAACTATATAATAAGAGTTTAATTAAAATAAGAGGAAAGAAAGAATAAAGAGCTAGCCAAACAAGGCCTTAGTGGGGGGGGGGGGGGCAGTTAACCCATTATGGGATTAACTGACGACCCATGACATTATTAGTTATGTAATATATACGTATATCTTATATTCACATTCATATTTTATATTATATCTGTGAGAGAATCTTAGAATACTCAGAGAGAAGTTGAGAGGAAATTGAGAAGAAGAGTTGTAGATTCTAGATTTCATATCATCATCAAAAAGATTTCAAGGGGAAATCTATTCAACCCAAACATTCAATTCACGTTCTTATATTTTTATGAAAAACTGTTCAAGTCCTCTGTGATTGAAGAGATTGATAATTGATGAGTATATGATGATATATATGTTAGTATATGTATATTATATGGTTTATATCACGTATTCATATGATAGAGTAACCAATTTCATATAGACATGCCATAATTAGAGTTTTCCATTAACGACTATTTTGAGTTCTCTGTAAATAATTATTTTGTGATCAATGCATGAATTGATGATTTATGTGTATATAAATGTTAAGATATAATTATAACATATTTTCTACCATCTATGTATGTTTTCAAACCATCAATTTCATGTAATTGTATTTTAATTGAGTTTATCAAAAGTTACAGAGTATAAAAGTTGTATATATTGCCCTTATGGCCCTTACGAACAATTGTATGCCATGAATTGTTTGTTTAACTTAAATTTGTCAGTAAATTATGATAATACATGTTAAACCAAAGAAAACAAAATTTTGAACGGACGAATTCGGAGTTGTAACGAATCCGTGACGTCAAATTTCGTGTTTTTCTTCAAAACCATCAAGAACACCAAGAACAGTGAAATTTCATGATTTGATTCGAGTAATTGCATGATTTAAGATGTTAAAAACATGTTGGTAACATGGTATGATGTTTCTATGAAGTTTATACTTCATAGAAATCACTGTGTTAGTTTAATTTGCATTTAATTGGGCTAAAAACTGTCAAAATTGTGAACTGTTGCTGAACCACAAGGGCATGCCCGCCCCAACTAGCTTTATGCCCGCCCCAGTGGGCCCCATACAAATTTTACCAGCCCCAGTGGGCCTAAACCCCTCCCCAGCGAGGGTAGTGCAGAGAAAAAAAATTCTGTTTTGACCTCCTATAGTAAAATAAGCCTACTTTTTCATACAAACTCCGATTAAGGTGATTCAGGATGATTCGTAAAGATAACGAGTAGACCTACAACTTTCATTCTTTAGGTTTTTCGATTTGAAGTCATTAAAATGGGTAAAAATGTCCATCTTTGTGACAGATGCGTATTCGAAGGCCATCGGAGGGCGTCGGACATGCACGTATGCAAGTGTAGTGTTCTTGACAATAAAAGATGTTGTTCTAAGTTACATGCATGAATATTATATGATTTGAAGTTCATGATTAATAAACTAAGTTATTGACATGTATAAGATAATGTGAAGGTTCAAGTTAACAAACTAAGTGCGAACTTGAATATTATGATTGTAAAACTTGATTATGATTGTTTAGAGGGTTACACATGTGTGATATGCATGATGTGAGTTTACATTCATGTTATGTGGTTAGTCATCGAGTAATATTATAAACCAAGTTGTATGTTGAACTTAAGTGAATAGTTCAACAGTTAAACATGGTAGTTATGAAAACTAATCGATGTCATATACATAATGTAATGTGTAGGACGTTGAGGAATTGAATTGTAACTATATTTGTAGCTTGCGCACGAAGCAAGTTTCCTTACCCTAACTCGTTTAAGATTATGCAAGTTTCTAAACCTTACTTTTACATTGAGCAAGTATTCTATCCTTAACTTATTATTATTTAACAAGTTTCTTTAAATTCTAAATTCTTCGATTGAGCAAGTTCGATACTTATAATTCTATGTCAATCAAGTTCTTGTTCTTACTATTCAAGTTCAAGATTTCAGATGAGATATTATAACTTTTTTTAAGTATTATTTCAGTTATACAATATTTCCTAAATTGTATACTCTTGAGATTTGTTATTCAAATTGAATATCTTTATTGTTGAACCTTGTAAGACTAGCGAACCCTTATTGATTCGACTAGTCCATAGTTGATGAGCGTTCTAAATTCTAGAATTATTATTGAGCTTATCCAAATCAAATTTCCTTTGGTGCGGACTCTGATGTCAAACTGAGATGAACAACCCTGTATAGGGGATTATTTACCCTTTAGCGTTGAGATATTGTGCACAGTATGGTACTAAGGGCTGATCCCCCTAAGTACGAGAAGTAGAGTCTATAGTCTTATGACTGTTAAAGGTTTAAAGTATAAACACTTTATAACCTAGGACATAGTTTAAGGTCTCATGACCCTCAGAAGTTCTTTTGATTCTTGTTAGTCATTCTTGATTCAAAAGTTGAGTTTTCTTATTCGGAAGTCTTTGATTCACTCGCATGTTATTATATTATTGCTATATTGTTATACTTGTGGGCAATCGTGCTCACTCTTGCGTAATAATAATATTGCAGTTAAGAATGAAAGATCTGACAAGCCTTCCACTAGCAAAGGCAAGGGAAAAGTTAATAAGTGTTGAAGACTTGTTATTTAATTTAAGCATGTTCATTGTTAAGACTTGATGTTGTTTAAGACTTATTTATTTGTTTATGTTTCCGCACAGATGTTTAAGGTTAGTTTGACCTGGGATTGTATTTATTATTCAGATGTTGTAACCCCATAAGGGGAGGATTTATTTCTATCTATTGCATGGTTTGCATTTATTATGAGTAGATAGATAGATGATATTTGTACAGTGAACATCAAATTCCGCAGAATTGAAGTACCCGAATTTGGGGGTGTCACAAGAAATCTTAAGGTTAGATTACTACCTTTGATTTCTTGTTAGCTTTTAGAAGAAGATGATAACAACCATCTTTTTGATTTCACAGAGAATTCTTCTTCCTTTCTTTTCTTCCTTCTCTCTTTTCTTCCTTCTCTCTAGTTTTCTCTCTGTTCTTTCTCTGCTTCTAACTCTAACTTACGTATTATAAAAAAACTGATATAATACATAATACATATAATAATATAATAACTGACAAACTTAATTCCTCTTAATAAATATATCAGTTACTTGTTTTTTGAAAATCAAAAACCACTAAGGCTTATTTGGCAAAAACTAACTTAAAATAGAATTTTAAAAGCTAAGGGCCTTGTTTGGTAAAACTAAATTAAAACTATTTTAATTTATTTTAATAACTCATTTACTACATAGTTTAATTGTCACATTTTATTCAATTAAATTCTAATATTCCAATTTAATTAAAATAATGCTAACATCAACTTAATAAATAAAATTGCCACATAAATTAAATTGCTACACAATTCTAATTTATTTATTAATCATAATTTCATGTAACAAATTAGTAAATCTCTAATTTATTATTAAATTATATTAGACATCACTATAATTATTCATCAATTCATTAAATCATTACTACCAAATTATCACATAATAATTCATCTAATTTAATTATCTCAATTAAATTAAAATTTGAACCATAAAATTATTTAAACATCAATTTAATTAATATACTATATTTAATTAAATTACTCCACCACACAATCACATCAATTATTTATTCAACTCAATAAATAAATCAACTAAAATATTTATTTAATTCAATAAATTTTTAAAATTAAAATACAAAAATCTCGTTTGTTACAATCTTCACTCCTTAAAAGGATTCTATCCCCAGAATCACGACTCAATAAACTCATTCGTCATAGTTTCTCCATAAAACTTTGAGTTGAGGTATAACATTTGAGCGTAGAATTTGTTCTTTCTTATTCAAGATCTAGTCAGGTACCTCCTCATACGTTAAATCATCTGCTATCTCGTCTGGTTCTAATTCAATAATGTGGTTTGAGTTTCACATATTTACGTAGCATGGATATATGAACACGAGACATGCTTGGCTATAAGGCGAATCTGTAGGCCACAGTTCTTACTTGGTCGAGGATTTCAAATGGACATTTAAATCGAGGGTTGAGTTTTCCTCTCTTTTCGAATCTCATAACTCCTTTCCATGGAACAACACGTTATAATACATGGTCTCCGACATTGAATTCCACGTCCCTTCAATGAAGATCAGCATAACTCGTTTGTCGATCTTATGGTGTTTGTATTCATTGCCGGATCATTTGAATCTTTTTTACAGTCATACTTACCACTTGTGGTCCCAACAATTTTGCCTTGCGTACTTCATCCCAACATACCGAAGAACGAAATTTTCGTCCGTACAACGCCTCGAATGAAGCTATGCTTGAACTTGCTTGATAACTGTTGTTGTAAGAGAGTTCCACCAATGGTAAGTACATGTCCTAACTTCCTTTGAAGTTTAGTACGCAGAGTCTCAATAAATCTTCAAGAGTTTGAATTGTCCTTTTTGATTGCCCGTCCATCTGGGGATGGTATACAGAACTGAATCGTAATTCAGTGCCCATAATTTTTTGCAAGCTGACCCAAAATTGTGAAGTGAATTTAGGACCTCAATCAGAAACTATGGATACTAATATGCCATGCAATCTTATAATCTCGCTTATGTACATACTAGCAAGACGTTCAAGTGAATAGTTTTCTCGTATGGGCAAGAAATGAGCAGACTTGGTCAATCTATAGACAATAACCCAAATTGCGTCTAAGCCTTGAGATACCTTAGGAAGACCCATCAAAAAATCCATATTGATGTGTTCCCACTTCCATTCTGGAATCTCAAGTGGTTGCAATAGACCCTTTGGCACTTAAAGCTCTGCCTTGACGCATTGACATGTTAAACACCTTGAGATAAACTCTGCGATCTCTCTCCTCATATTGCTCCACCAAAATGTATACTGAATATCACGATACATTTTGGTACTTCCAGGGTGGATTGCAAATGGTGTGTTGCGTGCCTCCTTCATGATTTTATATTTTAAATCACGATCGTTACGAACACAAATCTAGAGTTGACTCAAACTATCCTTTCCTCGTCGATTCTTGCTTCCGGAATAGCACCTTCTTGTACTTTTTTCTTCATATTCACCAACTCTGGGTCTGTAGCTTGAGCAACTTTAACTTTATCGATTAAATTCGGTTCTACTCGTACATGTGCGAACTTCATTTGGGTCCCTGGAGTCTTTAACTCTATCTCTATCTTTTGTAAATCATACAAAATAGGCATTTGTGTTGATAATATCACACTCATACCCTCATATAATTTTTTATTCAACGCGTCACCTACCACGTTCACTTTTTCAGGATGGTATTAGCTGGTATGGTCGTAATTTTTCAATAGATCAAGCCAACGTCGTTGTCGCGTGTTGATTTCCTTCTGGGTGAATAAATACTTGAGGCTTTTATGATCTATAAAGATCTCCACTTTCTCCCCATACAGGTAGTGTCTCTCGATCTTTAACGCGAAAATGACTGTTGCCAACTCTAGATCATGAGTAGGATAATTCCTCTCATATTCTTTGAGTTGTCTAGACTCATAAGCTCTGAGTTTTCTGTGTTGCATGCGAATGTAACCTACACCTCTACCTGAAGCATTGCTATAGATGAAAAATCCCTCCAAACTTGATGGTATTGTCAGAACAGGTGCTGAAATGAGTTTCCTTTTGAGTTCTTGAAAACTCTTCTCACATTCTCCGCTCCATTCAAATTTTTTTCTTTTCCAAGTTAACTGAGTTAATGGAGTGGCAATTCGAGAAAATCCTTCTACGAACCTTCGATAATAACCAGCGAGGCCAAGAAAGCATCGTACTTAGGTTAATGACTTTGGTTGATCCCAATTTAGTACCACTTCAATCTTTGTCGGGTCAATTGATATTCCATGCTTAGAGATCACGTGACCAACAAATGCTACTTCCTCAAGCCGTACTCGTATTTCTTCAAGTTAGCATATAGTTTATTTTCACGAAAATTCTGCAGTATCAACCTTAAATGTCGCTCATGATCTTTACGACTTTTGGAGTATATTAGGATGTCATCAATAAAGACAACCACAAAATGATCCAAATATTCCTTGAATATTCGGTTCATCATATCCATGAAGGCAACAAGAGCATTAATTAATCCAAAAGGCATGCCCAAGAACTCGTAATGCCCATATCGAGTTCTGAAGGCAGTCTTTGGAATGTCATCAACTTTAATCTTTAACTAATGATATCCTGAACAGAGATCGATCTTTGAAAAGAATTGAGCACCTTGCAACTGGTCAAATAGGTCATTAATGCGAGGTAACGGGTACCTATTTTTGATGGTGACATGGTTCAACTCCCAATAGTCAATGCAGAGTTTCATACTCCTGTCTTTCTTCTTTACGAATAAAATAGGAGCACCCCAAGGCGATGTACTAGGGCGTATGAAGTCGGTGTCTAATAATTCCTGAAGTTGGACTTTTAACTCCTGAAGTTCAATAAAATCCATTAGATATGGTGTCTTGGAAATGGGTTTTGTACCGGGTTCAAGGTCAATACAAAACTCGATTTCACGGTTTGGGGGTAGGCCATGAAGTTCTTCGAAAAATACATCAGGGAATTTATTAACAATGGAAATATCATTAAAATTTGACGTATTTGTTTTAAATTGGTGACATGGGCTAAGAAAGATTGACATCTGTTTTTTAATAAACGAATAGCTTTATGGTTAGAGATGACAGTGATTGATTTTAATGATTTGGTTGTTTGAATTTTCATAACAGGTTGATTACGAATATGAAAACTAACAACCTTATGAAAATAATCAATTTTAGCATGATGGGTAGTTAGCCAATCAATTCCTAAAATCACATCAAATTCAAGTATTTCCAAAGAGATGAGATCAATGGGTAATGTGAGGGTGCCGATTTAATCAAACAAGATTTATAAATAGTGGATGTAATAAAGGTTTCTCCTAATGGAGTTTTAACAGATAAGTCAAAATTTATTTTCTTTGGAGTTAAGTTCAAACGTTAAGCACAAGCAGGTGAAATAAAAGAGTGGGTAGAACCAGTATCTAATAAGGTATAGACTTCATGAGAGTTTATAATTAGCTTACCGGTTATGACTTCATTTGGTTTCCACGCCTTTTGGGAGGTTATAACAAAAGTCCATTGCACCACAGACTTTGACTTGTCCGTAACAGCATTTGGTGTCACCATTACAACTGGACTTGATTTTGCTATAGGGAACAATTGAGCTATGTGACCTTCCATTCCACAACTGTAACACACCTTTGATTGCTGTGTACAGTTTGGGCTGATGTGTCCTTCATGTCAGTACTTGTAACATCTAATTGGTGGTCGTTCTCCTCCCCTTGGAACTGGTGTTGGTGCTGATACCGGTGGCTTTCCATGGTCATTGTTGAATCTTCTCTTCTTGGAGTTGTTTCCACTCGACTCACTTCTTCTATTATCTAGGCCAAGATTACCACCGAAGTGATTACCATTTTTGGTATGATGATTTCCTCTTCACTAGTTCTCATTGCTCCGAAAATTATTGCCACTGGTACGATTATTATCGTAATTTTTCTCTTATTGTCGGTCGTTGTCTCTTGGTTGCAATGTTTCTTTCTCTCGTTCCACCAATTGAGATTTATCCACAATATATGAATATAAACGAAGTTTATGAGAAATAAGATGTTGACGAATCTCAAATTTCAAACCTCGTAAGAACATTCGGGTTATGCGTTCTTCATTATCCACCAAGTGGGGCGCAAATCGAGATAGCACGGCAAATTTGGCCTCATATTGCTAGACGGTCATATTATTATGTTCCAACTTAATAAATTCCACTTCCTTCATATGACGAATGTTCTCTAGAAAATAATTTTCATTAAATAGCTCTTAAAACTCTGCCCAAGACATTTTAGGTGCTGAATGATGTGTACGTTTCACTGATTCCCACCAGTGGTCTTCCTCTCCTTATAACGTAAAGGTAGCAAAGGGAACCTTTTTATCATCAGCGTAATGCAGTATATCAAATATCTTTGTCATTTGTTTGAGCCGTGTCTCTACCTTGAGTGGGTCTGGCTTTCCAAGAAATTCAGGTGGTCCCAACTCCTTGAACTGCTTGGTAGTGACCATTCGTGAGTTACCTGTGTTTCTACCAGTATTATGAGCAGTAATTTCGTTCGCCTGGTTCTGCAAAAATTTCATGAAGTTTCAGAAAAACTCATCATTTATCATGTTGTTATTAGCATTATGATTTTCTGAGTTTGCAACAGTATTATTTGTAGCTTCCTGATTCTCAGCCACAATTGTCTCATAGTTCATCTCTTGATTTTCAGACGCCATTCTGAAATGTGGCCATAAAATAAAGGTTAGTTAAAAAAACTTAGTATGCCACTTCTTGTCTCTACAACCAAACAAACTAATTAAACAACGAAATTAGCTTATGTAGGATACACTAGTAAAGGATATTACTCGTCTCTCCCCTCCTAGTTCTAATCTCAGATCTGCACCAGAGATCATATCCCTTAACTCTGATACCAATTGTGACGCCCCCAAAATGTTTCCACACAACCCATTTTGAGTCGCTAAAATACATACTACAGAATTCAAATACAAATTTTCCTATTTACAACTATTAAACTATCGTGCAAAATACGATAATACATATACTGTGAGTTTCAATATAAATATTGTACCGTATCTAGTACGACAATAACCACACTCAACTTAAATTCTCAATACAATTATTGTCACACTATTTTATAATGTATTGAGATACTTCTACAGTTTGGGACCATCACTCCATTCCCCGGCTAGTCTCAGCTACACTCTCATTTCCTGAGAAGAACAATGGAACAAAAAAGAAAAGGGTGAACTCAAATAGCCCAGTAAAGAATATCATAACTAATGAAAAATAAATTATCTTTAGCCTTTAACAGTGATAAATGAGAGATTTAAAGATAATATAAGTTTTCAACGATAATTGTAGTAAATAAGCAATCTAATAGAAGAGTTCATTATCAATATTTTATCTTTGTAACACCAATCAACAATTCATGTTCATAATCACGTGAATCAATAGTTCATCTTTGCACTACAGGCCAAATGTATTCATTTGTAACACCAATAGTCATGATCATGCCAATCAACAGTCCATCTTTGCACTACGGGCCAAAGAGAACTTTCATGGAAAGCCTTTGCCTGTAACACCAAAGGTCATGATTATACCAATGCTTAGTTCCTGGTCATAATCATGCCAATCAACAGTTACTCTTTGCACTATGACTAAAGAGAAATTTTTACGATAATTTAAATCGGAGGATTATGACAATGATATAAAGGATGAATGAAAATAATAAGAATAATAAGATCAAGAATAAACATTAGAGATTTATAATTTCATTTGTACAGAGTCCAAGAAAGCCCAAATTATTAATATGATATCCAGAAATACGATTAGAGTTCAAAAATAGAATAAATAAGGTTTACAATTCAATTATAACGTGTAAAACGTAATAGGAAGATTCATGTGAAAAGATATTAGATGAAGCACGTGTAAAGTGCAATAAGAAGATTCAGGTGAAAAGATATTAGATGAAGCGCAAACTATTAAGGAAGTTCTAAATAGTTTAGGACTTTTCATCGTTTAATGAGAAAGTTATAGAAATGAATAACAATTTATTGCCATAATATGGAGTATGAAGGAAAATGATATCCTTTACCTCAGTTAGCAAGCGACTGGATACTATTTTATATGATGTTTATCAACCTAGATTTATATTTATAATATAATTAGTAATTACCACAAATAAATTTCATAGTGTACACTAACTCGTATATAAGGAAATTTGTTTAAAATGAACTTAATATTATAACTTTGTGTAGTGTACAAAACAAAGTATTTCAAAATAACTTTTTAAAAAATAAATAATATTTCAAAATAATCTTCCAAATGAAGCTTTTCAAAATAAATCTTCCAAAGGAAGAGTCTTATAAAGGAAGAGTTGTAAAAACTGTGTGATGTGTGTGAGTGCTTATGTAACTAGTATAAAAACTCACCTGAACAATTGGTGCACCAAAACTTAAGACAACCTAGTACTTCAAAGACACTTACACTAATGATTTAGAGAGTGGAAGGAAGTATAAGCAAGAGATTTATGAATATCCTATTTATAGCAAAAACTTAACCCACATCACCACACGTTACACATTTTAGGCCACTTTTAATCTATACCGTCCATCACCTATCCACACGTTACACATTTTAGAATTATTCTTACACACGTTTCACACTTCAGGACACATGTTACTCATTTCCAAGATTATTATTCTTTATTACTCACTATTATTATAAATCCATTTTATGTATTATTGTATTAATGTATTAATATTACAGATATCATAGATTTGCAATACTGGCAACCAGATCGTTCTCAAGAAAGAGGGGGGTTTCCGATAAGAATTTTTTCTTATTAGCGTGTAATTATATAACCTAACCCCTTTCCTCGACAGAACTTCTAGACATTGCTAATAGTGTAAACTAATAATATTATTTCAATTAATATGAGTTATCGTGTCATGACAATTATTAATTTAATAATGTGAAATACTATGTAGTTGTTACTGTGACAATTATTGAATTAATACTATGAAAGACTGTGTAATTACTATTGTAGCAAATATTGAATCATTAATATGAAAGACTATGCAATTACTATAGTAACATCTGTTGAATGAAACACTGAGTGGTCACTACTGTAGCCATTATTGAATCAATAATCAGAAATACTGTGCAATATCATGTGCTACTATGGAATACCGTGTGCTACTATGGAATATCGTGTGTTACTGTTCTTTTATTAGCGGGTATTTCAACATTTAATGGTAATTATTTCTATCGTTTTCCCTATCCGACAGTTATTCTATTATGGGGCCCACCAATGATTGGTTATTTCGGCGCCGTCGTACGAATATTCTCCGACAAAAGAAATATTCCCTGACAGACTGTTTACTTCATATAATTTGCATATATCACCCATAACTATAACATTTATTAAATCAACACCTTACTATTTAGAAAAATTAAATCTTATTCATAAAAAGTTGGGGTCTTACAACTAGTGCATCCTCCATCTCATGATGAGCTTACTCAACATCATTTACAGCGTTAGCCTCTAAGGCCTCTTCCAGTTCTTCAACAAACACTCATTCCTCGGGATCTTCTTCCTCATCAGTGTCAAAGTCTATCACCACTACTGGCACTTGTTTTGGTGCAAGTGGTGGAGCTACTGGATGTGGAGCTATCTGCTCCTTGATCTTTATTGGTACACCCTGAACTCCGACCATCTATACGCAATTAAATAACTCGATTAGTACATAATTCAAGTTATATATAAACATAACAAATAACAGTTTCATTTAAGTTATTTTCTTTAATATTTTATGATGAATTTCCACAATCAATCTCTTTCAAACTCTATATGAGTTATTTACTTTCTGACTGTCTAGCTTGCCTAAGGTTATAGCCCAAGGTTTCCCAACCTAAAGTTTTTAACCTAAAGCTCCGATACCAACTTATGACGCCCCCAAATCTATTTTCAAACCCGTATTTAGTGCTACATGATAATAAACATTCCACGTATTAATATAATAAACTAATACAATTATTACATCAGAGTTTCTCTATCCCAGATACGATGACCTTTAATTGATTCGTTACATGATATATACTGTATTTACAACACATAAGTCCGTCTATTACATATAATTCTCTTTAATCATTCATTTAGCTTGCCTTAGCCTTTATCTTTACCTGAACCTTCTATAAGGCCATGCTTAGCTGAAAACATTTATAACAAAGCAAGAATGAGCATTCAATTGCTCAGCAAGTAATAACATACATGGAATAACTTATACAAGAAATAAATGGTTTCTTTGAAATATGCTTTAAAAGTAAATCAAAACTATAAAGCAACTTAAATATGATTCATCTGTGAACTGCCTTATCTTACGAGCAAGGTGGGTGATCAACTCGTTATGCCATATGTTGATCAATACTGTTTTATCGGAATGATATTCATGTTCATTCTTTATAACAATTTATAAAAAATTTCTCAATTCAGGGAATGCTCATTCTCAGTCTAGAGTTTGTGACGCCCCCAAATTCCGGGTACCTTCAAATCCTAGATATGTTGCTACACGACAATACTAACTACTCATACATTCAATTGAATACTTCATTAACAAGTATAAGTTTACTAAATATTACATCATAATAAATCCCTTCCCAGGTTCTTTGTAACCATTACATGTGTTCGTTGTCATAATATCGTTCATTACAAAAGAAACACTACACTATTACAAGGATAATTTATTTATCCGTCTTGGCTTTGCCCTTATCCTTACCGGATCCTTCAGTCCGTTCGTTCTTAGATGCAATCGTATAATTCAAGCAAGGAATGAGCATTAACAAGCTCAGCAATTTTGACAATTATAAAGCAACCACAAAATCAAGAATTATATGATTTTATCTTCAATAACTGTACAATAGTTATGAAGTACTATGAATAATGAAATAACACTTTTATTTCTTTTTAAAACATTCAACGATGGCAAAACATCAGTTAAATTCTGAGTTAGGTTGTTAGACCAAGAACATTCAGTCTTTTATTTCTTTGAAAAGGACGACCCGACACTAAGACCATATGTTCGATATAACTTACGAGCACATCTAGGTGATCAACCTATATTACTTTATGTTGATCAACACTACTCCATTAAACGTATTTACGTTTAAGTTCGGCAACTCATGTACCAGTCGATTCACGACTTAAAAACCTTTGTTTATTCATACTCAGGCTTACCTTTGAATTCATACCAAAGCAATTGGCATAGGATAACAACATTAAGAATATTTGGAAGAGTTGTAAATAAATTAACAAAATACTTTAAAAACTCAGTCTAGCCAAATCAAATGGCATCAACTCTTTCTTAACAATTCATGCATAGAATATCATGCATATTGACAACTTGTCCAATGTAAAGCATAGACAAGAGTTTAGAAAACTTGCATAACATAAGTTAATACAAGAGTTAGAAGAACTTGCCCCAAGCGTCTTCAATCTCTTACTTTAAGCAGTCATTATATAGACACATGATATAATCACATTAACACATAATTAGGCACATAACAACAATTACATATTGTTATTAACATATCTTCTCCTTCTTTCTATCATAATCTATTCGAATCGTTAAACTAATAACAGTCGTTAGGTTATTCACATTCATTACGGCTTAATAACGTTTAAATGTTATTTCTTACCATTATTACATAACGTTTATGTGATTATATCTTAAATAACATTAAACCTTCATTTCCCTTAAATATAGTTTACCATATTTATAAATACAGGACCCCGTATTCACTTACATGCTTTGTACTTACTTCAAAATATCACAATTTGACATCCTTGTTCATCGCTCACCAGATTACAACCTATGTAACCTTAGACAATCATTCAATATGAAAATAATCGATGAAAATCGTTTACGTATTTAACATTTAATTTAATAACCTTTTAATTCACGTTTAATTACTAAACTCTAGGTTTTACTCCTCATTCATGATGTTATATTACATGAATAATAGTCTTATGCTTGCCCCATAATTATCACCCAGAAAGTTGGGTAATAAAAAGCTCATGTCAAATTTTTTTATCTAAGGGCGTTGCGGCACCGGTTCCATTGCTAAATGGGGCGCTACGGCGCCCTTTGCCAGTACTTGAGCCTCCGGGTAGGCGCTGCGGTGCACCCTAAAGAGCTCTAGGCGGCGCTGCGACGCCTCTTTTAGTTCTTTGAATTTTTTTTGTACTTTTGGAAACTTTCCAACCACTTCCTTCTCGATCTCGTAATTCGAGCGTTATAACTCGGAACGGGTTCGTTCAAAAGCCATTTTCTAGCTTATCTTTCCTACTTCGATTTCCCCCAGACAGAATAAGTTTTTGAATCTGTTAAAGAGGCTTTCAATTGATTAAATTTTCATTATTATTTCGTTTTACGTTCTTGAGCGTTCTTCGCTCGTTCGTCCGTAATTCGTTCATCGAATGTCCGAATTTGTCCGTTCTTGAGCCTATGGCTCACAAATTCCTTGTTCTTCGATATTTTAATGAAACCTAAGTTTCCTAGGTTTGTTATTAACATTTCATTTTCGTCTAGATATCATATTTAACTACGATTTCAACGATTAACGTCTTTTACTGGAATTTTTGCCATAACTTCGTTATTACAAATTTTTACTCCGTTCGAAAGGAAACTATTCCATCACTTATTCATCTATACCCTAACCAAGAAATAAGCACCTAAATTATATGCGATGTTTTTAAACTTGTCCATCAACAACAAGCTCTAAGTTTTCATATGTTCTTCATTAAGTTCTTAACCATTCGATTATGATTTCACTTATACATGATTTATTAACGTTTTAGTCCACTAATATCCACCTTATGTCATTGGAAAATACATACTCCACCAATAATCACTTCTGTATAGATCAAAGAATGAAAAATAAAAGAACGTTACGGTTTAAAGGTTTTATCTCTTGATGTTCTTCGCGTTCTTGATAGTTTGATCAATTAGCTAGCTTCTCTTCTCCTTGATTACTTGTTTCACTCTTTCTCACTATCTCTTATGTGTTGGTTGAAATTTGCAAGCAACAAATGAGAGCTTAAGGCTTTGTTTTATAGGAAAATAAGATGAAGGGCATTTTCATCATTTAGGACCAAACCTCCTAAGCAAACCTCCTTTCACCAAACCTCCTTATACCAAGCTTCCCAAGGAATCTTGGCCACATTTTGGTCAGCCACTTGCCCCATCACATGGGTTTCCCCATGGGTTCTACCGAACCCTTCGACCCACGGTTCGACCCACAGGCTTCGGTTCTTAGTTCGGGCTTAAAATAAATTTGATTCGGGCCTAACTTTGGGCTTGAATTAAATTCTTATTGGGCCTTGATATAATTTATCATTGGAATTTCCCCTTAATTCATTTGGGCTTGGAAATGTCCAAGTCCATTGATCAAATAGCCAATCTTGACTTAATTTGACCAAGACTTTAACTTTTGGTATTCTTACCTTATAATTCTCGTATTCTTTTCGTATTTACTTCGTATAACATTCATATTATACATTGTATTATTCTTCGTATTATACTCATATAATACGTTGTATTATACTCGTATTCTTCCCGTATAATAATAATCTTTATTATACTTAATCATTTCTTTTATTTAGATTTTCACTTTCCCTAACATTCAAATTCTTAATTACCCAGGCTAAAACTTCGTTTGTCATAACCAAATTATTATTGAATAATCCATCTTTTCTCAGAATTCTAACATTACGTGTTTCTCGAAAATTTAAAAATAATTTCCGAGCAGAAATGGATGAATAGTGATTTTTCAGAAGTTTCTCGAAAAACTTTTATTTTCGTCTTGAAAATTCATATACGTTAATTCTAGCACACAGCCAAAATCCTACGATCATCCATTCATCATAGGTCATAAAACAACCTTCTCATAGCTTACTCATTATATTAAATATATAATCTCATTTTATTCAATATAATTAAACAAAAATTTATTTAAATAAAAATTCAATTTTCTCGGTCGTTACATTCTCCCCCCATTATAAGGATTATGTCCCCAGAATCTCGATACAAGTTAATCAAATAAATGGGAAAAATTCTTCTTCATTTTCTCCTCGAGTTTCCACGTTGCTTCCTCGGCATTGTAGTTTCTCCATACTACCTTCACCGAAGGTATTACTTTGCTTCTTAAAACTTGTTCTTTCCTGTCAATAATTTGAATCAAAATTTCTTCGTACGTTAAGTTTTCAACCTGAATAGGTTCATACTTTATTAAGTGTTTATAATTTGGTTTATAAGGGTGTAATACAGACACGTGAAACATATTGTGTATATGTTCCAACTCCGGAGGTAATGCTATCACATAAGCTACCTTTCCTACCCTCTTCAAAACTTCAAAAGGTCCTATAAACCTTGGACCTAGCTTTCCTTTCTTTCCAAAGCGTATCTTTCCTTTCCAGGGAGATACCTTTAGAAACGCATACGAACCAAATTCAAACTCTCTCTTCTTTCTATGTGGATCTGCATACTTTATCTGTCTTGAGCCGCTACCAGTTGTGTTCGTATTGTATTAACCATATCCACCGTCTATTGTACCATCTCCGGTCCAAGAATTCGACGCTCACCTATATGATCCCAGAACAGTGGAGTCTTGCACTTTCTCCCGTATAACGCTTTGTAAGGCGACATGCCTATAGTTGCGTGATAACTGTTGTTATAAGCAAACTCTACTAATGGTAGATGATCATCCCAACTCCTTTTGAAATCCATAACGTAAGATCTTAGCATATCTTCTAGCGTCTAAATTATCCTTTGACTCTGGCCATCTGTTTGAGGATGATACGTTGCACTTAACCTCAACTGCATTCCCATTTGTTCTTGTAAACTCATCTAGAAATTTGATGTGAATTGTGGATCACGATCTGACACAATCAAAATTGGTACCCCATGTCTTGAAATAATCTCCTTGACATAAAGTTTATCTAGCTGCTCCAAATTAAAACCTGACTCTTATCGGCAAAAATTGAGCCGACTTCGTTAAACGATCCACTATCACCCAGATAGCGTCGTACCCTTTCTGAGTAATTGGAAGTCCCACCACAAAATCTATTGTCCATGCTCCCATTTTCATTTCGGAATCTCCAATGATTGTAGCAATCCACTTGGTTGTTGATGTTCGGCCTTAACCTTTTGACAAGTCAAGCACCTACTTACATACTCTGCTATTTCCCTCTTCATGTTTGGCCACCAAAAGTTCTGTCGAAGGTTTTGATACATCTTGGTCCTACCCAGATGAATCAAGTACCTCGAACCATGAGCCTCTTGTAATATCTCCTCCTTTAATTTCATTTCATACGGAACACAAATTCTTCCTTTAAATCTTAATAATCATTCGTTATCAAGGCTGTACTTAAGTTCTTCTCCTTCTGCAATCCTCTTCTTCATCTGTTCACACTCTTCATCTCTGAGATGTACTTCCTTTACTCTCTCCCCAATTGCAGGTTGAGTCTCCTTTGTAAACAATTTCTTCCCCGTTTCACTCGGTAATCTTACCTTTAACTCCATTCTTGCCATCTCTGTTATTAACTCGTCTTGAGTCGTTAATAGTGACAGTTTCTCCCGACCCTTTCTACTTAAGGCGTCGGCCACCATATTTGCCTTCCCTGGATGATATATGATATCACAATCATAATCCTTTATCAATTCCAGCCATCTATGTTGTCTTATATTCAACTCCTTCTGTGTAAAGATATATTTTAGACTCTTATGGTACGTGTATATCTCACACTTTCCCCCATACAGGTAATGCCTCCAAATCTTCAAGGCGAAAACCACTACTGCCAGTTCTAGATCACGAGTAGGATATTTTTTCTCATAATCTTTCAACTACCAGATGCATACACAATGACCTTGTTATGCTACATGAGCACACAACCCAGTCCTCTATGCGAAGCATCACTATATACTACAAAAATTCCCTATATCATCTGATAGAGATAACACTGGTGCTTCACTCAATTTCTTCTTCAGCTCTTGGAAATTATCTTCACACTTCTTCTTCCACACATACTTCACTGTCTTTTTTTATCAAATTGGTCAACGGAGTAGATATCTTAGAAAAATACTGGATGAATCTTCGATAGTATCACGCTAACCCTAGGAAACTCCGCACCTCCGTTGGCATTTTCGGTTGTTCCCAATTAATTATTGCTTACATCTTCGCTGGATCCACTGAAATCCCGTCCTTATCGATAACATGCCCTAGGAACTGTTCTCTTTCAAGCCAAAACTCACACTTCGTGAATTTTGCAGACATCTTTTCCATCCTTAGTGTTTCCACCACTAAGCTTAAGTGTTCAGCGTGATCTTCTGACGTCTTAGAATAGACTAGAATATAATCAATAAACACCATGATGAACTTGTCCAAGTACGGCTCGAACACTCTATTCATCATATCCATGAATGCAAAGAACTTAAAGGGTCTATTGACCTTTCTAAGCTCAATGCTAGATCAAACAATACAAGGGCTGGCACATTAGTTAACCCAAATGACATTACCAGGAACTCTTAATGACCATAACGAGTCCTGAATGCTGTCTTAGGTACATCTTCCTTTCTGACCTTCAGCTGATGATACCCCGTTCACAAATCAATCTTAGAAAAAGACTTCGCCCCTTTCAACTGATCAAATAGATAATCGATCCTGGGCAATGGATATTTATTCTTTATCATTAGCTTGTTTAACTGTCAATAGTCAATACAGTCTTAACGATTCGTCCTTTTTCTTTACAAACAATACTGGCGCTCCCCACAGAGAGACACTCAGCTGAATGTACTTCTTATCCAACAGTTCTTGTAACTGAATCATCAACTCCTTCATTTCCACTGGCGACATACGATATAGTGCCTTGGAAACTGGTGTCGTGCCTAGCATAACATCTATTACAAATTCGATCTCCCTATCCGACGGAAGACCCGACAATTCACTTGGAAACACGTCCGTGAATTCTTTGACTATAGGTATCTATTCCAATGTTGCTCCCACCCGTTGGGTATCAACAACATGACACATGTATCCTACACATCCTTTCTTAAGTAATTTCCTCGCTTGTGTCATGGTCAGACAACAAGAGCGTCTAGATGATTTAATACCGTAAAACACTTCCCTGGGTTGCTTTAAAGTTCGAAGGTTTACCCTCTTCTTTTGACAATCAATAATCGCCCTCGTGTTAAGCAACCAATTCATCTCAAGAATTACATCAAATTCTCCCAATTTTATTGGTAGTAAATCTACCGATAATTTATTACCTCTTACATCAACACAACAACTCATATGGATATATTCAACATGAATTATCTCTTCATTTGCTACCTTAACATTCAAAGGTATTTCTACTCTTTCAGTAATCCTAAACGTTTAGCAAATTCATAGGGTATAAAAGAACAAGTACCACCCACATTAAACAACACATATGCATTTATTTCGTTGATTGGGATAATACTTGCAACTACATCACCCGAAGCGACTGCATCTTGGACCGTCATATTAAACGTACGGGTCGTCGGTCTACTCGGCTGAGCTGGACCATTAGTAGCTAACTTACTGCTACTAGTTTCTTTCACACTATCTGACCTCTTCCTTGGAAAGTTCTTCGCCATATGGCCAGTTGATCCACACACGAAGAATCCATGATTCTTCTTTGGACTTGGACATTTTGGCGAGATGTGCCCTTCCTGCCCACAATTGTAATACACCGCTTTACCTTTGAGAAAGAGTCCTAAATGAGCCTTCCATAAGTCTTACATGATTCGATCCTCCTCTTAGGATCTCCTTGCTTTACCCAGGTATTCCCAGAGTTAAATCCCTTTCGCTTCGGTGCACTCCCACTACCGCTGGCTCCTTCTGTCTTGACCGTTCTGTCACCTTTATTCTTATTCTTTTTCTCTCGGTGGTACTGGCTTAAAACCTCACTCCCACCCTCGGTTATGATAGCCTTATCCAGTATGGTTCCAAAGGAATTACTTTGAAGCACAGATATTCAGCTATAGAGCCAGGGCTTCAATCCCTGCTCAAACCTCCTAGCCTTTCTTACTTCAGTGTCCACCTGATGTGGAGAAAATCTAGCCAGTTCATTAAACTTGGCCGCATATTGAGGTACCGTCTTGTCCCCCTGCTTCAGTTATAGAAACTGAATCTCCATCCTACTTTGCATGCTCGTGGGGAAGTAGTTCTCGAAGAAAAGCTTGTTGAACCGTGTCCACGTAACAACTCCTGCTCCAACCCTACCCTGGTTTGCCTCCCACCAGAAATTGGACTCTCCCTTCATCATGTAAGTAGCAAAAGGGGTCTTTTGCTCCTCTCAGACATTTTCTATTACAAATGCCTTCTCAATCTCTTTTACCCAAGTTTGGCCTGCGATAGGATCCATAGTTCCTTCGAACTCCGGCGGACCTACGCTCTTCAATTCCTTAAAGGTAGTCGCTCGACCTGTAACAAATAAGATTTTGTATATAAATTTTAAGTATTTATTGAATTAAATAAATATTTTAATTAAATTATTTATTGAGTTAAATAAATAATTTATGTGACTATGTTATAAAGTAAATTAATTAAGTGCAATATATTAATTAAATAAATGTTGATATTAAATTGGTGTGTAAGTAATTTTGTGGTGTAGCTCTAATTTAATTGAGATAATTAAATTAGATGAATATTATATGGTATTTGCTACGTGAGATTATGATTAATGAGTAATTATAATTGTTATGTGATAATTTTATCTGGTTAATTGATGTTAGCTTTAATTTAATTAAATTAGGATAATAAGATTTAATTAGATAAAGTGTGACATTGAAAACTATGTGTTAAATGATTTATTAAAATAAATAAAAAGGGTTTTAAAATAATTTTGCCAAACAAGGCCCTTAAATCTGTTTTACCAAACAGGGCCTTAACTACTAAAAATCTATTTTTAAAATTAAAGGGTTTTGCCAAACAAAGCGTTATAACTTTTGGTTTTCAAATAATATGTAACTGGCATATTATTAATATAGTATATTAATATGTGATATTAAATTATCAGTTATATATTGTATAATTATGTTTTATATTATATGTATTATATGTATAATATGTATATGTCAGTTTATATTATACTACGTTAGAAAATATCAGAGTTAGAATAGAAAAATAAACAGAGTAAGTTAGAGAGAAGAGGAGAGAAGAAGAAGAAGAGGTAGGAGAAAGCTTGAGAATTCAAAAGAAAGAAAACTCACCATCATCTTCTTCTCCTAAATCAACAAAAAGGGTATAATTCAAACTCTGTAAATGTTTAGAAATTGTTTGTATGTTCTTCATGGTTTTAGTTCTCTGTAAAATAATTTCATTGTGAAATTGATGTAAACATGAATTCTTTATGCAATTTGTGTTATAACATGCTTATATATGATTATATAATTGTTTAGATAGTTTAATTCATGTAAATATGATGAACATGAAGAAATCATGTTCATAGCAATTTACAGTGAACTTATTTTGAAAAGGTTTCTTTAAAAGCAAAATTTGTGTTTGATTGTGATATGTTCTATAAAATGAGAATAGATTATGATAATATGTTAAGAAAATAATAATAAATAATTTGAATTATGTGTTTTGGTTTAAAAACAAAGTCACAGTGTTGATTTTCATCAAGAACACTTAACAATGGTGTTTTTCTTAAAATTACAAAATTTGAGTTTTCTAATTATGTGTTTTGATGTTTATATATGTTATAACATGTTAGAAGTATAAACTTATGTTTTTATAAAACTTTATATGCCTTATGTGCAATGAATTCTGAGTTTGGTGCGAGAAAATAAGTCAAATTGGCTTTTTCCTGCACAAAGTTGCGAACTGTCAGAATGGTCTGCGCAGTGGCGCGGCCGTGCCTCTCCAAGGCTTAAGTAGAGCGCGCCCGCGCTATGCAGCGCTGTCGCACCGTTCCAAGGCTTACTTGGAGCGAGGCAGCGCCAACCATGCAGATTGCCCAGAAAATGTTATTTAAATGTGTAACTTATAGGAAGGATAATGTAATAAATATAAAAGCATGTTAATAAAATTAAATGCTAAGTGGACAATAATGAATTATATTTTTAAAATATGAAATGTTAATTTAAATTAGAATTTGATTAATTATTATGTGAATGTATGATGTTAAATTAAATTTGACTAATCATGTGAAAATGTGGGTTGATAATGTGATGTGATAATTAACGATTAAACCTAATAAATAAAGAATAATGAGTTAACCTAGATGAGTTAACTAAGGATGTGAATTAGTTATATAGTAACTGATTTATGATTTATTATTGTTAATTACGTGTATGTAGGATAAATTGTGGAATGTGATTGTAAATTGTAGCTTGTGCAAAAAGGCAAGTTTTCTAACTATACTATTTCATTGAGCAAGTTATTCGATCATTTCTTGTTACGTTTATGCAAGTTATTGTATTCTCTATAATTTTTATATTGAGCAAGTATTGAAATTGTTGTTGAAGTAACGTGATCTTGACTTAATTGTTCAAACAAGATCTATTTAATCTTTCAAATGTTTTAAATCGAATTCTAAAGCATGACTGTTGAGTATGACTCATAATTGTTTCATAATTCTTTATTGTTCAATTCTTATTTATTGTAAATTGATTCAACTACTCCTTAGTTGATGATAGTTGAACTCTAAATTACACTTGAAGCTTATCCAAACCAAACTTTCTTTGGTGTGGACTTGTTATTAAATACTGAGATGAACAACCCTATTCAATAGGGGATTACCATGCGAAAGCGTTAAGATGTTTGTGCACAATACATGGTACGAAGGGCTGATCCCCCTAAGTACGAGTTAAGAGTCCATATAGTCTAACGAATGTTAAAGGTTTTAAATAAAAATATTTTGAACCTGGGACATAGTTCAAGGTCTTATGACCCTCAGATGACTTCTAAACTATATATTCAATTCTTGATGTTCGATGAATGAAATATTATTCAATTCAGTTGAAGCTATTCAATATTATGTCATCACTATTGTTTGTCATTTCAAGTGAGCTTTTGTTTTCTCACTCTTGCATTATATAACAATTGCAGCTAAAGTTGAGAGAGTTGACGAACCGTCAACTAGTAAGGGCAAAAGCAAGATGAACAAGTGAAGACTTGTTTATAATTATGATATGATTGTAATTTTATTTTATTATGTGATGTTTTATTTTCTGCATTTATTGATGTTAAGGTTAGCAAACCCTGAGAACGTTTTGGATAAGTTGTAATCCTTTTTATATGGAAGATTTTATTTAATTATTAAGGTTGTAATTTATTTTGCATTCCTAATTTATGGGCAGTAGTTATGTTTTATTTAGATAGTGAGCACCAAATCCAGAGAAAATGAAGTACCCGGACTTGGGGGTGTCACACGACCTACTGCAAGATTAATTGGTACGTTACCACCAGTCCTATTAAACGATTCTGTTAATAAGTTAATAAACTCTTGCATCGGGTTGTTTTGACCCTCTTGATTGTTCTCGTTACTAGACGCTACTTCCTAGTTCTCTGTCGCCTTCTTGGCGGCATTTTCTATTAAAAAAATAAATAAAACCTTTTTAATATTTATTTCTTTCAGTTAGTTATTACACAATTTATAATAACTCATACACATTGCAAAGCACTTTCAACAAACTTCGTTATATTAAAATGCTTCATTCTGTAGTATAATACTACAAACGTTTGCTTTTACATAGCCTTAGCTATTTACAATACTGTAAGATCCTGACTTTTATGAAATAAAAGTCTATTTAATATATGATTATTATTCTAAAACTGTAAATTATTAAATTGATAAATGGTCAAACGAAAAATTAAACGGATAAGTGAGTTAATAAAAGAGGAGAGAAGTTTGGGAGGGAGTGGGGCCGCATGTGCGGCTCATAATTGAAAGGAGTGAAGAGAGAATGAGTGAGTGGGAGACAAAGAAAAGGAAAGGAAAGTTAAAAGAAAGAAACAAAAAGAATGAAATAAGAAAAGAAAAGAGAGGAAGAAAAAAAACCATCAGTATTCTCCCCTCCCAAACTTCCTCCCTCTAGGCTAGAAAAAAAAATTTGAAGAAAGAAGAAAGAGAGTGATAGCATGATAAGAAGAAAGGAAGAAGAATAAAAAAAAGGAAGAAAGAAAAATATGAAACCAAGAAAGGTAATCATTTGATTTTTAATTATAGATGTTAATTTCATGAATTTTATGTATAGATAATGTTTATACTTGTTTTAGATGATTTTAACAAGTATTAAACAAGAGAAAATAAGAAATTAAAAAGATTAAGCTTTGCCGAAATTTCGTCGAAAAACTTAGATCTAACGGTGATTGGTGGTTTGTTTTCAAATCTAAAAATATGGTTGGACTCCAAAAATATAGTAGATCTGACCTGGGCAGAAAAATGATGAAAAACTCGCCAAAAACTGGGCAGTTCGCCGGAGAAGATAAACGAAAAATATTTTCTGGTAAGCCTGTTTCTTTATGTTAGAGCCGAAATTTGGAAAAAACATTCTTCTATAAAGTTGTAGAGAATTAAATTTCACATAGAAAAGACATAAGATCCGTATTTTTTGATAAAAAGGCTAATTGGTATGAATATTTGAAGTTTCTGCATATTAGAAATTTTAAATAAATTTACTGTAATCTTATAATACTATTTATGAATTACGATAAATTTTTGAAGAATAATTGAAAATCAGAAGTATTTGTTATATTTTTTTAGCTATTTAAAGTTAGTTTTATAATAGAAAAAATTCATGAAAAATTCTATGAGTGATGTAAAATAATGAAACTTGGTAGAAAATCCTATATTATTATTTCAGAATTACTGAAATTTTTTGGAGAACCATTAAAGAGCAGAAGTATTTATTGAATTTTTAAGCTATTTAAAGTTAGTTTAGGAGTTAGTGGAAATTCATAGAAAATTCTATGAATGGTAGAAAATTATGAAAGTTACTGAAAAATCTGATAATAATATAAGAATAATATTGATGGTGTTTTAAACATATAAAATTATGTGGTGTTAGTATTTCTATTTTAAAGCTATTAAATGATAGTTTTTATAAATAGAAATAATTATAAAAAATTGTTGGATAATCCAAAAAATGTGAAAATTGTTTGAAAAATTCAGAATAATATTTTAAATATTTTAGAAGTGTTTGTAAGATTATGAGGTGTCGGGATGTAAACACACAATTAATGAATGAGTTATGATAAAAATAAAAATAATAATTTTATGCGATAAATAAAGGAACCGTGAATGAATTATTAGTTGATTTATATTTTATTCGAGGTGAATATGTTTTGGTGACCCTGACTTTAAGTAGAATTTAAATTGTTTATAGTAATGTGATGATTTAATAAATGTTTATATATTTATATTGTTGTATTTTATCATCACTTGAGATGGTGGCTTAGTGGTAGGAAGCCGGGCATAAGTTTCTATTAACGTGGGTTTGAGTCTTGGTAAACTCCTCTATGATCAAGTGGTCTCACGCCCTAGATTTATTCGGGAATAAGTTGAGCCCTGGATTTATTCGGGGGTAAGCTGAGTTGTGCCGATGAAGACACCACTGAGGCCTCTAAAATTTTGGAGATCATGCCTTTATTTTATCCCTATCATACATGTAATTATTTATTACATATGTTAATAAATAACTGCTATGATATTATAAGACCGGTTGACAGTATTGTGAGTTTATAATAATGATTGTGAATAATTGTTGAAAGATTAAAATGTGTAAATAATTGATGAATAAAGATGTTTATTAAAGGTAAGTATAGTAAGTAGATGCTTGTTTAATTATTATTTTTACAAAAGTAAGTTTGACAAGACTTGCCAACACTCTAGTTTTCCTAAAATAGTCTAGATCACAACTTAATTATTGTTAAAATGTGTACAAATTAGTTTAATTTTCTCTGTGAGACCACAAATTGCACTACCATTATTTTATATAGCTCATTTGGTTATTTTATCAAAACGTGTGTGCTAATTATTTTCTTAATTTTCAGTATAAATAGGTTGCTCAGCTGAGCAACTAAACACACACCACGACTACACCAAAAATATAAAAAAAATTACTATAATATTGTGAGTATTTCTTTTGAGTGTAAGGTTACTCTAAGTGTTGATAAAGAGTGCAATCATTGTTCAGGTTGGTCAATTTCATAGAAAGTAGCATCTAGTCACGTGTTAAGGTAAGTGGTATCATTTTTTATAATATGGTAAAGGAATATCATTTTCTTTCATACTCCATATTATGGTAAGAGACTAGTATTCATTTCTTCAGCTTATCATTAAATGATGAAAAATCCTGAAATAATTAGAATATTCTTAATAGTTTGTATTTAATCTAATATTGACCTAAATCTTTTTATTCAATTTTAAGTTATTATATTTGAACCGAGAACTTTACATTTACATGAACTTTATATTCTATCAAGAATTCTAATCGATTTCTGGATATCGGTTTAGTAATTTGGACTCTGGATAATTAATTTGAAAATCACTAAGATCTATTTTATGTTATTATTCTGATTATTTCTATCCAATCATCATATATATTTAGTGTTATAATCATTGTGGTGAAATTTCTATTTGGTCTGAGTACAAAGTTGGATTGTTGTTTTGCATGATCATAACCAATTGGTTTTACAGTTGTATGTCTTTGGCTCGTAGTGTAAAGATAGACTGTTGATTGGCATGACCATTGGTTTTACAGTTGTATGTCTTTGGCCCGTAGTGCAAAGATGGACTGTTGATTGGCATGACCATTGGTTTTAGAGTTGTATGTCTTTGACCCGTAGTGCTAAGATGGACTGTTGATGGGCATGACCACTGGTGATACAAATGAATATCTTTGGCCCGTAGTGCAAAGATGAATTGATTAACATAATTATGAATAGGAATTGTGAATTGGTATAACCATGATATTTGATGTTTCAAGTAAAGACATGTGGTGAAAGTTCTCTTTGTCTTGGGTAAAACGATGAACTGTTGATTGGTGTTACATGAATAAAATATTGATGATGAACATTTAATTTGGAGAAGATAGTAGACATTATAATCTACCTGACATCTTCTAATGGATTGTTGATTCTGCTGCAATTATGGTTGAAAACTTTTATTATCTACCATATGATTTAAATATCTGATTTATTACTGATGAAGGTTATTGATAATTTAATTATCTTAAGTCATGTTATTCTTTACTGGGATATTTGTGCTCACCCTTTTGCTTCACAATTCCTTTTCAGTAATAGGAGTGTAGCTGGGTCGAGCGGGGATAACAGAAAAATAGAGTGATGGTCCGAGACTGTTGAAGTTTCTCAATACATTATAAAATAGTGTGGCAATAATTGTATTGAGGACTTAAAATATCCGTGTCGTATTTTATACGTCATTTAATAATTGATTTTGGTTAACAAAATAGGGTGATGTAAACCCGAATTTGGAAGAGTCAAAAAAAATACACCCTATTAAAATGAGGAAATAAATCTTCTCGTGTTCCTTTGAGTACTTGAAAAATTTGTTGCTGTATTTTATACGGCATTGTATTAATTTAGGTGTGTACACTGTCGTACTATACATGATACAATATTAATATTGAACACTCACAATACGTGTGTTGTCATATTTTACACGACAATAAAATAGTTATAAATAGGGAATTGGTATTTGTAGTGTGTATTTCTGGCGACTCAGAATAGGTTGTGTGGACCTATTTTGGGGGCGTCACATTTGATATCAAAGCTTAGGGATATGATCTCTGGCGAAGATCTAGGATTAGAACTAGGAGGGGAGAGACGAGTAAAATCATTCACAAGTGTGTGTCCTACCTAAGCTGATTTTTATTATTTGATTTGGATGATATTAATCTCTGTTTTGTAGTTGTATTAAAAAGGGCATCTAAGAATCCAGAGATGTGTAATAGATGAACCATGAGACAGATGAAGTGACCTGGGAGCTTGAATTTGAAATTAAAGTTAAGTATCATTATCTCTTCAGAATTCTAGGTATGTACGTAAATTTCAACGACGAAATTTCATAAAAATGGGTGATTGTAAGATCCCGACTTTTATGAAATAAAAATCTAATCTAATTTATGATTATTATTCTAAAACTGTAAAATATTAAATTGATAAATGGTCAAACGAATAATTAAACGGACAAGTGAGTTAATAAAAGAGGAGAGAAAAATTTTTGGGAGGGAGTGGGGCCGCATGTGCGGCTGATAATTAAAAAGAGGGAGAGAGAATGAATGAGTGGGAGACAAAGAAAAGGAAAAAGAAAGAAGGAAAAAAGAAAGAAAGAAAAAGAATGAAAGAAGAAAAGAAAGGAGATGAAGAAAAAAACCATCAGTATTCTCCCCTCCCAAACTTCCTCCCTCTCGGCTAGAAAGAAAAATTCAGAAGAAAGAAGAAAGAGAGAGTGATAGCATGATAAGAAGAAAGGAAGAAGAATCAAAGAAGGAAGGACAAAGAAAATGAAACCAAGAAAGAAAATCATTTGATTTTTAATTATAGATGTTAATTTCATGAATTTTATGTATAGATGTTATGTTTATACTTGTTTTAGATGATTTTAACAAGTATTAAACAAGAAAAAATAAGAAATTAAAGGGATTAAGCTTTGCCGAAATTTTGCCGAAAAACTTAGATTTAACGGTGATTGATGGCTTGTTTTCAAATCAAAAAATATGGTTGGACTCCTAAAATATTGTAGATTTGATCTAGGCAGAAAAATGATGAAAAACTCGCCGAAAACTGGGCAGTCTGCCGGAGAAGATGACCGAAAAATATTTTTCGACGAACTTTTCTGGTAAGCCTATTTCTCTATGTTAGAGCCAAAATTTGGAAAAAACTTTCTTCTACAAAGTTGTAGAGAATTAAATTTTACATGAAAAGGACATAAGACCTGTATTTTTTTTGATAAAAGGGCTAATTGTTATGAATATTTGAAGTTTTTACATATTAGAAATTTTAAATAAATTACTGTAAATAATTTTTGAGCTGAGATAAATTTACTGTAATCTTATAATACTATTTATGAATTACTGTAAATTTTTGAAGAATAATTGAAAATCAGAAGTATTTGTTATATTATTTAAGTTATTTAAAGTTAGTTTTAAAATAGAGGAAATTCATGAAAAATTCTATGATTGATGAAAAATTCTGAAACTTGGTGGAAAACCCTATATTATTATTTTAGAATTACTAAAATTTTTTGGAGAAATATTAAAGAGCAGAAGTATTTATTGAATTTTTAAGCTATTTAATGTTAGTTTAGGAGTTAGTGGAAATTCATAGAAAATTCTATGAATGGTGGAAAATTATAAAATTTATTAGAAAATTTAATAATAATATAAAATTAATATTCATGGTGTTTTAAAGATATAACATATGTGGAGTTAGTATTTCGATTTTAAAGCTATTAAATGATAGTTTCTATAAATAGAAATAATTATAGAAAATTGTTGGATAATTCAAAAAATGTGAAAATTGTTTAGAAAATTCAGAATAATATTTTAAATATTTTAGAAGTGTTAGTAAGCTCATGAGGTGTCGGGATGTAAACACACAAGTAACGAATGAGTTATAATAAAAATAAAAATAATAATTTTATGCGAGAAATAAAGGCACCGTAAATGAATTATGAATTATTAGTTGGTTTATATTTTATTCGAGGTGAATATGTTTTGGTGACCCCGACTTTTAGTAGAATTTAAATTGTTTATAGTAATGTGTTGATTTAATAAATGTTTATATATTTATCGTGTTGTATTTTATCATCACTTGAGATGATGACTTAGTGGTGGGAAGCCAGACATAAGTCTCCATTAACGTTGGTTCGAGTCTTGGTAAACTCGTCTATGCTCAAGTGGTCTCACGCCCTAGATTTATTCGAGGATAAGTTGAGCCTTGGATTTATTCGGGGGTAAGCTGAGTTGTTCAGATGAAGACACCCCTGAGGCCTCTAAATTTTTTGAAGTTCATGCATTTATTTTCTCCCTATCATATATATAATTATTTATTATAAATATTAAAAAATAACAGCTATGATATTATAAAACCGGTTGACAGTATTGTGAGTTTATTATAATGATTGTGAATAATAGTTGAAAGATTAAAATGTGTAAATAATTGATGAATAAATGTGTTGATTAAAGGTAAGTATAGTAGGTAGATGCTTGTTCAATTAATTTTTTTTTACAAAAGTAAGTTTGGCAAGACTTGCCGACATTCTACTTTTCCTAAAATAGTCTGTACCACAACTTAATTATTGTTAAAACGTGTATAAATTAGTTTAATTTTCTCTGTGGGACCACAAATTCCATTTCTATTATTTTATATAGCTCATTTGGTTATTTTGTCAAAACGTGTGTGCTAATTGTTTCCTCAATTTTTAATTTAAATAGGTTGTGACGCCCCCAAAATAGGTTCAATACTCAACCCATTCTGAGTCGCCAAATACATGGAACAGAATTCAAATACAATCTTTTATATCATACGGTCGTGCAAAATACGACCACACAACTGTGAGTGTCAATACAAACATGTAAAAAATATAAACACTCAAATTAAGTCCTCATTACAATTATTATCACACTATTTTAGAAAAGTAGTGAGGACTACTACTGCTCTAACTCGAACCATCACTCTGTCCCCCGACTAGTCCCTGCAACATTTTCATTTCCTGAAGAGGACAATAGAAGAAAAGGGTGAGCTCAACTAGCCCAGTAAAGAATATTATGACTAAGATAATGGAGAATAATTTATCGTTAGTCTTCAACAAGTCAGATAAAATATTATGGACAACAAGTTTTAGATCAACAACTGCAGCGGAAATAATAATTCATTAGAAGAGTTACGTAGAGAATGATGTCTACTATCTTCTATGATTTAAAAGTCCATCATCAATATTTTATCCTGTGTAACATCAATCAAATATTCATCTTTGCACTACGACCAAAGATATTTGTATCACCAGTGGTCATGTTCATCTCAACACCTGTCCATCTTTGCACTACAGGCCAAAGATATTCATCAGGTAATTATTCATCTTTGTACTACAGGCCAAAGAAATTTATTAAGTAATCATTCATCTTTGCACTACTGGCCAAAGATGTTCATTTGTATGACCATTTAAGAATGAGGATGATGAAAAATAATGTAAAGACGAATCAAGTGAAATAAAGGATAAATATTAGAGATTCGTAATTTAATCTATCAAAGTTCAAGAATGTTCAATAATAACCAATTGTGGAGCAAAATTCAAGAATGAAAATCAAAACATGGATCCAATCAAAGATAGGAACCATAACAGTCAGACAATTTGGACAAATAAAAGAAAATTTAATTTTTCTGTGAATAGTACCGTATTCTTGAATAATGTCGTATACGTGAATAGTAACTCCGACATGAAAAGGTAAAAATTTCAGAAGAAAGTTTATACCAATATTCCGGTGAAATGATATTAGATGAAGCGCAAAACTCAAGGAATTTCTGATTATTTTAGAAATTATAGAAGCAACACTTACCATAGTAAATTTAAATTCGGTAATATGAAATGGAATATTATCACTTTCATAATATGAAATATGAAAGAAAATAATACGCTTTACGAATATTGAAAGAAAATAACATCATTTACTAGAAAAATAATATCCTTTACCTCAAAAGAATACTCGATCTGATTGAAATATCGGATATTATGATGAGGAAAACTTGCACTGTTATCAACACTCAAAGTATCTAAATACTCACAAGAAATACGCTCAATATTATAGAGAGAAAATTTTCTGATTCTGGTGTTATTTTCATTTCTAACTAAGCACCCTATTTATAGGAAATGCTTAGCACACCAGGATTGACAAATATTACGCAGGCGCACACTTGATTTGAAAAAGAGAAGACTGCTGGCTGCTGCACACCTAATTGGACTCAAAACCATGTTGGCAAGATTCCCACATGTATATATATATATATATATATATATATATTAAAAACGTTTATAATTATTAAAAATAATTTAAATCCAATTTTCTCTCTTCCACCTCCTTTTATTTTTATGCCATAAATTTATTATAACAATATTACCACTTAAAATTATAAATTATACTATTATATTATCACATTATAATATTATAATATAATATTATAATAATATATTTGAATGAATTATTTTATCGGAGAATATAAAATGCCAACTTTTAACAGATGTCTCATTCTTAAAATTTCTTCTATTTATATCAAAATTGAATAAATATTAACTTTTCATATTTATCAACAATCAATTATTATTCACAAATAATATTACAGAATCACAATATTAACAACCAGATCATTCCTAGAAAAGAGGGGGGTTTTCAATAAGAATTTCTTTCCATTGGCACGCAATTATATAATCTAACCCCTTTTCTCAACAGAACTTTCTAGACATTGTCAATAATGTTATCTAATAATATTATTTAAATAATATGTGTGACAATTATTAATTTAATACTGCAAACTACTATGCAGTGGTTACTGTGACCATTATTGAATCAATAATATAAAATATCAACGTAGCAATTATTGAATCAATAATATAAAATATTAACGTAGCAATTATTGAATCAATAATATAAAATATCAACGTAGAAATTATTGAATCAATAATATAAAATATTAAGCAGTAATTACTGTAACAATTATTGAGTAAGTGACTTCTTACGTAAGAAACAATAATTAAAAATACTGTGCAATACCGTATGCTACTGTGCAACAACGCGTATTACTGTTCTTTAACCGCCGGGTATTTCAACAGTTTATCGGTAAAAACTTTGCCGTTATATTTAGAAAACTTATTCTTGTCGTTTTCTTCATCCGACAGTTTTTTGTTGTGGGGCCCACCAATGATTGCGCCGTCGTACGAATATTCTCTGACAAAAAGAATATTCTCCGACCAAACGAATATTCTCCGACACAAAGAATATTTTATGACCACTTGTTTATTTTGTAAAACTTGCACATATCACCCCATAACTTACCACATTCATCAAATCAACACCTTACTATTTCAAAATAATATATAAAAAAATTAAATCTTTATTCATAAAAGTTGGGGTCTTACCCTTATGAAATTTCGTCCTCGAAATTGACGTACGTACCTGGTATTTTGAAAAGATGAGGATACTGTCGACGCTGGGAAAAATTCCTCATGCCATCTCCTTTTTGTTTGTTGAAGGAAGAGACATTTTTCTTTGGTTTTGTTTCCCTTCCTCTCTCATTCGGGGGAAAAAGAGAGGAATGCCCATATTTCCTAATTCGATATTATTCTACCCTTTCACTTTTGCTTTGTCTTTTGGGATTCCGTTTAAAGGGTGAATTTGTAGGAAATTGGTACCGACATAAGTGTCGACACTTTTGAAAAGATTGATTTTATTTTGATAATTGGACCGAATGAGACAGAGCTGCCAGTTGGTATTTTGGAAATGGATGTACCAACTCATCCGAGTTTTAATAGTTTTTCGCAAGATGGTCCAATGCGTGACTCTAAAAGATTGTTCTTGAAACCCGAGATTCGTGAAATTCGAGGCCTAGGTTAAGCGGGGGGAAGGTGATAGGCACCCCCGACTCCCGTGCAAGCACGGTACCGCATCTTATTGATTTCCTATGTATAAAGTGTGTATGTGTGTGTGTTTTATTTTGAAAGCTTTATTAGTGTTTTTCTAAGTCTTTATTTTGGGTGACTTGAAAGTAGTACTGTACCTCTTTTGCGCCAAGGTACGTAGGATTTGATTTGATAAAAAGTTTATTTTTAACAAGATATATGAAGTGAAATGAGGTTTTAGAAAGTAAGGTTTTCCAGTCCTTTGCCCGACTAGGAATCGAGGACTTCGATACTTCCTTTTATTTTTTATTTTTATTATGTGATCTACCCTGAATCGCTTTATTATTCATCAAAAGCTCTTTAAGGTTTTATTAGAAATCATTTTGATTATATGCATGCAAAAGCATTAAAAAAGGGTCAGATCATCATCGGGCATGTAAGCCATCTCGATGAACCGAGCTCCCGCAATTAAGGTTTTCACTATCACGGGATCTTTAATTCGACCTCTCGGAACTAACCCCTCGAGTTCGTTTTCAAGATCCAAATATTACATGTACAACGATATTTACGTTATTTAAAGAGTTTACATCATAAAACCGGTCCATCATGGGAATCATGTCGGATCCATTCGGGGATCTCAACATCGGGATTTCTAGGCTCACATGATTTGTACGATATTAAATATACATAATGTCCACGGCTTCGATACTAGATGATTTCATCGATTGGAATCACCGTTTAAGCCATTTCGTCCCCCTTTCACCTCTAAATATAAATTTAGGGTTATACGGGGTAATCGGGACAATTTAAAATAATAAATCCATGGATATACCATGAATCTAAGCCATTCTAGCACACGGGTTAAAGCTTCATGCTTAATAACCTATGAAAGGCTAGATTAGGCTTAGATTTAGGTATATCTAGCCTTCGCGGTTGATTTACAACGATATAACAGATAAAAACATAAAATCTATCAACTATTATACAATATGCTTAAAATACAACAAGTTTAACTATATTCAAATAAGATATCTCATTAATCTATCATTTGAACAACATTTACAAAGAACGAAGCTAGAAAGGGTGTTATTTCACCTTGGGGGACGCGTGAACAAGCGTTTTGACTCCCGGGATGAACTTAGAACACTATCAGGGCTTCAAGTGAGTGCTTAAGAAGATGATTAAGCTTTAAGTTGGTCTTTTAGTATTCCACCCGAGCCTCTCTCTCTCTAGAATGACTTTCTCTCTATATATTGTCTCTCTCCCCCTTTACAAATGAACTAGTGTGGGTGTTATAAGTTGGTCGAGCCAGCCGCAACCATATATGCGGCTAGCCTTGACTATGGTTGCGGTTGGAGCATGTATGTTTGAGGCTGGGCCCCATATGTACGGATACCTCAAAATACGTACCTTAGGTCTCGGTTTGGTGAAAGTTGAGCTTCGCAGACCGAACTTTCGAAAAGTCTTTGCGGAATGCGGTCTAGTAATATTGAGTCTGACTGAGTCGGGGTCCGGGAAGATGATGTTGATAGATGAGAAGTATCTTCTGGTTCCCGATGGTAGTTAATTGGTTTATCATCAATGGCACGCTTTTCAAGGTTTGCTGAGTTGGTTTCCGACAGACACTGTCTCAGCTTGGCGATCCTCGTTCGATTCATGATATGTTCGGGCATCATTGGTCCTTTGAATCTTTCACGGGGTTGTCTCCGGGATGACCTGGCTCTTTTGACCTACCTTGGAGTTGTCTCTGAAGTAAAATTACGCTTTTACCCCTCTGTCAGGTTAGTACAATGAAAGAAAAATTTTGAGTGTCTACAGATTCCCCTCTTTGTCTTATTTATGCAATGTAATGGAATGAACATGACAAAGATTACTAGACACGGAGAATGCATGACAAGGTATATCTGATGATGCAATATCATGTATAACAAATGTAATGATATGTGAAATTATAAAAGGGTTACTCTCCCCCAGCTGGGAAAGTTAAAAATTATGTTGTCAGGATTAAGTTGACCTGCGTTGAATTGTAGTCAACAGATTACACCATCGGGGTCATGCCGATGCCCTCACTGGGTTGTAGCCAACGGATTACATTATCAGGGATTTGCCGACCTGTGTTGGGGTTGTTGTTAACGGATTACATTATCAGGGACTTGTCGACTTGCGTTGGGGTTGTTGTCAACGGATTACACCATCGGGGTTGTGCCGATGCCTTCACTGGTTTTGTTGCCAACGAATTACACCATCGGGGTTGTGCCGATGCCTTCACTGGTTTTGTTGCCAACTGATTACACCATCGGGGTTGTGCCGATGCCTTCACTAGTTTTGTTACCAATGGATTACACCATCGGGGTTGTGCCGATGCCTTCACTGGTTTTGTTGCCAATAGATTACACCATCGGGGTTGTGCCGATGCCTTCATTGGTTTTATTGCCAACGAATTACACCATTGGGGTTGGGCTGATGCCTTCACTGGTTTTGTTGCCAACGGATTACACCATCGGGGTTGTGCCGATGCCTTCACTGGTTTTGTTGCCAACGAATTACACCATCGGGGTTGTGCCGATGCCTTCACTGGTTTTGTTGCCAACGGATTACACCATCGGGGTTGTGCCGATGCCTTCACTAGTTTTTTTGCTAACGGATTACACCATCGGGATTGTGCCAATGCCTTTACTGGTTTTGTTGCCAACAGATTACATCATCGGGTTTGTGCAGATGCCTTCACTGGTTTTGTTGCCAACGGATTACATTATCGGGGATTTGCCAATCTGCGTTGGGTTGTTGCCAACGAATTATACCATCGGGGATTTGTCGATCTGCATTGGGTTGTTGCCAACGGATTACATCATCGGGATTTTGCCGATCTGCGTTGGGTTGTTGCCAAAGGGTTACACCATCGGGGTTTTTCCGATCTGCGTTAGGTTGTTGCCAACGGATTACACCATTGATTATAAATGGGGCGAGTTTTTTACTTGCGACCTCGGTGGATTAGATACTGGCTTTGACTGATGACCCGGGTGCCGCTGACAAGGCCCTGGAGGATACGGCTCATCCTTTCACTGAGCAGATTTGAACCTAGGTGCAGAGGACTCGACTTAGGAGGATTTGGCGCAGGTTGACATGTTTGATGATGTAGATTTCATTTGCTAGGCCTTTTATTAGTTGACGAGCTGCTCTGTCCCATTTTCCTGTACTTTTTACTTTTATTTGTAGGACAGAGATGATAGTTGATGTATACAGTTTTATGTATTTCACGTAGATGTGTATATAATGCTTTTCATTCACTACATATGTCAAGATGCATGCATTATATGTTATAGATTCGCATTTAAAAATTATAAGTTAAGATTGACCCCTGCGTGGTCTTTTGATACTGTTTGACTGATAAGGCATTGAGTTTTTCCTCAGGTAATGACCTTCAAGGAAATTTTCCTTTTTTTGTTGTCGCTAGCTCATGTCATTGTAATTTCTTTCAGAAGTCCTCTTATTTCTTTTGATGAGAAGCTTGGTCCTGCCTTAAGCTCCTTCCTTTTCATTGAATCGCAAAAATGCCCCAGCCTTTTCGCATGCTATTACCAGGGATTCATGTAAGAAACTCGCTTTGTTGACCACGTCAAGAGTGAGCAATATCCTGCACATCAGACGAATAACAAAATGCACCAAAAGCTTGACGGCTCGGGCCGTCGGGGATATCTTTGATATAAACATTAGTACAATATCATCAATGAGGCATATGAAGTTAAAGTTCATGAAATTGAATGCTCATCGGGTCTGCCACTTAACTCATAATCGTTGTATTTTTTTCTTATCGCTAAGAAAGTTGTAAATTGCTAACCTCAAGGTTATTTTTTTTATATCTTTCATTTTAAGGAATTTTTCATTTAACAAGTTTTGAAATCGCAAGAAAACTATTAAGCATCCATGGTCATTGTTCATGAGTAAGATTAGAATGAAAAGACTTATTGCCCTTTATCAAAGATACTTCGTCTTCGCTCTAGATATCGTTCTTCACAGAATTAACGTCATAGGACATGTGCACTATGAGTGGCGCCACCCCTAGTAGGGGTTTCTCTTCCATGACTTTAGATGATCTAGTTCTGATCTCGTAATTTTTCTTAACTCAAATTTTATTTTTTCTTTTCTCTTAAACTTCTCTCATTTTCTTAGGCTATTAAGTGTTACCCATTTAACGAGTTTTGGACCAATGACTCCCAAACCAAACGACTTTAGGGCATTAGGTGTAAAGGCACCCCTTCGGGTTTACTTGCTCGAGTAACAAAGGCCACACTTTGAGATAAATCAGGCGGTCTCATATATTTTCTCTTTGCTTTCGATTTGGTGAAAGTTGAGCTTCGCAGACCAAACTTTGGAAAAGTCTTTCCGGAATACGACCGAGTAATATTGAGTCTGATTGAGTCGGCGTCCGGGAAGATGATGCTGATAGATGAGAAGTATCTTCTGGTTTTCGATGATAGTTAGATGGTTTATCGTCGATGGCACGTTTTTCAAGGTTTTCCGGTGGACACTGTCTCAGCTTGGCGATCTTTGATCGGTTTATGATATATTTGGGCGTCATTGGTCCTTTGAATCTTTCACGGGGTCGTCTCCGTGATGACCTGGTTCTTTTGCCCTACCTCGGAGCTATCTCCGAAGTAAAATTACGCTTTTGCCCTTCTCCAGGTTAGTACAAAGATAGCGAAATTTCGAGTGCCTACAGATACCTCACTTTTATTTCTAATTCTAACTCCCAAGTCATTTTCCTCGATATCATGGTTTCTCCACAAAACCTTGACTTGTGGTATAACCTTCGAGCGTAGGACTGGTTCCTTCATATCCAAGATCTTGACAGGTACCTCTTCGTACGTTAAATCTTCAGCTATCTCATCTAGTTCTAACTCAATAATGTGGTTTGGGTCTTTCACATATTTACGAAGCACGGATATATGAAAAACGTTATGAACACGAGACACGCTTGGAGGTAAGGCGAGTCTATAGGCCACAGTTCCTACTCGGTCAAGGATTTCAAACGGACCAATGAATCGTAGGTTGAGCTTTCCTCTCTTCCCGAATCTCGTAACTCCTTTTCATGGAGCAACACGTAACAATACATGATCCCCAATATTAAATTTCACGTCTGTAAGACCCCAACTTTTATGAATAAAGATTTAATTTTCTTTATATATTATTTCAAAATAGTAAAGTGTTGATTTGATAAATATGAAAGTTATGGGTGAAATGTGCGAATATTTTAAAATGAGCAAGTGGTTATAAAATATTCTGGTTGTCGAGGAATATTCGTTTGGTCGTGGAATATTCTTGTTGTCGGGGAATATTCGTATGACGGCGCAGCTATTTGTGGGCCCCCACAACGGAATAACTGTCGGCTATAGAAAGCGACAGAAATAACTTTTTTTACAAAATAACGGCGTAGTTGTTACCGTTAGTACTGTTGAAATACCCGGTGGTTAAAATACAGTGATACACGGTGTTGCATAGTAGCACACGGTATTGCACAGTATTTCGAATTATTGAGTCTTACGTGAGAAGGAACTTATTCAATTATTGTTACAGTAATTACTGTTCAATATTTTATATTATTGACTCAATAATTGCTACGTTGATATTTTATATTATTGACTCAATAATTGTTACATTGATATTTTATTGACTCAATAATTGCTACGTTGCCATTTTATTTGATTGATTCAATAATGGCTACAGTTGATATTTTGATATTATTGATTCAATAATTGTCACTGCACAGTATTTCACATTATCAACTCAATAATTCATATTATTTGAATAATATTATTAGATAGCATTATTGACAATATCTAAGGAAGTTCTATCTAGGAGGGGTTATTTAATTGCGCGCCAGTAAGGAGAAGTCCTTATCGGAAGGCCCCCTCTTTCCTGGGAACGACCTGGTTGTCAATATTGTAGTTCTGTAATATTATTTGTGAATAATTAATTATTGATTTATATGATAAGAAAATATTTATTTTGTGGATATTAAAGAAGGAATTAGCACTGATGTGTTTTTATCAGTATTTTGGTGTGGAAAATCATCTGTTTATGGATTTCGGATAATTTATGTTTGGAATTTGGAAAAACTTCCTTCTACAAAGTTGTAGAGAATTAAATTTCCTATAGAAAGGACACATCATTTGTATTTTTCTGACAAGGGGGCTATTTATTATGAATTATTGAAGTTTCGGAAAATAAATATTTTTTTATAAAAAAGGTGAGCCCCACTTTTGTTGGTTTGTTGAAAATCTGATGTTTTGAAGCAGCCGACGGCTGGAGGATTTTTTTTTAAAAAAAATATTATTTTATTCATTTAGTCTCCTTTGGCATCCTAAGCTTTTCCTATAAATAGGGTACTTAGGTTAGAATTGAAAATCACACCAGAATCATAAGTTTTCTCTCTCTATAATATCGAGCGTATTTTTGTGAGTATTTCGATACTTTAAGTATTAGTATTCAGCGCAAGTTTTCTTCGATATTATATCCGATATTCCAGTCAGAGGTACTATTCTTTTGAGGTAAGGGATGCTATTTTCTTCATAAATGATGTTATTCTTTTCAACATCATTATACCAAAATATTGTCATGGATTTTGTTATGAAATTCTTACTTTTTCCGTCGGAGTTTCTATTCACGTATACGACACTATTCACGGAAAAATTAAATTTTCTTCTATATGTCCAAATTACTTGTTAAAGTTCTTATCTTTGATTGGATCTAAGTTTTGAGCTTATTTCTTGAATTTTGCTCCACAAAGTATTATTATGAAATATTCTTGAACTTGAATAAACTAAAATACGAATCCTTAATCTTATCTTTTATTTCACTGGATTCGTTATTTATATGGTTTTTTATCATCCTCAGTCCTAAGTGGTGATATAACTGAATATCTTTGGCCTGTAGAGCAAAGATGAATGATTACCTGATGAATATCTTTGGCCTGTAGTGCAAAGATGACAGGTGTTGAGATGAACATGATCACTGATGATACAAATGAATATCTTTGGCCTGTAGTGCAAAGATGAATATTGATTCGAGATGTATATTGATTGATGTTACAGGGATAAAATATTGATGATGGACTTTTAAATCATAGAAGATAGTAGACTTCATTCTCTGCTTAATTCTTCTAATGAATTGTTATTTCCGATGCGAATATTGATCTAAGATTGGTTGTCCATTATATTTTATCTGATGTATTGAAGACTAACGATAATTTATTTTCCATTATCTTAGTCATAATATTCTTTACTGAGCTAGTTGAGCTCACCCTTTTCATCTGTTGTCCTCTTCAGGAAATGAGAATGTCGCGGGAACTAGTCGGGGGCCAGAGTGATGGTCCGAGTTAGAGCAGTAGTAGTCCTCACTATTTCTGATAAATAGTGTGATAATAATTGTAATGAGGACTTAGTTTGAATTTTAATATTTTCTACATATTTGTATTGACACTCACAGTTGTGTGGTCGTATTTTGCACGACCGTATGATATAAAGTTTGTATTTGAATTCTGTACCATGTATTTGGCGACTCAGAATGGGTTGGGTTGACTGGACCTATTCTGGGGGGCGTCACAGTTGGTATCAGAGCTTAGGGATATGATCTCTGGCGGAGATCGGGGAATAGAACTAGGAGGGGAGAGACGAGTAAATTCTTCGCTAGTGTGTCCTACCTAAGCTTATGTGGTATTTAATTGGTCAGTCGGAGCGTAGGGTTCATATGTGGGATGTTATTTGTTTAATTAACCCTTGTTTTATGGCAGTATTTGAGAATGGCAGTTGAGAACGTTAACAACGAAGTGAATGAGACCGTGGAGACACCTTTAATCGTTAACCAGGAGAACGTGCAACAAGAAGGCAATGTTCATCCTGAAAATAACGCTGGTTAGACGATAAACGATGAGATGTTTAGAAGTTTTCTGCAGTTCATGCAAAACCAGACGAGGGAGACTCGTGTGCAACATATAGGTGGCGATAATAACAACTCGCGAATTGTTACTGCCAAGCAGTTCAAAGAATTGGGACCACCAGAGTTTCTGGGAAAGCCAGATCCGATCAAGGCGGAGACGTGGATTAAACAAATTACCAATATATTTGATGTCTTGGGATGCACGGAGGAACAGAAGGTTCCATTCGCCACGTTTATGTTCCGTGGAGAGGCAGATTACTGGTGGGAATCCGTGAAGCGTACCCAGCCTGCCGCACTCAAGATGTCTTGGGAAGCGTTCCAGAAACTGTTTAATGACAAGTACTTTCCTGAAAGTATTCGTCATATGAAGGAAGTAGAATTTATTAGACTCGAACAAAATAACATGACGGTATCCCAGTACGAGGCTAAGTTCGCGGAGCTATCCAGGTTTGCACCTTATTTGGTGGAGAATGAGGAACGTATGACGCGGATGTTTCTAAGAGGTTTGAAACCCGAAATACGTCAATACCTCATTTCTCATAAATTTTCTTTATATTCGGATGTAGTAAACAGGGCCCAGTTATTAGAACGAGATAATAATTATGTTCAACCGAGGGACCACAACCAAGGTCGTACCGGTGGCAGCAATCATCGGAGCAATGACAACCAGCGAGGAGGAAAGTATGACAGAAGCGGTAACCACTCCGGTGGTTATCGTGGCCATGATAGTAGAAGAAGCTAATCGGGAGGAAATTTCAAGAAGAGAAGGTACAACAATGAGAACGCGAAGACGTCGACATCAGCACCAGCATCAACTATTTCGAGGGGAGGAGAACGACCACCGGTCGTATGCTATAAATGCGGGAAAGAGGGACACATCAGCCCAAACTGCCCACAACAATTCAAAGGATGCTATAACTGTGGAAAAGAAGGACATATAGCTCGAGATTGTCCTGTTGCGAAACCAAATTCAGCGGGGGTGGTGATTCCAAAGGCGGTTGCAGACAAGTCAAAGTCGGTGATTCCGGGAAGAGCGTTTGACGTGACAGCCCAAAACGCGAGGAATTCGCACGAGGTGATTACGGGTAAGCTGATCATAAACTCTTGCGAAGTTTACACCTTGTTAGATACCGGTGCTACCCATTCCTTTATTTCACCTGCTTGTGCTCAACGTTTGAACTTGACTTCTGATAAATTAGACTTTGACTTATTTGTTGAAACTCCGTTGGGAGAAACCTTTGTTACATCTACAGTTTACAAATCTTGCTTGTTTCAGATTGGTACCCTTACCTTACCTATTGATCTTATATCTTTGAAATTACTTGCATTTGACGTGATTTTAGGAATTGACTGGTTAACCACTTACCATGCCAGAATTGATTATTTTCGTAAGGTTGTTAGTTTTCATATTCCTAACCAACCTGTTGTGCGAATCCAAACCACCAAACCACTAAAATCAGTCAATATCATTTCAAATCCCAAGGCTATTCGTTTATTGAAAAACGGATGTCAAGCTTTCTTGGCTCATGTCACTGATCTAAACCAGAATACATCAGATTTGAATAATATTTCCGTTGTTAATGAATTTCCTAATGTATTTCCCGAAGAACTTCCCGGTCTACCCCCAGAACGTGAAGTTGAATTCTTTATTGACCTTGAGCCCGGTACAAAGCCCATTTCTAAAACCCCATATCGAATGGCTCCTATTGAACTTCAGGAGTTAAAGATCCAATTACAAGAATTGTTAGACATCGGTTTTATTCGTCCTAGTACGTCTCCTTGGGGTGCTCCTGTTTTATTCGTAAAGAAGAAAGACGGGAGTATGCGACTTTGTATTGACTATCGGGAGTTGAACCATGTCACCATCAAGAATAGGTATCCGTTACCTCGTATTGATGACCTGTTCAACCAGTTGCAAGGAGCACAGTTCTTTTCAAAGATCGATCTTCGTTCTGGATATCATCAGCTGAAGATTAAAACTGAGGATATTCCAAAGACTGCTTTCAGAACACGGTACGGGCATTATGAGTTCTTAGTCATGTCTTTCGGATTGACTAATGCTCCTGCTGCTTTTATGGATATGATGAACCGTGTATGTAAGGAGTGTTTAGATCAATTCGTTGTTGTCTTTATTGATGACATCCTCATCTATTCTAAAAGTCGTGAAGATCATGAACACCATTTGAAGTTGGTACTTAAAAAGCTTCGTGAGAATAAGCTATATGCCAAGTTAAAGAAATGCGAGTTCTGGCTTGAGGAAGTAGCATTCCTTAGGCACGTGGTATCGAAACGTGGAGTATCTGTTGACCCGACGAAGATTGAAGCAATACAAAGCTGGGAGCAACCTAAGTCGGTGACCGAAGTACGAAGCTTTCTAAGCTTAGCTGGTTATTATCGGAGGTTCGTAGAGGGATTTTCTCGAATCGCTACTCCATTAACTCAGTTGACTCGGAAAGATACAAAATTCATTTGGAGAGAGGAATGCGAGAAGAGCTTCCAAGAGCTCAAGAGGAGACTTATTTCGGCACCTGTTCTGACAATACCATCTGGTTCGGATGGATTTGTTATCTATAGCGATGCTTCGGGCAAAGGGTTAGGATGTGTTCTCATGCAACATGGGAAAGTCATAGCCTATGCCTCGCGACAACTCAAAGAATATGAGAGGAATTATCCTACTCATGATCTGGAGTTGGCAGCAGTCGTTTTCGCGTTGAAGATCTGGAGACATTACTTGTACGGAGAGAAAGTGGAGATTTATATGGATCATAAGAGCCTTAAATATTTCTTCACTCAGAAGGAACTCAACATGCGGCAACGACGTTGGCTTGAGCTGTTGAAAGATTACGATCATACCATCCAATACCATCCTGGAAAAACGAACGTGGTAGCTGACACGTTGAGTAGAAGATCATATGTGAGAACGAGTGCGATGATGTCAAGTATACGCGTAGAACCAGCTTTGATTGATAAAGTTAAAGCTGCTCAAGCTACGGATGCGGAGCTGATGAAGATGAAGAAGAAGGTGCAAGAAGGTGCCATTCCAGAAGCAAGAATCGATGAAGAGGGAATACTTCGAGTCAACTCCAGACTTTGTGTTCCTAACGATTCCGACTTGAAGTATAGAATCATGATGGAGGCACACAACACACCGTTTGCGATCCATCCTGGGAGTACTAAAATGTATCGTGATCTTTGACATACATTTTGGTGGAGCAATATGAAGAGAGAGATCGCGGAGTTCATCTCGAGATGTTTAACTTGTCAACGTGTAAAGGCGGAGCATCAAGTACCGAAGGGTGCATTGCAACCACTGGAGATTCTGAAATGGAAGTGGGAACACATTACGATGGATTTCGTTACGGGTCTTCCCAAGGTTTCTCAAGGCTTAGATGTGATTTGGGTTATTGTTGATAGATTAACCAAGTCTGCTCATTTCTTGCCGATACGAGAGACTTATTCCCTTGAACGTCTTGCTCATATGTACGTGAATGAGATTGTGAGATTGCATGGCATGCCAGTATCCATAGTTTCGGATCGTGATCCCAGATTTACTTCACGATTTTGGATCAGTTTGCAGAAAGCTATGGGCACGGATTTACGATTCAGTTCGGCTTATCATCCTCAAACAGGCGGACAATCAGAGAGGACTATTCAAACTCTTGAAGATCTATTGAGACTTTGTGTTCTAGACTCCAAAGGGAGTTGGGATAAGTACTTACCATTGGTGGAATTCTCCTACAACAACAGTTATCAGGCAAGTATAGGCGTAGCTCCATTCGAAGCGTTGTATGGGAGAAAGTGTCGCTCTCCAGTATGTTGGAACGAGGTGGGTGAAACAACATTGTTGGGACCGGAGTTAGTACGTATGACTACAGAAAAGATCCAAATAATCCGACAACGTATACAAACCGCACAAGATCGACAAAAGAGTTATGCGGATCTTCATCTAAAGGACGTGGAATTTAATGTTGGGGACCATGTGTTATTACGTATTTCTCCATGGAAAGGAGTTACAAGGTTTGGGAAGAGAGGAAAGCTCAACCCACGATTCATTGGTCCATTTGAGATTCTTGACCGAATAGGAAATGTGGCCTATAGACTCGCTTTACCTCCAAGCATGTCTCGTGTTCATAACGTGTTTCACATATCCGTGTTACGTAAATATGTGAAGGATCCAAACCGCATTATTGAGTTAGAACTAGACGAGATAGCTGAAGATTTAACGTACGAGGAGGTACCTGTCAAAATCTTGGATAGGAAGGAGCATATCTTACGCTCGAAAATTATACCCCAAGTTAAAGTTTTGTGGAGAAACCAGGCTATTGAGGAAATGACCTGGGAGTTGGAATCGGAAATGAAAGCGAGGTATCCTCACCTTTTCGACATACCAGGTACGTACGTCAATTTCGAGAACGAAATTTCATAAGGAGGGGAGGTTGTAAGACCCCAACTTTTATGAATAAAGATTTAATTTTCTTTATATATTATTTCGAAATAGTAAAGTGTTGATTTGATAAATATGAAAGTTATGGGTGAAATGTGCGAATATTTTAAAATGAGCAAGTGGTTATAAAATATTCTGGTTGTCGGGGAATATTCGTTTGGTCGTGGAATATTCTTGTTGTCGGGGAATATTCGTATGACGGCGCAGCTATTTGTGGGCCCCCACAACGGAATAACTGTCGGCTATAGAAAGCGACAGAAATAACTTTTTTTACAAAATAACGGCGTAGTTGTTACCGTTAGTACTGTTGAAATACCCGGTGGTTAAAATACAGTGATACACGGTGTTGCATAGTAGCACACGGTATTGCACAGTATTTCGAATTATTGAGTCTTACGTGAGAAGGAACTTATTCAATTATTGTTACAGTAATTACTGTTCAATATTTTATATTATTGACTCAATAATTGCTACGTTGATATTTTATATTATTGACTCAATAATTGTTACATTGATATTTTATTGACTCAATAATTGCTACGTTGCCATTTTATATGATTGATTCAATAATGGCTACAGTTGATATTTTGGTATTATTGATTCAATAATTGTCACTGCACAGTATTTCACATTATCAACTCAATAATTCATATTATTTGAATAATATTATTAGATAGCATTATTGACAATGTCTAAGGAAGTTCTGTCTAGGAGGGGTTATTTAATTGCGCGCCAGTAAGAAGAAGTCCTTATCGGAATGCCCCCTCTTTCCTGGGAACGATCTGGTTGTCAATATTGTAGTTCTGTAATATTATTTGTGAATAATTAATTATTGATTTATATGATAAGGAAATATTTATTTTGTGGATATTAAAGAAGGAATTAGCACTGATGTGTTTTTATCAGTATTTTGGTGTGGAAAATCATCTGTTTATGGATTTCGGATAATTTATGTTTGGAATTTGGAAAAACTTTCTTCTACAAAGTTGTAGAGAATTAAATTTCCTATAAAAAGGACACATCATTTGTACTTTTCTGACAAGGGGGCTATTTATTATGAATTATTGAAGTTTCAAAAAATAAATATTTTTTTATAAAAAAGGTGGGCCCCACTTTTGTTGGTTTGTTAAAAATCTGATGTTTTGAAGCAGCCGACGGCTGGAGGATTTTTTTTTAAAAAAAATATATTATTTTATTCATTTAGTCTCCTTTGGCATCCTAAGCTTTTCCTATAAATAGGGAACTTAGGTTAGAATTGAAAATCACACCAGAATCATAAGTTTTCTCTCTATAATATCGAGCGTATTTTTGTGAGTATTTCGATACTTTGAGTATTAGTATTCAGCGCAAGTTTCTTTCGATATTATATCCGATATTCCAGTCAGAGGTACTATTCTTTTGAGGTAAGGGATGTTATTTTCTTCATAAATGATGTTATTCTTTTCAATATCATTATACCAAAATATTGTCATGGATTTTGTTATGAAATTCTTACTTTTTCCGTCGGAGTTACTATTCACGTATACGGCACTATTCACGTATACGGCACTATTCACGAAAAAATTAAATTTTCTTCTATATGTCCAAATTACTTGTTAAAGTTTTTATCTTTGATTGGATCTAAGTTTTGAGCTTATTTCTTGAATTTTGATCCACAAAGTATTATTATGAAATATTCTTGAACTTGAATAAACTAAAATACGAATCCTTAATCTTATCCTTTATTTCACTGGATTCGTTATTTATATGATTTTTCATCATCCTCAGTCCTAAGTGGTGATATAACTGAATATCTTCGGCCTGTAGAGCAAAGATGAATGATTACCTGATGAATATCTTTGGCCTGTAGTGCAAAGATGACAGGTGTTGAGATGAACATGATCACTGATGATACAAATGAATATCTTTGGCCTGTAGTGCAAAGATGAATATTGATTCGAGATGTATATTGATTGATGTTACAGGGATAAAATATTGATGATGGACTTTTAAATCATAGAAGATAGTAGATTTCATTCTCTGCTTAATTCTTCTAATGAATTGTTATTTTCACTGCGAATATTGATCTAAGATTGGTTGTCCATTATATTTTATCTGATGTATTGAAGACTAACGATAATTTATTTTCCATTATCTTAGTCATAATATTCTTTACTGAGCTAGTTGAGCTCACTCTTTTCATCTGTTGTCCTCTTCAGGAAATGAGAATGTCGCGGGAACTAGTCGGGGGACAGAGTGATGGTCCGAGTTAGAGCAGTAGTAGTCCTCACTATTTCTGATAAATTTCACGTCTGTAAGACCCCAACTTTTATGAATAAAGATTTAATTTTCTTTATATATTATTTCAAAATAGTAAAGTGTTGATTTGATAAATATGAAAGTTATGGGTGAAATGTGCGAATATTTTAAAATGAGCAAGTGGTTATAAAATATTCTGGTTGTCGGGGAATATTCGTTTGGTCGTGGAATATTCTTGTTGTCGGGGAATATTCGTACGACGGCGCAGCTATTTGTGGGCCCCCACAACGGAATAACTGTCGGATATAGAAAGCGACAGAAATAACTTTTTTTACAAAATAACGGCGTAGTTATTACCGTTAGTACTGTTGAAATACCCGGTGGTTAAAATACAGTGATACACGGTGTTGCATAGTAGCACACGGTATTGCACAGTATTTCGAATTATTAAGTCTTACGTGAGAAGGAACTTATTCAATTATTGTTACAGTAATTACTGTTCAATATTTTATATTATTGACTCAATAATTGCTACGTTGATATTTTATATTATTGACTCAATAATTGTTACATTGATATTTTATTGACTCAATAATTGCTACGTTGCCATTTTATATGATTGATTCAATAATGGCTACAGTTGATATTTTGATATTATTGATTCAATAATTGTCACTGCACAGTATTTCACATTATCAACTCAATAATTCATATTATTTGAATAATATTATTAGATAGCATTATTGACAATGTCTAAGGAAGTTCTATCTAGGAGGGGTTATTTAATTGCGCGCCAGTAAGGAGAAGTCCTTATCGGAAGGCCCCCTCTTTCCTGGGAACGATCTGGTTGTCAATATTGTAGTTCTGTAATATTATTTGTGAATAATTAATTATTGATTTATATGATAAGAAAATATTTATTTTGTGGATATTAAAGAAGGAATTAGCACTGATGTGTTTTTATCAGTATTTTGGTGTGGAAAATCATCTGTTTATGGATTTCGGATAATTTATGTTTGGAATTTGGAAAAACTTCCTTCTACAAAGTTGTAGAGAATTAAATTTCCTATAGAAAGGACACATCATTTGTATTTTTCTGACAAGGGGGCTATTTATTATGAATTATTGAAGTTTCGGAAAATAAATATTTTTTTATAAAAAAGGTGAGCCCCACTTTTGTTGGTTTGTTGAAAATCTGATGTTTTGAAGCAGCCGACGGCTGGAGGATTTTTTTTTTAAAAAAATATTATTTTATTCATTTAGTCTCCTTTGGCATCCTAAGCTTTTCCTATAAATAGGGTACTTAGGTTAGAATTGAAAATCACACCAGAATCATAAGTTTTCTCTCTCTATAATATCGAGCGTATTTTTGTGAGTATTTCGATACTTTAAGTATTAGTATTCAGCGCAAGTTTTCTTCGATATTATATCCGATATTCCAGTCAGAGGTACTATTCTTTTGAGGTAAGAGATGTTATTTTCTTCATAAATGATGTTATTCTTTTCAACATCATTATACCAAAATATTGTCATGGATTTTGTTATGAAATTCTTACTTTTTCCGTCGGAGTTACTATTCACGTATACGACACTATTCACGGAAAAATTAAATTTTCTTCTATATGTCCAAATTACTTGTTAAAGTTCTTATCTTTGATTGGATCTAAGTTTTGAGCTTATTTCTTGAATTTTGCTCCACAAAGTATTATTATGAAATATTCTTGAACTTGAATAAACTAAAATACGAATCCTTAATCTTATCTTTTATTTCACTGGATTCGTTATTTATATGGTTTTTTATCATCCTCAGTCCTAAGTGGTGATATAACTGAATATCTTTGGCCTGTAGAGCAAAGATGAATGATTACCTGATGAATATCTTTGGCCTGTAGTGCAAAGATGACAGGTGTTGAGATGAACATGATCACTGATGATACAAATGAATATCTTTGGCCTGTAGTGCAAAGATGAATATTGATTCGAGATGTATATTGATTGATGTTACAGGGATAAAATATTGATGATGGACTTTTAAATCATAGAAGATAGTAGACTTCATTCTCTGCTTAATTCTTCTAATGAATTGTTATTTCCGCTGCGAATATTGATCTAAGATTGGTTGTCCATTATATTTTATCTGATGTATTGAAGACTAACGATAATTTATTTTCCATTATCTTAGTCATAATATTCTTTACTGAGCTAGTTGAGCTCACCCTTTTCATCTGTTGTCCTCTTCAGGAAATGAGAATGTCGCGGGAACTAGTCGGGGGCCAGAGTGATGGTCCGAGTTAGAGCAGTAGTAGTCCTCACTATTTCTGATAAATAGTGTGATAATAATTGTAATGAGGACTTAGTTTGAATTTTAATATTTTCTACATATTTGTATTGACACTCACAGTTGTGTGGTCGTATTTTGCACGACCGTATGATATAAAGTTTGTATTTAAATTCTGTACCATGTATTTGGCGACTCAGAATGGGTTGGGTTGACTGGACCTATTCTGGGGGGCGTCACAACGTCCCTTCAATGAAGGTTCGCATAACTCTTTTGTCGATCTTGTGCTGTTTGTATACGTTGTCGGATCATTTGAATCTTTTTCGTAGTCATATGTACTAACTCTGGTCCCAACAATGTTGCTTCACCCACCTCATCCCAATATACTGGAGAACAACATTTTCGTCCATACAACGCCTCGAATGGAGCCATGCCTATACTTACTCGATAACTGTTATTGTAGGAGAATTCCACCAATGGTAAGTACTTATCCCAACTCCCTTTGAAGTCTAGAAAACAGAGTCTCAATTGATCTTCAAGAGTTTGAATAGTCCTTTTCGATTGTCCGTCCGTCTGAGGATGATATGCCAAACTGAATCGTAAATCTGTGCCCATAGCTTTCTGCAAACTGACCCAAAATTGTGAAGTGAATCTTGGGTCATGATCCGAAACTATGGATACTGGCATGCCATGAAATCTCACAATGTCACTTACATACATATGAGCCAGACGTTCCAGTGAATAAGTCTCTCGTATAGGCAAGAAATGAGCAGACTTTGTTGATCTATCGACAATAACCCAAATCGCATCTATGCCTTGAGAAACTTTGGGAAGACCCATAACGAAATTCATGGTATTGTGTTCCCACTTCCTTTTAGAATCTAAAGCGGTTGCAATGGACCCTTTGGCACCTGATACTCCGCCTTGACACGTTGACACGTTAAACACCTCGAGATAAACTCTGCGATATCTCTCTTCATATTGCTTCACCAAAATATATGTCGAAGATCACGATACATTTTGGTACTTCCAGGATGGATTGCGAATGGTGTGTTGTGTGCCTCCATCATGATTCTATACTTGAAATTAGAATTGTTAGGAACACAAAGTCTGGAGTTGACTCGAAGTATTTTTCTTCATCAATTCTTGCTTCTGGAATAGCACCTTCTTCTTCATCTTCATCAGCTCTGGGTCTGTAACTTAACTTTATCAATTAAAGTTGGTTCTACGCGTATATTTGACATCATCACATGGGTCCCCAGAGTCTTGAATTCTATCTCCATCTTTTGTAAGTCACACAATATGGGCCTTTGTGTTGACAACATCGCACTCGTTCCCGCATATGATCTTCTACTCAACGCGTCAGCTACCACGTTCGGTTTTCCAGGATGGTATTAAATGGTATGGTCGTAATCTTTCAACAGCTCAAGCCAACGTCGTTGCCGCATGTTGAGTTCCTTATGAGTGAAGAAATATTTAAGGCTCTTATGATCCGTATAGATCTCCACTTTCTCCCCATATAGGTAGTGTGTCCAGATTTTCAATGCAAAAACGACAGCTGCCAACTCTAGATCATGAGTAGGATAATTCCTCTCATAATCTTTGAGTTGTCGCGAGGCATAGTCTATGACTTTCCCATATTGCATGAGAACACATCCTAACCCTTTGCCCGAAGCATCGCTGTAGATGACAAATCCATCCGAACCAGATGGTATTGTCAGAACAGGTGCTAAAATGAGTCTCCTGTTGAGCTCTTGGAAGCTCTTCTCGCATTCCTTGTTCCATATGAAATTTGTATCTTTTCGAGTCAGCTGAGTTAATGGAGTAGCGATTCAAGAAAATCTTTTCACGAATCTTCGATAATAACCAGCTAAGCCCAGAAAGCTACGTACTTCAGTCACCTACTTAGGTTGCTCCCAACTTTGTATTGCTTCAATCTTCGCCGAGTCAACAGATACTCCATATTTTGATACCACATGCCCAAGGAATGCTACCTCCTCAAGCCAGAACTCGCATTTCTTCAACTTGGCATAAAGCTTGTTATCACGAAGCCTTTGAAGTACCAGTTTCAAGTGGTGCTCATGATCTTCACGGCTTTTGGAATAGATGAGGATGTCATCAATAAAGACAACCACAAATTGATCCAAAAATTCCTTGAATACACGGTTCATAATATCCACGAAATCAGTAGAAGCATTAGTCAATCCAAAAGACATGACTAAGAATTCATAATGCCCGTATCGAGTTCTGAAGGCAGTCTTCGGAATATCCTCAGTTTTAATCTTTAACTGATGATATCCAGAACGAAGATCGATCTTTGAGAAGAATTGCGTACCTTGCAACTAGTTGAACAGGTCATCAATACGAGGTAACAGATACCTATTCTTGATGGTGACATGGTTCAACTCTCGATAGTTAATACAAAGTCGCATACTCCCGTCTTTCTTCTTTACGAATAAAACAGGAGCACCCTAAGGAGATGTACTAGGACTAATGAAACCAATGTCTAACAACTCCTGTAGTTGGACCTTTAACTCCTGAAGTTCAATAGGAGCCATTCGATATGGGGTTTTAGAAATGGGTTTTGTACCGGGTTCAAGGTCAATAAAGAATTCAACTTCACGGTCTGGGGGTAGGCCAGGAAGTTCTTCGGGAAATACATCAGGAAACTTATTAACAATAGAAATATCATTCAAATCTGATTTATTCTGGTTTAAATCAGTGACATGGGCCAAGAAAGCTTGACATCCGTTTTTCAATAAACGAATAGCTTTATGACTTGAAATGACGTTGATTGATTTTAGTGGTTTAGTTGTTTGAATTCGCACAACAGGTTGGTTAGGAATATGAAAACAAACAAACTTACGAAAATAATAAATTTTGGTATGATAAGTGGATAACCTCAATTCCTAAAATCACATCAAATGCAAGTATTTTCAAAGATATAAGATCAACAGGTAGGGTGAGGGTACCAATTTGATTCAAGCAAGATTTATAAACTATAGATGTAACGAAGGGTTCTCCTAACGGAGTTTCAACTGATAAGTCAAAGTCTAACTTCTTAGAAGTCAAGTTCAAACGTTGAGCACAAGCAGGTGAAATAAAAGAATGGGTAGCACCGGTATCTAATAAGGTATAGACTTAGCAAAAGTTTACGAGTAGCTTACCCGTGATAACCTCATTCGGGTTCCTCGCTTATTGGGCAGTTACGACAAAAGCTCTTTCAGGAACCACTGACTTTGACTTGTCCGGGATAGCCTTTGGAATCACCATCCCCGCTGGACTTGGTATCGCTACAGGACACACTCGAGCTATGTGACTTTCCTTTCCACAATTATAGCACACCTTGGATTGCTGTGTGCAGTTTGGACTGATGTGTCCCTCTTGTCCGCATTTATAGCATACGACCGATGGTCGTTCTCCTCCCCTAGAAATAGTTGATGCTGGTACTGCTGTCGACGTCTTCACGTTCTTATTGTTGTACCTTCTCTTCTTGAAATCTCCCCCCGACTCACTTCTTCTATTATCATGGTCACGATTACCACCGGAGTGGTTACCGCTTCTGTCGTGATACTTTCCTCCCTGCTGGTTATTATTGTTCCAATGACTACTGCCACTGGTACGACCTTGGTTGTTCTCCCTTGGTTGAACAAACTCATTATCTCGTTTGAATAACCGAGCCCTGTTCACCACATCCGAATATAAAGAAAATTTATGAGAAATGAGGTATTGATGAATTTTGGGTTTCAAACCTCTCAGAAACATCCGTGTCATACGTTCCTCATTATCCACCAAATGAGATGTAAACCAGGATAATTCCGCGAACTTAGCCTCGTACTGGGACACAGTCATGTTGTTTTGTTCCAATTTGATAAACTCTACCTCTTTCATATGACGAATACTTTCTGGAAAGTAATTGTCATTGAATAGATTCTGGAACTCTTCCGAAGACATCTTGAGTGCGGCAGGCTAGGTACGCTTCATAGATTTCCACTAGTAATCTGCCTCTCCACGGAACATAAAGGTGGCGAATGGAACCTTCTGTTTCTCTGTGCATCCCAAGACATCAAATATCTTGGTGATTTTCTTAACCCACGTTTCTACCATGATTGGATCTGGCTTTCCTAAAAACTTTGGTGGTCCCAACTCTTTGAACTGCTTGGCAGTGACAAGCCGCGATTTGCTATTATTTCCACCTATATTATGAACACGAGTCTCCCTTGTCTGGTTTTGTATGAACTGTAAAAAACTTCTAATCATCCCATCATTCATCGTTTGATCGGTGGTGTTGTTTACAGGAGGAATATTGCCTTCCTTTTGCACGTTCTCCTGGTTGGTGATTAAAGGTGTCTCAACGGTCTCATTCACTCCATTGTTTAGACTTTCAGCTGCCATTCTCAAATACTGCTATAAAATAAGGGTTAATTAAACAAATTAACATATCACATAATAACCCTATGTTTTGATCGACCAGTTAAATAACAAATAAGCTTAGGTATGACACACTAGCGAAGGATTTACTCGTCTCTCCCCTCCTAGTTCTATTCCCAGATCTTTGCCAGAGATCATATCCCTAAGCTCTGATACCAACTGTGACGCCCCCAAAATAGGTTCAATACTCAACCCATTATGAGTCGCCAAATACATGGTACATAATTCAAATACAATCTTTTATATCATACGATCGTGAAAAATACGATCACACAACTGTGAGTGTCAATACAAACATGTAGAAAATATAAACACTCAAACAAAGTCCTCATTACAATTATTATCACACTATTTTACAAAAATAGTGAGGACTACTACTACTCTAACTCGGACCATCACTCTGTCCCCCGACTAGTCCCTGTGACATTCTTATTTTCTGAAGAGGACAATAGAAAAAAAGGGTGAGCTCAACTAGCCCAGTAAAGAATATTATGACTAAGATAATTGAGAATAATTTATCGTTAGTCTTCAACAAGTAAGATAAAATATTATGGACACCAAGTTTTTGATTAACAACTGCAACGGAAATAACAATTCATTAGAAGAGTTACGTAGAGAATGATGTCTACTATCTTCTTTGATTTAAAAGTCCATCATCAATATTTTATCCCTGTAACATTAATCAATATATATCTCAAATCAAATATTCATCTTTGCACTACGGCCAAAGATATTTGTATCACTAGTGGTCATGTTCATCTCAACACCTGTCCATTTTTGCACTACGGGCCAGAGATATTCATCAGGTAATTATTCATCTTTGCACTACATGCCAAAGATATTCATCAAGTAATCATTCATCTTTGCACTACATGCCAAAGATATTCATTTGTATCACCATTTAAGACTGAGGATGATGAAAAATAATATAAAGAACGAATCAAGTGAAATAAAGGATAAATATTAGAGGTTCGTAATTTAATCTATCCAAGTTCAAAAATGTTCAATAATAACCAATTGTGGAGCAAAATTCAAGAATGAAGATCAAAACACGGATCCAATCAAAGATAGGAACCATAACAGACAACTTGGACAAAGAAAAGAAATTTTTTTTTTGTGAATAGTACCGTATTCGTGAATAGTGCCGTATACGTGAATAGTGCTGTATACATAAATAGTAACCTCGATATGAAAAGGTAAAAATTTTATAAGAAAGTTTATACCAATATTTCGGTGAAATGATACTAGATGAAGCGCAAAACTTAAGGAATTTCTGATCATTTCAGAAATTATAGAAGCAATACTTACCGTAGTAAGTTTAAATTCGGTAATATGAAATGGAATATTATCACTTTCATAATATAGAATATGAAAGAAAATAATACTTTTTACGAATATTGAAAGAAAATAACATCATTTACTAGAAAAATAATATCCTTTACCTCAAAAGAATACTCGATCTGACTGGAATATCGAATACTATGATGAGAAAAACTTGCACTGCTATCAACACTCAAAGTATCTAAATACTCACAAGAAATACACTCAATATTATAGAGATATTTTTTTGATTCTGGTGTGATTTTCATTTCTAACTAAGCATCCTATTTATAGAAAATGCTTAGTACACCAAGATTGACAAATATTACGCAGGCGTACACTTAATTTGAAAAAGAGAAGGCTGCTGGCTGCTGCACACCTAATTGGACTCAAAACCAAGTTGGCAAGATTCCCATATGTGTGTGTATATATATATATATATATATATATATATATATAAAACATTTATAATTATTAAAAATAATTTAAATTAAATTTTCTCTCTTTCACCTACTTTTATTTTTATGCCATAAATTTATTATAACAATATTACCACTTAAAATTATAAATTATACTATTATATTATCACATTATAATATTAAAATATAATTTTATAATAATATATTTGAATGAATTATTTTATCGGAGAAGATAAAATGTCAACTTTCAACAAATGTCCCATTCTTAAAAATTCTTCCATTTATATCAAAACTGAATAAATACTAACTTTTCATATTTATCAATAATCAATTATTATTCACAAATAATATTACAGAATCACAATATTAACAACCAGATCATTCCCAGGAAAGAGGGGGCTTTCCAATAAGAATTTCTTCCCATTGGCGCGCAATTATATAACCTAACCCCTTTCCTCGACAGAACTTTCTAGACATTGTCAATAATGTTATCTAATAATATCATTTAAATAATATGTGTGACAATTATTAATTTAATACTGTAAACTACTATGCAGTGGTTACTGTGACCATTATTGAATCAATAATATAAAATATCAACGTAGCAATTATTGAATCAATAACATAAAATATCAACGTAGCAATTATTGAATCAATAATATAAAATATTGAACAGTAATTATTGTAACAATTATTGAGTAAGTGACTTCTTACGTAAGAATCAATAATTAAAAATACTGTGCAATACCGTGTGCTACTGTGCAACAACGCGTATTACAGTTCTTTAACCACCAGGTATTTCAACAGTTTATCGGTAAAAACTTTGCCGTTATATTTAGAAAACTTATTCTTGTCGTTTTCTTCATCCAACAGTTTTTCGTTGTGGGGCCCACTAATGATTGCGCCGTCGTACGAATATTCTCCGACAAAAAGAATATTCCCCGACCAAACGAATATTCCTCGACACAAAGAATATTTTGTGACCACTTGCTTATTTTGAAAAACTTGCACATATCACCCCATAACTTACCACATTCATCAAATCAACACCTTACTATTTTAAAATAATATATATAAAAAATTAAATCTTTATTCATAAAAGTTGGGGTCTTACATAGGTTGCTCAGCTGAGCAACTAAACACACACCATGACTATACCAAAAATATAAAAAACATTACTACAATATTGTGAGTATAATATTGTGAGTATTTTTTTGAGTGTTAGGTTACTCCAAGTGTTGATAAAGAGTGCAAACATTGTTCAAGTTGATCAATTTCATAAAAAGCAACATCTAGTCACGTGCTAAGATAAGTGGTATCATTTTTTATAATATGGTAAAGGAATATAATTTTCTTTCATACTCCATATTATGGTAAGAGACTAGTATTCGTTTCTTCAGCTTATCATTAAATGGTGAAAAATCTTGAAATGGTTAGAATATCCTTAATAGTTTGTATTTCATCTAATATTGACCTGAATCATTCTATTCAGTTTTAAGTTATTATATTTGAACCGAGAACTTTACATTTACATGAACTTTATATTCTATTAAGAATTCTAATCGATTTCTGGATATTGGTTTGGTAATTTGGACTCTGGATAATTAAGTTGAAAATCACTAAGATCTATTTTATGTTATTATTTTGATTATTTCTATCCATTTATCATATATATCATTGTTATAATCATTGTGGTGAAATTTCTATTTGGTCTGAGTACAAAGATGGATTGTTGTTTTGCATGATCATGACCATTTGGTTTTACAGTTGTATGTCTTTGTTTCGTAGTGTAAAGATGGACTATTGATTAGCATGACCATTGATTTTACAGTTGTATGTCTTTGGCCCATAGTGCAAAAATGGACTTTTGATTGGCACGACCATTGGTCCTAGAGTTGTATGTCTTTGGCCCGTAGTGCAAAGATGGACTGTTGATGGGAATGACCACTGGTGATACAAATGAATATCTTTGGCCTGTAGTGCAAAGATGAATTGATTAACATAATTATGAATAGGAATTGTGAATTGGTATAACCTTGATATTTGATGTTTCAAGTAAAGACATGTGGTGAAAGTTCTCTTTGTCTTGGGTACAACGACGAACTGTTGATTGGTGTTACAAGAATAAAATATTGATGATGGACATTTAATTTGGAGAAGATAGTAGACATTATAATCTACATGGCATCTTCTAATGGATTGTTGATTCCGCTGCAATTATGGTTTAAAACTTTTATTATCTACCATATGTTCTAAATATGTAATTTATTACTGATGAAGGTTATTGATAATTTAATTATCTTAAGTCATATTATTCTTTACTGGGCTATTTGTGCTCACCGTTTTGCTTCACAATTCCTTTTAAGTAGTAAAAGTATAGCTGGGTCGAGTGGGGATAACATGGAAATAGAGTGATGGTCCGAGACTGTTGAAGTTTCTCAATATATTATAAAACAGTGTGGCAATAATTGTACTGAAGACTTAAAGTATGCTGTCGTATTTTATACGTCATTTAATAATTGATTTTGGTTAACCAAATAGGGTGATGTGAACCCGAATTTGGAAGCGTAAAAAAAATACACCTTATTAGAATGAAGAGGACATAAATCTTCTCGTGTTCTTTTGAGTACATGAAAAATTTGTTGCTGTATTTTTTACGACATTATATTATTTTAGGTGTGTACACTGTCGTACTATACACGATACAATATTAATATTGAACACTCACATTATGTGTGTTGTCATATTTTACACGATAATAAAATAGTTGTAAATAGAAAATTGGTATTTGTAGTGTGTATTTCTGACGACTCAGAATGGATAGAAAGAAAAATTTAGAAGAAAGAAGAAAGAGAGAGTGATAGCATGATAAGAAGAAAGGAAGAAGAATCAAAGAATGAAGAAAGAAGAAAATGAAACCAAGAAAGAAAATCATTTGATTTTTAATTATAGATGTTAATTTCATGAATTTTATGTATAGATGTTATGTTTATACTTGTTTTAGATGATTTTAACAAGTATTAAACAAGAGAAAATAAGAAATTAAAGGGATTAAGCTTTGCCGGAGTTTTGCCCAAAAACTTAGATCTAACGGTGATTGGTGGTTTGTTTTCAAATCAAAAAATATGGTTGGACTCCTAAAATATAGTAGATCTGATCTAGGCAGAAAAATGATGACGAAAGTTGGGCAGTCTGCCGGAGAAGATGACCGAAAAATATTTTCCGGCGAACTTTTCTGGTAAGCCTATTTCTCTTTGTTAGAACCGGAATTTGAAAAAAACTTTCTTTTACAAAGTTGTAGAGAATTAAATTTCACATGAAAAGGACATAAGATCTGTATTTTTTTTTGATAAAAGGCTAATTGTTATGAATATTTGAAGTTTCTACATATTAGAAATTTTAAATAAATTACTGTAATAATTTTTGGGCTGAAATAAATTTATTGTAATCTTATAATACTATTTATGAATTACTGTAAATTTTTGAAGAATAATTGAAAATCAGAAGTATTTGTTATATTATTTAAGCTATTTAAAGTTAGTTTAAAATATAGGAAATTCATGAAAAATTCTATGATTGATGAAAAATTATGAAACTTAGTGGAAAATATTATATTATTATTTCAGAATTACTGAAATTTTTTGGAGAACTATTAAGGAGCATAATTATTTATTGAATTTTTAAGCTATTTAAAGTTAGTTTAGGAGTTAGTGGAAATTCATAGAAAATTCTATGAATGATGAAAAATTATAAAATTTACTGGAAAATCTAATAATAGTATAAGATTAATATTCATGGTGTTTTAAAGATATAAAATTATGTGGAGTTAGTATTTCGATTTTAAAGCTATTAAATGATAGTTTTTATAAATAGAAATAATTATAGAAAATTGTTGGATAATCCAATAAATATGAAAATTGTTTGGATTCAAAATAATATTTTAAATATTTTAGAAGTGTTAGTAAGCTCATGAGGTGTCGGGATATAAACGCACAAGTAACGAATGAGTTATGATAAAGATAAAAATAATGATTTTATGCGCTAAATAAAGACACCGTGAATGAATTATGAATTATTAGTTGATTTATATTTTATTCGAGGTGAATATGTTTTGTTGACCCGGACTTTTAGTAGAATTTAAATTGTTTATAGTAATGTGTTGATTTAATAAATGTTTATATATTTATATTGTTGTATTTTATCATTACTTGAGATGGTGGCTTAGTGGTAGGAAGCCGGACATAAGTCCCCATTAACGTTGGTTCGAGTCTTGGTAAACTCCTCTATGTTCAAGTGGTCTCACCTCCTAGATTTATTCGTGGATTAGTTGAGCCCTGAATTTATTCGGGGGTAAGCTGAGTTATGCCGATGAAGACACCACTGAGGCTTCTAAAATTTTTGAAAATCATGCATTTATTTTCTCCCTATCATACATGTAATTATTTATTACATATGTTAATAAATAACAGCTATGATATTATAAGACCGGTTGACAGTATTGTGAGTTTATAATATTGATTGTGAATAATTGTTGAAAGATTAAAATGTGTAAATAATTGATGAATAAAGGTGTTGATTAAAGGTAAGTATAGTAAGTAGATGCTTGTTCAATTATTTTCTTTTTACAAAAGTAAGTTTGGCAGGACTTGTCGATAATCTACTTTTCCTAAAATAGTCTGGACCACAACTTAATTATTGTTAAAACGTGTACAAATTGATTTAATTTTTACTGTGGGACCACAAATTCCACTACCATTATTTTATATAGCTCATTTGGTTATTTTGTCAAAACGTGTGTGCTACTTGTTTTCTCAATTTTCAGTATAAATAGGTTGCTCAGTTGAGCAACTAAACACACACCATGACTACACCAAAAATATAAAAAAAATTTACTACAATATCGTGAGTATAATATTGTGAGTATTTCTTTTGAGTGTAAGGTTACTCCAAGTGTTGATAAAGAGTGCAAACATTGTTCAAGTTGATTAATTTCATAGAAATCAACATCTAGTCACGTGCTAAGGTAAGTGGTATCATTTTTTTTCGTACTCCATATTATGGTAAGAGACTTGTATTCGTTTCTTCAGCTTATCATTAAATGTTGAAAAATCCTGAAATGATTAGAATATCCTTAATAGTTTGTATTTCATCTAATATTGACCTGAATCTTTCTATTCAGTTTTAAGTTATTATATTTGAACCGAGAACTTTACTTTTACATTAAATTTATATTCTATCAAGAATTCTAATCGATTTCTGGATATCGGTTTGGTAATTTGGACTCTGGATAATTAAGTTGAAAATCACTAAAATCTATTTTATGTTATTATTCTGATTATTTATGTCCATTTATCATATATATCATTGTTATAATCATTGTGGTGAAATTTCTATTTGGTCTGAGTACAAAAATGAATTGTTATTTTGCATGATCATGACCATTTGGTTTTACAGTTGTATGTCTTTGGCCCTTAGTATAAAGATGGACTATTGATTGGCATGACCATTGGTTTTACAGTTGTATGTCTTTGGCCCATAGTGCAAAGATGGACTGTTGATTGGAATGACCATTGGTTTTAGAGTTGTATGTCTTTGGCCCGTAGTGCAAAGATGGACTGTTGATGGGCATGACCACTGGTGATACAAATGAATATCTTTGGCCTGTAGTGCAAAGATGAATTGATTAACATGATTATGAACAGGAACTGTGAATTGGTATAACCATGATATTTGATGTTTTCAAGTAAAGACATGTGGTGAAAGTTCTCTTTGTCTTGGGTACAACGACGAACTGTTGATTGGTGTTACATGAATAAAATATTGATGATGGACATTTAATTTGGAGAAGATAGTAGACATTATAATCTACCTGACATCTTCTAATGGATTGTTGATTCCGCTGCAATTATGGTTGAAAACTTTTATTATCTACCATATGTTCTAAATATCTGATTTATTACTTATGAAGGTTATTGATAATCTAATTATCTTAAGTCATGTTATTCTTTACTGGACTATTTGTGCTCACCCTTTTGCTTCACAATTCCTTTTAAGTAGTAAGAGTGTAGCTGGGTCGAGCGGGGATAACAGGGAAATAGAGTGATGGTCCGAGACTGTTGAAGTTTCTCAATACATTATAAAACAGTGTGGCAATAATTTTACTGAAGACTTAAAGTATGCGTGTCGTATTTTATACGTCATTTAATAATTGATTTTGGTTAACCAAATAGGGTGATGTGAACCCGAATTTGGAAGCATCAAAAAAAATATATACCCCATTAGAATGAGGAGGACATAAATCTTCTCGTGTTCCTTTGAGTACTTGAAAAATTTATTTCTGTATTTTATACGGCATTGTATTAATTTAGGTGTGTACATTGTCGTACTATACACGATACAATATTAATATTGAACACCCACAGTATGTGTGTTGTCATATTTAACACGACAATAAAATAGTTGTACATTGAAAATTGGTATTTATAGTGTGTATTTCTGGCAACTTAGAATGGGTTGTGTGGACCTATTTTGGGGGCATGACATTTGGTATTAAAGCTTAGAGATATGATCTCTGGCGGAGATCTAGGATTAGAACTAGGAGGGGAGAGATGAGTTAAATCCTTCACTAGTGTGTGTCCTACCTAAGTTGATTTTTATTATTTGATTTGGATGATATTAACCTCTGTTTTGTTGTTGTATTTAAGAAGGGCATCTAAGAATCCAGAGATGTGTAATAGATGAACCATGAGACAGATGAAGTGATCTGGGAGCTTGAATTTAAAATTAAAGTTAAGTATCATTATCTCTTCGGAATTCCAGGTATGTACGTAAATTTTAAAGACGAAATTTCATAAGAAAGGGTGATTGTAAGATCCCAACTTTTATGAAATAAAAGTCTAATTTAATTTATGATTATTATTTTAAAAAACTGTAAAATGTTAAATTGATAAATGGTCAAACAAATAATTAAATGGATAAGTGAGTTAATAAAAGAGGAGAGAAGAAATTTTGGGAGGGAGTGGGGTTGCATGTGCGGCTGATAATTGAAAGGAAGGAGAGATAATGAGTGAGTGTGAGACAAAGAAAAGGAAAGGAAAGGAAAAAGAAAGAAAGAAAAAAAAAGAAAGAAAAAGAATGAAAGAATAAAAGAAAGGAGAAGAAGAAAAAAAACCATCAGTATTCTCCCTTCCCAAACTTCCTCCCTCTCGGCTAGAAAGAAAAATTCAGAAGAAAGAAGAAAGAGAGAGTGATAGCATGATAAGAAGAAAGGAAGCATAATCAAAGAAGGAAGAAAGAAAAAAATGAAACCAAGAAAGAAAATCATTTGATTTTTAATTATAGATGTTAATTTCATGAATTTTATGTATAGATGTTATGTTTATACTTGTTTTAGATGATTTTAACAAGTATTAAACAAGAGAAAATAAGAAATTAAAGAAATTAAGCTTTGCCGGAATTTTGCCAAAAAACTTAGATCTAACGGTGATTGGTGGTTTATTTTCAAATCAAAAAATATGGTTGGACTCCTAAAATATAGTAGATCTGAACTGAGCAGAAAAATGATGAAAAACTCGCTGAAAACTGGGCAGTTTTCTGGAGAAGATGACCGAGAAATATTTTTCGGCGAACTTTTCTGGTAAGCCTGTTTCTCTATGTTAGAGCCGAAATTTGGAAAAAACTTTCTTCTACAAAGTTGTAGAGAATTAAATTTCACATAGGAAGGACATAAGATCTGTATTTTTTTTTGATATAAGGGCTACTTGTTATGAATATTTGAAGTTTTTGCATATTAAAATTTTTAAATAAATTACTGTAAATAATTTTTGGGCTGAAATAAATTTACTGTAATCTTATAATACTATTTATGAATTACTGTAAATTTTTGAAGAATAAGTGAAAATCAGAAGTATTTGTTATATTATTTAAGTTATTTAAAGTTAGTTTTAAAATATTGGAAATTAATGAAAAATTCTATGATTGATGAAAAATTATGAAACTTGGTGAAAAATCCTATATTATTATTTCAGAATTAATGCAAATTTTTGGAGAACTATTAAAGAGCAGAAGTATTTATTGAATTTTTAAGCTATTTAAAGTTAGTTTAGGAGTTAGTGGAAATTCATAGAAGATTCTATGAATGGTGAAAAATTATGAAATTTACTGAAAAATCTAATAATAATATAAGATTAATATTGATGGTATTTTAAAGATATAAAATTATGTGGACTTAGTATTTTGATTTTAAATTATTAAATGATAGTTTTTATAAATATAAATAATTATAGAAAATTGTTGGATAATCCGAAAAATGTGAAAATTATTTGGAAAATTCAGAATAATATTTTAAATATTTTAGAAATGTTAGTAAGCTCATGAGGTGTCGGAATATAAACGTACAAGTAACGAATGAGTTATGATAAAAATAAAAATAATGATTTTATGCGATAAATAAAGGCACCGTGAATGAATTATGAATTATTAGTTGGTTTTTATTTTATTCGAGGTGAATATGTTTTGGTGACCTCAGCTTTTAGTAGAATTTAAATTATTTATAGTAATGTGTTGATTTAATAAATGTTTATATATTTATATTGTTATATTTTATCATCACTTGAGATGGTGACTTGTGGTAGGAAGCCGGACATAAGTCCCTATTAACGTTGGTTTGAGTATTGATAAACTCTTCTATGCTCAAGTGATCTCACGCCCTGAATTTATTCGGGGGTAAGTTGAGCCCTAGAGTTATTCGGGGGTAAGCTGAGTTGTGCCGATGAATACACCACTGAGACCTCTAAATTTTTTTGAGATCATGCATTTATTTTCTCCCTATCATATATGTAATTATTTATTACATATGTTAATAAATAACAGCTATGATATTATAAGACCGGTTGACAGTATTGTGAGTTTATAATAATGATTGTGAATAATTGTTGAAAGATTAAAAATGTGTAAATAATTGATGAATAAATGTGTTAATTAAAGGTAAGTATAGTAAGTAGATGCTTGTTCAATTTTTTTTTTTTACAAAATTAAGTTAGGCAGGACTTGTCGATACTCTACTTTTCTAAAATAGTCTGGACCACAGCTTAATTATTGTTAAAACGTGTACAAATTGGTTTAATTTTCTCTGTGGGACCACAAATTCCACTACCATTATTTTATATAGCTCATTTGATTATTTTGTTAAAACGTGTGTGCTACTTGTTTCCTCAATTTTCAGTATAAATAGGTTGCTCAGTTGAGCAACTAAACACACACCATGACTACACCAAAAATATAATTTTTTTACTACAATATTGTGAGTATAATATTTTGAGTATTTCTTTTGAGTGTAAGGTTACTCCAAGTGTTGATAAAGAGTGCAACATTGTTCAGGTTGATCGATTTCATAGAAAGCAGCATCTAGTCACGTGCTAAGGTAAGTGGTATCATTTTTTATAATATGATAAAAGAATATCATTTTCTTTCATACTCCATATTATGGTCAAAAATCCTGAAATGATTAGAATATCCTTAATAGTTTGTATTTCATCTAATATCTTGACCTGAATCTTTCTATTCAGTTTTAAGTTATTATATTTGAACCGAGAATTTTACATTTACATGAAATTTATATTCTATCAAGAATTCTAATCGATTTCTGGATATCTGTTTGGTAATTTGGACTCTGGATAATTAAGTTGAAAATTACTAAGATCTATTTTATGTTATTATTCTAATTATTTCTGTCTATTTATCATATATATCATTGTTATAATCATTGTGGTGAAATTTCTATTTGGTCTGAGTACAAAAATGGATTGTTATTTTGCATGATCATGACCATTTGGTTTTACAGTTGTATGTCTTTGGCCCGTAATGTAAAGATGGACTGTTGATTGGCATGACCATTGGTTTTTACAGTTGTATGTCTTTGGCCCGTAGTGCAAAGATGGACTGTTGATGGGCATGACCACTGGTGATACAAATGAATATCTTTGGCCCGTAGTGCAAAGATGAATTGATTAACATGATTATGAACAGGAACTGTGAATTGGTATAACCATGATATTTGATGTTTCAAGTAAAGATAGGTGGTGAAAGTTCTCTTTGTCTTGGGTACAACGAAGAATTGTTGATTGGTGTTACATGAATAAAATATTGATGATAGACATTTAATTTGGAGAAGATAGTTTCGACATCGGGAAAAATCTTTGGCAGAGCTTCCTTTCCCTAATTGATGTTTTCTACCCTTGTTGTCTTATCTGTTTGATAAAGGATGAATTTTTATGAAAAGGCCAACATGTATCATGTCGACGATTTGAAAGGCTTGATTTCATAGAGTCACTAGTTGGTATGTTTGAAATGGTTGTATCAACTCAACTGAGTTTTGTTTGATTTTGCAAGTAGGCCCAATTAATGGACGCTGTCAAGACTTGGCCTTGGAAATCGAGATTCATAAAGTTTGGGGGCTTGGTTAAGCGGGGGGAAGGTGTTAGGCCCCCCCGACTTCCATGAAATACGATTACCGCATCTTTTCAATTTCTTTTTTTATCTGCAGTGTGTGTGTGTGTGTGTGCTTGCAGTAATTGAGCCTACGTGCTTGATTGGAAGTAGTGTCATACGAAGGGTTTGATTTGATTTGAAAAGCCCATTTTTAGACAAGATATGATAATGACATTTTGAAAAATGGTTTTCAAACCCTTTCGCTCGCATAGGAATTGAAGCCTTTTGATACTTCCATTTTATTTTGCCTTCAGCTGATTTTGATTTTATTGTCGGGATGTGAAGCATCCTCGACCATAGAATATATGTACAAATGTCGAGCTCCTTATAGGCATGAAAGCCATCGAAGTGACCCGAGCACTACAAATAACATTTTTACTATGCTGAGATCTTAAATCCGGATAACTGTTTTAAGGTCCCTCTGATTTACATTTACAAGAAAAAACTGGCAGGATGTATTTACAATGCAAAGTTGTCCATCATAGGAATCGAATTTAGATCCGTGTGGTTGATCTGAGATCCCATGATTCCTAGGCTCACAGAATAATATCAAAAAGTCTGCACAACAAAGATATTGACATAAAATGCAAATTTACATCTAGACGTCGCAAGACAAATGATTCATCAGTTAATCCTTGCATGCACATAGCCGAAGCTTCCCGTTCCCTCTAGATATAGATCTAGTGTCGCGTAGTCCCTTTAATATTTATAAAACTAGAAAGAAAGCTAGATTTAAATAAATCTCAGCCATTCTAGCTCCCCGATTTTGGTTTGATCGCTTTTGAACCGATTGAAAGTTAGAAATGGCTAGATTTAGATGAATCTAATCCACATAATTTACATTAGAATAGATTCATATCAAATGAATAGTTAAGACATATATTTAATCATATTGAATAAAGAATATATATACTTATATATATATATATATATATATATAAGCTGAAAAAGGCCACTGATTTCCAATCCAGGCCTGACTAAATGAAATGTTAATATATACAGTTAGTATATATATATATATATATATATATATAAATATTAAAGTTGAAAAGGCCACAGATTAGTAATCTAGGCCAAACAAGTTAGTATAAATAAATAATATATATATATATATATATAGTTATATATATATGAAAGCGGTAAAAAGCCACAGATTATTAATCCAGGCTTGACTGAATTGAATGTTAGTATATATATAGTTATTTATATATATAATAAAGCTGAAAAGACCACATATTAGCAATCCAGGCCAAACTAATTAGTATAAATATATATATATATATATATATATATAGTTATATATATAGGAAAGCGATAAAAAGCTATGGATTAGCAATCCAGGCTGTGCAAGCAATAAAAAACTTATATATACATAAAAGTAAGTTAGAAATGCCACAGATTTGAAATCCAGGTGAAACCAGAAATTATAAATATATATACACTCATATATATATATAATAAAGTAGTAGAAAGTTTTTGATCGTAAAAATTCTTACAAGATGTAGTGCCACGGGCTTTAAACCACCCGGAGGGCTTCAAATCTCTGTTTCCACAGGTTAAAACTTGATATGTTATAATATATACGTATGCAAACGTATTGGAAAAATAAAATTATGGTTTGGAGTGCTAGAAGTAGGGCTTAGAGTCGAAATGTGCAGAGTTTCTTTAATTTTTTTTTTCTTCTTTTTTATTGCTAAGGTGGGGTGGTCTTATTTATAGACCAAATGGATGCGGGTCTACTCGTGGCAGCCATGGGTAGAGGTACGGCTCCCCGAGTGGGCCCCTCTCCAGCGGGTCCAGTTGTCTAGAAGTACGTGCACTCCGACCAACGCGTATTCTACTTCGAACCTTCATAACTTTCAATTCGGGAGTCCGTTTGAGGGGTGCTGTACCTTTTCGAAAAGCCCTTTTCGAGAGCTACATAATGACATGAGATTTGACCTTTTCTGAATCTGAGAAGATGGGTCCATGACCAGATATTTGAATCTTTACAGTCCGTTCGTTGAGCTGTCATGTGCTGTTTTCACTCGGGATTGATGTTATGGTTCTTTATGAGCTTCATTGCATTGCTTTGGTTTGATTTTGACTTGATTTGACATGAAATTGGTAAAATGACCATTTTACCCTTCCAGGGGTTATCTTATAGGATTGACATGGTTTTCGACTGTTTCTCAGGGTTGTCTCTGAGGTTTGATCCCAACCAACTCTGTTCTTCTTCTGGGTTGTCTCTGAGGATGATTTGATGCTTCGGGGTTGTCACTAAAGGTTGATTTGGTCTCCCAGGATTGTCGCCGGGGTGACTATACCTCCCGGGGTTATCATCGGGGTTTGACTTGACATCCCGATGTTGTCGCCGGGGCTGACTTTGGTCTCCCGATGTTGTTGCCGAGGTTACTGTACCTCCCGGGATTGTCGCCGGGGTTGACTTGATCTCCCGGTGTTGTCGTCGGGGTTGTCTTTGATATCCCGATGTTGTTGTCGGGGTTGACTTTGGTCTCCCGATGTTGTTGCTAAAAGTAGTATGAATACAAGCCAATCATGTATGATGATAAAGTATATACTTATGAGACGATCTTAATTATTATTAATAAAAGTATTCATTTATTAAAGGCATTTAATTATCTACATGATTCTGTTTTTATAATATATAAATAACCCATAGTTTTAAGCAATGCTTTTAGAATCATGATATTGATCATGCTAATGAGATCTAAATTCTTACAAAGCTGAAAACTAAAATAGTTCCCAATCGTTGGATTACTACAAAGTGGATTAGTAAATTTGGATAGATTGGTACATATGTTGCTTTCTCATTGGATGGGGATGATTGATCTCATGATCATTTGTGTGGAGACACTAAAGACAGTATGTAGGTGCTTATTGGAGAATAAGTTCACTGAACGTGACTCGCTATGAAATATCTAATGGAGTTTTACTTGCTTGTCAATAGGAATTCCTAATGTGATAGTAGTACAAGTGATCCTTGGACTTGAGATCATCATAGTATCTTGTATATAATGAATTATACTTTGACTTATTCTTTAAAAACCCTTAGGGTATATTAAAGGGTATGTTTGAGTATAATGAGTTACATATGGAGATAATGAATGATCAATAAAGAATCTACCACTTCTAGTAAAAAGAAGAGATATGTCCTATGTGATTCGTTAAATGACAACCCAGTAGTCCTTGGCCAATGCAGAATGAAATTAGAAAGGAGTTTCTAATTTGCATTATTTGGAGTTGTGCATTTTCTAATCGAAATACATATAATTAAATAAAATAAGATTTGACAGTAATTCCATGTCTTATATTTAATTGGGACATTGTATGGTAGAAGAATTGAATTGCACGGTAACTATTTACTCACAGGTTCTTTTATGATTAATGTTGGAATCTATATAATCTGAAAAGTCGTTGATCGCTAAGGAGGCTTATCCCTATTTTAGAATAAATATTATTTATTTAAATAGATTATTAGTTTAATTTATTTATTTAAATAAGATTAGAATTGTTCTAATTGATTTATTCACAACCGGTTTAATATGGAGAACCTAAACGGTCACACCATAAAAGAAAGAATAATTATTTAAGAAGGTAATGACATAATCGTAATAATACATTAAGTGTAATTAATTTAATCTATGGTGATAGAATAAATTAAATAGCTTAATGTTTATTATTTAATATTTTGAAAATATTAAATATAAATTAATAAGAGGAGTCTTATTAATATTATTAATATTATTATTATTTTAATTTCTAAAGGAGTTTAAGAATTAATTTAATATTAGTACTCTCATTTATTCCTAATAAGATTAGGAGATAAATTAATTAATTAAATTAAATTAATTATTCCCAATGTGGTGGGAAGCCTAAATTAATTAAAGAAGTTTAATTAATTAAATGAAACCCCATATCTAATAGGATTAGAATAGTTGACCAATATCTATATAAGAGGAGTCTTATAATAGATATCAGTTGATGCAATTCGTATTGTTGGAGAGTACTCCTTTTCTATAGAGGATAGAAAACTAGGGTTTAGCCATCCACCCTCCTTCTTGAATAATTCATATTCCTTGGTGGATCACCTCTAGAGACCAAGCACTTGGGTGGCTAATGTTGATCAAGGAAAGGAATCGAATCCCGAAAATTCAAGGAGACCACGAAGAACAAGGAGTTAAACTTGTACCCGTGGAAGCTTCGTTCTACAAGAGTATAAATTCCATAACTTCTTATTTATCGTTTTAAATTAATAATTTTTATAAAAGATGATCTGGATAATGGTTTTGTAGAAAATTTTAAAATCTGATATACCATGCTTCCGCTAATTTTTTGCAATTTGATTGCGCTATCATTTCGTACAAACCCAACACTGGTATCAAAGACAAACCTTTATGTAATTATTAATTGTTTTAATTTTATATTATATGGGTATGTAGTTAGAATAATTTATTGGGTATAATTAATTGTGTAAAATTGTTATTTTTTTTGAAAGAAAAAAATGAAAAACATCTTTTAATTCCGTACTGGAAAAAAATCTCGAAAGCATTTTTTTGGGAGCAAATCATGTTACTGGTGATTCAGAATTCAAAAGGACGCTGGAAAATGATTGGTTTTAAAAGTATTCCGTGTTTTACTAAAAAGGGATATTGCAGGATTGTTTTTTCAAAAAAAGTGGTTAGTTGATTTCCTGAAGGATGAGAAAATGTGTTATATATATATATATATATATATATTTGTTATTCTTAATAATTTTATAATTAAAATGAAGAGTTTATTTTAATCTTGAAATTAGATTTAATGCAAATTAAAATTGCCCATTAAATGATACTCATATATATATGGAATGATTTTAATTCATGAGATGAATGTTTATTTATTGATACATATGGTGATATGTATGATAATAAATAGGATTGATTATGGGACTATTGACCAATGTGATTGGATTTATTTTAGTTGGATGCTTGAATGTATGAGTTTTATTAAATGGGTCTGCGTACCTCGTCTTTTCTAATTTATTCTTGATGTAAATTCTATATCTCTCCTATGTACTTCCCTTTGATTGCTGATCAAGGTTTCTATTTAAAATTAAATAGTTTATGTAATAGAAATAGTTAGAATTATCTTGAAGAAATTGGAGACCAAGGAGCGCGTGAAGACCCGTTTGTAATGGAGCCCGAGTTTTAATGTAATAGTTACGTTTAAATTTAAATTCTTGCACTCTTAGGTTTGACCTTTTGGTTCACTTGGTGGCTCTAGTGAACCAAACTATAATAAAAGTCCATAATCAATCCGGGTAGAATATAGTATTCTATATTTAGATGCTAAGTATTATATATATTATATTTTATGCAGACATGCTTCACATGTTTAATAAAATGATGCGTATTTTATATATATATGTGTATGCGTGCTAAACACGATGAGACAAATAATAACAAACCCTTCAAAGAAATCATATTAATTCTAAAGCATTCAATGATATTTGGAATATCGAACGTCGCCTTCTAGCATGATAAATTAATAGAGTATTAAATATTTAATATGAGTTTGTTGTGCACACATAAGACAAGTATTAAGTATTTAAGATATTAATTTAATCACATTTGATGCTTATAAAGTTAATTGAACAATATTGTTTTGTTGTGCACACACAAGGTCAATATTTTTCTTTTTTGAATATATAGAGTGTTAGGTTGGACTTAACTTAAATCATTTTAGTTCGGATGTGCACACACTTGACCATTATGATCTAAGAGACAGAATACAAGGAGTTACATGTGGATGTAATTGACAAGAGTTGTCTACCTATTTATTTATATATCGTTTGTTGTGCACACACAAGGCTGTATACATTTGAAATGAGATCCTTATTCTCACTAGCAAATCTTTAATTAGATGTTGCCGAATATATAAGTGAAGGTAATATAGTTTGAATAAAATAGTGGGAGATACCAATCTAAAATAAGACCTAGTTTATTTTGGTATATAAAATTAATTAAATGAATGTTTGCTAAAATGTTATCTTTTCACATGCAGAAATTTAAAAATGTCAAAATCACTAATTTCACTGCGTAGCATACTTGATGCTAATAAACTAACAGGGCCGAATTACACGGATTGGTTAAGGAATTTGAGAATAGTTCTCACTACTGAAAAGATTTCTTATGTCCTAAATTCATCTGTCCTTGGAACTGTTCCAGATTTAGCCTCTAAGGAAGAGATTGCCACCATAACAAAGTGGCAAGATGATGCATCTGTGGCTCAATGCATCATGCTCGCATCCATGAATAACGAGCTTCAGCGTCAGTATGAAAATATGGATGCTCCTACTATGTTGCTTCACCTCAAGGAGTTGTATGGTGAACAAAGTAGGACTGCTAGATATGAGATATCTAAGGAGCTCTTCTGATCTCGGATGATCGAGGGCACCGCCGTTGACACTCATGTTCTAAGGGTTCAATCTGATTGAACGCCTTGGACAGCTTGGGTTCGTTATGGATAGGGAGTTGAGTTAAGACTTGGTCTTGTAGTCACTCTCTGAGACCTTCTCGCAGTTCGTTGTTAATTTCCACTTGAATAAGTTAGATGTCAGCTTGCCTGAATTACTTAACATGTTGAAAACTGCAGAAGGTCACTTCCCATCCAAGAAGAACCATGTCTTAATGGTGGATGATTCTTCTAAGAAAAGGAAGAGGCCCAAGGTATCTTCTGATAAGAATAAATCTAAGAAGGCTAAGGGCAAGGCGAAAGTGAAGGATCAAAAGAAACCTGATCCAGCAAGAAAAGGAATGTGCTTCCATTACAACGAGGCGGGTCATTGGAAGAGGAACTGCAAGAAGTTTCTGGCAGAGAAGAAGCATGAAGAAGCTTCGACTTCCAATCAAGGTTTGATCATGATTGAAATTAATTTTTTAGAAAGTCAAAATTCTACTTGGGTATTGGATACCGGCTGTGGTTCTCACATATGTAATACTGTGCAGGGACTGGTGAGAAGTAGAAAGCTGAACAAGGATGAGGTTGTCCTACGAGTGGAAAATGAAGTAAAGGTTGCTGCGTTAGCTGTAGGCACTTATTGTTTAGCACTGCCTACGGACAAGTCCATTTATTTAAATAATTGTTATTTTTTCGAATATCATTAGAAATATTATTTATGTTTTCGTATTAGATATGGATGGATTTAACATTATAATAAAGAACAACAGTTGTTCTATTTATAATAACAATGTTTTATATGGTGTTGGTAATTTGCGAAATAGACTTTATATACTTGAGTTGCATGAAAATATATTTCAAATAGAACAAACTAAGAAAAAGAAAAGAGATGATGTTAATTATACCTATATGTGGCACTGTAGACTAGGTCATATCAATGAAACAAGATTATCAAAGTTGCAAAAAGATGGGCTCTAAGAGCTATCCGATTATGAATCATATCCAACTTGTGAATCTTGTCTCATGGGTAAAATGACTAAATCTCTTTTTAGTGGAAAAGGAAAAAGAGTTACAGAGTTATTAGCGTTGGTTCACACAGACGTTTGTGGACCTATGACAACGAATGCACGTGGTGGGTATTTTTATTTTATTACTTTCACTGATGATCACTCAAAATTTGGATATGTGTATTTAATGAAATACAAATCTGAATCATTTGAAAAGTTCAAAGAGTTCAGAAGTGAAGTAGAGAAACAAACGGGCAAGAGTATTAAGATTCTTCAATTAGATCGAGATGGAGAATACTTATGCGGTGAGTTTCTCGATTGTCTCAAAGAAAATGGTATAATCTCACAATGGACTCCACCAGGTACACCACATTTAAATAGAGTATCTGAAAGGAGAAATCGAACATTGTTGGACATGGTTCGTTCTATGATGAGTTTTATCGATCTTCCAATTTCATTCTGGGGTTATGCCCTAGAAGTGGCTGCATATCTACTAAATAAGGTCCCCTCAAAATCTGTCCCCAGGACTCCATATGAGATGTGGACAAGGAGAAAACCTGGTCTTAAGCATGTTATAATTTGGGGATGTCTAGCTTATGTGAAAAAGGTTTCAAAATGATAAGCTTGGGACAAGATCTGATAAGTACACGTTTTGTGGAATAGCCAAAAGAAAGTTTGGGATACTATTTTTACAATCCTACTGAGCAAAAGGTGTTTGTTGCGAAACACGCTGCCTTCTTGGAAAAGGAGTTTATCCTTGAAGGGGCTAGTGGGAGGAAAATAGATCGTGAAGAAATTCAAGAACCACAAACCACTACAGATCAATTGGATGAACCTGTCCAAGTAGAGACACCTACTGTACAACACCCTATTCGTAAATCTGGAAGAGTACCGAAGATACCTGAAAGGTATAGATTCGTCATAGAGAATGACAATGAGGTACATATCATGAATGATAATGATCCATTAAATTACGAACATACTATGAGTAATAAAGACTCAGGGAAATGGTAGATGACCATAAGATCTAAAATGGATCTTTAAAGTAATGCACAAGACCATTTGGATTTTACTTGCGATTGCAGCTTATTATTACTAGATCTGGCAAAATGGACGTGGAGACGCCCTTCCTCAAATATAAATTATTAGAGGAGAATGTATGTATGATACAGCCAGATGGATTTGTTTCAATGGTTGAAGAAATTCATGTATATGAGCTACAACAATCAATTTATGGATTCAAGCAAGCTTCTCGTAAATGGAACATTCATTTTGATGAGACAATCAAAAGAGTTTGATTTTATCAAAAATGAGAATTAACCTAGTGTGTACAAAAGGGGGAGCGCTGTGACATTACTAAGTATTATATGTTGATATACTACTGATAAGGAATGACATTCTTATACTACAACCGATCAAAATAAAGTTTTCTAAACATTCCTCCATGAATGAATTGGGTAGAACATCCTATATTGGGGATATAAATATGTATAGATAGATTTAAAAGGATATTCGGCTTAACCCAAGGAAGGTATATTCATTAGATGCTAAAGGCGTTTAGCATGAAAAACTCCAAAGGGTGTCTCATTATGATGAGCCATAGAGTGGATCTCTCTAAAATTATCCTCAATAAAAGAGAGATCGCATGAGTTACTATCATGTATACAATGAAATATACGAGACTTGATGTTGATCAGTCATATTTTGGAGAAGATCACTGTAGAACAGTGATGAACATCTTAAAGTACTTAATTGACACTAAGGATGTCATCATGACACATGATGGATCTGAATTAAACTAGAGGACTAAACAGACTCAAGTTTTTCAGACTAACCAAGACAACAACAAATCCACCTTAGGGTAAGTCGTTACCTTAAAAGGTGGTGCAGTGAATTAGAAAGGTTCCAAACAACAAAAGGTTGTTGGTTTAGTGACAAAGACAAAGTATATAACTGTAAGTGAAGCTACAAGTTGATGTTTTAGATGAAAAGTTTGTTACAGAACTAGGAATAATTCTTAAGTCTCATCTTGAATCCAAACATGTGTTGCGACACTTTGATTAAAGAAATCAATTGAAAGAGGAGAAGACACTAGAGATAGTGAACTCTCAAGACAATATTGCAGATCCATTTACTAAAGCTTTAACACAATAACAGTTTGATCGTCACTTAGAGAGATGGTATGAGATACCATGTCGATTGGCTTTAGTGCAAGTGAAAGATTGAAAGTAGTATGCATACAAGCCAATCATGTATGATGATAAAATATATACTTTGGAGACGATCTTATTTATTTATTAATAAAAGTATTCATTTATGAAAGACATTTAATTATCTACATGATGCTATTTTTATAATATATAAATAACCCATAGTTTTAAGCAATGCTTTTAGAATCATGATGTTGATCATGCTAATGAGATCTAAATTCTTAGAAAGCTGAAAACTAAAATAGTTCCTAATCGTTGGATTACTAAAAAGAGGATTAGTAAATTCGAATAGATTGGTACATATGTTACTTGCTCATTGGATGAGGATGATTGATCTCATGATCATTTGTATGGAGACATTAAAGACAGTATGTAGGTGCTTATTGGAGAATAAGTTCACTGAACGTGACTTGCTTTGGAATACCTAATGGAGTTTTACTTGCTTGTCAATAGGAATTCCTAATGTGATAGTAGTACAAGTGATCCTTGGACTTGAGATCATCATAGTATCTTGTATATAATGAATTATACTTTGACTTATTCCTTAAAAACCCTTAGGGTATATCAAAGGGTATGCTTGGGTATAATGAGTTACATACGGAGATAATGAATGATCAATAAAGAATCTACCACTTCTAGTAAAAAGAAGTGATATGTCCTATGTGATTCGTTAAATGACAACCCAGCAGTCCTTGGCCAATGCATAATAAAATTAGAAAGGAGTTTCTAATTTGCATTATTTGGAGTTGTGCATTTTCTAATCGAAATACATATAATTAAATAAAATAAGACTTGACAATAATTCCATGTCTTATATTTAATTGGGACATTGTATGGTGGAAGGATTGAATTGCACGGTAACTATTTACTCACAGGTTCTTTTATGATTAATGTTGAAATCTATATAATCTGGAAAGTCGTTGATCGCTAGGGAGGCTTATCTCTATTGTAGAATAAATATTATTTATTTAAATAGATTATTAGTTTAAATTATTTATTTAAATAAGATTAGAATTGTTCTAATTGATTTATTCACAACTGGTTTAATATGGAGAACCTAAACGGTCACACCATAAAAGAAAGAATAATTATTTAAGAATGTAATGGAATAATCGTAATAATACATTAAGTGTAATAAATTTAATCTATGGCGATAAAATAAATTAAATAGCTAAATATTTATTATTTAATATTTTAGAATTATTAAATATAAATTAATAAGAGGAGTCTTATTAATATTATTACAATTATTATTATTTTAATTTTTAAAGGAGTTTAGGAATTAATTTAATATTACTACTCTCATTTATTCTTAATAAGATTAGGAGGCAAATTAATTAAATAAATTTAATTAATTATTCCCAATGTGGTGGGAAGCCTAAATTAAAGAAGTTTAATTAATTAAATAAAATCTCATTTCTAATAGGATTAGAAGGGTTGACTAATATCTATATAAGAGGAGTCTTATAATAGATATCAGTTGATGTAATTTCAATTACTGGAGAGTACTCCTTTTCTATAGAGGATAGAAAATTAAGGTTTAGCCAACCACCCTCCTTGAATAATTCTTATTCCTTGGTAGATCAGCTCTAGAGGCCAAACACTTGGGTGGCTAACGTTGATCAAAGGAAGGAATCTAATCCCGAAAATTGAAGGAGACCACGAAGAACAAGGAGTTGAACTTGTACATGTGGAAGCTTTGTTCTACAAGGGTACGAATTCCATAACTTCTTATTTATCGTTTTAAATTAATAATTTGCATAAAGAATGATCTGGGTAATGGCTTTGTAAAAAAATTTTAAATTCTGATATACCATGTTTCTGCTAATTTTTTGTAATTTGATTGCGCAATGATTTCATACAAACCCAACAGTTGTCGGAGTTTGACTTGATCTCTCGGTGTTGTCACCGGGGTTGACTTTGATATCCCGGTGTTGTTGTCGATATTGACTTTGGTCTCCCGGTGTTGTTGCTGGGGTTTGACTTGATCTCTCAGTGTTATCACCGGAGTTGACTTTGATATCCCGATGTTATTGCCGGGGTTACTGTACCTCCCGGGGTTATCGCCGGGGCTTGACTTGACATTCCGGTGTTGTCGCCGGGGCTGAGTTTGATGATTTGGACTTCCAGGGTTATCTCTGGAAGATAAAAGATGGTTTTGCCCTCTTGCAGGATTAGTAACAGGAATGAAAATTTCAAGTGTCTATAGATGCCCCTCTTTATCATGTTTATGCAATGTAATGGAATGAACATGATAAAGACTGCTAGACACTGCAAATAAGACATATGCAAATGTAATGCAATGCACGATATGCTAAGTTATGAGTGCTATATGCTATTGTGGTGTTAGCTGCCACGATATTCTATCACTGGCTATTTTTGCCACTCATGCTGGGGATAACGTTGTCCATGATGGCTTTCCTTGAACTCTTTTGATTCCTACTCGAACGGTAGTTTGTAAAGTTTGACCATCACCGAACCTTCTCGGTGCCTACTCAAACGGTAGTTTACAACAGTCGGTTGAACCACCGAACCTTCTCGGTGTTCCAGCAGGGGATTTCTATAACAGACTCCATCATCTGTCCTCTTTGGGGAAAAATTTCTCTATGGTTCTCATCATCGGATCTCTCCCGATGCTACGCTGGAGTTGTCGCCAACGGTTTACACTGTTAGATCTACCTGATCTCGATGTTATAGTTCTGAAAGACTTTCATCACCTGCTCATTCCCGATGCCACGCTGGAGTTGTCGCCAACGGTTTACAATGTCAGATACTCTGACCCTCGTTCAAGCAGTTATCAACGGCTTTCATCACCGATTCGTTCCCGATGCCACGCTGGAGTTGTCGCCAATGGTTTGCAATCTCAGATACTCTGACCCTCGTTGAAGCAGTTATCAATGGCTTTCATCACCGGCTCGTTCTCGATGTCACGCCGGAGTTTTTGCCAACGATTTGCAATGTTAGATACTCTGACGCTCATTGAAGCAGTTATCAACGGCTTTCATCACCGGCTCATTCCCGATGCCATACTGAAGTTGTCGCCAACGGTTTGCAATGTCAGATACTCTTACCCTCGTTAAAGGAGTTATCAATGACTTTCATCACTGGTTCGTTCCCGATGCCATGCTAGAGTTGTCGCCAATGGTTTGCAATGTCAGACCTATCTGATCTTGATGTGGGGGTATCTTTCTGAGAGGTCATACCCTCGGAACAATCTGGACACTTTCACGCATTCAGAACCCACTGTTCACAACGCTGGACCTTCCCGATGTTCTGACAGAGGCAATTTTTAGAAATTTTCATCATCGGCATTCCGAATACCACATCAGGGTTTTCACCAATGGCATACATGAAGTTTTTTCCTTCGTCAGGAGCTTGACGCTTAGAATTAGGGTTTCAGGCTATTATGCTCAATCGCGTAGCAGTTTTTTCCCTGATTTGACTTTTCAGCTTCTGGGAGCTCTGCTTTAACTTTAATTGGACCAAATTAGAGGGGGTGGGTCCCACCCTAGGGTCCCACAGGTCCACCTATGGTTGTCGTAGGTAGGGTTGCTACTCCCTACGAGTATAATTTGGCCCCCCGTGGCTTTCACAAGTCATTTTGAAGTTTGAACTGGATAGGAAATCCAAAAATTCTTCTTCAGATCTACTGAGTTCGGGCTGCTTTTTTTCGAAATCCGTCACCGTACAATCGTTCTGCACATCTCTGGTAACGTTTACATCATTTCTTTTCAAGTTTTGACTATTAGAACTTTAGATTTCATATAAAATGCTTCTAAACACAATATAGTGAATATGCATGCTTATATGACTTCATAAAATTTTTCAGACTTAGTAAATATGTATGTTTTACCATGCTGAACGTTTTGATGTAAAAAAATTTGACTTCTGAGACAGTCATTTGGTTCCCTTTTTGGCCAGTTTACTCATCCTATTTGTGGACAAATGAGCATGGATTTTCAACTAAAAATACACATGGTAATTTAGCTGCCATGGGGAGTTTGATTTTTTCATTTTTTCATATATATGAAATGTTCATGTTTTTGGGTAGGTGTGCTACTGAATGGCCACCTACTAATGCCTATGTGCATGCGGATAGTCCATTTTACAAAGGAGACTCTGGCAAAAAATTTTCAAAAGCCTGAGCATTTAATGAATATGCAATTTTAACTATACTGGAGATATATGTTAACTAATGCATGCTTTAGGACTTAAAATATGCATGAAGCAATGATTTAATTTTAATAGGCCGTAAGTTCAAGGCTTACCTCACTCTTTCTGAGGTGATTTGGAGACTTTGTCCAGGTTATGGAGCCAGATAGACCAGGCAGTGCTAGCAGGGTCTCTGCAGGTGTGAGGCAGAGGAGAGCTTCTGATGTTCCCCAGCCTCATCCAGCCCGACCGCTTCGCCAGTTAGCTGAGTCTGTGATTCGTTCGATTCAGGCTGAGAGGCCGGATGATGTGGACGACGAGGATGTCCTATTTGTGGGTCATGTTCCAGCTCATGGTCCACGTAGGGAGCTTCCAGCCATCATTGTGCCGCTTCCGGAGCTTTTGAGCGATTTGAGACGCCATCCTTGGATATACCTTCGCCTATTTTCTTCGTGGATTGCGCCTATGCTCTAAGGGCGTGACAGAGTCTTGGCTAGGTTTTTATCCCTTCCTGCTGGTGAGTAATTTCTCTTTAACCTTTAAATTTCCTCATTTTGTGTTTGTCAATCTTTATCACTGAGGTCATTTGATCTTTGCACTGCCAGTTTTGTGCATATGAGAGTCTCCCTTACCTACGCTCGACCACTACTCTGGTTTGGAGATATATCCATAGGGACGGTGTTGGCATCATTCTACCTTGACGAAGGTCCCTATAGCAAAGGGGTTTACCCATTCCCGCTTACAGCTAGAGCTGTTAACTGTCGACTCTATCACGTGGGTTCCTTACACCCCAGATTATCTGACAGTCGATTTTGAGGATGGATTCTTTACCAGGTTAGAGTTTACACTGGCCACTCACCAGATTCCACTTTTGATAGATGGAGGTTGGGAGCTCTATTTGGGAGAGCGGGCTATCAGGAACGTCACGGGAGAGATCCACATTCCATTCCATCCTCCTGCTTTGCATCATTGGCCCTTAGCTCAGCCAGTCACAGATATTCCCTTGGTGGGTTTAGATGGTTTTACCCTATCAGAGGGTCCTCATAGTCAGGAGGCTTTTTATCGTTGGTGGAGTCCTCGCACTATTGGGACTTAGACTCGTGCCACCCAGTTTATGGCAGACATGGTGTCTGGGTCTGTTATGATGACAGACTGGATAGCTTGCCTCAGAGAGCCTACTCATTTGGAGTAGATTTTAGGTTTAACCCAGCGATTGGAGTGGGCATAATTTTTTATCAGGAACCTTGGCTGGGATATTTCAGAGGCAGATTCATTTGATCCTTTCAACTTTGGAGCGGGCCCCTCAGAAGGTTCATATTATGGCAGTTATGCAGGTGCCGATCCTCCTCTTTATTGACCAAACATTCCTACTGGCCGAGATTCAGTGACTCAGGAGGAGTTGCACCAGGTTGATAGTCTAGATGTAGATATCATAGACTTCTTTTGATATATTTCTCGCTATTTCTTTTGATAGGCCTCTGTTAGATATTGGGCGACTGTGCCCCATTTCTCGTTATCTCTTTTGATAGGCCTCTGTTAGTCATTTGGCAGCTGTGCCCATTTTCCTGTACTTTTTATTTTACATTTTATTAGCAGACATAGATGATGCTTTCAGTAGACAGTGTATTTATAAATGCATGATATTTCCTATCTATTGCATCCTATTGTCATTTATCATTATTATTTATCATGATGCATGCATTAGGTCATGGATATGCATTTAAGCAGGTGAGTTTAGCTTTGACCCCTGGATGGTCTCATGATACGATTCTACAGATGTCTTCATTTATCGTTAGCCGTATTGAGCACCTGCCACCTTCATTGATAGAATCTTCTTTGAGATCCTGGAATGACAGTTTACCTCCCACAAACAGAGCAACAGTTGATCAGATGCTGGGGCATTCTATGGCCATCTTGGCTTTCTAGGTCCCACTAAGCTTTGTGGATACTATGTTATCCTGTTGGATACTTGAGCGCCAGGTTTTTAGATTTGGTATCCATGAGCTGACTCCTACGTTGGAGTATGAGCGCATCACCGGTATGCCATTGGATCGACCTTGTGCTAGGATGACCTTTAGTGATATGAGACGATAGTTCATGACCATGACTAGTTTGAGGCGCAAAGTTGTCATAGATGAGATTACTGTTGGGCATGTGGTGTCCCTGGACTTCCTGATTGATTGCTTTGGCCGGCTGGACAGCTACGCGCGATATTCAAGAGGCTTTATCATCTCTGCAGATGAGTGGCAGTTTGCATGCGTGGATGTTCTGTTAATGTGCGTCACAACTTATCTTTATATGCCACTATATATGGACCACTTGGACATTGGCTTGATTGTAGTGGTTCGTGCTCTCAAACAGGGTTGTACCATCCTGCCCATGATATTCGCCGAGACCTTGAGGTCGGATACATTCTGCCATACCCATCCAGTGGGGTTTTTCAGGGGCAGTGCCATTTTGTTGTACATGTGGTTTGTGACACACTTGAGACTTATCGGCACTTTTAGACATCATGTGTACTGCTTTACATATGAGATAGCTATGTCATAATCCTTTCAGCCGGCAGAGTGTGCAGATGCAGTGTAAGACCCCGAATTTTATAAATAAAAATTTAATTTTCTTTATATATTATTTCAAAATTGTAAGGTGTTGATTTGATAAATGTGAAAAGTTATGGGTGAAATGTGCAAATATTTCAAAATGAGCAAGTGGTTATAAAATATTCATTGTTGTTGGGGAATATTCGTTTGGTCGTGGAATATTCTTGTTGTCGGGGAATATTCGTACGACGGCGCAGCTATATGTGGGCCCCACAACAGAATAACTGTCGGATATAGAAAGCGACAGAAATAACCTTTTTATAAAATAACGGCGTAGTTGTTACCGCTAGTACTGTTGAAATACCCGGTGGTTAAAATACAGTAATACGCGGTGTTGAACAGTAGCACACGGTATTGCACAGTATTTCGAATTATTGATTCTTACGTAAGAAGGCACTTACTCAATTACTGTTTAATATTTTATATTATTGATTCAATAATTGCATGATATTTTATTGATTCAATAATTGCTACGTTGATATTTTATATCAATAATTGCTACGTTGCTCTTTTATATGATTGATTCAATAATTGCTACCGTTGATATTTTGTATTATTGATTCAATAATTTTCACTGCACAGTATTTCACATTATCAACTCAATAATTCATATTATTTGAATAATATTAGTAGATAGCATTATTCAAAATGTCTAAGGAAGTTCTGTCTAGGAGGGGTTATTTAATTGCGCGCCAGTAAGGAGAAATCCTTATCGGAAGGCCCCCTCTTTCCTGGGAACGACTTGGTTGTCAATATTGTAGTTCTGTAATATTATTTGTGAATAATTAATTATTGATTTATATGATAAGAAAATATTTATTTTGTGAATATAAAAGAAGGAATTAGTGCTGATGTGTTTTTATCAGTATTTTGGTGTGAAAAATCACCCGTTTATGGATTTCGAATAATTTATGTTTGGAATTTGGAAAAACTTCCTTCTACAAAGTTGTAGAGAATTAAATTTTCTATGGAAAGAACATAGAATTTGTATTTTTCTGACATTAGGGCTATTTATTATGAATTATTGAAGTTTCAAAAAATAAATATTTTTTTATAAAATGGTGGGCCCCACTTTTGGTTGGTGTGGAAAATGCTGATTATGGTGGGCCCCACTTTTGGTTGTTGTGGAAAAATTTCTGAATTTTCAAATCTCACGAGGTGTGCTGGGTAAGCCGCCGGCGCAGAAAGTCTACTTTGACATCCTAAGCTTTTCCTATAAATAGGGTGCTTAGGTTAGAATTGAAAATCACACCAGAATCAGAAGTGTTCTCTCTCTATAATATTGAGCGTATTTTTGTGAGTTTTTAGATACTTTGAGTGTTGCTATTCAATGCAAGTTTTCTTCAGCCTTATATCCGATATTCCAGTCAGAAGTACTATTCTTTTGAGGTAAGGGATGTTATTTTCTTTTGTAAATGATGTTATTCTTTTGAATATCATTATACCAAAATATTGGCATGGATTTTATTATGAAATTCTTACTTTTTTCGTCGGGGTTACTATTCACGTATACGGCACTATTCACGGAAAAATTAAATTTTATTCTATTTGTCCAAGTTGCTTGTTAAGGTTCCTATCTTTGATTGGATATAAGTTTTGAGCTTTATTCTTGAATTTTGCTCCACAATTGATTATTACGAAGTATTTTTGAATTGGATAAACTAAAATACGAATACTTAGTCTTTGTCCTTTATCTCACTGGATTCGTTCTTTAACAAGTTTTTCATCATCCTCAGTCCTAAAAGGTGATATAACTGAATATCTTTGGCCTGTAGAGCAAAGATGAATGATTACCTAATGAATATCTTTGGCTGTAGTGCAAAGATGGACAGGTGTTGAGATGAGCATGACCACTGGTGATACAAATGAATATCTTTGGCCCGTAGTGCAAAGATGAATATTTGATTTGAGATGTATATTGATTGATGTTACAGGGATAAAATATTGATGATGGACTTTTAAATCATAGAAGATAGTAGACTTCATTCTCTTAACTCTTCTAATGAATTGTTATTTTCGCTGCAAATATTGATCTAAAACTTGTTATCAATAATATTTTATTTGAATTGTTGAAGACTAACGATAATTTATTTTCCATTATCTTAGTCATAATATTCTTTACTGGGCTAGTTGAGCTTACCCTTTTCATCTATTGTCCTCTTCAGGAAATGAGAATGTCGCAGGAACTAGTCGGGGGACAGAGTGATGGTCCGAGTTAGAGCAGTAATAGTCCTCACTATTTCTAATAAATAGTGTGAGAATAATTGTAATGAGGACTTAGTTTGAATGTTAATATTTTTTACATATTTGTATTGACACTCACAGTTGTGTGGTCATATTTTGCACGACCGTGTGATATAAAGTTTGTATTTGAATTCTGTACCATGTATTTGGCGACTCAGAATGGGTTGGTTGACTGGACCTATTCTGGGGGCGTCACATGCAGCATCGTGGTTGGCCTTTCTGATGGCGATCGAGCATCCCTTTACGATCTTGCCATGCTTAGGGCTTAGCTCTCCTTACAGCTTTATTATTCATGCAGTTGGCATGGATTACCTGCCCCTGGTGGGTTTGAGATGGGTGACCACATATCATTCACTAGCTGTCATGGGACAGTTTGATCAGTTTCAGGACATCCATCACTTGAGGGGGCTATGGATCAACGACTATCAGCTTTATCTTTGTCATCAGCTGACCTGACCAGGATTTATGATTATTGGACTCGTCGTGAAAGGGCTGATTTTTCGACTAGCCATCCGGATCGTTCTCTATAGTATTCTGTATGGTTTGAGGAAGATATTGCACTGACTGCGTTTATCCACTCAGCTTCGAGCATTGATTTTGATGAGGAGGAGCCTATGGAGGATCCTGATTCTCCCACCGAGGACGAGTTATTTTCTGGCTTGACAACAGCTTTGGTCAGTGACCCCCCGAACATTCCTACTGAGACGGATCCAGCTCTTATTGAGTCGTTAGCTTGGATGACCTTTGAGAGGGTTCAGGCTAGAGCGCTGATCTTGACAGCCCTTTCTGGCAGGGATGCAACTTTTGTTGATAGAGACGAGGCTCGAGCTGCTCGGGACGCAACTTTTGTTGAGATTGAGGAGGCTCTAGTTGCCCGAGTTGCTGCTTTTATTAATAGGGATGAGGCCCTAGCTACCTGAGATGTTTATATTTCCGATAACACTGCACTCAGGTCCTATACACATAGCATCATTGCAGATATGAGTGCCTTCATAGATGGTTATAGAAGCACTATGCAGATGGCTGTGGATCTTTTAGCTCGCATAGAGACCGTAGGACATGAGCTCACAGATGCTCCTCCATCTTCTGAGAGGGATGCCATGTTGGATTTGCTATCCCGTTTATGCATGGGTTTATAGACTAACTTTCATTTTCCTACACATACTAGATCAGCCATTTTTGTCATGTACATGATACATTGTATATATCAAACAGTATTACATAGCAGAGAAATATATTTTGATTCACTTCCATGTTGGATATGTATTGTCATTGCTGAGTGATTACCACTTTTTTCATGACTTACTATCTTGATGTATCATGAGCTTTTCCTTGATGGATTGACATTGAAATGTCGGAGAGTATCTCAGAAGGGCCTATTGATCAAGGAGGCTTTATAGTATTTTTTATATGGGTTTTGGTGTCTTGAGACTGGTTTTTAATAGGGTTTTTGTTTTTTTTGAAGGTCAGACCGCAACATGAATGGCTGCCTACGTACTCCTGGGTTGAGAAAGATCAGGTCATTTGTAGTTCAGGCTTTGCCTGAAAGGTTTGAGAAGTGTTTATATTGGGTTTGAACTTGGTTTGATGGATTTTTGAATTTTTTGTTTGGTTTGACCGCATAGTAAATGGCTGCCTACATACTCCCGGGTTGAGGGAGATTAGGTCATTCATAGTTCAGGCTTCTGGTGAAAACCTAAATTGATTTGAATTATTCATAGGACCAAGATGATGGCTTGCATGGCTTCAGACATAGTACCTCTTCACAATGTCTGAATTGATGAGCTGGGGAAATTCTTTCCCATCCATTTCTTGCAATCTGATGGCTCCTCATGTCAACACTTCTTTGACAATGAAAGGGCCCTCCCAATTTGGGGCAAACTTTTGTTTGGCTTCATCTTGATTAGCAAGGACTTTTTTTAGTACTAAGTCATTTTCTTTGAATTGTCGGAGTTGAACTTTTTTGTTATATGACTGAGCAATCCTTTACTGATATAATTGCCCGTGAAATATGACCGTAGCCTTTCTTTCATCTATTAGGGACGACTGGTGGTACTGCTCTTGCAACCACTGGTCTTCTTCTATCTGAGCATCTATTAACACCCTCAATGACTCCATTTCTACTTCTATGGGGAGAACTGCTTCCATGCCATAGACTAATGAGTAGGTGGTAGCCCCAGTAGAAGTACACATTGACGTTCTATAGGCCAGCAAAGTCAGAGGCAATAGTTCAGGCCATCCTTTGTGATTGGCAGACATTTTTTGCATGATCTTCTTGATATTTTTGTTGGCCTCTTCGACAGAACCATTCATCTTGGGACGATAGATGACGAAATTGAGATGCTTGATATGAAACTTGCTGCATAATTCTCTCATCATCTAGTTGTCTGATTCTTGGCATTGTTTAGACAGCACCTTTGTTTGATGAAACCAATGATTACCTCTTTGGTGACTTTGGGAAAAAAGGCAGCTTCAACCCATTTGGTGAAGTAATCGATCATGGCGAAGATGAATTGATGGCCATTGCTGGATTTGGGTTCTATTGGCCCAATCACATCTATTCCCCACATGAAAAAGGGCCATGGCAAACTCATATTATGCAGTTCATTCGGAGGAGCATGGATTGCATTTCCATGGACTTGGCATTGGTAGCATCTCCTAACGTGATCATCACAGTCAGCTTTGAGAGATATCCAGTAATGCCATGTTCTCAATATCTTCCTTGCAAGTAAATGACCGCTCATGTGTGGACCACAGACTCCACCATGTACTTTATCCATCAGTTTCTAGGTTTGATCTTTATCCAGGCATCTCAAAAGGCCTATTCCAGTATCCCTTTTATAGAGTGCATCTCCGCTCAGATAGAACTTTATATCCATTTTATGAATTTGCTTTCTTCCAGCTTAACTTGCCCCGATAGGCGTAGATCCATCTCGCAGATATTCTTTTATATCTTGGTACCAAGGTTATTTGATAGGAGGTATTTCATCTGATATTTCTCCAATGTAATTCCCATAGGTTGGGGCCTTTTGGCTTGCAAATTTGATGTTAGGAATTCCCATTCTATTAGATATGTGAATCAAGGAAGTCAACGTTGCCAATGCATCAGCAAAGTCATTCCAGCCTCGAGGGATGTGGATGAAGGCTATTTCTTCAAACTCCATGGATATCTTGACAACTTGCTGATGATACAAAAACAAATGTAACTCTTTGGTATAGTATGCCCCGTTGGTTTGTTTGACAACCAACTCAGAATCCCCAAAGACTAGTAAACGTTTGACACCCATGGATTGGGCTAGTTTCAACCCCATTATACAACCTTCATACTCAGCTGTGTTGTTGGTGTTGACAAACTACAACTTGATGGCCACAGGATATTGTTCTCCTGTAAAAGAGACAAGAACTGCCCTAGCTCCGGCACCTTCCATATTCACGGCTCCATCAAAATATATATTACAATATTGGACTGTATTTTCTTAAGGGATTTGTTGAATTGTCATTATCCCATCATCCGGGAAATAAGTTTCCAAGGGTTCAAAATCCCCTGATGGTGCTTCGGCCAATTGATCTATAATTCCTTTACCTTTGATAGACTTCTGTGTCACATAGACAATGTCGAACTGTTGTAAAATCAATTGCCATTTGGATAATCAACAATTTAATATGGGTTTGCTGAATACGTACTTCAGTGGATCTATACAAGATATGAGATAGGTCGTGTGCCCATGCAGATAATGTTGTAATCTCATGGCAGCCTAGGCTAATGCACAGCAGGTCTTCTCAGTCAATGAGTACTTCTGCTTGCCGCTACTAAATCTTTTGTTGAGGTAATAGATAGCTCTCTCCTTACTTCTATCATCCTTCTGCCCCAGCATACAACCCATTGCATTGGTATTGACTGACAGGTACATAAATAGGGGAACGCCATCCCTTGGGGTTACCTAGACAGGTGCTTCGATCAACTGCTTCTTGATGGAAAGGAAGGCTTTTTGACAATCTTCATTCCATTTTATGGAGGAATTCTTCCTTAACAGCTTAAAGATTGGTTCACAAGTTGCCATGAGCTGAGAGATGAATCGGCTTATGAAATTGATTCTTCCCAGGAATCTTCGTATTTCCTTTTCTGCTCGTGGCACGATCATCTCGGTGATTGCTTTAATTTTGGTGGGATCCAGTTCAATGACTCTATTTCTCACTAGAAATCCCAACAGTTTGCCTGATTTGACACCAAAAGAACATTTGGCTGGATTCAGCTTTAGGTTGTACTTGCACAACCTGTTGAAAAGTTTTTTGAGATGGCTTATATGGTCATCCTCCTTCCGAGATTTGACGATGATGTCATCCACATAGACCTCTATTTCTTTGTGCATCATATCATGAAAAAGGGCCATCATGGCTAGCTGATATTTGGCACCGGCATTGATAAGGCCGAAAAACAAACGTCTATAACAGAAGGTTCCCCAGGGAGTGATGAAGGCTATTTTCTCCCTGTCCTCTTCAGCAACCATGATTTGATGGTATCCGATAAAATAGTCAACAAAAGAATACATGCTATACTGCACCGTGTTGTCTATTAGTATATGGATAAAAGGTACTGTAAAATTATCCTTGAGACAAGCTTTGTTCAAATCCCTGTAATCCACACATACTCGTACTTTCCCTCCGGGCTTAGGCACGGGAACTATATTGAATAACCACTCCGGGTATGTTGACACCATGATGATACTGGCTTTGAATTGCTTGACAATCTTTTCTTTGACTTTCAGAATCCATTCAGGTTTCAATCGCCTGATATTTTGCTTGACTGGATTGAATCCATCTTTAATGGGCAATCGATAGATGCCAATGTCAGTAGACAAACCAATCATGTCTTCATGTGACCATGCAAACATATCCTGGAACTGAGTTAAAAGTTCAGTCAGGCTGGCTCTTTGGTTTTGGGTAAGGTTCATGCCTATCTGGATTTCTTTATGGTTTTCAGAGGTTCCGAAATTGACATTGGTGGTTTGATTGAGGTTTTGTTTGGGTTTATCTTCAACCCATTATTTGATCTCCTCGGGCACCATATAGTCATCTATCTCTTCTTGATCAATCTCCATCGAGTCGAAGTTCAGTTCTACATCAAAGTTGTAGTCACTGTGAAAATTTGGCATCTCATCAGCAGGAACAAACAAATCCAATTCTGGAGTCCTGAAAACAAAATGCTTTCACTTTAATATATTAAACGGTTTGATCATACAAAGCAATTAGTAAAAGCATGACAAAAGTAACTGCTATTGTTGTGCAACAAAAATAAGCAGTAAATAAAACCACCCTTCAGGGAAGATGGACTTTATGCCTTTTTACCCTTTTCGACTGAGGCATGGAGTGCTGCTCCAATTGTCTAGAGTCAAGTCCTCATGAATAGGGAGGATAAAAGAGTTGCTGTTGTTTGTCTCCTCTTTGATGATGACTAAGACATCATTCATATCAGGGGCAGTGTTCTTCTTTGGACTGCTACCCTTATCCCTTTTGAGGCGAGGGATTAGGATTTGATCATTTGCATAATCATCATCTAGGATATCGTCGTTCATACCCTCAATGTGCACCAAAAAATATATGTTTGCAAACGAGTCTCATTCTTCATGCAGGAACTTTTCTTTACCCTTTTTACTTTCCCCATCATGCTTTGGGACTATTCTTTCACTATCTGGCTTGACCTGAGGAATCAGCATACTTGACACAGCAGCAGGAATCTTCCTCATTGGTTTCACAAACCCTGCATCAGTGAGGTTTGGCAGCAGGGATGGTGGAGGCAGGAACCGTTGGGTGCTTGTGCGGGTTCTGGTGGTTTAATCCGGATGAATAGCCCAATCCGGCTTTCCCTGTCTGGCTAGGGATCTGCACCGGACCTATGATTCCTTGATGCCTTTTCCCTAACCCTTTTCTAGGGCAGAAACCCAAGGATACCATTTCCTGACCGACCGTCATCACTTCGGTGGAAACTTTTGGCTTTAAAGCTGGCGCCCCAATAGGTAAGTATTGAGTGTTGCTCATCTCCAGAGCTTGAAAACTGGTGGGCTCAACCCCTTTATCGAGACTGATTACCAGCCCATCGCTCTGTATGCAGACATGATATTCTGGCTCAACATTTACACTGATCAGATTTCCATCAATGATGTACTTGAGTTATTAATGAAGGGTGGACGGAACTGCTCCTGCCATATAGATCCACGGTCTTCCCAACAACAAATTATATCCAGTGGTAATGTTTAGTACCTTGAAGGATATATAAAAAGTATGGGGGCCAATCTCCAGTGGAAGATCAATCTCCCCCACAGCCTTTCGGCGAGATCCATCGAAAGCCCGGATGACTACATGACTAGTCTGGATTCGATTTGGATTGATCTTCATTCTCTCTAAGGTGTCGTAGGGGCAGATGTTCAGGGATTATTCTCCATCTATCAGCACTCCTCCGATCACATATCCTGATGATATCATTGCTATGTGCAATGGCTTACAATGACCCGTCCCTTCTGTGGGTATATCATCGTCAGTGAAAGATATCACATTACTGTTGAAAATGTGCTCTATCACGTGATGGAATATTTCTCAGTATCTACCGTCTTTGGCAGATATGCTTCCTCTAGTACTTTCACCAGAATTTTGCGATGATCCTTCGAGGATAAGACCAGATCCATAATAGATATTTGTCAGGGTGCCTCTTTCAAGCTTTGCACCACTTTGATCTCATCATGCCCCATTTTGCTGAGGAATTCTTTAATTTTCTCCTCAGACACTCTTCCCTTAGCTTTAATGACTGAGTTGATTACCCGTTGAGGCAGGTACATCTGGTTTTCCTTTGGTACAATTGCAATGTGATATGATGTTTATCCTTCATCTTTTCCATAGTTCCATTGGACTCTCTTCAGGCTGACTATAGGATATTGCGGTCTGAAGGGCAATATTAGAGGCTTGGGCGCAACTAATTTCACATGATTTTTTCCTTCTTGTTCCTCTCTTCCCTAAAGTATCAGGGGTGTGATGGCTAGATCCTTTTCACAGGAAATGACAGCAACTACTTCTTTCAGATTCCATGCCATGGAAATAAAGATTGCTTCCTCATCAAGATAGTCATAATCTTGGTTTCGCCTTCATTAGCTCACCGCTTTCAATTAGATTTTGAATCAGGTGACGAAGTCCTCAACAGTCCTCTGTGTCATGACCAGGCGTGTTGGAATGATATTGACATATCCTATCAGGCTTGAACTTCCTGGATCGAGGGTCCACAGGGGGTAACAATTCTGTGACTTTCCCTTCATTAATCAACATTTGAAGGATTTCTTTCATCGGCTGATTCAAATTAGTGAAATTCCTTTTGAAGGTGAATTCCTGGTTAGCTTGGAACTTATCTTCCTTGGTAACCTTGTTGGCCCAGGGTTCACACTTATGAAACCGGTTATGATCCCTCATAGCAATAGGACTACTTTTAGGAGTAGGAAGATTTGTTTCTTGTTGGTTGGTCTGATTTATCAACTATCTCGTTATCTGATGTTGATACACTACCAACTCTGCCAATTGCCCAACCTGGTCCTTGATAGACTTGATTTCCTGCCCTATCAGAAACTGTCTTTCTGAGAATTTCCAATTGTTTGGGCTATTGGTATTTCCTTGGATTGACTCTCCTACATACTGGAGGTATTTGGATCCTTCTCCATTTCCCAGGCCGATCATGTTGACGCTCTCCTCATTGTGTTGAGGCAGAGGATTTTCTTGAACATGTGGTTGTTCTTGTGTTGTCACCACAATCTCCCCATTATCTATCAAGTCTTGGATTTTATGTTTGAGAGACCAACAATCTTGGGTATCGTGGCCCGGTGCTCCAGAATGATAAGCATACTTCTTACTGTCAAAATTTTGTCCAATTGAACTGGCCGACGGAAGGAGCTGGACGATCTTCTTTTGTGCTGTCAACAGTTTCAGCACATTTTCCAGTGAATCCCCTAAGGGTGTGAACGTTCTTTGACGTTTAACTTCTCCGGTTTTCTGAAAGGGAGGATTAGAAGGTTGTGTAGGAGCTTGGAAAGGGGAATGGTTTCTCCTTTGAATGGGAAAATTTGGATTGCCTCTCTAATTTTTTCCTTGAGGTATCAATGATACATCCTCTTCCTTCTTCTTGTGAACACTTCAAGGATTACTTCCATAGCTTCCAGATTGAATATGCCTGGCCACTGTCTTCAAAGCAGTAAGGTCCTTGATCTTTCTAGATTTTTGACCCATTTCGACCATTTCTCCATGTTTAATCATCTCCGAGAATGGTTTTCCTATACCTTCTAGGACCCTCTCATAATATGGAGCTTCCTGGATGTCTATGAAAGTCATGACTATCTCCGTCTCCATCTTTGGGAATACTCACAGAAAGACTCGTTGCTTTGCTTTTTGAACTTGGTCACTTGATATCGATCTGGAGCCATCTGAGACTGAAAGCTGTATTGATTTAGGAAGGTATGTGCTAGCTCTTCCCAGTTGTGGATTTTGGAATTGTCGAGTCGGGCATACCAAGCTCGAGCTTCCCCAGTCAAACTCTTTTGGAATAACTGCATTCTGAGTTTCTCATCTTCAGCATAGGATCCGAGTTCTCTAATGAACACCTTTAAATAAGTGTAAGGATCTCCTAATCTGTCATACTTTTCAAAATTAGGGACTTGAAATTTGTCTGGATATCGAGCCCCTGGAAATATACATAAATCTGAGTAGTCTACACTCCCAAATGCCCCAGTTCCTTTGATGGACTGGATTGTTTCTTCCATTTATTGGACCTTTTTCCTAATATCACCAGTTTCCTGATCGTTGTTGAGATTGGTGATTTCAGGGGTTTTGTTGGTCAGATCTTTGTTTTGAAGCTCAGGTGTCTGAGTAACTTTTTTGCCGGTGTCTTGATTGCCACCTTGTGTGGATAATTATGTTTGACCCGGTATTTGTGTACCCTGAAGACTTTTGCTTTGCTCCTTTAGGAAAATAGCCAATTCAGTTATCTTGTTCTTTAATCCTTCGAACCCTTCCCTAGAAACAGGGGATTTAGGTTGGGCACTTGAATCCATGACTGGGATGGGCTTAGTGCCTTTTTAGATTTTGACTTGGTAACGGGACTAATTTTTTCCTACAAAAAAGTAGGTATGTTAATTTTGATGTATATATCAACAGGATGCATGCTATGCAATGTGTTGTGCTTTTTTAAAGTTTTTTAATCTTTTCCTGTAAAACAAAGGTCAGTTATTTTAATGACAGGATACCATGACAGGATTTACAAGATATGGAGTGTATATTTACATGGAATTTGAATTTTACATTAAATTGGAAATTTACATTTGAATTGAAAGGGTGAAGGTATGAAGAGACTCCCCTTCGGATTTGGTTTATCAGAGGCTGACCTATCTTAGGCTACTCTCACAGCTTTTTGGCATGAAGGTCCCCAGATCATCGCAATTTACTAGAGGGGAAATTAATTCGCTTCTTTCAATTAGAACGGATCTGAGTGGCATCTTCCTTGAGCCTCGCAGGATTAATCTCCTTTGAGTCCAGTAATCAATCACCAACGGGTTCGCCTGTTGGTGGAGGATACACACATCATACATTCACATACATTGTGTCTCACCGTATGATATGATGACATTGTGCGAAGCACCAATATAAAGTGCAGTAAGACATTTATTTAATGAAAACACATAATCCACACACACGCAGATAAAAAAGGGAAATTTTGAAAATATTTGAAGTGTGGCTTAAGCCCTCTACCGTCCCCAGTAGAGTCGCCACCTGTCGATGTCGGGAAAAATATTTAGCAGATCTTCCTTTCCCTAATTGATGTTTTTTACCCTTGTTGGCTTATCTGTTTGATGAAGGGTGAATTTTTAGGAAAAGGCTAACATGTATCATGTTGACGATTTGAAAGGCTTGATTTCACAGAGTCGCCAGTTGGTATTTTTGAAATGGTTGTACTAACTCAACTGAGTTTTGTTTGATTTTGCAAGTAGGCCCAATTACTGGACGCCGTCAAAACTTGGCCTTGGAAATCGAGATTCATAAAGTTCGGGGGCTTGATTAAGCGGGGGGAAGGTGTTAGGTACCCCCCGACTTCAATGAAACACGGTTACCGCGTCTTTTCAATTTCCCTTTTTTATTTGCAGTGTGTGTGTGTGTGCTTGCAGTAATTGAGCCTAAGTGCTTGATTGGAAGTAGTGTCATGCTTCGTTAGACCTATATACGAAGGGTTTCATTTGATTTAAAAAGTCCACTTTTAGACAAGGTATGTAAATGACATTTTGAAAGATGGTTTTCAAACCCTTTCGCTCGCATAGGAATTGAAGCCTTTTGATACTTCCATTTTATCTTGCCTTCGACTAATTTTGATTTTATTGTCGGGATGCGAAGCATCCTCGACCACAGAATATATGTACAAGTGTCGAGCTCCTTATGGGTATGAAAGCCATCGAAGTGACCCGAGCACTACAAACCACATTTTTACTATGTTGAGACCTTAAATTCGGATAACTGTTTTCAGGTTCCTCTGTTTTACATTTACAAGAAAAAAATTGATAGGATGTATTTACAATGCAAAGTTGTCCATCTGGGAATCAGATTTAGATCTATGTGGTTTATCTGAGATCCCATGATTCCTAGGATCACAGGATAATATCAAAAAGCCTGCACAGCAAAGATATTGACATAAAATGCAAATTTACATCTAGACGTTGCAAGACAAAGGATTCATCAGTTAAATCTTTGCATGCGCGTAACCGAAGCTTCCCTTTCCCTCTAGATATAGATGTAGGGTCGCGTAGTCGCTTTAATATTTACAAAACTAGAAAGAAAGCTAGATTTAAATAAATTTCAGCCATTCTAGCTCCCCGGTTCCTGTTTAACCTCTTTTGAATCGATTGAAAGTTATAAATGGTTAGATTTAGATAAATCTAATCCACAAAATTTACATTAGAACAGTTTCATATCAAATTAATAGTTAAAACATATATTTAATCACATTGAAAAAAGAATATATATATATATATATATATATATATATATATATATATATATATATATATATATATATATATATATATATATATATATATGAAAGTTGTAAAGAGCTACAGATTTCCAATCCAGGCCAGACTGAGAAATGTAAATATATATATATATATATAAGCTGAAAAAGGCCACGAATTTCCAATCAAGGCCTGACTGAATGAAATGTTAATATATACAGTTAGTATATATATATATATATTAAAGTTGAAAAGGCCACGGATTAGCAATCCAGGACAAACAAGTTAGTATATATATATATATATATATAGTTATATATATATATCTATGAAAGCGAAAAAAAGCCACGGATTATCAATCTTGGCTTGACTGAATTGAATGTTAGTATATATATAGTCAGTTATATATATAATAAAGCTGAAAAGGCCACGGATTAGCAATCCAGGCCAAACGAATTAGTATAAATATATATATATATATATATAGTTATATATATAGGAAAGCAATAAAAAGCCACGGATTAGCAATCCAGACTGTGCAAGCAATTAAAAACTTATATATATACTTATATATACATAAAAGTAAGTTAGAAAGACCACAGATTTGAAATCCAGGCGAAACCAAAAATTATACATATATATATATATATACGCATATGTATATATAAAATAAAGTAGTAGAAAGTTTTTGATCGTAAAAATTCTTACAAGATGTAGCGCCACGAGCTTTAAACCACTCGGAGGGCTTCAAATCTCCGTTTCCACCGGTTAAAACTTGATATATTGTAATATATACGTATGGAAACGTATTGGAAGAATAAAAGTGAGGTTTGCAGTGCAATAAGTAGGGCTAAGAGTCGAAATGGACGGAGTTTATTTACTTTTTTATATTTTTTCTTCTTTTTTTTGCTAAGGTAGGGGGTCTTATTTATAGACCAGATGACCGCGGGTTTACTCGTGACAGCTGTGGGTTGAGGTGCGGCTCCCTGAGTGGGCCCCGCTCCCGTGGGTCCCACTATCTTGAAGTACGTGCACTCCGACCAACGCAATGTTTTCTTTGAACCTTTATAACTTTCAATCTGGGAGTCCGTTTGAGGTGTGCTATACCTTTTCGGAAAGCCCTTTCCGAGAGCTACACAATGACATGGGATTTGACCTTTTTTGAATCCTGGAAGATGTGTCCATAACCAGATCTTTGAATCTTCGTAGTATGTCCGTTGAGCTGTCTTGTGCTAATTTCACTCGGGATTGATGTTATGGTTCTTTCTGACCCTCATTGCATTGATTTGCTTTGAATTTGACTTGATTTGACGTTAAATTGGTAAAATGACCATTTTTCCCTTAAAGGGGTTATCTTTCAGGATTGACACGGTTTTTGACTATTTCTCGGGGTTGTCTTCGAGGTTTGATCCTAGCCAACTCTGTTCTTCCTCAGGAATGTCTCTGAGGATGATTTGATGCTTCGAGGCTGTCACTGAAGGTTGGTTTGGTCTCCCGGGGTTGTCACCGGGGTGACTATACCTCCCGGGGTTGTTGCCAGGGTTTGACTTGACATCCTGGTGTTGTCGTCAGGGCTGACTTTGGTCTCCCGGTGTTGTTGTCAGGGTTGACTTTGATATCCTGGTGTTGTTGCCGGGGTCGACTTTGGTCTCTCGATGTTGTTGCCGGGGTTTGACTTGATCTCTCGGGTGTTGTTACTGGGGTTGACTTTGGTCTCTTGGTGTTGTTGCCGGGGTTTGACTTGATCTCTCGGTGTTGTCATCAGGGTTGACTTTGATATCTCGGTATTGTTGTCAGGGTTACTGTACCTCCCAGTGTTGTTGCCAGGGCTTGACTTGACATCTCGGTGTTATCGCCGGGGCTGAGTTTGATGATTTGGACTTCCAGGGTTATCTTTGGAAGGTAAAAGATAGTTTTTCCCTCCTGCAGGGTTAGTAACAGGAATGCAAATTTTGAATGTCTACAGATAGTAGACATTATAATCTACCTGACATCTTCTAATGGATTATTGATTCTGCTGCAATTATAGTTGAAAACTTTTATTATCTACCATATATTCTAAATATCTGATTTATTACAGATGAAGCTTATTGATAATTTAATTATCTTAAGTCATGTTATTCTTTAATGGGCTATTTGTGCTCACCCTTTTGCTTCATAATTCCTTTTGGTAGTAAGAGTGTAGCTGGGTCGAGCGGGGATACCAGGGAAATAGAGTGATGGTCTGAGACTGTTGAAGTTTCTCAATACATTATAAAACAGTGTGGCAATAATTGCACTGAGGACTTAAAATATGCGTGTTGTATTTTATACGTCATTTAATAATTGATTTTGTTGAACCAAATAGGGTGATGTGAACTTGAATTTGGAAGCGTCAAAAAATATATACCCCATTAGAATGAGGAGGACATAAATCTTCTCGTGTTCCTTTGAGTACTTGAAAAATTTGTTGCTGTATTTTATACGGCATTGTATTAATTTGGGTGTGTACACTGTCGTACTATATACGGTACAATATTAATATTGAACACTCACAGTATGTGTGTTATCATATTTTACACGACAATATAATAGTTGTAAATAGGAAAATTGGTATTTTTAGTGTGTATTTCTGGCGACTCAGAATGGGTTGTGTGGACCTATTTTGGGGGCGTCACAAATACTGTCCCGCAATTGCTTTACAAAAATTGGGATTTTCAAAAGACTACCCTTTGATTATACAAAAGAGGGTTTTACGTCATATATAGCTACACAAAAATTTACATAGCTATACATACTTTAGTTTCTATACTAGACTGCATCTGCTTAACGGCATTGGCATAATCCTCATCGGCGAGACTGGCCACAACATCCTTGTTGATGGTGTGCCTAGTCTGCCCTGCCTCCTTTGGATACCTAGCCACCTGTCGCTGGTAATCCTCATGAGAACTTATATGGATATAGGACATTCTATTAATCTTCTGCTTCTTCGCCACTAGCTCCTCTCTAAGCTCTTGGGCCTCATGTTTTAGCTCCCGAACCTTATCCTTGGCTAGCACCTTCTCATCGTGCTCTACTTCCCAAAAAGTCTATATGTCTTCCTTGGCCTCCATGATGTCTTTGACCTCCTCCCTAAGATCACACACCTCCTTACTCAACTGCATATTTTTATCTAACACCGTCATGAATAATGTCTTCACTGACTATACCGGTGTCAACTCCTCAGTAGGTATCACTGTGTTAAACCAAGCTACCTCCACTTCCTCCTCAGAAATGCCATCAAACAGTGATGTAAATCCAAGGTTCTCTGATGGATCCTCATCCTCAGTGTCAGTCTCCTCCACATTCATAATAGGTAACTCCGCTACTAGCATTGGTACTGGCTCTATCTGATTCACTGACTCCTCGCTAACCACATGTATATCCCTATACATAGAGCTATCTCTTGACATCTAAAATAAGACATAATATCCTGATTAGTACATAACATCAAAATATTATAATCACATATCACATTTAATTTGTTTAACGTTAATTTCTTCTTTGAATTTTTCATGTAATGAATTTCCTCAATTCATCACTTAGAAACTCGACTTAAGTTTATTTACTACTATATTCTTCTACTCTTACTAAGGTTAAAGCCTAAGGTTTCTGTTAGGTTTGTAAGATCAAAGTAGCATGTAATAATTACATACATAGCAGCGGATGTGTAACAAATAGAGTTTTAAAATTTTACAAACCATGAACCAAGATCATCCTTTATGCGCAATTATTAATTTAAACGAAAGAGATGAAGAACGAATCATACCCTTGAAGATTCGAGCTTCCTAAGGTATAAGTTCAACTCCAATCCTTTCCTTGTTCGACTTGAATCTACTGGGTGTGGTTCCTTCCTTTGATCAACATTAGCCACCGAAGTGTTTGGCCTCTAGAGGTGATCCACCAAGGATGAACAAGTGTTAAGAAGGTGGTTATTGGCAAAACCCTAGTTTTCTCAATCTCTAGAAAAAGTGTTCTCTCACAACAACTTGAAAAAGCATTAGTCCTTAATCAAAATAAGACTCATCTTATTTATAGATGTAGGCAACCCTCCGAAACATTATAGGATTAGGGTTTCGTATTAATTAATTAAACTCTTTTAATTAATTAGGCTCTCTAATCTTATTAGGAGCAATTAATTAAACTCCTTTAATTAATTTACCTCCTAATCTTATTAGGAATATGGGAGAGTACTTTTATTAAATAATTCCTAAGCTCCTTTAGGAACTAAACTAATAAAATAGTAATAGTAATAATAAGACTCCTCTTATTAATAAATATTTAATATTTTTAAAATATTAAATAATAAATTTTAAGCTATTTAATTTATTCTATCACCATAGATTAAATTAAATACACTTAACTTATTATTACGATTATGTCATTTGCTTCTCAAATAAATATTCATCCTTTTATGGTGTGACCCTTTTGGTTCTCCATATTAAACCGGTTGTGAATAAATTAATTAGAACGATTCTAATTTTATTTAAATAAATAAATTAACTATTGTTCATTTAAATAAATAAATTAACTATTGTTCATTTAAATAAATAATATTTATTCTAAAATAAGGGTAAGCCCCCTTAGCGCTCAATAACTTTCTAGATAATATAGATTTCTTTATTAATCATAAAAGAACCATTGAGTAAATAGTTATCGTACAATTCATTTCTTCTACCATACAATGTCCCAATTAAATAGAAGACATGGATTTACTATCAAGTCTTATTTTATTTAATTATATGTATTCCGATCCTAAATGCACAAACTCCGATTATGCAAATTAGAAACTACTTTCTAATTTCATTATGCCTTGGCCAAGGACTAATGAGTTGTCATTTATCGAATCACATAGGACATTCACTTCTTTTACTAGAAGTGGTAGATCCTTTATTGATAATTCATTATCTTCATGTATAATTAATTATACCCAAGCATACCCTTTGATATACCCCTAGGGTCTTACGGGACATGTCAAAGTATAACCATCATACATAAGATAATATGATGATCTCAAGTCTAAGTATTACTTGTTCTACTATCACTAAAGGAATTCCTATTGATAGACGAGTAAAACTCTATTAGGTATTCCTTAGCGAGCCACATTCAGTGTACTTATTCTCCAATAAGCACCTACATACTTGCTTTAATGTCTCCACACAAATGATTATGAGATCGATCATTCTCTTCCAAAGAGCAAGCAACGTATGTATCAATCTATCCGGATTCACTAATCCCCTATTTAGTAATCCATCGATTGGGAACTATTTTAGTTTTAAGCTTTCTAAGAATTTAGATCTCATTAGCATGATCATCATCATGATTCTAAAAGCATTATTTAAAACTATGGGTTTATCACATTTAAATATAACAACAGTATGTAGATAATATAAACGCCTTTAAATAAATAATTCTTTTATTAATAAATGAATAAGATTGTTATAAAGTAAATGCTTCATCACATTAAATATGATTGGCTTGTGTGCATGCTACTTTCAACCCTCTAAGTTTTATAACCTACAGCTTTGATACCAACCTGTGACGCCCCCAAATCCGGGTACATTCAAATCCTAGATATGGTGCTACATGGTAATACTAACTACTCATATATTCAATTGCATACTTTATTGACAAGCATAAGTTTACTAAATATTACATCATAATAAATTTGTAACGCCCCGAAATCCGGTCTATCTGCAACCCCGAATTTTGTACATCACGAGTATTTCTCATTCCATACATACATCATTATATCATTAAATATAACAACATATCTCATGAAATCCCTAATTCTATTACCTTAAAATCTAGTTCATTACAAATAATGATAATTATATTATTCTTTACATCTTACAAATGTGACTTTCATCCGTCACAAAAGATACATAATAATTTATTAAGCTACTCTATAGTTTAATTAACTATTCTACAATACAAGTTTTGGCTTGATCTTCACGCTCATTCATATAATGAACAACACTTCATCAGGATATCGGTCAGCTGGATCTTTATGGGATCCTTAAGTTCATTCTATCGTCGTTCGCTGAAAATATTTTTATTTATAGCAAGTGTGAGCATTCAATTGCTTAGTAAGTCATAGCAGTTGTATAACAACCAAAGTAAGAATAAAAAATTCTTTTAAAACATCAATAATCGAACAAAGGTTATGAAGCAACTCGAATAATAGGAAAAACTCTGATTCTTATCATTTTAAAACATTAATTACATTTACTTTTACATACCTTACATTTAGTCTAGCTAGAATCATTAGTATAAACTTAATCCTAACAGCTCACAATTGGAACCACTCCACATTAAACCGTTCAATCATAGAACAATTTATTTCATAAAAACACATAAGTGTTGAAAATTCGGCACAAGGCCTCATACATAAACACCTTGCACAAATATCACACATTTGCACATAGGTAATACTTTCTCAAGTTCAACATCTGAGAAAGTTAAGAAACTAACATTCATTTAAAAATATGAATGAAGTTAGGAAACTTGCCTTAAGCACAGTTACATCTTACAGTTTACGCTGAACTGCTCATTGTTATTCCTATATATCATATAAGGAATAACACATACCAATTAGTCGTATATTCGACACACATTGATTTAACTTAACTTTAGTTCTTATGGTTTGCGTTCTTGTAATCTAAGTTTACGCTACTAAATTCTACATTCATTTCTTCAGTTGTTATGACATACGGAGATGCCACAACCTTACGATCATCTACGATGGATTTACATTACCTTTTCATTCTTCTAACTCAACTTGTCCGAATCATTACAACGGTAATATTCGTTAAGTCAATTATCATTCCTTATGGCTTTCTGACAAATAAATGTCATACCTCAGGATTATTCATTAACGTCTAAGTTAGACACTCTTGTGTATGCCAAAAACAACATTCAATGTTAAGACTATGCGTTCATAGCCTTTAAGCATTTCACATGATCTTATCTCATTTCTTGCAACGCCCGATTAATTTGACTCGGAATGTTCTTCAAGTTATAATCACTAACTCGGCTTGTTCAACATTTATATGTTATTCGTTATTCTTCATTATCTCACATTCAAACCATCCACGGTGTGTAGGTTATGCACGTTTAACTTACGCGTACACTCAACACCATTACATCGATTTAAGTGTTTAACGCTTACGTTTCATTCTAACGTTCTCTATCCGATTCACACTCAGACCTTCATTAACTTATTACCGTTCATTATGGTTTTCTTGATAATTACATATCTTACTACAATCATCAACGTCTAATTTATACAACCAATGTATGCTTAGAACGTTCGCTCGACACGAATATGGTTTCCTGTATATCTAAATACAGGGTCCCGTATCCGATTACACACTTTGTGTTTACATTGAATTAATATTAATTAACCTCCGTTATGGCTTTCCAACACTCCCATGTCGTAAACTACCATCCTCGTACAACATCTAGGTATTATAACATATGTAAACCCAAGACGTTCCTTCGACGTGACTACGATTCACGAAGATCATTTATGTACTCTGCATTCTCGTTGTTCGTCTCCTAAACCCCCATTTAACCTTTACTTAAGGTTTTAATCGCTCTCATTATTGATCCATTACATGAACATCACGTTCATCGTCATCTCATAATGTCTAGGTCATATCGTTATTGTATGCTAAGACCGATCGTCCATTGCAATTACTTTGCGTGTTCAACGTTTATACACTTTACACTTAACTTTCATCATGGCCTCATAACATCGAAATATTATAAGTCACCATCTTCATTCAACGTCCAAGGAATTACAAGCATAACAATCCCACACGTTCGTTTTAACGCGAATGCGGTCCCCATATATTAGTTACGTATTATGCGTTCATCATTTTATAACCTTTATTCGACATTTAATCACCAAACTCAAGGTTTTACTCATCATTCAAGATATTTCTTTTCATGAACATTGCATTCATGCTTTCCCCTTAATTAGCATCCAAAAAGTTAGATAATAAAAATCACCAGTCAAAATTTTTTGGGTTAAGGGCACTGCGGCGCCACTCTCCTTTATAAACCCGACGATGTAGCTCCTTCCTTGCAGCAACTAAGCCTCGGATCCAATGCTGCGGTGCCCCACATTCCCTTTGTTGGGCGGCGCTGTGGTGCCAGTCTAAAACTCAGAATTTTTTTCTAAGTCTTAAACAAGTTTGAGACGCCTACTTTGAAATCTTATAACGTCTTCGTTCTAACTCAGAATTAATCCGTTCTTAAGGAGTTGGAAAGCTTGCAACACCCTCTACAATTTCCCCTGGGTAGAATAACTTTCCTAAGTTTCTAACAAGCCTTAATCTTGGCTCAAAAGTCCTTCCCCGCTATGTTTTTCAACTTTCCATTAAATTTTCGTTCATTCGAACCCATAATTCATTCATTTTTAAGCCCACGACTCACGTTTTCTACATTTTCTTACATTCTTATGAAACCCTACTTATTCGGGTTCAATCACATACTTTTTATATTCGTTCGGCTTTTACAAAATTTTGCCATAACTTCGTTATTGGCTAATTTTAATTCGTTCTTCAGGAACGTTTCTATCATTCCTAACCAAGCATATATGACAAACATATATATGATGGTTTTAAACTTGTCCATAAATAACAAGCTCTAATTAGATGGTTTTTAATTTGTCCATCAACAACGTTCTTACCACGTTCTTTGTGTTCTTCGTTCGTTCTTCGTTTTTAATCCATATTTTGATTACGATTTCAATTTTTCATGTATATTATTGTTAAAAGGTTCGTTAATTCATCTTTATATCATCAGAGAGTTTATATAACTCATCTGAATCGTCCATTAACATCAAACAATTCATACTTTCTATGAAAGCTTTTAAAAAAAATTTATAAACTAAACTTCAAATTCTTATTTCTTCATTTTCTTATTATTAAACCATATGGAAATTGTTTCTTAACATCTTTTATTTCCATTTTCATTAAGCTATGTATTTTGACATAGAAGACTTAAAGAAAATTGGATCAAAGGTAAGTTTTAATACCTTTCTTCTTGGTTTTTCTTTCATTTTCTTCTTTCTCGTGGCAAAACAGGCGATTTGCTAGCTTTTCCACTTTCGAGACTTGTTAATCCGAGTCCCTCACGTCCTCTCTTCATTTTTCCAGAGTTTCCTCTCTCGATTTTTCGAAAAATGAAAAGATTAAGCTTGTTTATATATATTTTCAAGGCTAAGGGCATTTTGGTTATTTTTTAGCTTTTTACCGTTTTACCCCCATCTCCTTACTATTCACGAAACTTCTCTTGGAAGCTTTGCTTAGCTTTTCTTGGAAGCTTCGTTGTTCCGTAATTCTGAATTCATCCGACAGTTTGGAAAACTGCGATTCTCCGAATCCAAATATTTTTGGATATTCCATTTTTCCTCTACCGAATAACTTTTACGCGTTCTTTGAAAATTTGAAAAACTGAAAAACACTTTTTGATTAATAGTGTTTTCAGTCACATTTTCCCACAACGTAGTTAAATGAATAAGAAGTACATAACAATACTTTTCGTCGTTTTTATTTCGTCCGATTTTTGCACGTTTTTGGAAAAAAACTTTTATCGGCTGACATGACTTTTCATGGCATATTACCGTCAAATCTTCAAACAGAATGTCATTCCGACATCCCGATCTCTTAGAAAGGCCTAGGTTATTCAAACCCTAAACCCTTAGATTTCGTTAGATGAATAATGCATATTTCGTCTTTTTCTCGAAAACGTTTTTATTCCCGAAATTTTTTTATTTTCGTTTTTAAAATTCTTGCTCATTCATTCTAGCTCGTAGCCAGAATCCTTCCGTTTTATAATCATCCTAGGTTATAGAACAATTAATAAACACATAACATAACATATAATTAATAAAAATCTATTTTATTAATTAATAATTCTTTAAACTTAACTTTTCGGACAATCCGATTTTCCAGGTGTCACATTATTCCCCCTTATAAAAATTCCGTCCTCGGAATTTCTAAAATCCCATCCATACCCTGTAATAACCAAGAATTTCAAGTCACTTTGTAAATAGATATATTAATTAAATATTAATGATATTGAAAACCTTGTGACATGTATGGAATGATTAGATGGTTAAATAAATGTGTGTACTATAACTATGTATATGTGTTTATTTATTTTATAAAGAGAATTAAAAAGGAAGGTTACATAACCTAATTGTACATTAGGTATTGTGATTAAATAACCTAAGGGTTATGATATTGAATAATACTAGTATTTAAAATTATACTAATCTAAGAGATTTATTTTATTATCTCAAGTTATTAATTAATTTAAACCTAATTAAAGCAAGTCTAACTGGGTTATAAAATTAAATGTACATGAGTAATTATTTAAATTCTAAATGAGGGGAATAGAAACCCTAATTAAATAATTATTGTCGACTCCGGGAGAATTTTGATTCCCTTTTCCTATATGTTTCTACCCTTTATGTTTTCCATTTGGTTTTATTTGATGTGAAGGGTGAATTTTCAGGAAAAAGCCCACATATAATGTTGACGATTTGAAAAGTTTGATTTTATTGGTCCGAATTAAACAGAGTCGCCAGTTGGTATGAGTGAAGTGGTTGTACCTGAAAGTAGTATGCACACAAGTCAATTATGTATAATGATAAAGCATATACTTTGTAACAATCTTATTCACTTATTAATAAAAGAATTATTTATTTAAAGGCATTTATATTATCTACGTAATGCTGTTATAATTAAATGTGATAAACCCATAGTTATAAGCAGTGTTTTTAGAATCATGATGATGATCATGCTAATGAGATCTAAATTCTTAGATAGCTTAAAACTAAAATAGTTTCCAATCGATAGATTACTAAATAGGGGATTAGTGAATCCGGATAGATTAGTACATACGTTGCTTGCTCTTTGGAAGAGGATGATTGATCTCATGATCATTTGTGTGGAGACACTAAAGCAAGTATGCATGTGCTTATTGGAGAATAAGTACACTGAATGTGGCTCATTAAGGAATACCTAATGGAGTTTTACTCGCCTATCAATAGGAATTCCTTTAGTGATAGTAGTATAAGTAATCTTTAGACTTGAGATCATCTTAGTATCTTATGTATAATGAGTTATACTTTGACATATCCCTTCAGACCCTTAGGGTATATCAAAGGGTATATTTGGGTATAATTAATTATACATGAAGATAATGAATGATCAATATGTTGGGTTTGTATGAAATCGTGACGCAATCAAATTGCAAAAATTAGCAGAAACATGGTATATCAGAGTTTAAAATTTTCTACAAAACCATTACCCGGATCATCCTTTATGCAAATTATTAATTTAAAACGATAAATAAGAAGTTATGGAATCATACCCTTGTAGAATGAAGCTTCCACAGGTACGAGTTCAACTCCTTGTTCTTCGTGATCTCTTTGAATTTTTGGGTTAGATTCCTTCCTTTGATCAACGTTAGCCACCCAAGTGTTTGGCCTCTAGAGGTGATCCACCAAGGAAGATGAATTATCAAGAAGGAGGGTGGTTGACTTAGTTTTCTATCCTCTATAAAAAAGGAGTACTCTCCAACAATTAAAATTGCATCAACTGATATCTATTATAAAACTCCTCTTATATAGATATTGGTCAACCCTTCTAATCCTATTAGACATGGGATTTCATTTAATTAATTAAACTCTTTTAATTAATTTAGGCTTCCCACCATATTGGGAATAATTAATTAAATTTATTTAATTAATTTGCCTCCTAATCTTATTAGGAATAAATGAGAGTACTAATATTAAATTAATTACTAAACTCTTTTAGAAATTAAAATAATAATAATTGTAATAATATTAATAAGTCTCCTCTTATTAATTTATATTTAATATTTCTAAAATATTAAATAATAAACATTAAGCTATTTAATTTATTCTATCACCATAGATTAAATTAATTATACTTAATGCATTATTACGATTATACCATTACCTTTTAAAATAATTATTCTTCCTTTTATGGTGTGATCCTTTAGGTTCTCCATATTAAACCGGTTGTGAATAAATCAATTAGAACAATTCTAATCTTATTTAAATAAATAAATTAAACTAATAATCTATTTAAAAAAATAATATTTGTTCTACAATAGGGATAAGCCTCCCTAGCGATCAACGACTTTTCATATAATATAGATTTCAACATTAATCATAAAAGAACCTGTGAGTAAATAGTTACCGTACAATTCAATCCTTTCACCATACAATGTCCCAATTAAATATAAGACATGGATTTACTGTCAAGTCTTATTTTATTCAATTATATGTATTTTGATTAGAAAATGCACAACTCCAAATAATACAAATTAGAAACTCCTTTCTAATTTCATTCCATCTTGGCCAAGGATTCTTGGGTTGTCATTTAACCAATCACATATGACATATCTCCTCTTTTACTAGAGGTGGTAGATTCTTTATTGATCATTCATTATCTTCATATGTAACTCATTATACCCAAGCATACCCTTTTATATACCCTAAGGCCTTAAGGAATAAGTCAAAGTATAATTCATTACACACAAGATACTATGATGATCTCAAGTCCAAGGATCACTTGTACTACTATCACATTAGGAATTCCTATTGACATGCGAGTAAAACTCCATTAGGTATTCCATAGCGAGTTACGTTCAGTGAACTTATTCTCCAATAAGCACCTACATACTTGCTTTAGTGTCTCCACACAAATGATCATGAAATCAATCATCCTCATCCAATGAGCAAGCAACATATGTACCAATCTATTCGGATTTACTAATCCCCTTTTTAGTAATCCCACGATTGAGAACTATTTTAGTTTTAAAGCTTTCTAAGAATTTAGATCTCATTAGCATGATCATCAGCATGATTTTAAAAGCATTGCTTAAAACTATGGGTTATTTATATATTATAAAAATAGCACCATGTAGATAATTAAATGCCTTTAATAAATGAATATTTTTATTAATAAATAAATAAGATTGTCTCCAAAGTATATGCTTTATCATCACACATGATTGGCTTGTATGCATACTACTTTTAATCTCCCACTTGTACTAAAGTCCATCGCCATGGTATCTCATACCAATTTCTCTAAGTGACGATCAAACTGCTGTTGTGTTACAGCTTTAGTAAATGGATATGCAATGTTATCTTGAGAGTCTATATGCTCCTCTTTCAATGATTTCTTTAATCAAAGTGCCGCAACACATGTTTAGATTCAAGATGAGACTTAGGAACTATTCCTAGTTCTGTAATGAACTTTTCATCCGAAACATCAACTTACAGTTTCACTTACAATTATATACTTTGTCTTTGTCACTAAAGCAACAACCTTTTGTTGTTTGGAACCTTTCCAATTTACTACACCATCTTTCAAGGTAACGACTTACCCTAAAGTGGATTTGATATCGTCTTGGTCAGTCTAAAAACTTGAGTCTGTTTAGCACTCTAGTTTAATTTAGACTCATCATGTGATATGATGACATCCTTAGTGTCAGTTAAGTATTTTAAGATGTTTATCAATGTCTCACAGTGATCTTCTCCAGAATATGACTGATCAACATCAAGTCTCGTATATTTCATTGCATACATGATAGTAGCTCATGCGATTTCTCTTTTATTGAGGATAGTTTTAGAGAGATTCACTCCATGACTCATCATCATGAGACACCTTTTGGATTTTGCCATGCGAAATGCCGTTAGCATCTAATGAATATACGTTTCCTTGGGTTTAGCCGAACATCCTTTTAAATATATCAATAAAGATTTATATCCCAAATGTGGGATGTTCTACCCAAATCATTCATGGAGGAATGTTTAGACAACTTTGTTTTGATCAATTTTAGCATAGGAATTTCATTCCCTATCAGTAATATATCATCAACATATAGTACAAGGAATGAAGCAGCGCTCCCACTAACCTTCTTGTACACACATGGTTTATCCTCGTTTCTGATAAAATCAAACTCTTTGATTGTCTCATCAAAATGAATGTTCCATCTACGAGTATCTTGCTTCAATCCATGAATGGATTGTTGTAGCTCATATACATGACTTGCTTCAACCATTGAAATAAAAAACTATCTGGTTGTATCATACATACATTCTCCTCTAATAATGTATATTTGAGGAAGGACGTCTCCACGTCCATTTTGCCAGATTAAGCAATAATAAGCTGCAATCGCAAGTAAAATCTAAATGGACTTGAGCATAGCTTCAAAACCTATTTTAAATTTTATGTTCATCTATCATTTCTTTGAGTCTTTATTACTCATAGTCTGTTCGTAATTCAATAGATTATCATCATCCATGATGTGTACCTCATCGTCATCCTCTATGACGAATCCATACCTTTCAGGTATCTACGGTACCTTTCCAGATTTATGAATAGGGTGTTGTACAGTAGGTGTCTCTACTTGGACAGGTTCATCTACTTGATCTGTAGTGGTTTGTGGTTCTTGAATTTCTTCAAGATCTATTTTTCTCCCACTAGCCCCTTCAAGGATAAACTCATTTTCCAACAAGGCAACGTGTTTCGCAACAAACACCTTTTGTTTAGTAGGATTGTAGAAATAGTATCCCAAACATTCTTTAGGATATCCACAAACGTGCACTTATCAGATCTTGTCCCAAGCTTATCATTTTGAAACCTTTTCACATAAGCTGGACATCCCCAAATCTTAACATGCTTAAGACTAGTTTTCCTCCCTGTCCACATCTCATATGGAGTCTTGGGGATGAATTTGGTGGAGACCTTATTTAGTAGATATGTAGCCGTTTATAGGGCATGACCCTAGAATAAAATTAGAAGATCAGTAAAACTCATCATGGAACGAACCATGTCCAACAATGTGCGATTTCTCCTTTTTGATACTCCATTTAACTATGGTGTACCTGGTGGAGTCCATTATGAAATTATACTATTTTCTTTGAGACAATTGAGAAACTCACCGCTTAAGTATTCTCCACCTTGATCTGATCAAAGAATCTTAATACTCTTGCCTGTTTGTTTCTCTACTTCACTTTTGAACTTTTTGAACTTTTTAAATGATTCTGATTTGTATTTCATTAAATGCACATATCCAAATCTTGAGTGATCATCAGTGAAAGTAATAAAATAAGAATACCCACCCCGTGCACTTGTTGTCATAGGTCCATAAACGTCTATGTGAATCAATGCCAACAACTCTGTAACTCTTTCTCTTTTTCCAGTAAAAGGTGATTTAGTCATTTTACCTATGAGACAAGATTCACAAGTTAAATATGATTCATAATCGGATAGCTCTAGGAGCTCATCCTTATGCAACTTAGATAATCTTGTTTAATTGATATGATCGAGTCCACAGTGCCACATATAGGTATAATTAATATAATCTCTTTTCCTTTTCTTAGTTTGTTCAATTTGAAATATATTTTCTTGCAAGTCAAGTATATAAAGTCTATTTCGCAAATTTTCAATACCATAAAAACATCGTCTTTATAAATAAAACAACTATTGTTCTTTATAATAACGTTAAATCCTTCCATATCCAATACAGAAATAGAAATAATGTTTCTAATAATATTTGGAATAAAATAACAATTATTTAGATAAATGAACTTGCCCGAAGGCATCGCTAAACAATAAGTCTCTACAGCTAATGCAGCAACCTTTGCTCCATTTCCCACTCGTAGGATGACCTCATCATTGCTCAGCTTCCTACTTCTGACCAGTCCATGCACAGTATTACATATGTGAGAACCACAGCCGGTATCCAATACCTAAGTAGAATTATGACTTTCAGAAAAAATTAATTTCAATCATAAACAAACCTTGATTGGAAGTCGAAGCTTCTCCAAGCTTCTTCTCTGCTAGAAATTTCTTACAGTTCCTCTTCCAATGTTTAGGCTCGTTGCATTGAAAGCACATTCCTTTAGCTGGTTCAGGTTTCTTTTGCTCCTTTTCTTTCCCCTTTCCCTAAGCCTTCTTGGATTTCTTCTTTTTAAAAGACACCTTGGGCCTCTTCCTTTTATTGGAAGAATCCACCATCAAGACATGGTTCTTCTTGGATGGGAAGTAACCTTCTGCAGTTTTCAGCATGTTAAGCAGCTCAAGCAAGCTAACATCTAGCTTATTCATGTGAAAATTAACCACAAAATGCGAGAAGGTCTCAGGGAGTGACTGCAAGACCAAGTCTTGACTCAACTCCCCATCGATGACGAACCCAAGCTGTCCAAGGCGTTCAATCAAATTGATCACCTTCAGAACATGAGTCTCGACGGCAGTACCCTCGGTCATCCGAGATTGGAAGAGCTCCTTAGATATCTCATATCTAGCAGTCCTACTCTGTTCACCATACAACTCCTTGAGGTGAAGCAGCATAGCAGGAGCATCCATGTTTACGTGCTGATGCTGAAGCTCGTTATTCATGGATGCGAGCTGTAACGACCATGAATTTTAAACTCCTTATTTATTAAATATGTGATTTAATTTTTTTTACGAGTTAATTTTGTGAGTTTATTTAAACCTTATGTGGTTATGTGAATTTGTGAATGGTTAAGGAGAGTCACTAATAGTTTATTTAAATTAGTGGACTAACCCTAAGACTTTAATATCAGAGAATTGATAAGATTATTAATAATTAAATATTCAATTTATTTGAATATAGTGGCAAGATTCGAACATGTTTGATTAATTTCAATTATGATTAATTAATTGATAATGTGTTGATTAACAATTATTATGAATAAATAATAATTAATGAATAAGAGATTAGTAAATATAATAATATTATATTTACTTGATTAATCGTTTCATACAAGCATGCGATATGTTAAACCTTTAATATATGGTAGTTAACTATATATTATATATAGTACAAGGTGACACATTAATATAATTATACATTATAAACTATATAGTAAGAATAATTACATTATGAAAGTTACATACTAATGTTTATTTGACAATACATGTGTGGGAAAACATTAATGTATACCTCATCAACATATAGTAATATCAATAAATAATTGATCTCAGTAAGTTATTATAATGATAACAATTATAATAATGAGTAATGATAATACCCAATTACTTTACATTCGGTATTAAGGAAAATGTGCATGGATTATATGTTGTGTACCTTATTCATTATTAATTGCTAATTGAGATAACATAGTATCACCCATCTAAATGTATATGGAATAAATACATATAACTTAAGTAGATACTATGTGCATATACATTATATAATCTAAGTATGTATATATTATGTTAAGCATACATAATATATATATATACAATTACAAAGGCTGAGATTTCATTGTCCCTAAATGTGAGTTCCACCCTCAATTTTCTCCTTCACGTGTAAACCCACATGCTACACTAGTCTAGCTTCTTCTCAAATTCACCAATGCTAACTAATAAATAGATGGGGAGTGGGATTCATGAGTGAATTCAACTACTTCTCACCAACTTCTTGTAATCCATTATACATTCTTGACATCTGTTGGTTTAATTTGGAAGATAATGACATTGCCTAGTTATTGAATTGCCTATAAATTAAGCCCTCTCTTCTTCTATATTGCAATTGTTGAGAATTCTACCAAACAAGCTTGAGTGAGTATACTTTATAGTGAGAGTCTGTGAATTGAGAGGGTGAGAGTTATCAGCAAGTTCCTTTAGCAGAGGTATATCACTTCCCATTCTTATTTTTGTAAAACTTCTAATTCTTGATTCTTGAGTTGACCATGATTGATGAAATGAGTGTTTAAAATATGTTTGTTAAGTGCTATACTAGTTTAAAATCATGTTAGCATTATACCATAGCATGACTAAGATGATTTTGTATTAATTGTCTGAGTTGGGTTGAGCCTCTGCCGAGCAGAGGCAGTTTTTAGACGACCTAGGCAACTGCGCAGCTGCGCCGGGCTTGAAAACCAGATTTCATTTTCTGTTAAAGCTGCTGTCATGACTAAAATATGTTACTTCTTTTGGCAAGCATGTAAACTGATGTAGCACACACACATAAGTATATTCATGTAGTATGAACAAGTATAACAATGTTAGTACACATGATTGACGCAACACTTATGGTTTTGTAATAAAACTTGTAGTTTCAATTGTGGACTTAGACACATACGTAACATGTGCATATTCTGATATTCTAAACATGATCGTATAGTTTATATTGACATGAAATGCATGTTAAAATGTGTTCACACACTAGCATACGTGATTGCAAGATTCTAGTGATTTTAGAAGAGAAACTTAAGAACTTTCAAAGTGAACTTGACTAAGGTTAATGTCTTTTAGATTCTGACTATTTGAGAGCATAAATGTGGTTTATATATGAGTTCTAAGGCATACGAGTTATGAGCACAAGGCACTTAACATGTATTATGATACTTTATTGACTTAGTGTGATTTTTCAACGAAAATCTTAGAACGTGAAAGATTATATCATCGATCACCATGTGGATTACGTATTGATCATATAAGCATGTACATTAGAGTTCGTTATGCCTATAAGCATATTAACATGGACCTCGTTGAGTTAAAGCATGGATTTCACATATGCACGTATTCATAGAAAATAAATTTTTAAGGCATGAAATAGGTGGATTAAAGTATACATGTATAGTATACACATAAGCATACATGTTATGTTATGTTTAACCTTGTTATGAGATAACATGAAGTATGAACTTGTATTGTGTAAAGTATACAAATTACCGACATGAGAGCATATGACTTTAAATTAGGATTAGGTTGAGCATGCTAGGTTTTCAAACTTGAAATTATAATCATAAAGCATGTATGTTGATTAAATATAAATAACTTGAAGTATTATGTGTTCATGTCCATATTGATGCATAGAAACTAGATAATCTAAAGTTATTAAATCTATGACATGATTAGATTGACTTACGTGAATTATGGATAGATTAATATGATAAGCAAATTCTTGTAAGTGTAGACTCGTATTAGTTTACACATACTAATTGGAATACCGACTTATTAATGTTAGGTTATTTCAGCGAGATTTAATCAAAGCTAGAACTTAATTGTAGCTGAGCGAACAGGCAAGTCCTTTAATTCTTACTCTTTTACTTGAGCATGTATCCTATCCTTGTGTTTACTTTACTCAAGGAACGTTGTAAGCGAGTTTCTTAAACTTCACTTGATTTGAATGCAAGTTCCCTTACACTCTTTATTGTGCAAATTCCTATACTTCTCATATTGTATTGAGCAGGTTATTATCGTATTGACGGTTAATTATTTAAAGCTTGAACTTTATTTCCAAGCATGCTATTAGGTGGTTTAATTACTTTACAATTATTCCACATCGATATTATTGATATTCACACTTAGTGCATTTGAGTTCGTACAGTCTTGGACTTGTACATTTTGTAAAGTTCAATAATTCTTGAGCTATGTTAGATAGAGTCTGAACCTTTGTTCGGTCAGACAAGTATATGAAATTTTATAAAAGCTATCCAAACCAATTGATGGTAAGGATTCTTAGACTGAAAGAACACCCCTTATATATATAGGGGAGTACCCCAGGTATCTAGTATAAAGATACAAACAGCAGAGTTGAATGTTATGCATATACATGGCGTACGCGAGGCTGATCCCCTCAAGTACTTATTCTGTAGCAAGTAACCAAAGGGTCAATCAGCTATTGATTCCGTTGGAGTTGTATAGTTCAAAAGTCTACTTGACTATCAGTTATTCTAAAAGAAATCATTATTCTTGCTTTCGATATTTATATTGTTGAATTCATTGTCAGATATTTTCTATTCATCATGATATATCCTTTATTATTGAATTTCAACTTGCAGAGCAAACTTGTTGCTCATTCTTGCTATATCATGACTTATATTCCAGTTAAGCCCGAGACTTCAGGGAAGGACAAGGGTAAAAGGAAGATGTAGGATTAGTTTGTAAGGAGCAGACTTTATCTTTACGTTTAATTAATTATTGTTATGTAATATGAACCCTAATGACTATTTTAGGGTATGTTTGTATTTAAGGTTATCGATTCTTGGGACTAGTAACACCTTTTGAATGAACGACGTACGTTTATTATATTCCGCACTTTAGTTATCGTATGTTGTTTAGAGGTGGATGTTTAGTATTGCTTCGTGACGACTGGACCGGGGTCAGAGGACCCGGATTCGGGGGTGTCACAAGATACTATGATGATTTCAAGTCCAAGGATCACTTGTACTACTATCACATTAGGAATTCCTATTGACATGCGAGTAAAACTCCATTAGGTATTCTATAGCGAGTCACGTTCACTGAACTTATTCTCCAATAAGCACCTACATACTTGCTTTAGTGTCTCCACACAAATGATTATGAGATCAATCACCCTCATCCAATGAGCAAGCAACATATGTACCAATCTATCCGGATTTACTAATCTCCTTTTTAGTAATCCCACGATTGGGAACTATTTTAGTTTTAAAGCTTTCTAAGAATTTAGATCTCATTAGCATGATCATCATCATGATTCTAAAAGAATTGCTTAAAACTATGGGTTATTTATATATTATAAAAATAGCACCATGTAGATAATTAAATGCCTTTAATAAATGGATATTTTTATTAATAAATAAATAAGATTGTCTCCAAAGTATATGCTTTATCATCGCACATAATTGGCTTGTATGCATACTACTTTGACAATAAAGGATCTACCACTTCTAGTAAAAGAAGTGAATGTCCTATGTGATTCGATAAATGACAAATCAGTAGTCCTTGGCCAAGGCAAAATGAAATTAGAAAGTAGTTTCTAATTTGTATTATCGGAGTTTGTGCATTTAGGATCGAAATACATATAATTAAGTAAAAAAAGACTTGATAGTAAATCCATATCTTATATTTAATTGGAACATTGTATGGTAGAAGGAATGAATTGTACGGTAACTATTTACTCAAAGATTTTTTATGATTAATGTTGAAATCTATATTATTTGGAAAGTCGTTGAGCGCTAAGGGGGTTTACCCTTATTGTAGAATAAATATTATTTATTTAAATGAATTAATAGTTAATTTATTTGTTTAAATAAAATTAGAATTGTTCTAATTAATTTATTCACAACCGGTTTAATATGGAGAACATAAAGGGTCACACCATAATATGATGAATATTTATTTAAGAAGCAAATGCCATAATCGTAATAATAAGTTAAATGTATTTAATTTAATATATGGTGATAAAATAAATTAAATAGTTTAATATTTATTAATTAATATTTAGGAAATATTAAATATAAATTAATAAGAGGAGTTTTATTATTATTATTACTATTAATTTGAATTCCTAAAGGAGTTTGGGAATTAATTAATAAATGAGCTCTCCCATATTCCTAATAAGATTAGGAGGTAAATTAATTAAATGAGTTTAATTAATTGCTCCTAATAAGATTAGAAAACCTAATTAATTAAAAGAGTTTAATTAAATAATATGAGACCCTAATCCTAGAAGGTATAGGAGGGTTGCCTACATCTATAAATAAGAGGAGTCTTGTTTTGATTAGAGGCTAATGCTTTCACAAGTTGTTGGGAGAGCTCACCTTTTCTAGAGACAGAGAAAACTAGGGTTTTGCTAATTACCCACCTTCTTAATACTTGTTCATCCTTGGTGGATCACCTCTAGAGGCCAAACACTTGGGTGGCTGACGTTGATCAAAGGAAGGAATCACACCCGGTAGATTCAAGTCGAACAAGGAAAGGATTGTTGTAGAACTCGTACGTGAGGAAGCACGAATCTTCAAGTGTATGATTCGTTCTTCATCTCTTTAGATTAAATTAATAATTGCGCATAAAGGATGATCCGGGTTCATGGTTTGTAAAATTTTAAAACTCTATGTTTTCACTTCCGTTGCTATGTATGTAATTGTTGCATGCAATTTTGATCTTACAAACCTAATAGTACCAACTCAACCGAGTTTTGAAAGGTTTTACAATATGACCCAATTACTGGACTCTGTTTAATTGGTCTTGGAAATCGAGATTTCATAGAGTTCGGGGGCTTAATTAAGCGGGGGGGGGGGGGGGGGGGGGGGAAGGTGTTAGGCACCCCCCGACTTCCGTGAAATACGGTTACCGCGCTTTTCATTCCCTAACTTGTGTATGTATGTGTGTGTGTATTGCAGTTAATTGGGCCTAAGTGCTTTATTTGAAAGTAGTGTTGTGCTTCGTTGGACCTATATATGAAGGGTTTGATTTATTTAAAAAGTCCATTTTGGACAAGATATGAAAGTGATGTTTTGTAAAGTGGTTTTCAAACCCTTTTGTTCGCATAGGAATTGAAGCTTTTTGATACTTTCATTTTATTCCATATTCGACTTATTTTAATTTTATTCTCGGGATGCGAAGCACCTTCGATAAAATAATATATATATATATATATATATATATATATAAGTGTCGGGCTCCTTATGGGTATAGAAGCCATCGAAGTGACCCGAACACCACAATCAATGCTTTTAGTTAGTCACCAACTCCCTTTAGGTGTCACTAATTAATTTGGCAACATATTTTATCTAAGTTTACAAGTAACTTAAGGATAATTAGAGAGAGAAAACAAATTATGTTGGAAGATTTGATATAGATATACAAGATATATGTATATTATTTTACCAAACACTAATTAAAACCCTCCCCACTTTAATAAACAAACATTTACTTTATTTCATCTCTCTCACTTCTAAACTCAACTAGCAAAACAAAAATACAATAGAGAGAGGAGAGAGTAAAATATTGGCAGCCCTAGGAGCAAGAGTGAAGAGTGTGATCTTTCATGCATTCTAAATTTATAAACTACTTTGGAAAGATTAGAAGGGTAGCCATTAAAACAAGGTATAAACCCTAATTTATAAGTTTTGTTTACATTTCTTTTGGTAATTTAATGGGATATAGAGTTTGTATTTGCTAACTTAAAAACTCTAGATCTACATGATTTATAGTGTTACATATATGGATCTTACTTACTTGAGTGTTAAAAAGTTAAACAAATAGAAGGAAAGAAAAACTAGGGTTAAGATCTTGAGAAAACCCTATCTTTTTCTCCTTTTGATCAACTACCATTTTAAATCTACACCTTCTTTTTGCGATCCGTCAAAGAGTGGAGCTAGATATGTAAGTTAAATAGTAAACCCAAGTGGTAGCACTCAAAAATAATGTTTTTTACAAGTCGTGGTGACTGTTTTAGTCAAAATAGTCCGGGTAGTGAACAAAAAGGGTATATTATCTTGGTGACCAGTTACTTTCAGAGGCTTTTTCGTCATTTTTATGATCTTTAAAAATTCTGAGAAAATTTGGAGTGATAATATGAGAAGTTATCTGAGTCCTGTAAAAAGATGGGAATTTTTGGCAATGTAGAATGAGAGTTATGGAGTTTACGGCCAATGACTACTTTAAAAATTACACCCGAATAACTCTTTGTGGTTAACTCCAACAATTATAAAATTTTTACTCGAAGTATATGTATATGATAGGAACATACCCTGAATATTTCAGGAATTTTGGATAAAGTTTTGATTTATGATAAATGTAGTAAGATTTGATTGATTTGGACTATTTAAATATAGTAAATAAATTTCAAAAATTCCAAGAAAAATATATTTTCATAAGGGAATTATATTCAGTTGATTTCTAGAAAAGAAATTGTTGACGTCGGGAAAAATATCTGGTGGTGTATGCTCGTCTTTCCTAAAAGTTTATTTTATTTGTTTTTCCTTTTTGTGATTCGCTATGTCTATGGATTTTATTGAAGGGTGAGGTTTTAGGAAAGTGATACCGCCATATGTGTCGATGATTTTGAAAAGATTTGATTTTATTAATTTATGATTGGACCGAATGAGACAGAGCCGCCAGTTGGTATAGTTTAAATGGATGTACCAACTCATCTGAGTTTTAATAGTTTTCACAATATGGTCCAATATGTGACTCCAAAAGATTGGTCTGAAACCCGAGATTTGTGGAATTCGGGAGCTAGGTTAAGCGGGAGGAAGGTGTTAGGCACCCCCCGACTCCCGTGAAAATACGGTACTGCATCTTATTGATTTTCTATGCATAAAATGTGTGTGTGTGAGTGTGTCTGTGAGTGTGTGCTTTATTTTAAAAGGTTTATTCTAAGCCTCATTGCGAGTTATTTGGAAGTAGTGTCGTTCCTCTTTTTCACCTATGTACGAAGGGTTTGATTTAGCAAAAGTTCATTTTATATAAAATATACAATTTATATGATATTTTGGGAAAACACAAGGTTTTCAAATCCTTCGCCCGAATAGTAATTGAGGACTTTTGATACTTCCATTTATGATTTAATGTCTACTCCCGAACTGCTTTATTATTATTGAAAGCTCTTTGTGGTTTTATTGGAAATCGTTTTAGTGAAAATGCATGCTAAAGCGCTAAAAAGGGTCGGATCATCATCGGTCATATAAGCCATCTCGATGAATCCGAGCACCCACAATCAAAGTTTTCACTATCACGGGGTCTTGAATCCGACTTCTCGGGACTAACCCTTTGAGTTCATCTTTAAGATTCAAATATTACATGTACAATGATTTTTGCGTTATTTAAACATTACATCACAAAATTCGGTCCATCGTGGGAATCAAGTAGGGATCCAATCGGGGATCTCGACACCGGGATTCCTAGGCTCACATTATTATGCGCGAATATATATGTACAATGTCCTAAACTTGATATTAGATGGTTTCATCAGTTGAAATAACCGTCTCAAGCCATTTCGGACTCTTTTCACCTCTAGATATAGATCTAGGGCTATACGGGGTAACCGGGACCGATTAAAAGCGATAAATACATAGATCTACCATTGATCTAAACCGATCTAGCATACGGGTTAAATCTTCATGCTTAATAACCTCTCAAAAGGCTAGATTCGGCTTAGATCTAGGTAGATCTAGCCTCCGGACTTGATCTACAACCAAATATGGACAACATTATCGGTAGAAACACAATATTTACCAACTACTACACAATATACTTATAAAACAACAAGTTTAACTAGATTTAAGCAATATATAACATCAATCTAGTATATTGAACAAAGTTTACAAAGAACGTAGCTAAAAAGAGTATTTTTTTCACATTGGGGGATGCGTGAACAAGCATTTTATCACCCGGGATCAACTAAGAACGCTTTAGGGACTCCAAGTAGGTGTTAACAAGATCAAACAAGTAAAAGTTGGTATATATGGATCCAACCCGAGGGTTTCTCTCTCTAAAAATTATTTTCTCTCTCTAAAATTGTCCTATCTTTCTTTCAAATGAGCTGATATTGCTCTATTAAACCACCAGATCCAGCCGCATATATACATGTGGGCCCTGCGGATCCCGCCATCTCGAAGTTTGTTCCTTCAATCTTGGTTTGGAGAAAGTTGATCTTTGCAGACCGAACTTTTAGAAAGTCTTTGTGGAAGGTTGCAGAATAAGGTTGAGTCTGACTGAATCCGGGTCCAGGAAGATGATACTGGTAGTTGAGAGGTATCTTCTGATTCCAGACTACAGTTAAGTGGCTTATCTTTGATGGCATGCAGTTCAAGGTTTACTGAGGTGGCTTCTGGCAGGACACTGTCTTAGCTTTGCGATCCTCATTCGGATCACGTCATGTTCAGACGTCATTGGCCCTTTGACTCATCCACAAGGTTGTCTCTGGGGTGACTAGATGCTTTTGCCTTACCTCGGGGTTGTCTCCAATGTAAATTTATGCTTTTGCCTTTCTGTAAGGTTAGTATAAAGAAAGCAAAATTTTGAGTGTCTACAAATGCCCCTCTTTGTCATGTTTATGCAATGTAATGGAATGAACACAACAAAGATTACTAGACGCAGAGAATGCATGACAAGGTATATCTGATGATACAATGTCATATGTACAATATGTAATAATATGTGAGATTATAAGAAAGTCATACGGATTACGTCATCGAGGTTAATCCAACGCCCACATTGGGTTTTATCCAATGGATTACTTTATCGGGGTTGAGCTGACCTGCATTGGGTCAATGCCAACAGATTACATCATCGGGGGTCGAGCCGATGCCTTTATTGTGTTGTTGCCAATTGATTACATCATCGGGGGTCGAGCCGATGCCTTCACTATTTTATTGCCAATGGATTACATCATCGGGGGTTAAGCCGATGCCTTCACTGGGTTATAGCCAACGGATTACATCATCAGGATTATATCGATGCCTTCATTGGGTTGTAGCCAATGGATTACATCATCGAGGTTAAGTCGATGCCTTCATTGGGTTATTGCCAATGGATTACACCATCGGGGTTGTGCCGACGTCTGCGTTGGGTTATTGCCAACGAATTACATCATCGGGGTTATGCCGATGTCTTCACTGGGTTGTTGTCAATGAATTACACCATTGGGGTTGAGCCGATGCATTCACTGGGTTGTTGCCAATGGATTACACCATCAGGGGTTTAGCCGATGCCTTCATTGGGTTGTTGTCAATGGATTACACCATCGAGGTTGTGCCGATGCCTTCATTGGGTTGTTGCTAATGGATTACACCATTGGGGATGTGCCGATGCCTTCATTGGGTTATTATAAATGGATTACATCATCGGGGTTGAGCCGATGCCTTCACTGGGTTGTAGCCAATGAATTACATCATCGGGATTGTGCCGATGCCTTTATTGTGTTGTTGCCAATGAATTACACCATCGGGGTTGTGCCGATGCCTTCATTGGGTTATTACCAATGAATTGCATCATCGGGGTTGAGCCGATGCCTTCACTGGGTTGTAGTCAATGGATTACGTCATCGGGGTGTAGCCGACGCCTTCACTGGGTTGTTGCCAACGGATTACACCATCGGGATTTAGCCGAAGCCTTTTTTGGGTTGTTGCCAACGAATTACATCATCGGGGTTAAGCCGATCTGCGTTGTGTTGTTGCCAACGGATTACATTATTGGGGTCAAGCCGATATGCATTGGGTTATTTCCAACGGATTACATCATCAGAGTCAAGCCGATCTGCATTGGGTTGTTGCCAACGGATTACACCAACGGGGTTGTGCCGATGCCTTCATTGGGTTGTTGCCAACGGATTACATCATCTGGGGTCGAGCCGATCTGCATTGGGTTGTTGCTAATAAATTACACCATCGGGGTTGTGCTGATGCCTTCATTGGGTTGTTGCCAACGAATTACACCATCAGGGTTGAGCCGACGTCTGCTTTGGGTTGTGGCCAACGGACTTCATCATTGATTATAAATGGGGCGAGTTACTTGCGCTTCTGCTTGATTAGATACTGGCTTGACTGATGACCCTGGTGCCACAGATGTCCCTGGAGGATGGGGCCTATCCTTTCACTACACAGATTTGAACTTTGGTATAGAGGCCTCGACTTAGGAGGACTTGGCTCAGGTTGACATGTTTAATGGTGTAGATTTTATTTGCTAGACCTTTTGTTAGTCGTTGGGCTCTTGTGCCCCATTTCCCTGTACTTTTTACTTTTATTTGTAGGACATAGATGATATTTGATGTATACAATTTTATGTATTTCACAGAGATTATATATAATGCTTTTCATTATTACTTATGTCATGATGAATGCATTATATGTCATGGATTCACATTTAAAAATTGTGAGTTAGGATTGACCACTGCGTTGTCTTTTGATATTGTTTTACAGATGAGACGTTGGTTTTTTCCTCGGGTAAAGATCTTCAAGAAACTTTTCCTTCTTTTGTCGTCGCAAGCTTATGTCATTGTAATTTCTTTCAGAAGTCCTCTCATTTCTTTTGATAAGAAGCTTGGTCCTACCTTAAGCTCCTTCCTTTTCATTAACTCGCAAAAATACCCCAACCCTTTCGCATGTTGTTACCGGGTATTCATATAAGAAACTCGCTTTGTTGACCACGTCAAGAGTGAGCAATATCCTGCACATCAGAAGAATAACAAAATACACCAAAAGCTTGACGACTCTAGCCGTCGGGGATAACTTTGATAAAAATTAGTATAATCTTTTCAATAAGGCATATAAAGTTAAAGTGCATGAGATTGAACGCTCATCGAGTCTGCCACTTAACTCGTAATTGCTGTGTTTTTATCTTATCGCTAAAGATCTTGAAATTGAAAATGAATTTTTCTAAGCAAGTTGTGAATCGCTAACTTCAAGGTTATATATATTTTATTTATTTCCTTTTAAGGAATACTTCATTTAACAAGTTATGAAATCGTAAGAAAACTTTTAAGCATCCATGGTCATTGTTCATGAGTAAGATTAAATTCAAAAGAGCTATATCCCTTTATTAAAGATACTTTATCTTCTCTATAGATGTCGCTCTTCGCAGAATTAACGTCATATTACGTGTGCACTATGAGTGACGCCACCTTTAGTAGGGGTTTCTCTTCCATGACTTTAGATGATTTCGTTCTGATCTCGTAAAATTTTTCTTAACTCCAATTTTCTTTTTCTTTTTCTCATTGCTTAACTTGTCTCGCTTTCTTAAGCTATTCAGAGTTACCCATTTAACGAGTTTTGGACCAATGACTCCCAAACCAAACGGCTTTAGGGCACTAGGTGTAAAGACACCCCTTTGGGTTTACTTGCTCGAGTAACAAAGGCCACACTTCGAGATAAATCAGGTGGTCTCATTTATTTTCTCTTCGCCTGACCTTATGTAAGATTCATTTTCTTAGGCTTAAGTTACTCATATAATGAGTGTTAGGCCGGTGACTCCCAAACCAGACGGCTTTAGGGCACCAGGTGTAAAAACACCCCTCAGGCTTACTTACTCGAGTAACCCAGGCCACGACTCAAATCTGCTCAGGTCTCGCCTTTTACCTCCTCACAATGCTCATTTTCTTAGGCACTCAGTTACCCATATAGTGAGCTTTAGGCCGGTGACTCCCAAACCAGACGGCTTTAGGGCACCAGGTGTAAAGACACCCCTCAGGCTTAATTACTCGAGTAACCCAGGCCACGATTCGAGACATTAGGCTCGCTATCACTTATCTTCTATCTTCGCATTAATTGTCATCGATGTCGCCATAATTTCATAACCCACAACTAAGAGTTAGGGCAATCGCAAAGTGCAGAAATGTATATGAGGTCGATTTTGCTCCAAAAAGCACTTTGAACTAGGATGTCGTGCCTAATCAAAAGGTTGAATAGTCTTAGTACTCTAATCATTCTCACGATTCTTGCTCCATGGATGCTTATCGTAATTAATCTATTCATAACAAGTTAAACAAAATCTTCTCTTTTTAAACCGTTTTCTAAGATTCTAAGGCAAGATTTATCTATACTTAAATTGGTTATCGTCGCTAATGTATATCATCGCTAATGTATGGAGATAGAAAATAAATAAATGGATGAAAGAGTCGTACCTCGCATGTGGATCATTGTATTCTAAGAAAATTATGATTGGAAACTACCAAGTGATAGTATCGGATCGACAGTGAAATGATATGAGAGAAACTCTGATGATGACGTCGCATGCTGATGGGATCGCGGGATGGGTGTTGACTTACATTTTCCCTTTTGCGATAGTCGATGAATGCCCCATTGTCAAGTTGTCGTTGTCTCCAATATTGCCCTAGTCTCGTTTGTTGTTAGGGTCCTAATATCGGGTTGTTGTCAATTCTGAAATTTCCCCAGTCTTGCTTGTCGCCTAGAGTAGTTGATTTGTTGTGTTTGATGCATAGGCTGAGAAGATGCCAAGATCGCAAAAATTTTCTACCTTATGACCCACATGGTGAACAGGTATAGGTGAGCTTTGACGTTCGGGTGCTCTAATTCTCGCTTCTGACTTATAGGCACACTTGGCTTTGATGACCCTTTATCCTCTGACTTGAGGAAGGCTTGTGTTGAGGGTGTCAGCTCTTTGAAGGTCCTTAGAGGTCATCAAATAGTTACTTCGTCTCGTTGAATCACTATTTGTGGTAATCTTCCCTGTATTTTGCATCGTCCTGGTTTGTATATGTCCTCGCTGATGATCATGCTTGATATATCACTGTGTTTCTCATTTCATGCTATCAATTTGGCTTTGATGATTGATGTCGAGAGGCCTTCGGATTCCACTGAATTGGATCTAAGAGCTTGGCTTGGTTTTTGATGTATCAGTTTCAACCAGGCTTGGTTTGATCTGTAAGGCTTGATTTGTGGCTTTTATCTTGGAGAGCAGGTCGTCGGGTATGAGATAGACTTTGCCATGACGGTCTTCTATACACTTCTGTATGTCAAAAGGAGATCAATTCTTCTCGCACTTTCAGGGTTGATGAGTTATTAAAGAGTCACATCTTGGGATCGCTGAATTGTTGAAAAGGGTTTTATGACTTTTGTAATAGTTAGACCATGCCATTACTGGCTGCCTACGTACTCCTTTGAAAGGAGATCAGGTCTTACGTAGTTCACGCTTGGCCTGAATAGTTAAAAAAGTGTTTATTTGGGTTTGAGCTTGGTTTGAACGGGATTTTGATTTTTTTGTTTGGTTTGTTTTTTTTGAGGGTTAGACTGCACCATAAATGGCTGCCTACGTACTCTCGCAGATGGGAAATCAGGTCTTTCATAGTTTAGGCTTAGACTTGAAAACTAGATTTGATTTTTTTCTTCTTTTTTTCCTTTTTTTATTCTTTTTTCTTTTTTATCAAGACAAAGTATTCCAGTTCGAAATAAAAGGGGTCTCAGACATAATACCATTTCACAGAATCGGAATTGATCAGTTGTGAGAATTCTTCACCGTCCATCTCCTCCAGTTTCAAGGCTCCGCCCGATAGAATTGCTTTGACAACAAAAGGTCCTTCCCAATTTGGGGAAAATTTCCATCTAGTTGCATCCTGGCCTGAAATGATCTTTTTTAGTCCCAAATCATGCTCCTTAAACTTTCGAGGTTTCACATTCTTATTATAAGACCGGGACATTTGCTGCTGATATAGTTGGCCATGAAAGATAGTAGCAGCCCTCCTTTCATCTATCAGGGAGAACTGATCGTATCGATCTTGTATCCATTGGTTCTCCTCTATCTGGGAATCTAGCATCACTCTTAGCAATTCCATCTCCACTTCGACAGGGAGTACGACCTCCATAGCATAGATTAATGAATAAGGTGTTGCCCCAGTCGAGGTTCGAGTCGACGTTCGGTATGCAAGTACGGTTAATGGAAACAGATCAGGCCATCCCCGGTGATTTACCGACATCTTCATCATTATCTTCTTGATATTCTTATTAGCGGCTTCCACTGCGTCGTTCATTTTCGAATGATAAATAACTGAATTGAGGTGTTTGATATTGAACTTACTGCTCAGTTCCCTCATCATCTCGTTATTCAGATTTTTCGCGTTGTCCGATATGATAATCTCGGGTTGTCCATACCGACAGATGACGTTGTTTCTAATGAACCCAACGATGACCTCCTTAGTGACCTTGGGGAAGGAAGTTGCTTCAACCCACTTGGTAAAGTAATCGATTATAGTGAAGAGGAATCTGTGACTGGCTTTAGGCTCAACAGGTCCTTGATGAGTCAGTTTCTACCTAAGAATCGATGGCCTTTATAGCATGATTCTTTGCTACTTCGAGTAGTTTTAGTATTATTTAATCGTTTTTTGTGGAACCGGAAGGGATGGAAACGAGGTCTTAATAGCCATTTTCAGCATCTCATGGCCAGGACACCCGCCGGGGAGGGCCTTTATAGAGCAAAACACGCGTCAGGGCGGGGGTGCAATAACTTTAGGAAATTGGACACCCGCCGGGGCGGGTTACTGCAAGGCTAAACACCCGCTGGGGCAGGGGTATGCGATAGAGATGAAGGTTTCCTTGTTCTAATGTGATTCTGCACAATTAAAGATGGAGTATTTGGCTTGCGATTGAGATGATATTTAAGGCTAACAGAGGGGCAAATACGGGATATTCTTGGACATTGACAAACCCAAAGTTGTGGTGTAGACACTCAAAATTTTCACTGCCCCATCACCAACATTGTAGAAGGGCAGAGCCGTCTTTTCAAATCAACCCCGGTCTCAATACAGGGCCTCCAACTCAAATCCGACCACCAATGTCGATAAACCTAAATTCGGCCCCCAATGTCGGTAAGCCTAAATCCGACCACCAATGTCGGTAAGCCTAAACCCGACCACCAATGTCGGTAAGCCTAAATCCGACCACCAATGTCGGTAAGCCTAAACCCGACCATCAATGTCGGTAAGCCTAAATCCATCCACCAATGTCGGTAAACCCAAATTCGATCCCCAATATCGGTACTCTAACTAGCTCCGATCTCCAATCGGACCTTCTATCCATCTCTGATCTCCAATTGGACCGTCAATCCAGCTTCGATCTCCAATCGGACCGTCTATCCAGCTCCAATCTCCATTCGAACCATCAATCCAGCTCCGATCTCCAATCGAACAGTCAATCCAGCTTCGATCTCCAATCAGACCGTTAATCCAGCTCCGATCTCTAATCGGACCGTCAATCCAGCTCCTATCTTTAATCGGACCGTCAATCCAGCTCCGATATCTAATCGGACCGACAATCCAGCTCTGATCTCTAATTAGACCGTCAATCCAGCTCTGATCTTTAATCGGACCGTCAATCCAGCTCCAATATCCAATCGGACCCTCAATCCAGCTCTAATCTCTAATCGGACCATCAATTCAGCTCCGATCTCCAATCGGACCGTCAATCCAGCTCCGATCTTCAATCGGACCCTCAATCCAGCTCTGATCTCTAATCAGACCATCAATTCAGCTCTGATCTCCAATCGGACCAGTCTATCCAGCTTCGATCTCTAATCGGACCGTCTATCCAGCTCCGATCTCCAATCGGACAGTCAATCCAGCTCCGATATCTAATCGGACAGTTAATCTAGCTCCGATTTCTCATCGGACAGTCAATCCAGCTATGATCTATAATCGGACCGTTAATCCAGCTCTGATAGTCAATCAAAAAGTCAATCCAGCTCCGATAGTCGATTGGACAGTCAATCCAGCTCCAAAGTCCAATCGGACCGACAATCCAGCTCCGATAGTTAATCGGACAGTCAATCCAACTCCGATCTCTGATCGGACTGTCAATCAAGCTCTGATCTCCCATCCAACCATCAATCTAGCTCCGATCTCCAATCAGACGGTCTATCCAGCTCCGATCTCCAATCGGACAGTTAATCCAGCTTCTATTTCTAATCGGACCGTCTATCCAGCTCCGATCTCCAATCGGACCTTCAATCCAGCTCCGATCTCCAATCGAACCTTCAATCCAGCTTTGATCTCTAATCGGTTCGTTAATCCGGCTCCAATCTCTATCCGGACCGTCTATCCAGCTTCAATCTCCAATCGGACCTTCAATCCAGCTCCGATCTTCAATCAGACCATCAATCCAGCTCCGATCGTTAATCGGACCGTCAAATCACCCCTGATCTCAATATCGGCCTATCAACTCAACTCTGATCGTCAATCGGAACATTAGATCAACCCCGATCTCAACATCGGGCTATCAACTCAACCCCGTTCATCGATCGGGCTGCCAAGTTCAACCCCGATCATCGATCGGGCCGTCAAGTCCAACCCTGATCTCAATATCGAGCCTTCAAATTAGCCCTGGCATCGACTAGGGAGGTACCGATCTATCCCGATCTCAATATCGGGCCGCTAAGATAGCCCCGGTCTTAACCCGGGAAGTACAGGTCAACCTGGACATCAACCCAGAACGTGTCAAGTCATCCCCGACGTCAATCTGGGAAGTGCAGTTTAGCCCCAGAGACAACCATGGGAATCCAGATCCATCAAAGGCCGTGCTGACACCAAAAGCAATCCCGGGGGCGGGGGGGGGGGGGGGGGGTAAACGATCATTTTATCCAACTCTTAACCGATTCGGTCGAACTCAAGCCGAATTGATGCCATCGAAGTCAGAATGAACCACAACAACGATCCCGAGTGCCACAACGCAAGACAGCTAAACGGACAAACTGCGGGGAATTGAAGACCTGGTTATGAACCCATCTTCTTGGACCCGAAAAATGTTTTATCCTATGTCATTGCAACATCCTCGACGAGGGCTTTTTGAAAAGGTATCGCACGCCTCAAACGGACGCTCCGATCAAAAGTTTAAAAGTTCTGACTTCGACAACTCGTTGTCCGGAGTGCACGTACTTTGAAACGACTAAACCTGGCATCGTGGGCCCCACTTGGGGAGCCGCACCTCTACTTGCGACAGTCGTAGGTAGAGCAAAGGCTCCCTGGCCTATAAATAAATGTACACCTACTCCAAACCCAAATATTTTCACTCCAACACGTAGGTATACCCATATACTACCACATCAAAAAACCATAGGTAGATTTGGACGTATAGAGCCTACGATTTGGCAAAAAGCCCGTATTGCAGTCCATTAAAAGTATTTTTACGATAAAAAAGTCAATACTACTACTTTGCACTGGTTTCCACTTACACACGAAGTTTCATCTTCTAAATATGCCCGGAACATAGTTCCGCGGCCGTTTTCGTCAAAATTTGGTATATTTTTGTACATAAACGCAAAATTTTGCATTTCTACAAGTCGGATTGACGATCCGTTGGCTCCAGCAGCTTCAATGCACTAGCACACACGTTCTGGCAACTTCGTCGGACTAGGTTATCTTCCCAGTCCGGTTTTGGCCCTTTTTTGTATATATTTAACTGTATAAATACTAACATTTTAATTCTGTCAAGCATGGATGTCAAATCCGAGGTAGTTTACCTTTTTTATATATATTTACGCATATATAAGCGACTCTCACCATAACTGGTTTTCTCACCAGTATTGGTTGACTACATTTCTGTCAATATATATATATATATATATATATATATATATATATATTCTCAGTCCAGCCTGGATTACTTCATGGCCATTTTACTATTTTTGCACACTTTCCCATACTGGGTGCTCTCCCCAGTCATTGGGTGACTACTTTATGTCAATTTCAATTATAGTATGGGCACCGGCGTGAAAACCCATCGCCCTTTTTATTGTTTATATATATATATTTCATTTATGTCCAGCCTGGTTAATTCTGTGGCTTTTATACAGTGTTTATCAATATATATATATATATTTCAATTCCAGTCCGGGCTTGCGAGTGAAAATCCATTGCCCTTTTACAGCTTTTATACATATATATATATATATATTACTTTACTCAATTTATTCAACTGTTGCATTTAATATTCATTTGTATATGAATCCGTATTGACATATCTGAGGGCGGACTAGATTTATTTAAATCTTGCCAATTCTAGTTTTCAAACGGTTCAAAACCTCCAAACGGAACCGAAAAGCTAAAATGGCTAAGATTTCTTTAAATCTAGCTTTATTTCTAGTTTCAACTTCAAAAGCAACCTCGCGTCCCTTAGATCGCTATCTAGTGGGAACGAGACGCTTTGGTCACGCACAGCCAGGATTTACTGATGAATCTTTGGTTCCATTGCGACGTGAGGATGTATATATATATATATATATATCTATTTCTGTACAAATTTGAACTGTGTAGGTTTATTGGCTACTCATATGTGAGCCTAGGAATCATGGAATTCACGATCAAATTGATTGGGATCTTCTTCCCCTGATGGGCAAACTCCAGTTTACAGATGTACCACGCCAGTTTTCCTATAAAATGTACATGCACAGACCTTAAAACGGTTATCCGGATTTAAGGATCTCATTATAGTGAAATGTCAATTGTCGTGTCAGCGTCCCTCCGATGGTTTTCATACCCATGAGGAGACCGACACTTGTATATTTCTATGGTCGAGGATGCTTTCCAGCCAGATAAATCAACATTCACATGCAGCCTTAAGGCTATAAAGATAAAATTAAAAGTATCAACAAGCTTTAATTCCTATGGCAGCGTAAGGGTTTGATCAACTAGTTTTCAAAACATCATTTTCAATCAAAAGAAAAGCTTTTGTAAATCAAATTAAATGCTTTTGCAAATCAAATCAAAGACTGATTTTCAAATCAAATCAAACCCTTCGTATATAGGCTCAACGAAGTCTGTCAAAACTTCAGTCAATCAAATCAATAGGCCCAATTTTCAAATAAAATTCACTCACGCATTCACAGTTTTAAGAAAAATATTGAAAAGATGCGGTACCGTGTTTCCATGGGAGTCGTGGGGTGCCTAACACCTTCCCGACACTTAACTAAGCCCCCGAACTCAAATCTCTAATTTCAAAGATCAAGTTTCAACAGTGTCCAGCAATTGGGCCTCTTTTCAAATCAAACTCGGTTGAGTTGGTACAACCATTTTTCAATCTACCAACTGGCGACTCTAAACGTTCAAATTGTCGATATAAAAGGCATGTTGGCTTCTTTCCTAAAAAAACCTTCAAAACCTTTTTCCTAAATAAAAAGTGTAAGGGTAGAGAGAACTTAGGAAGATCGATTTGAGGAAACCCGGGTTATGAACCGACCCACGGGGTTCTTAAATTTTCCAACGTCGACAGGTGGCGACTTTGCTGGGGACAGTAGAGGGCTTAGGCAACTTTCAAATCTTTTCAAACATTTCCCTTTCAAAACTATTGAATGCGTGAAATCCTGCGTCTCCACAGTCAATGGATGAGTGAATGTTGTGTCTTTACATTAAATGAATGTGAATGAATGCTTTCCTGCTTCTTAGTGCTTCGCACCCATATTTAGTGCTTCGCACCCAACTGTCATTTCATGCATAAACGGTAAGGCACGATGTATGAGAATGTATGTTGTGTGTCCCTCTCACAAGGAGGATAACCCGGTCGGTGTTAAGTAATGCCTCTGGGGACGATTAAGTCTCTGGGGGTGCCTCATGAAAATACACCACTCAGATTCGCTCCAGTTGAACGATCGGATTAATTTCCCTTCTAGTAGATTGCGATGATCTGGGAGCCTTCATGCCAAAACAAAAGCCGCGAGAGTAACCTAAGATAGGTCAGCCTCTGATTAACCAAATATGAAGGAAAGCTTCTTCATGCCTTCCTCTTTTAATTCCATGTCAAGTCTCCAATTACTGAGGTGCACAATGTAAATGACATAATGAAAGATTTACTTTCATGTCAGATAAATATTCTGTCATCCTGCCATCAAAATAACTAACCTCGATTTTGCAGGATAAACACTAAAAAACATATCATGCATCCAACCCTTACCTACCTCAGGAAATTGACACGCCTACGTTTTGTTGTAGGTGTAAAAATTGGTTCGGTTACTAGATCTAAATCTAAAGCACCTAGTCCATCAACGGACATGGCTTCCAGTGCTCAACCAGAATCCACCCCTGTATCTAGGGAGGAGTTCGAAGGACTGAAAAATCAGCTAGCAGAGTTAGCTGGCTTCCTACGAGAACAAAGCAAGGCCCTTAAAGAGAAAAAATCTCAAGCTCACACAGAACCAGGAACATCTGGTGGTAGCAGTGGCCAGCAAGAGACTGAAAAAGTCAAAACTCAGATTCCTGGACCACAGAACCAGGACACAACTAACAAAACTCTGGAAGTCATCCCTCTTGTCAAAGAACAGGAAGCTGGTGACATTCTCAAGAAAGTGCAAAAATAGAAGAAACTCTCCGGTCAATCAAAGGAACCAGGACGTTTGGCTGTGTCACTTATTCTGATCTATGCATATTTCCTGGGGCGCGACATCCTGAAAAATTTTAAGTCCTTGATTTCGAGAAATATGATGGAATGGGGGATCCTTGCATACACCTGAAAGTCTTCATCGGAGAACTCGGATCCTATGCTGAGGATGAGATGCTTCGAATGCAACTAATCCAGAAGATTCTGACCGGAGAAGCCAGAGCTTGGTATGCCCGCTTGGACAACTCCAAAATTCATAGTTGGGAAGAATTGGCCCATGCTTTCCTCAGCCAGTACAATTTTCAATCACAGCTGGCTCCCGACAGATATCAAATAACCAAAATCAAGAAAAAGAACACTGAATCATTCAGAGAATATGCCCAACGATGGAGACGGGTCGCAGCACAAGTCACCCTAGCCATAACTGAATCTAAAATAGTTATGACCTTCATCGATATCCAAAAAGCGCCTTATTATGAGAGGGTCCTAGCGGGAATAGGAAAACCATTCTCTGAAATGATCAAGCATGGTGAGATGGCAGAAATGGGGCTCAAATCCGGGAAGATAAAAGATCTAACCGCCCTCGAAGCTATCGCCGAACATATCTAATCCGAAAATTATGGGAGTAATCCCCGGAGGGTCCATAAAAATAAAGATGAAGAGGTCTCCTTGGTCTTACAAGGACACAATTCAAGGGGCGAATCAGACCACATGCCCATTCAAAGGAGGAACTATACCCCTCTCCAAGCTTCAGCACAGCCTGCAAACCCTTAATTCCAGAAAAACATGGAAGTCAGGCGTTGAAGAAATTTCACCCCACTAGGGGATTCCCTCGAGAATGTGTTCAAACTTCTGACAGCTCAGAAGAAGATTGTTCAACTTCTTCCACCAACCAACACTAACGGAAGGAACTTCGATCCTAACAAGAAATGTGCTTATCATTCTGGATCTCCAGTCTATGATACTCAGGACTGTTGGTCTCTCAAGCACAAAATTCAAGACTTGATTGACAGCGGGGAAATTGTGGTAACAAAGCCTGACCAACCCCATGTCCAAGACAACCTCTCCCACAACACAAAGAGGAAAATGTCAACATGATCATCACCTCAAATGGAGAATGATCTAAATACCTCCGCTTCGTTGAGGAACTAAGTCAATCAAATCTCAGTAGCCCAGAGAGTTGGGAAACTTTTGAGAAGCGATTCCTAATGGAGCAAGAAATTAAGTCTCTTAAGGAACAAATAGAGCAGTTGGATGAACTGGTCGTTTAACAGCATCAACTCACCAGGAAGATGCTGAAGCAATTCATCAATCTATTGGCAGTCATTCTCCTTCGGCAGAAATCAATTCCATTCCCAATAGGGATCATTGCCAGTTGCACGAACAACCAATGGTAAAAAATGAGCATACCCAAGAAGGTAGAAAATTCCTATTTCAAAGGAATTTCACCAATCTGAACCAGCCAATGGAAGAAATCCTCCAAATGATGATCAACGAGGGGATGGTTGCAGATGTATTACCCCCGTTAAACCTTCAATCCAGAAAATTCAAACTTGACCAAATATGCCATTATCATTCCAACTCTCCCGGCCATGATACAGAAGAATGCTGGGCACTTCATAATCTAATTCAAGACCTGATTGAGAAAGGTGACCTAATCAGAGGAGATCAAATCCTAGACTTAGCAGATAAAGATAGCCTCTGGATCCCCAATGCATGGTACTAGGATATGGTAGCTGTCGTATCTTGCAAGATGGAATCAACCCTCACACCCCTAGTACTGGCATGGAAAGGGATCCAAGAAGCCAAAAATCCTGTGAAGGTGGTTGCACCTCAAACCTCTAATTTTGCCCTTCAGACCTCAATATCCAATCATCAATCTGAAGAAGGTCCCATGGAACTACGGGGACATTGAAAGCTCTACTTCAAACAACATTTCCATCCTATCAAAGGATAATCCATTGTACCTGCCTCAGCGGGTAATTAAACCAGTTACCAAAGCAAAAGAGAAGGTGGCTGAAGAAAAGATCAAAGAGTTCCCCAATAAAATGGGATACAATGAAATCAAGATCGTGCAAAGCTTGAAAGACGCACCCAAGCAAGTGTCCATCCTCGACCTAGTCTTATCATCAGAAGACCATCGCAACATTCTAGTGAAGGTACTAGAAGAAGCCCATCTACCACACACAGTAGACACAGAAATATTCTGTCATGTGATAGAACGCATCTTCAACAATAATGTGATTTCCTTCACAGACGATGATATCCCTGCAGAGGGAAGGGGCCACCATAAGTCCCTGCATATAGCTGTGATATCCTCTGGATATTTGATCGGAGGTGTGCTCATCGATGGAGGATCATCCCTCAATATCTATCCATATAATACCTTAGAAAGAATGAAGATCAATCCGAACCGGGTCAAAACCAGTCATATGGTCATCCGGGCTTTCGATGGATCTCGGCCCAGTCTATGGGGGAAATTGAGCTTCCCTTGGAAATTGGTCCACACACCTTCTACGTATCCTTCTAGGTGCTCAACGTCGCCACTGGATACAACTTACTATTAGGTAGACCATGGATCCACATTGCAGGGGTAGTGCCATCCACCCTCCATCAGCAACTCAATACATCATTAATGGCAGCCTCATCATAGTCAATGTCGAGCCAGAATACCATACCTACATACATGGGGACATGCCAGTGATTAGCCTGGACGCGAGGATTGAACCTACAAGTTTTCAAGCCTTCGAGGTGAGCGATATTCAATATCTACCAATTAGGGCACCAGCCCTAAAACCTAAAGTGTCCACTGAAGTAATGACCGTAGGCCAAGAGATGGTATCTTCGGGTTTCCAACCTGGAGAAGGGTTGGGAAAGGATAAGCAAGGCATCAAGATGCCAATCCAAATCCCAAGTCAGATGGGAAGAGCAGGATTGGGATATTCATCCTGGTCAAGCCACCGAAATCCACACAAACATCCCAAGGCTCAGGCCTCTACAATTCTGCTCCCGAACCTCACAAATGCTGGTTGGGTGAAACCGACGAGGAAGATCCCGACTACGGTATCAGCCATGCTATTTCCTCCAGTCATACCTGTCCATGAAAGAAAAACCCTCAAGCCTTAGGCAAACAACAAAAAGGGAAAAGAAAAGACCCTGTATGAAGGACGAGACCCATTCGCTAACATGAGAATCATTCTCAACTACGAGGGTATGAATGACGAACTCCCCGACAGTGACGACGACCATATCCAAATTCCTCACGTCAAGAAGAGGAATGATCTATAGAAAATCCTTGGCCCTATTCTCAAGGATGTCTCAGTCATCATCCAGGACGAGGCGAATGAGCACAATTCCTCGATTCTTCCAATTAACGAGAATCTAACACTGGACAATTAGAACAGTGTCCCTTGCCTAAGTTAAAAAGGGTAAAGGGGCAGAGAGTACATCTGCCCTTAATCATGCTTTCATTTACTGCTTACTTTTGATTGCACAGCTAGAGCAATAATTTTTGTCATGCTTTGCAAATGTCGTGTGTTTAAGCAGTTGTATATATTAATGAAAGCATTTTTATTTTCAGGACCCAAGCATTGGATGTGTGTGTCTTTACTGATGAGATGCTAACCTGTCAAGATGACTCCGACTTAGATGTAGAATTGAACTTTGACTTGATGGATATTGATCAGGAGGAGGAAGATGACTATGAGGTGCCAGAGGAGATCAAGGAATGGGTCGAAGACAAACCCAAACCAAACCTCGACCAAACCTCCACCATCAACATAGGAACCTCCAAAAACATCAAAGAAATCCAAATAGGTTCAGACCTCACACCAAATCAAAAAGTCGACCTAATCAAACTTCTGACACAGTACCAGGATGTGTTTGCATGGTCACATGAAGACATAATCGGTCTATCCACAGACATTGTCATCCATCATATGCCCATTAAAGAAGGGTTCAAACCAGTCAAATAAAAACTCAGGCAATTGAAACCTGAGTGGAGTCTCAAAGTCAAAGAAGAAGTCGTTAAGCAATTCAAAGCCGGGATCATCATGGTATCAATATACCCCGAATGGCTATCAAACATAGTCCCCGTACCTAAACCAGAAGGGAAGGTACGAGTATGCATGGATTACCGAGATTTGAACAAAGCTTGCCTCAAGGACAACTTCCCAGTACCTTTCATCCACATTCTAATCGACAATACTGCGCAGTATGGCATGTATTCATTTGTGGATTGCTTTGCTGGTTACCATCAAATCATGGTTGCTGAGGAAGACCGGGAGAAAATAGCCTTTATCACTTCCTGGGGAACTTTCTGCTACCGACGACTATCCTTTGGCCTTATCAATGCTGGAGCAACGTATTAGCGAGCCATGATGGCTTTCTTTCATGATATGATGTACAAAGAAATAGAAGTCTATGTTGACGACATCATCATCAAATCCCGAAGGGAGGATGATCACATAGACCATCTCAGGAAGCTGTTCAATAGGTTACGCAAATACAACCTCAAGCTAAATCCCGCCAAATGCGCTTTTGGAATTAAAGCAGGCAAACTGTTAGGATTCCTGGTGAGCAATTGGGGAATCAAGTTAGACCCTGCCAAAATCAAAGCCATTACTGAAATGCCTGTACCTCATACAGAGAAGGAGATACGTGGATTCCTGGGAATGATCAACTTCATAAGCAGATTCATTTCCCAACTCACAGCAACCTGTGAGCCCATCTTCAAGCTGTTAAGGAAGAATTCCTCCACCATGTGGAATGAGGATTGTTAATAAGCCTTCCTTGCCATCAAGAAATAGTTGACTGAAGCTCCTGTTCTAATACCCCCAAGGGAGGGAGTCCCTTTGTTTATGTACCTATCCGTTAATGCCAATGCAATGGGCTGCATGTTAGGACAGAAGGATGATAGTAGCAAGGAAAGAGCCATCTACTACATAAGTAAAAGATTCAGCAGTGGGGAACAGAAATACACCCTGATCAAGAAGACATGCTGTGCATTAGCATGGGCCGCTATGAGGTTGCAACACTATTTGCATGGGCATACGACGTACCTCATATCCCGCATGGATCCGCTCAAATATGTATTCAATAAACCAATGCTGAATTACCGACTGTCCAAATGGCAGTTGATCCTACAACAATTCGACATTGTCTACGTGACTCAGAAGTCAATCAAGGGTCAAGGCACTGTAGATCAATTAGTAGAAGCACCTTCAAGAGGGTTTGAGCCCCTGGAGACTTATTTCCCTGGATGATGGGATCATGACAATTCAACAGCTCCAGTCTGAGAATACAGTCCAACCATGGAAAATGTATTTCGACGGAGCGATAAACATAGAAGGTGTCGGAGCTGGGGAAGTCCTTATCTCTGGTACAGGTGATCAATATCCTGTGGCTACCAAACTTTAATTTGGCAATACCAATAACACGGCCTAGTATGAAGGCTGTATCACGGGGTTGAAGTTAGCCCAATCTATGTCTATCAAACACCTAATCGTCTTCGGAGATTCCAAGCTGGTCATCAGACAGACTACCGGCGCGTATCTCACCAAAGAAGTGCATTTGCTGCCCTACCATCGGCAAGTCCTCAAAATATCTTGGGAATTCGAAGCAATAACCTTTGTTCACATTCCTTGGGGTTGGAATGACTTTGCTGATGCATTAGCAATGTTGGCTTCATTAGTCCGCATGTCTGATAAGAGCGGATTGCCCAACATTCAGTTCACGATTCAGAAAGCCCCGACATATGGGAATTATGTGGGAGAAGTATCAGATGAAATACCTCCTATCAAGCAGCCTTAGTTTCAAGACATTGAGGAATATGTCCGTGATGGATCCACACCCGCCGGTGCAAGCCTAATCAGAGCGGAAATGGATTCTCAGAATGGCCATGAAGTTCTATCTGAGCGGAGATGCACTTTATGAAAGGGATGCTGGAATAGGCCTGTTAAGATGCCTCGACAAGAAGCAAGCCCAAATATTAATGGATGAAGTCCATGGCGGAGTCTGTGGTCCACACATGAGTGGCCATCTGCTGGCCAAGAAGATAATCAGAACAGGACATTATTGGATATCGCTCAAAGCTGATTGCAATGATCATGTCAAGAGATGATTTCAATGCCAAATACATGGAAATGCCATTCACGCTCCTCCAAATGAGCTGCATAACATGAGTTCACCATGACCTTTCTCTATGTGGGGAATGTACGTAATAGGTCCAGTGGAACCCAAAGCCAGTAACGGTCATCGATTCATCTTCACTATGATCGATTACTTCACCAAATGGGTTGAAGCAGCCTCTTTTCCCAAAGTCACAAAAGAGGTCATCATCAGTTTCATCAGAAATAATGTCGTCTGTCGATATGGACAACTGGAGGTGATCGTATCAGACAACGCTAAGAACCTGAACAATCAAATGATGATGGATCTGTGCAGTAAGTTCCACATCAAGCATCTTAATTCCGTTATCTATCGGCCCAAGATGAACGGTGCTGTCGAAGCGGCCAACAAAAATATCAAAAAGATCATGCAGAAAATGTCCGCCAATCACAAAGACTGGCCTGACCTGCTGCCTCTCACCCTGTTAGCATATAGGACTTCAATGCGCATCCTCTACTGGGGCTACCCCCTACTCGTTGGTCTATGGCATGGAGGTAGTCCTTCCCATAGAAGTAGAGGTGGAATCTTTACGAGTGTCGACTCTCAAATAGATGAAGATCAATGTTTGCAAGACCGGTATCATCAGCTGTCTCTGATAGATGAAAAGAGAGCTACAACCATTTTTCACGAATAGTTATACCAACAAAGGATCGCCATATCCTACAACAAGAAGGTCCAAATTCGGCAATTCAAAGAAAATGACTTGGTGCTAAAGAAAATCCTGGCCAATCAAGATGAAGCCAAACGAAAATTTGCCCCAAACTGGGAAGGCCCTTTCATTGTCAAAGAAGTGTTGACTGGGGGCGCTATCATACTACAAGAGATGGATGGGACCGAATTTCCCCAACTAATCAATTCAGATACCGTGAAAAGGTATTACGTCTGAAGCACATGCATACCCGCATCCGGGTCCTACAAATCAAATTAGGTTCAGTTTTTCACTAGAAAGCCGAAACTACGAATGACCTGATCTCCCTCAACCCGGGAGTATGTAGGCAGCCATTTTTGGTGTGGTCAAACCAAATAAAAACACAAAAACTCATCAAACCAGACTCAAAATCCAAGATAAACTCTTTTCAAACCTCTCCAACCAAAGCAGCCAGAACTACGAATGACTTGATCTCCCTCAGCCCGGGAGTACCTAGGCAGCCATCTACGGCGTAGTTTGACCTTCAAGAAAAATATTAATAAAGACCAGTTCTGAGACACCAAAGATAAATAAAAGCTAAATTCTATCAATCCTATCCTGGTCAATAGGCCTATCTGAGATCCTCCCTAACATCTCAACTGTCAGTCCATCAAGGAGAAGCTCAAGATACATCAACAACTGCGAGTTATGAAAGAAGTGGTAATCATTCAGCAATGACAATACATCTTCAGTCAGGGAAGTGCATCAAAAATATATTTCTCTGATATAGAAAAACTGCTTTATATACATAATGCCCTGTATATGACAAAAATGGCTGATCTAGTCTGTATAGGAAAAATAAAGCTAGTCTATGGACCCAAGGACAAGCGGGTCAGCAATGCCAGAATGGCATCTCTCTCTAAAGATGGTGGAGCAGCCGTAAGTGCAGTCCACTCAGCCTCCATAAGGCTCAGAACATCCACAGTCATCTGCAAGGTGTCATTGTGGTCATCAATATAAGCACTCATCTCGATGATCAAACTATGAGTGTAAGATCGAAGAGCAGTACTATCAGCAATATGGAAATCACGGGAAGCTATAGCCTCATCCCTCTCCGCAAAAGCTGCGTCTCGAGCAATCAAAGTCTCCTCGATCTCAAATATATATTTCATCCCTAGCCGAGCGAATTTCGTCTCGCTCTACAACTGAAGTATCCAGAGCAGAGCGGAGCTCGTCCCGCTCAATCAATCCAACATCCAAAGCGGCCCTGAGACCATCTCTCTCAGCAAAAGCTAAATCTCTGCTGGACAAGGCAGCCAACATCTGTGCTCTAGACGAGTCTCGCTCAAAGGTCATCCTGAATAGTGAGTCTGATAAACCCAAATCTATCCCCACAGGAAGGGTCGGGGAATCACTAACTAGAGTAGCGGTCAAACCCGTGGACAGCTCATCCTCGGTAGGTGAATCTGGATCCTCCATGGGCTCCTCCTCGTCAGAGTCCACACCAAGAGATGAAGAAGCCTCTTCTACCACTTCTGTCTGTGCCTCCAACCATGCAGGATACTCCGGAGAACAACCCGGATGGCTACTAGAGAAATCAGCCCTCTCTCGATGAGTCCAACACTCATATACTCTGACCAAGTCGACGGATGACATGGAAGAGGCCGACATCCTTTGATCAGCAGACCCCTCGAAATGGTGCAAACTCTGCAACTGATCAAATTGATATATGACTGCCGAAGGATGATAGGTAGTCATTCCTCTCAAACCCGTTAGGGGCAAATAATCCAAGCCAGATGCATGAGTGACAAAGCTATATGGGGATGCTAACCCTGAGTATGGCAAGATCACAAACGGATGCTCAATATCTGACAGAAATACCTACCAAGACAATGCATCAATGCACTCTGTAGGCTGAAAAGAGAAGGCTCTGGATGTCTCGTGAGTAAAGCAAAAACCCCTAGGCCTGAAAGATCCAATCGGCCGTATATGGGACATCAGCCATATAAACAGCAAGATCGAGCTGCCCCTAAAGAACCTCTCTGGATGGGTACTACAATACGTGGCAGATCTAAATGTCTCAGCCAATATCATCGGGATGATGGTGCTACCTTGTCTAAGGGCTCTAACCACTACTACCAATCCCATATCTAGATGATCTAATAGCAATGGCATATAGACATATGCCACAACACACATCAGCAGAATGTCTATCCTGGCCATATGCCATGCCTCTGCTGAACAAACAAAATCTCCAATGTGGCGACTATAACTATCCCGCTCTCCAAAGCGCTCAATCAAGAAGTCCATAGAGGTCACGTGCCCCAAAACGATCTCATCCATGACTACACTCTGACAGCCGAATAAATGGCCTTCTAATATCACTGATCGACGTCCGAGCGCACAGCAACTCTAAATTCAGGCTAGTAAATCTCTGGTACTCCACTAGAATCGGCGTCAGCTCACGCCATTCGAAGCAAAACACCTGCCTGTCTGTAATCCAGCAGATTAGAAGGCCCTCAACAAATCCGACTGGAACCCAAAAATTCGCAAGGGCCAATGAATGCCCCAACATCTAGTCTACAGTCCCCCTAGCACGAAAGGGTAGACTATTATACCAGGACCTCAGTGATGCTGCCACTATAAATGTTGGTAAATGCTCAATACGGCAGACTGTAGACGACGTTATCTGTAGCACCGTACCATAAGACTGTCCAGAGGTCAAGTCAAGACATAGCTGTCTTAATGCATACACATGATATAATACATGCATAATGACAGTAATATAAAAATGATGCAGAAGATAAGATATGGCAGGAATATCTACAATAAGTTATCTACTGCATGCAACATCCCTGTAACTTGATACAAAGTGAAAGGAAAAATATAGGGAAAATGGGGCACCACCACCCAACTACTACAGTGGTCTATCAAAATGATGACACAAACGCCGAATAGCTAAAATAGTGGCTGACCTAAAAGTATAGCTCCAATAGTTATCAGAGGAAGTCTTAGACATCAGTGTCGAATCGATCAACCTGCTCCATCTCATCTGTCGGCACAAAACTGCTAGGATCAGGCATATCTGGGCGGTATAAGGGATGATCTTCCCCTGTATAACTGTTGCTAAATGGACCTGAATAGGGACCTACTTCTGAGCTGGATGGTCAAAATAAGATGCCTCTGATGGATCTCAGCCAAGGTGCTTGATAAAGAGACGAGCCTGCTCCAACTCCCTAGTTAGATCTGCTATCTGGTCTGCATGAGTATGCTCCCTGAGGCAAGCTATCCAATCCGTCATCATCACGGATCCTGGCACCATGTCTGCCATAAACTGGGTAGCCCGAGTCTGATCTCCAATAGTACGAGAGCTCCACCATCGGCCAAATGCCTCCTGGCTATACGGGCCCTCTGATAGGGTGAAGCCATCACTGCCCTCCAAAGGGATGTCTGTCAAAGGTACAGTCAATGGCCAATGATGCCAAGTTGGAGGAATAATGGGAATGCGGATCTCCCCCGTAATGCTCATAATAGCACGCTCTCTAAGATAGAGCTCCCAGCCTCCCGCCGTCAACAACGGTACCCTGTGGGTCGATAAGTCAAACTCCCGGCCAGTAGGGACTCCTCCCTCGAATCTGATGGTCAAGTTCTCGGATGTGTACGTCGTCTAGGTGATTAAATCCGCCGTCAAAAGCTCTAACTGTAAACGGGCATGAGTGAATCCCTCAGCAACAGGGACCTCCGTCAAAGTGGAGTGATGCCATCTCCGTCCTCGAGGATAGGTCTCCAGACCTAAAGGGGCCGTAGGCAAGGAAGCCTCTCAAATGCCCAAAGCTAATCATGTAATTATCAAAAGTCCTCAGTGATCAAGACTGACAAAATGCCTCGAATTCGACGGTCAAGTGCTCGGATTTGTATGGCGTCCAGGTGATCAAATCCGTCGTCAAAATCTTCAATTGTAAACGGGCATGAGTAAATCCCTCAGCAACGGGGACCTCCGTCAAAGTGGAGTGATGCCATCTCTATCCTCGAGGATAGGTCTCCAAACCTAAAGTAGTAGCGGGCCGTAGGCAAGGAAGCCTCTCAAATGCCCAAAGCTGATAATGAAAATATCAAAAGTCCTCAATGATCGAGAGTGAAAAAATGCTGAAATCAAAAAGTTACAGAAAGATGGCTACTGGAGAAATCAGCCCTCTCTCGATGAGTCCAACACTCATATACTCTGACCAAGTCGACGGATGACATGGAAGAGGCCTACATCCTCTGATCAGTAGCCCCCTCGAAATGGTGCAAACTCTACAACTGATCAAACTGACACATGACTGCCAAAGGATGATAGGTAGTCACTCCTCTAAAACCTGCTAGGGGAAAATAATCCAAGCCAGATGCATGAGTGACAAAGCTATATGGGGATGCTAACCCTGAGCATGGCAAGATCACAAACGGATGCTCAATATCCGACAGAAATACCGACCAAGACACTGCATTAATGCACTCTACAGGCTAAAAAGAGAAGGCTCTGGATGTCTCGTGAATAAAGCAAAAACCCCTAGGCCTGAAGGATCCAATCGGTCGTATATAGGACATCAGCCATATAAACAGGAAGACCGATCTTCCCCTAAAGAACCCCTCTGGATGGGTACTACAATATGTGGCGGATCTAAATGTCTCAGCCAATATCATCGGGATGATGGTGCTACCTTGTCTAAGGGCTCTAACCACTACTACCAATCCCACATCTAGATGATCCAATAGCAACGACATGTAAACATATGCCACAACACACATCAGCAGAATGTCTATCCTGGCCATATGCCATGCCTCTGCTGAACAAACAAAATCTCCAACGTGGCGATCATAACTGTCAAGCTCTCCAAAGCGCTCAATCAAGAAGTCCATAGAGGTCACGTGCCCCAAAATGATCTCATCCATGACTACACTCTGACAGCATGATAAACGGCCTCCACATATCTCTGATCGCCGTCCGAGCGCACGATAACTCTAAATTTAGACTAGTAAATCTCTAGTACACCACTAGAATCGGCGTCAGCTCACGCCGTCCGAAGTGAAACACCCGTCTGTCTGTAATCCAGCAGATTAGAAGGCCCTCAACAAATCTGACTGGAACCCAAAAATCCGCAAGGGCCAATGAATTCCCCAACATCTAGTCCATAGTCCCCCTAGCAGGAAAGGGTAGACTATTATACCAGGACCTCAGTGATGCTGCCACTGTAGATAGTGGTAAATGCTCAATACGACGGACTACAGACGACGTCATCTGTAGCACCGTACCACAAGACTGTCCAGAGGTCAAGTCAAGACACAACTGTCTTAATGCATACATATGATATAATACATGTATGATGACAGTAATATAAACATGATGCAGAAGATAAGATATGGCAGGAATATCTACAACAAGTTATCTACTGCATGCAACATCCCTGTATCCTGATACAAAGTGAAAGGAAAAATATAGGGAAAATGGGGCACCACCACCCAACTACTACAGTGGTCTATCAAAATGATGACACAAACGCCGAATAGCTAAAACAGTGGTTGACCAAAAAGTATAGCTCCAATAGCTATAAGAGGAAGTCGTAGACATCAGTGTCGAATCGATCAACCTGCTCCATCTTCCCCTGTCGGCACAAAACTGATAGGATCAGGCATATCTGGGCGGTATAAGGGAGGATCTGCCCCTGTATAACTGTTGCTAAATGGACCTGAATAGGAACCTACTCTTGAGCTGGATGGGTCAAAAGAAGATGCCTCTGATGGATCTCGGCCAAGGTGCTTGATAAAAAAACGAGCCTGCTCCAACTCCCTGGTTAGATCTGCTATTTGGTTTGCATGAGTCGGCTCCCTAAGGCAAGCTATCCAATCTGTCATCATCACGGATCCTGGCACCATGTCTGCCATAAACTGGGTAGCCCGAGCCTGAGCTCCAATAGTACAAGAGCTCCACCATCGGCCAAATGCCTCCTGGCTATACGGGCCCTCTGATAGGGTGAACCCATCAATGCCCTCCAAAGGAATGTCTGTCAAAGGTACAGTCAATGGCCAATGATGCCAAGTTGGAGGAATAATGGGAATGCGGATCTCCCCCGTAATTCTCCTAATAGCACGCTCTCCAAGATATAGCTCCCAGCCTTCCGCCGTCAACAACAGTACCCTGCCGGTAGATAAGTTAAACTCCCGGCCAGTAAGGACTCCTCTCTCGAATCCGACGGTCAAGTGCTCAGATGTGTACGGCGTCTAGGTGATCAAATCCGCAGTCAAAAGCTCCAACTATAAACGGGCATGAGTGAATCCCTCAGCAACAGGGACCTCCGTCAAAGTGGAGTGATGCCATCTCCGTCCTCGAGGATAGGTCTCCAGACCTAAAGGGCCGTAGGCAAGGAAGCCTCTCAATTGCCCAAAGCTGATCATGCAATTATCAAAAGTCCTCAGTGATCAAGACTGACAAAAATGCCTCAAATTTGACGGTCAAGTGCTCGGATGTGTACGGCGTCCAGGTGATCAAATCCGCCGTCAAAAGCTCTAACTGTAAATGGGCATGAGTGAATCCCTCAACAACGGGGACCTCCGTCAAAGTGGAGTGATTTCATCTCCGTCCTCGAGGATAGGTCTGCAGACCTAAAGTAGTAGCGGGCTGTAGGCAAGGAAGCCTCTCAAATGCCCAAAGGTGATCATGAAAATATCAAAAGTCCTCAGTGATCAAGAGTAAAAAAATGCTGAAATCAAAAAGGTACAGAAAGATGGCTACTGGAGAAATCAGCCCTCTCTCGATGAGTCCAACACTCACATACTCTGACCAAGTCGACGGATGACATGGAAGAGGTCGACATCCTCTAATCAGCAGATCCCTCAAAATTTTGCAAACTCTACAACTGATCAAACTGACACATGACTGCCAAAGGATGATAGGTAGTCATTCCTCTCAAACCCTCTAAGGGCAAATAATCCAAGCCAGATGCATGAGTGACAAAGCTATATGGGGATACTAACCTTGAGCATGGCAAGATCACAAATGAATGCTCAATATCCGATAGAAATACCGACCAAGACACTGCATCAATGCACTCTATAGGCTGAAAAGAGAAGGCTCTAGATGTCTCGTGAATAAAGCAAAAACCCCTAGGCTTGAAGGATCCAATTGGTCGTATATGGGACAGCAGCCATATAAAAGCAAGACCGAGCTTCCCCCCTCTGGATGGGTACTACAATACATGGCGGATCTAAAATATCTCAGCTAATATCATCCGGATGATGGTGCTACCTTGTCTAAGGGCTCTAACCACTACTACCAATCCCACATCTAGATAATCCAATAGCAATGGCATGTAGACATATGCCACAACACACATCAGCAGAATGTCTATCCTGGCCACATGCCAAGCCTGTGCTAAACAAATGAAATCTCCAACGTGGCGACCATAACTGTCAAGCTCTCCAAAACGCTCAATCAAGAAGTCCATAGAGGTCATGCGCCCCAAAACGATCTCATCCATGACTACACTCTGACAGCTTGATAAACGTCCTCCTTATATCACTGATCGCCATCCGAGCGCACGACAACTCTACATTCAGGCTAGTAAATCTCTGGTACTCCACTAGAATCGGCAACAGCTCACGCCGTCCGAAGCGAAACACCTGCCTGTCTGTAATCCAGTTGATTAGAAGGCCCTCAACAAATCCGGTTGGAACCCAAAAATCCGCTAGGGCCAATGAATGCCCCAACATCTAGTCCACAGTCCCCCTAGCAGGAAAGGGTAGACTATTATACCAGGACCTCAGTGATGCTGCCACTGTAGATGGTGGTAAATGCTCAATACGACGGACTACAGACGACGTCATTTGTAGCACCGTACCACAAGACTGTCCAGAGTTCAAGTCAAGACACAGTTGTCTTAATACATACACATGATATAATACATGCATGATGACAGTAATATAAACATGATGCAGAAGATAAGATATGGCAGGAATATCTACAACAAGTTATCTACTGCATGCAACATCCCTGTATCCTGATACAAAGTGAAAGGAAAAATATAGGGAAAATGGGGCACCACCACCCAACTACTACAGTGGTCTATTAAAATGATGACACAAACGTCGAATAGCTAAAACAGTGGCTGACCAAAAAGTATAGCTCCAATAGCTATAAGAGGAAGTTGTAGACATCAGTGTCGAATCGATCAACCTGCTCCATCTCCTCTGTCGGCACAAAACTGCTAGGATTAGGCATATCTGGGCGGTATAACGGAGGATCTGCCCCTATATAACTGTTGCTAAATGGACTTGAAGAGGGACCTGCTCTTGAGCTGGATGGGTCAAAAGAAGATGCCTCTAATGGATCTCGGCCAAGGTGCTTGATAAAGAAACGAGCCTGCTCCAACTCCCTGGCTAGATCTGTTATCTGGTCTGCATGAGTCGGCTCCCTGAGGCAAGCTATCCAATCCGTCATCATCACGGATCCTGGCACCATATCTGCCAGAAAATGGGTAGCCCGAGTCTGAGCTCCAATAGTACGAGTGCTCCACCATCGGCCAAATGCCTCCTGGCTATACAGACCCTCTGATAGGGTAAAGCCATCAATGCCTTCCAAAGGGATGTCTGTCAAAGGTACAGTCAATGATCAATGATGCCAAGTTGGAGGAATAATGGGAATGCGGATCTCCCCCGTAATGCTCCTAATAGCTCCTGTCCAAGAAAAAGCTCCCAGCCTCCCTCCGTCAATAACGGTACCCTGCGGATCGATAAGTCAAACTTTCGGCTAGTAGGGACTCCTCCCTTGAATCTGACGGTCAAGTGCTCGGATGTGTACGGTGTCCAGGTGATCAAATCCGCTGTCAAAAGCTCTAACTTATAAACGGGCATGAGTGAATCCTTCAGCAACAGGGACCTCCGTTAAAGTGGAGTGATGCCATCTCCGTCCTCGAGGATAGGTCTCCTGACCTAAAGCAGTAGCGTGCCGTAGGCAAGGAAGTCTCTCAAATGCCCAAAGATGATCATGCAATTATCAAAAGTCCGCAGTGATCAAGACTGACAAAATACCTCGAATTCAACGGTCAAGTGCTCGGATGTGTACGACATCCAGGTGATCAAATTCGCAGTCAAAAGCTCCAACTGTAAACGGGCATGAGTGAATCCCTTAGCAACAGGGACCTCCATCAAAGTGGAGTGATGCCATCTCCGTCCTCGAGGATAGGTCTCCAAACCTAAAATAGTAGCATGCCGTAGGCAAGGAAGCCTCTCAAATGCCCAAAGATGATCATACAATTATCAAAAGTCCTCAATGATCAAGACTGACAAAAATACCTCGAATTCAACGGTCAATTGCTCAGATGTGTACGGCGTCCAGGTGATCAAATCCGCCGTCAAAAGCTCCAACTGTAAACGAGCATGAGTGAATCCCTCAGCAACAGGGACCTCCGTCAAAGTGGAGTGATGCCATCTCCGTCCTCGAGGATAGGTCTCCAGACCTAAAGTAGTAGCGGGCCGTAGGCAAGGAAGCCTCTAAATGCCCAAAGCTGATCATGAAAATATCAAAAGTCCTCAGTGATTAAGACTGAAAAAATGCTGTAATAAAAAAGGTACAGAAAGATGTACTCACCAGCAGGAATAGGTAAAATCCTAACCAAATCTCTGTCGTACCCTCTGAAAGCATGCGCATGCCCTAGAGAAAATATACAAAGGTGTAGGAGCCCCAATCATAGTCACTGAGGCGCTCTATTTGTCGAGTGGCGCTGATTAAAGCGAAGGACACAGTAGACGAGTTGTCCGCCACAAAACAACCCCTGATGATTGACAAAAAGAATTGCCTCAGAATGCGATCTCTAGCCCTATGGTCATCAGGCAGAGGCAACTGCAAAGTCCCATCCTGGGCATCTATACTCAAGGGACCAGATCAAACTGCCCGACCCTTGAATGCCATCTTCGGGACTCCAAGCAAGGACCGAATGATAGCGGGTAAAATATCAGTCATGATAGGTACTGACTCGCCCTCGAACTCAATGTTAGTGATAAATCTCCAGTCCATAGGAGTTAACATCACCTCGCAATCCAGCAAATGAAGGGACTGAGTCTGGTGGAACCATCGCTCAGACAAAGCCCTTATATACCCCCAGGGGCAACGGCGGGGAAGGATCGAGAAAAAGGCCTGAAATCCCTAGCCATCTATAATCTCCCTGTAATCCTCATGCAAAGTGTGATACAGGGAATGCACGGTAAACCAATTCCCTCGAGGCTTCGTAAAGCCGGGAACCTGCATCAAAAAACTAACCAAAATCAAAAACCATATGCCCCAAGATTGGAAAAAAGGAAGAAAAGAATCCAGAGAGAAGAAAGACTTCAAGTCACCTAGTTAGCATAAAGATATCTCGAAGAATGGTGACTCAAGTCACCCAGTAGCTCTTGAGTAGGAACAGCAATGCCTGGGACCTCTGCACGTGGAGCCTAAGCGGGAGCAGGAACGGCGAACGGAGCCTCTTCATCATCAATATCCAATGGCTGCTCGTCCTGTGCGGGATGAACCTTGCCCTCTACCAGTCTACGAAGCATCCTAGCTGGACGTGGCTGTGGCACATCAGACGCCCTCCTACGTCTCCCTGAAGAGACCCTACTAGAACTGCCGGGTCTATCACGATTCATCTACGGCAACAAGTCTCCAAAGAACCTCAGAAAGGGTTCGGTAAGCCTAAAACCTGTGGCTTATCATTTTTCAATCAATCCAGCATATATCTCTAGGTCCTAAGACATGGATGGGTCAGTCAAAAATACCCAGTCGAGTTAAAACTGCATGTTTTCAAAACCTAGCAACTCAAAACCTACATAGGTCAGTAAATAAATTTCCCCACAGTGTCAAAAATGCATGTTTTTAAAGCCTAAGCTTTTGGAAAATTTTTGCCAAAGTTTCCTTTGTAAAATGGACTGTCCACATGGACACAGGCATGCCTAGGTGGCCATTCAGTAGCACACCTACCCAAAAATAAAAGCAGTTCATATTTATGAAAGAAAATCAAAAATCAACCTCACATGGTAGCCAAATTACCATGGACATTTTTAGTTGAAAATCCAGGCTCACTAGGCCTAAAAAAGGATGACTAAACTGATCAAAAAGTATAAAAATTGACTGTCTCAGAACCTGAATTTTCTTACATCCAAACGTGCATTACAATAAGATATGCATACATGTGTAGTCAGAAATTTTTTTACAGGTCTTATAGACATACATGTTTCATACATTGTGTCTAAAAGCATCCTAGGCGATTCGTATGCTTTTAACGGTCAAAAACTGCGAAAAAGCATGTAAAACGTTACCTGCGCTGTGCTAAACGTGTAGGAATTGACGAATTCAGAAAATAGCTGTCCAAGCTCCGTAGATCTGAAAAAGAAGATCAGAATCCTTTCAAAACTCAAAACGAGAAACTTGAAAAATGAAAATCCTGCAGCACATTAAATAGGCCAGGTAGCCGCACCTCCACCTGTGACTGCCGCACCTCCACCTGCGGCTGCCGCACCTCCACCTGCGGCTGCTGCACCTCCACTTGTGGCAGCCCAGATGGGTACCACTTCCTCCTGGTCAGGTTCGGTTCTAGTCGAAATGGAGTTTAAACGGGCTGCCAAGTCAAATTTGAAGAGAAATCGCTACGCGATTGAGCGGTTTGACCAGAAATCCTGCGTTTAAGCAGCGTAATCCTGACGGAAAGGGAAATTCAACGAAAACCCTTGGTATTCATCCCGGAGCCTTGTCCGGGTATCAAGAAGTCAAACTACAGAAAAACTGCCCAAGAATTGTGCAAAACTGTAGAAACTGTCATTTTTCAAAGTTCGGGTATTGGCCGAAACAGTTTTAGCCGTTGGCTCAGCCCCAGCAAATTTTGGGCACTGACCGAAGCAGTTTCAGTAGTTGGCTCAACCCTAGCGATGTTCCTAGTACTGACCAAAGCAGTTTCAACTGTTGGCTCAGCCCCAGCAAAGTTCGGGTACTGACCGAAGCAGTTCCAGCCGTTGGCTCAGCCCCAGCGAAGTTCGGGTACCGATCGAAGCAGTTTCAGCCGTTGGCTCAGTCCTAGAGAATTTCGGGTACTGATTGAAGCAGTTTCAGCCGTTGGCTCAGCCCTAATGAAGTTCGGGTACTGACCGAAGCAGTTTTAGCCATTGGCTCAGCCCCAGCGAAGTTCGGGTATTGCCCGAAGCAGTTTCAACTGTTTGTTCACCTCCAGTGAAGTTCGGGTATAGACCGAAGTTGATTTCAACCGTTGGCTCAGTTCCAAGCAAGCTCGGGTACAGACCGATATCCAATCTAGCCGTTGGCCCAACCCCAATGATGCTTCGACCATCGGACTAGCCCATGAGACATCAGGAGATGATCTCGAGGCGGAAGTCCTGTAATATTCCATCCCCACAGAGAACAGATGATGGAATCTGTTATACACATCCTCAAAAGGGGATTATTAATCGAGGTCGATGATACATACTCTTGTGGCAGACTACCAGTGCAGACTATCGTCCAGGTAGGCGTTAGAAGCTTCAGTCAAAATAATTCGATAACCAGAAGCTATCTCTAGCGGAGTATCCTTCAATCGATGAACATAGACACCCTTGATCTCAAATCAAGGAAGCAGCCATAGCATCCCCATCAGGGAGGTTAATCAACAATAATTATATCAACCTCATCAGAATCTACAAAGCTATCGCGGAAGACGTCATCCCTAGCAGATCAAGATGAAAAAATCTATGATAGCTTATCTTCACCAATCTCACTAGAGGCAAGCAGGCTATTATGAACATCGTCATCCCCATCAAAAGGTGACAAAAGTTATCTTTTATAGCCCTAAATCTGACAACTCATCAGGGAGGGTTAATCAACGATAATCATATCAACCTCAATGGTCGTCACGAGTAACGTTATCCCCAGCAGACAATGACATGAAGTAATCCGTGCTGACCCTACACATGACATGCCATGCACTGTCAGGCATATACGTTTGCATTTCTAGTGTCTACTAATCTTTATCCTTCCCATTCCATTGCATTGCATGGACTTGATAAAGAGAGGCATCTGTAGACACTCAAAATTATCACTGCCCCATCACCAACATTGTAGAAGGGCAGAGCCATCTTTTTAAATCAACCCCGGTCTCAATACCAGGCCTCGAACTCAAATTCGACCACCAATGTCGCTAAACCCAAATTCGACCACCAATGTCGGTAAGCCTAAATCTGACCACCAATGTCGGTAAGCCTAAACCTGACCACCAATGTCGGTAAGCCTAAATCCGACCACCAATATCGGTAAGCCTAAACCCGACCACCAATGTCAGTAAGCCTAAATCCGACCACCAATGTCGGTAAACCCAAATTCGATCCCCAATATCGGTACTCCAACCAGCTCCGATCTCCAATCAGACCCTCAATCCAGCTCCGATCTCTAATCGGACCGTCAATCCAGCTCCGATCTCTAATCGGACCGTCAATCCAACTCCGATCTCTAATCGGACCGTTAATCCAGCTTCGATCTCCAATCAGACCGTCAATCTGGCTCTAATCTCTAATCGGACAGTCAAATCATCTCCGATCTCTAATCGGACAGTCAATCCAGCTCTGATCTCCAATCGAACGGTCAATTTAGCTCCGATCTCCAATCGGACCGTCAATCCAGCTCCGATCTCCAATTGGACAGTCAATCCAGCTCCGATCTCCCATCGGACAGTCAATCCAGTTCTAATTTCCAATCAGACTGTCAATCCATCTTCGATAGTCAATTGAACAGTCAATCTAGCTCCGATAGTCAATCGAACAGTTAATCCAGCTTTGATCTCTGATCGGATCGTCAATCCAGCTCCGATAGTCAATCAGACAGTCAATCCAGCTCTGATCTCCAATCAGACTATCAATCCAGCTCCGATCTCCCATCGTACCATCAATCCAGCTTCGATCTCCAATTGGACAGTCTATCCAGTTCCGATCTCTAATCCAACTGTCAATCCAGCTCCGATCTCTAATATGACAGTTAATCCAGCTTCGATCTCTAATCGGACCATCAATCCAGCTCCGATCTCCAATCGGACCATCAATCCAGCTCTGATCTCCCATCGGACAGTCAGTCCAGCTTCGATCTCCAATCTGACAGTCAATCCAGCTCTGATCTCCCATCGGACCATCAATCCAGCTCTGATCTCCAATCAGACCGTCAATCCAGCTCCGATAGTTAATCGGACAGTCAATCCAGTTCCGATCTCTAATCGGACTGTCAATCCAGTTTCGATCTCTAATCGGACCATCAATCTAGCTCTGATCTCCAATCGGACCATCTATCCAGCTTCGATCTCCAATCGGACCTTCAATCTAGCTCCGATCTCCAATCAGACCGTCAATCGAGCTCTGATCGTCAATAGGACCGTCAGATAAACCCCGATCTCAATATCGGGCTATCAACTCAACTCCGATCGTCAATCAGAATGTCAGATCAACCCTGACCTCAATATCGGGCTATTAACTCAACCCCGATCGTCGATCGGGCTATCAAGTCCAACCCCGATCTCAATATCGGGCCTTCAAATTAGCCCCGGCATCGACCTGGGAGGTACCGATCAATCCCGATCTCAATATCGGGCCGTCAAGACAGCCCCAGTCTCAACTCAGGAGGTACAGGTCAACCTGGACATCAACCCAGGACGTGTCAAGTCATCCCCGGCGTCAATCCGAAAAGTGCAGTTCAGCCCCAGAGACAACCCTTGGAAGCTAGATTCATCAAAGGCCGTGCCGACACCACAGGCAACCCCGAGAAAGGAAAAACTGTCATTTTATCCAACTCTCAACCGATTCAGTCAAACTCAAGCCGAATTGATTCCATCAAAGTTAGAATGAACCACAACAAAGATCCCGAGTGCCACAACGCAAGACAGCTCAACGGACAAACTGCGGGGAATCAAAGACCTGGTTATGGAACCATCTTCTCGAACTCAGAAAATGTTTTATCCCATGTCATTGCGACACTCTCGGCGAGAGCTTTCCAAAAAGGTATCGCACGCCTCAAACGGACGCTCCAATTAAAAGTTTAAAAGTTTTTGACTTCGACAACGCGTTGTCTGGAGTGCACGTACTTCGAGAAGATGAAACCCGACATCGCGGGACCCACCTGGGGAGCCGCACCTCTACCTGCGGCAGTCACAGGTAGAGCTAAGGCTCCCTGGCCTATAAATAAACGTGCACCCCCCCTTTATTTTCAAGTTTTTGAAACGCAGCGAAGCTCTGCCAGTTCAATTTCTCAACTTTTACACCTCCTCCAAACGCAAATATTTTCACTCTAACACGTAGGTATACCCATATACTACCACATCAAAAAACCACCGGTAGATTTGGACGTATAGAGCCTACGATTTGGCAAAAAGCCAGTATTGTAGTCCACTATAAGTATTTTTACGATCAGAAAGTCAATACTACTACTTTACATTGTTTTCCACTTGCACACGAAGTTTCATCTTCTAAATATGCCCGGAACATAGTTTCGCGGCCATTTTCGTCGAAATTTGGTACATTTTTGTACATAAACACAAATTTTTGCATTTCTACAACTCGGATTGACGATCCGTCGGCTCCAGCAGCTTCAATGCACTAGCACACACGTTCTGGCAACTTCGCCGGACTGGGTTATCTTTCCAGTCCGGGTTTGGCCCTTTTTTGTATATATTTTGTGACGCCCCCAGAATTGGTCCAGTCAACCCAACCCATTCTGAGTCGCCAAATACATGGTACAGAATTTAAATACAAACTTTATATCACACGGTCGTGCAAAATATGACCACACAACTGTGAGTGTCAATACAAATATGTAGAAAATATTAGCATTCAAACTAAGTCCTCATTACAATTATTCTCATACTATTTATTAGAAATAATGAGGACTACTACTGCTCTAACTCGGACCATCACTCTGTCCCCCGACTAGTTTCTGCGACATTCTTATTTCCTGAAGAGGACAATAGATGAAAAGGGTGAGCTCAACTAGCCCAGTAAAGAATATTATGACTAAGATAATGGAAAATAAATTATCGTTAGTCTTCAACAATTCAGATAAAATATTATTGACAACAAGTTTTAGATCAATATTTGCAGCAGAAATAATAATTCATTAGAAGAGTTAAGTAGAGAATGAAGTCTACTATCTTCTATGATTTAAAGGTTCATCATCAATATTTTATCCCTGTAACATCAATCAATACACATCTCGAATCAAATATTCATCTTTGCACTACGGCCAAAGATATTCATTTGTATCATCAGTGGTCATGTTCATCTCAACACATGTTCATCTTTGCACTACGGCCAAAGATATTCATCAGGTAATCATTCATCTTTGCTCTACAGGCCAAAGATATTAAGTTATATCACCATTTAGGACTGAGGATGATGAAAAATAATATAAATAACGAATCCAGTGAGATAAAGGACAAAGACTAATGATTCGTATTTTAGTTTATCAAATTCAAAAATACTTCGTAATAATCAATTGTGGAGCAAAATTCAAGAATAAAGCTCAAAACTTAGATCCAATCAAAGATATGAACCTTAACAAGCAACTTGGACAAATAAAAGAAAATTTAATTTTTCTGTGAATAGTGTCGTATACGTGAATAGTGCCGTATACACGAGTAGTAATCCCGACGAAAAAAGTAAGAATTTCATAATAAAATCCATGCCAATATTTTGGTATAATGATATTGAAAAGAATAACATCATTTACGAAAGAAAATAACATCTCTTACCTCAAAAGAATAGTACTTCTGGCTGGAATATCGGATATAATACCGAATAAAACTTGTACTAAATAGTAACACTCAAAGTATCTAAATACTCACAAAAATACGCTCGATATTATAGAGAGAGAAAACTTCTGATTCTGGTGTGATTTTCAATTATAACCTAAGCACCATATTTATAGGAAAAGCTTAGGATGCCAAAGTAGACTTTCTGCGCCGGTGGCTTCCCCAGCACACCTCGTGAGATTTGAAAATTCAGCAGTTTTTCCACAACAACCAATAGTGGGGCCCATCATTTTATTTAAAAAATATTTATTTTCCGAAACTTCAATAATTAATAATAAATAGCCCTTTTGTCAGAAAAATACAAATTCTATGTCTTTTTCATAGGAAATTTAATTCTCTACAACTTTGTAGAAGGAAGTTTTTTCAAATTCCAAACATAAATTATCCGAAATCCATAAACGGATGATTTTCCACACCAAAATACTGATAAAAACACATCAGCACTAATTCCTTCTTTTATATCCACAAAATAAATATTTTCTTATCATATAAATCAATAATTAATTATTCACAAATAATATTACAGAACTACATTATTGACAACCAGGTCGTTCCCAGGAAAGAGGGGGCCTTCCGATAAGGATTTCTCCTTACTGGCGCGCAATTAAATAACCCCTCCTAGACATAACTTCCTTAGACATTGTCAATAATGCTATCTACTAATATTATTCAAATAATATGAATTATTAAGTTGATAATGTGAAATACTGTGCAGTGACAATTATTGAATCAATAATACAAAATATCAACGTAGCAATTATTGAATCAATAAAATATCATGCAATTATTGAATCAATAATATAAAATATTAAATAGTAATTACTGTAACAATAATTGATTAAGTGCCTTCTTACGTAAGAATCAATAATTCAAAATACTGTGCAATACCGTGTGCTACTGTGCAACACCGCGTATTACTGTATTTTGACCACCGGGTATTTCAATAGTACTAACGGTAACAACTACGCCGTTATTTTATAAAAAAAGATTATTTTTGTCGCTTTCTATATCCAACAGTTATTCCGTTATGGGGCCCACAAATAGTTGCGCCATCGTACGAATATTCCCCGACAACAAGAATATTTCACGACCAAACGAATATTTCCCGACAACAATGAATATTTTACAACCACTTGCTTATTTTGAAATACTTGCACATTTCACCCATAACTTTTCACATTTATCAAATCAACACCTTACTATTTCGAAATAATATATAAAGAAAATTAAATTTTTATTTATAAAATTCGGGGTCTTACATATTTAACTGTATATATACTAACATTTTAATTCAATCAAGCCTGGATGTTAAATTCGAGGTAGTTTACCGCTTTTATATATATTTACGCATATATAGGCGACTCTCACCATAACTGGTTTTCTCACCAGTATTGGTTGACTACATTTCAATCAATATATATATTTATATATTTTCAGTCCATCCTGGATTACTTCGTGGCCATTTTACTACTTTTGCACATTTCCCCATATTGGGTGCTCTCCCCAGTCATTGGGTGACTACTTTATGTCAATTTCAATTCTAGTATGGGCACCGGCGTGAAAACCCATCGCCCTTTTTATTGTTTATATATATATATATATATATATATATTTCATTTTTGTCCAGCCTGGTTAATTCTGTGGCTTTTATACAGTGTTTATCAATATATATATATATATTTCAATTCTAGTCCGGGCTTGCGAGTGAAAACCCATTGCCCTTTTACAGTTTTTATACATATATATATATATATATATATATATCTTGCTTTACTCAATTTATTCAACTGTTGCATTTAATATTCATTTGTATATGAATCTTCACTGACATATCTGCGGGGCGGACTAGATTTATTTAAATCTCGCCAATTCTAGTTTTTAAATGGTTCAAAACCTCCGACTGAACCGGGAAGCTAGAATGGCTGAGATTTCTTTAAATCTAGCTTTCTTTCTAGTTTCAGCTTCAAAAGCAACCTCGCGTCCCTTAGATCGCTATCTAGTGGGAACGAGACGCTTTGGTCACGCGCAGCCAAGATTTACTGATGAATCCTTGGTTCCATTGCGACGTGAGGATGCTTATATATATATATATATACATATATATATATATATATCTATTTCTGTACAAATTTGAACTGTGCAGGTTTATGGGCTATTCATATGTGAGCCTAGGAATCGTGGGATTCACGATCAAATCGATCGGGATCTGATTCCCATGATGGACAAACTCCAGTTTACAAATATACCCTGCCAGTTTTTCTGTAAAATGTACATACACAGACCTTAAAACGGTTATCCAGATTTAAGGTCTCATCATAGTGAAATGTCAATTGTCGTGTTAGCGACCCTCCGATGGTTTTCATACCCATGAGAAGACCGACACTTGTATATTTCTGTGGTCGAGGATGCTTCGCAGCCCGACAAATCAACATTCGCATGCAGTCTTAAGACTATAAGATAAAATTGAAAGTATCAACACGCTTCAATTCCTATGGCAGCGTAAGGGTTTGATTAACCAGCTTTCAAAACATCATTTTCAATCAAAAGAAAATCTTTTATAAATCAAATTAAATGCTTTTGCAAATCAAATCAAAGACTGATTTTCAAATAAATTCAAACCCTTCGTATATAGGCTCAACGAAGTCTGTCAAAGCTTTCAATCAATCAAATCAATAGGCCCAATTTTCAAACAGCATTCACCCACACATTCACAGTTTTAAGGGAAATATTGAAAAGATGCGGTACCGTGTTTCCACGGGAGTCGTGGGGTGCCTAACACCTTCCCCACACTTAACCAAGCCCCCGAACTCAAATCTCTGATTTCAAAGATTAAGTTTCAACAGTGTCCAGCAATTAGGCCTCTTTTCAAATCAAACTCGATTGAGTTGGTACAACTATTTTTCAATCTACCAACTGGTGACTCTAAACGTTCAAATCGTCGACATAAAAAATATGTTGGCTTTTTCCTAAAAAACCCTTCAAAACCTTTTTTCTAAATAAAAAGAGTAAGGGTAGAGAGAACTTAGGAAGATCGATTTGAGGAAACCCGGGTTATGAACCGACCCGCGGGGTTCTTAAATTTTCCAACGTCGACATGTGGGAGTCGACACGTGAGGAGGATTGTAGCAAGGCAAAGCACGATGAATGCGAGGAGATTGAAGTAAAGTAGCTATACAACTTCTGATTATATTCACTCTCTTCATCTATTCTTTGTATTCAGAATGTTATATACTTTGTGGATGATGGTTTTTACTTCGTCTATGATGAACTAATTTGCTATTTAAGTCTAGAACGGATCTTTTTATGTAACTAAGAATTGGTATGCTTTCACTTTAGCTTATTGAGATTATTATCAAATTATTTGCTATGGTTTGCGCGTAATTTATGTTATTTCTTGATCACCAATTACTTGTTATTTTATATAAACTCGAGAAATGACATATAGAATTGGAACTAACCATAGTGACGTATGTTTGTAATTTCTACAGTTAGTTAGAATTCATAATTCATGTGTAGGATAGATATATCTATACATCATGCGTAATCTAAAGAGAACTTGATATTAAACCTTTTTTCAATTATAATTCACATAGAGATATAGTGAGTTAGCGAATTAAGGTGTGCTGCTTAATTCTATCAATTGTAGATTTGAGTGAGTATAGATGTAATGCATTGAGAGATGGTTATATCTACTTTTGTGTTCTTGGTTAATAATCTAGAATAATTGATTTAAGTTAGGAAGTATGTCATTCGAAGTGAAACAATAATTGAAGTTGTAGGTTTAATTCTCTGAAAACTTGTTAAATCTCTGGATAGTGTTAGTTATAGTCTAATTAGTAGTTTTATATAAATATCATCATTTAATCATTGGTTTAATAAAATTGAGATAGTAGAAAATTTGTAATTCTTAGGATAAAGTGTAATTATTGTCTCTGTAAGAACGATACTTTTCTTATCATTATATTATTTGTTGATCATGTACACTTGGGGCTTGCGCGTATAGATTTTATCTAACAAGTTTTTGGCACCGTTGTCGGGGACAATAATTACGTTATCACTTACAATATTAGTTTAATTAGATCAATTTTAGTTAAACATATATATATATATATATATATAGTTTTTATTTTATTCTTATTTTTGTTATTTGTTATTTTAGGAAATCTCGAGTAGTGCATGTAAACTCGATCAAAGAAGCCAGATTTGTTGCCTCTCGAGACGACATCGACAAACGGTTTCAGAGGTTAAGTAAGTGGATTGAGAAAACTCAAGAAGAACTTGAAACACCGAAAAACATGGCTGAAGAGGAACAGAAAGCACTGCGGGATTATGCTACACCGCAGATTTTAGAAATTTATTCAAGTATTACCAGGCCGGCGATTAATGCTAACAACTTTGAGATCAAGCCTGGAACTATAGAGATGGTGCAAAACAATTGTCAGTTTGGGGGTCTTTCGAATAATGACCCGAACGAGCATATTTTTAGTTTCATAGAGATCTGCGATACATTCAAGTGCAATGAGGTTTTAGATGATGCTATCAAATTAAGGTTATTTTCGTTCACGCTCAGAGATAAGGCCAAGGGTTGGCTCCATTCTCTACCACCAGGGTCAATCACCATCTGGAACGATTTGGAGTACAAATTTCTAGCTAAATTCTTCCTGCCATCAAAAACACATAGATTGAGAATGGATATTTCTTCATTTGCACAACAGTAGGGAGAATCGCTATATGAAGCATGGGAAAAGTATAAAGAGCTATTGAGGAAATGCCCACACCATCACTACAAAAAATTATGTCATTGCTGACGGGGCCATTGTCGATAGGCTTCTTGCCGTCGATAATGACCTCAATGGCGACGGCATCCTCGTAGCGAATGACACGTGTAGGCAGTGACCCTATATACCTCATCTGCGCCAACTTTACCATTACGTACGCTCCAAAAGTAAGGGTCAACGGGGCAAATGACAATGGCGACGGGAGGTGTCGTCGATATTGTGTCATTGGCGACGGGATAAATAGCGACGTGCATAGCCGTCGAGAATGACATTTTATTTAACCACCAAATTTATGTTTCTCTCCTCTCCTTTCTTTTTGTACTCTCGCTCGACTTTTCCTTCCCTCTCTTCCTGTTGCCGTCACCGTGCTTACCTCGCGCCCTTAGCTCGCCGTCGCCATCTCCGTTAAACTCCTCGTCGGTCAGTCCCCCTCTCTTTCCTCACCGTCCGACTCCCTTCTCTCCATTCCATTTGGCCTTCCCCTTTCCTTTTCCCCTTTCCTGGCCACTGTTCTCCCACTAACGGTTCCTCTCCGGTTCTCCATTGTCGACAAGCTTCAATTAGTAAGTTAAACTTACATATTCTTATGCTTTTATTTTTAATTAAGTTCCAATGTTGTTAGGTTAGGGTTTAATTTATGTTTTGTATAATATGTAATTTTTTTTTTGATTTAGGCTGCAGTACATTGCAACATCTTCAGAGGGCGATGCTCTCCTCCGCATAATTAATATCCTAATTTGTATGTTTTGGATGTGATTTTATATATGGTAATGATGAGATACATTAGATTTTTATGTTCTTTTATGTTAATAGTTCCATTTTTATTGATAAGTTTGTGTTCATAGTTCCATTTTTGACATGAAGAAAACTATGTTTGGTTCCATTTTTATTGATAAGTGTGTGGCAATTTTGCCTTAAACATTGCCAATATGTTTCTGATTTAGTACTGGACTTTTCTTTTGGCATTAGATTATGGTGATTTATTGAAGAAATGTTGTATATGCTCAGATACAACTACACATTTCAAATTGTGACTCATCTCTCATTTAGTACCTTGGTCAAATCACAAAGAATTGAAGTGATAGTACACATTGTATGAACTATAAACCCAAAATATTTTGCTATTATTTTCTTAAATGGGTGGGTACACCACCTGTAAAATATGCCAACTTCCAACATGAACGGATCAAAGTCGTGGGGAATAGGGATTGTCAAAATGAGGGTCAAGGTAAAAGGGGGCTGCTGCTCAACGGTAGCAGCAGTCATCTAAGGACAGCTATGATGGCTGTTTTGACAAGCTAATTTAGTGTCGTGCTTGAGTTTGCTAATTGACCCGCAAAGATTAGCTTATAATTGTCTAAAATAGGTGAGTATATCACCTATATTGTCTCTAAAATTCAATGTATTAGAGTGAATAAATTGTAAGATAGAAGTTTGAGAAGTGGGAGCCAAAAGAAAGGAGTTGATGCCCATTGACAGCAACAGTCATCATCATGCAACAACAGAGGCTATTTTGGGCACGCTAGTTTGGCTTTATGTTTGCTTTGCTAATTTTCCCAAAAAGAATAACTTATAACATTTCTAAAATAGATAAGCATATGAGTGTCCTAACTATTTAAAATCCAATATGATTAGATGGATACATTAAAAAGATATTAAGAACTATCAATGATGGCTATCCAAGCTTGGGATTACTTGGCTAAATAAGGCTTGGTTGCCGGTGTTGCCTATCTATAAGGGGCTATTTTGGCATTGTTTGGGAATGCAATGGTTTTTAATAAAGAAACTCACAAAGATGAGTTCATAAAACAACTTGAAAGTTATAGGGTGTTCATGTAATATATAACCATAAATAATACATAAGACACCTTACTTATTTACCTTGAATACTTAAATTATGTATATGAGATATGTAATTCTAAATTGGGCTTAGTGATAATTAACTTATGGAAGGATTGGGATGAGATAAGGAAAAGACAACTCTCAAAACTCTCTATAACTAACATGATCCTCATCGATCAATTACTAAAATTTCTGCCATAGTCAACTATCAAATAATTGGGAAGAATAAACTTATAATGTATTGCAATAAATATAGGGTTTGATGTTCAGCATATGAATATCATATCCAAATTTTTGTCTTTGGGCCCTTCAATTCATACAACAACCATGTCTATTTTCAAGGTACAAGTTGACCACAAACTGAACAGGTTACCAAATTAAAATAATAACATTTCTTAGTTACCTAAACAAAATCAAAATAATGAAAAAACACAAGAACCCACAAAACTTGGAGATTGTGCTCCTGTTTTTTGGACAATTAATGCAAAACGAACTATTTACTATCTAAAAATTTGAATTGTGTAGTCTATCATGTAATGTGGCGTTGACTTGCATACAAAATGTTGTTGTTTAATTGTTTATATACTGAATTTGCTTAGTTTGTTTGTGATTATTGCATTTACATATTTCCCATATAGTTTAGGAAGCTTAGAAACTCGTTCGAGATTCACTTAATAGAAGTGAATCTTGAATAGTCCCCATTTTGGGACTATTCCTTAATGTTTCGGTCCCACTTAGGTTGGTGTTAACGGCTTGGGCATGTCTTTATATTTTGAGATTTTTTGGTGAATATCTCTTAATATTCTTTGGGTGCATATTTAGTGTAATACCCGAGAATTTCTATATATTATTAAATGAATATATTAATGAAAATGAATATTTTTTCGTATATAAATGATTTTGTGTTAAGAGATGAGTTAACTCAATTATATTAAATTGAATAATTATAATAATTGAGAAATTATGGAGTTGTGCTAAACTCGTATAGGCCTTGTGTGGCACAGTGATGAGAAAGATTAGCGATGATATTAATTGACGAAGGATTTATGAAGTGAACAATTAATTAATTGTTAATTGTTATTAATTGTTATCATAGAATATTAATTAATTGTTATAGAATATTAATGATAATTAATTGATGATGTGTGGATTACTATTATTGCAAATAATATAATAATAATAATAAGCAACGTGTTCATAAATATAATAAGATCTATATTCATGTGATATTTAATCATGTAAGTGTTAATCAATTATTGTGGATATTAATAATTTCATCGATTAATGAAAAATGGATTGATTAATATAATTTATTAATTCATATGTGCAAGCATGCAATATTAAAAGTGTAACGTATAATAGCCAACTATATTATATATAGTGTAGTACAACATCTATGTGACTATATTATATATAGAAACCATATAATAAGATTCATATTTATTGAAACCATATGTTATGAATACATCACAAAATGCTTATGTGACAATATGTGTGTGAGTATACCTTAAAATATTATACCATGAACATATTGTAAACTATTATTTTAATAAAGAAGACAATGTAATGTGATAACATCCGAATAAAGTATATCGGTGTGATAAAATGTACATGGATTATATGTGTGTAAATTACACTTATTACATTATGTGAAGAACATTGTGACTTAAATTATAGCCTAAAGTATATATTATATAACCTAAGTGGACTTATATATATGTAACCTTGGCATGTGTAGTATAACTAAGTATTGTATGATTATCCAAATGCTGAGATCTTGTCCCAAATGAGGCTCATTTCCCTTACACGTGAAAAGACTAAAGCCTATACTTCCTCAAGTTCAGCATTCCTTAGCTTCATGGCTCATTATGAGCAAGCGAGTGGGAAAAATGATGGATTTCAACAACCATTACCAACCCCCTATTAACCACCATACAAATCTACATTCCCGTTGGTTTGATTTTGAAAACAAAGTCATGAACTGTGTTTTGATTTCTCCTATAAATAAGCCCCTTCTCCTTCACAATTCTTTTGCTGAGAATTTCTAGTAAGGGAAGTAGAGAGTGAGTATATATATATATATAATATATATAATATATATATATATATATATATATATATATTAGTGGAAGGAAGCCATTTGAGCAACCTTAATTTATAACAGAGGTATAAAATCTCTCTCTTATTCTCCATTTCTTGTTCACTGAAGTTTTCAAATTCTTGAATCTAGTATGAAATCCATGAAGTTATACTTGGATAATGGTTGTGGGTTGTTGTATAAAACTTATAATTATATTAGTATACCATGTGGCTTGCTAGCAATCAAATTCATATAATAGTTGTTATGTTCTTCATTTTCGGTCTCTGAGATTTCTTAGATTTTGAATGTTAATTGGAATTCATGATTTTGTGGTTTGATAATGATAATTAGTTGTTATATAAACTTAGTAACATGTTTAGTATGCAATGCAGCTTGGTTACAGTCGAAATTATTGTGAAATTTGGAAATTGGGTTTGTAGTTTGCCGTTGCTAGCTGCTCTGTGGTCTGGAACAGGAGTCGCGCAGCCGCGCGTCTCCCAAGTACAACTAGCGCGCGACCACGCCAACCTGTAGTTTTTGTTTCATGTTTAAAAATCTGCTATATGTTGGTCAATTGATATGGTTTAAAACAGCATGCTAGCTTGAGTAACGTATATATATGGATACGTAGACCTAATGTAAGCATGTTCCACTATGTTTGTATACATGATTAACGAACGGTTATAGTTTCTGAAGTAAACATGAGGTTTATAATTGAACTTTAAACATACATGACTTATGTTAGTATTCTGATTTTTTGAGCATATGTATATGGCCTTGAAATGCATGAAAGGCATGTTGACTTGCTTATATATGTTTTATAGTATAACATGAGCATGTGGACTTCATTTGTGAACTTTACTAAGTGAAAGTGTAAGTTTGAAACATAACTCTTGACATGTTATATCGAAGCCTAGATTCTGAAAGTCGTGGACATGTTTGATAGTGCCTTCGAACCTCACTAATGTGTCATACATATATACATGTGTACATACCATGTTAGGTGCCTTGATAGTTAAATAAACACAAATAAAGCTAATTTAAGCTAAGCGACAATACTCACGATGTGTATATGAAGTAGAAACTTGCAAGCATGTCTAAAATGTGATCACTTTATATGTTTACATAACAAGCATGATAACTTACGGGAACTCATGGCGTTTCTTAACCCTAAGTCGTTAAAAATCATGATTTAGAACTATAGCAGGTATGATTGAACTTGGAAAAGTTGAACGAACATGGACAGAGTCTTTGATATGTATATATGCTATGTGATATCATATGTTGATACTTAAAACCGATTTTGACGGTTAACTTACAATAAAGCTATAACTTGCTAAATAGAGTATGTTTACTATTTGTTGTGATTCTTATGCGATATTAGTGATATGAGAATAAGTTTAAACTTAAAAAGAGGAACGTTAATAATAAAAGTTATATTAATATATAATTGTGTAGCTAGGCTAAGACTTAACTTGTGTGTTGGTCATATGTCCAAGATGAGATATAATGTTGAACTATATAACTAATGGATATCGTATATACATAACTATATTACGATAGGAGTTGAAAAGTGTTGAATTACTTTACGTGGATAGACTACGCTAAAGGCAAGTATCCTAAACCCTTGCATTACTTTATTCAACGGATATCGTAAGCAAATTCCCTAACTTACACTCTTTTACAATGCAAGTTATCTTACTTACTCGTTCATTGAGCTAGTACTCTTGTGAAAGCTATTATTCATGTTGAGCTTGGTATTGTTCTTGAATATTATGAAAGTGTCTATGCCATTCTATTTGGCTAGACAATATGCATGTTTATAAAACTGTCCAAACCTTTTTATTAGTGCAAAAATCTTGAAAACTGAGTTGAACAACCCTTATGGTAAGGGGAGTGTATATTGTTAGAAGCCCCAACACACGCGTGAATATTACTGTGGTTATGCATAACATAGAGTATTGTAGACTGATCATCTATCGTACTTATTTTTGGGTTATCAGTTTAATATTGATGATTCTAGTAGATGTTCAATAGTCCTTAGTGACTACTCAGTATAGAATTATTTTATCCAGTTGGATACGTTGATAGCCTTTGAATTCATATATATCTGTTGATCTATATTGAATTATCGTTTCGTATTCCAAAGATTTGATTCAAGAATTGTTGATATTCGATATTCATGATATTGTTCTGAAACCCTGAACTATCTTAGAGATGATATTTTGATATTTCAAACTCGTGTTATAAAACTCTTTACCGTTGTTATATATTACTTGTTGGGCAAATTGTGCTCATTCTTGCTTATTTAAAACCTTTCAGTTAAGGCGGAACATGGAAGTGTCTCTGGGAAAGACAAGGGCAAGGGCAAGGCTACCGACTAGCTTGTTCCTTTAATGTTTAAAATTGTTTTTATGTATTGAGACTGTCTTCAGACTATGTTTATGCTTAAGTAGGTTCATGTAATAAATCTTTACCCGATATTATTATGTAATCTATTAAGTATTGTAGGTTGCGAGACTTGGGAGAATAATTATAATAAATCATTGTATATTATTCTAGATTAGATCTTCCGCTGTGAATGTGTGTTTTTAGTTATTATTGTATTACCATGAGCACGTGATGAACCGAATTCGAGTGACCCCGTGTCGGTCATGAATTTGGGGCGTCACAGGTTGGTATCAGTGCTGTAGTTATAAATCTTAGGAACGAGTGTCCTTAGACTATAACTTAGGAGAATTTAGAGGTTAGGAAGGAGATAAAATTTATGTAGAGTTTTCCTTGAGAGACTTAGTTTGTTATGAAATGTAACTTCATTTTATACAATGAACTTATATTTTATTTAACATTCTAATAGAGTTGTTGTTTCTTATCTTGTGTTTGTGATTGTAGATGGCAGATATGCGAGTACCTAGTGGAGTGACTGAGGAGGAGCCTAGAGATATACATGTGGTGTATGAGGCACCTATAGAGGCTGTGCCAGTGCAGGCTATTGCACCATCTAAGTTAGATAATGAGGATGAGATAGAGATAGAGTTTGACCCCGAGGAGGAGCCGATGGAGGATGAGCCGGTTGAGGACGAGCCATCAGAGGAAGAGCCCATGGAGGACTCGTACGAGCCTAACTGGGAGGAGCATATGCTAGGAGAGTACGAGGAGCGTATTCTGGAGTTGGACTGCAGAGTTCAGGAGTTAGAAGAAGAGGCCCTAGAGAGAGAGTCGGAGTTCCAGAAATTGCGGGACGAAGACCACCAGGGGAAGTTGGCCATGCAGGAGCTAGAGGTAGAAATTACTTATCGCAAGGAGGCTGGAATCCAGATGGGAACTTTGTTTCACAAGTCAGTGGCTAGGAATGTGGATCTGGCAGGAAAGCTAGAAGAGGTTGAGCAGAGGGAGCTGAGTGAGAAGACTGAGAAGGAAGCACTCCGTACTCAGTTGGAATTAGAGGTGATGGATAGGATACACTTCGAGGAGAAGTGGGAGGCGGCCCATGAGAGAGCTGACGACCTTGAAGATGAGGTCAGATGCAAGAAGAGGAAGATGAACAAGATGGGGTATGTGTTCCGATCAGCTTTCGAGAAGGTGATTGATTGGTGTGTACCACTACCCAGCGGAGCAGGGATATACCCTACATACTATGAGCCGAGAGTTAGTGGCATATATAGCGCAGATCAAATATAAGAACGTTGTGGAGCGTGGGATGATGGGATGAGACCCTTAGTCAGTTTAGTAGTAGTATTTTCTTTATGTGATGTAATTACTATGTTGTAATCCCAACTTTTGTGTAAAGTGTGGGATAATTATGTAAACCCCGAATAAGCTTTTGTTAGAGGGGTAGTAGGTTGGTATATTCCCAATCTTTTGTGATATTGAGGGATATATGTGATAACATTTATAGAAATATGCTAGTGAAAAATCATGTAATGAAACGATTTGGCATATGAATATAAATGAAGTTTATTTCAGAAATGTGTTATAATTTTATTCTTTTTAGTATTAAAAGAAATACTAAATGATATAACTGAGTAATAATAAAATGAAAATTTGTGATGCAGATCATGGCACCAAGACGTAGATTGACTGCACCCGAAGAATCTGTTAATAACGAGAGGGAACAAGTTGACCCGATCCAGAAACTGGTAGACTTGTTAGGAGAAGCCTTAAGGGGAAGGAACAATGAACCCGTTCGCCCCAACCCTCAAGCTGTCCTAGTAACAACCTTCAAAGACTTTAGAAGTGTAAGACCTCCAGAATTTGAAGGTACTACTGACCCGATCGTTACGCAAACTTGGATCAAGGAAATCGAGAAGGCCTTCACTATAGCTCGCGTAGGTGAAGACCAGAAGACAGTATTTGCCACATACATGATGAGAAGTGAAGCAAACTATTGGTGGGAGGATAATTAACAGAGAGCGGTAGAAGGGACAATAACCTGGGATAGGTGTAAGACGCTGTTCTTCGAGAATTACTTCCCGAAGAGTATGAAGAATCGAATTGAGGTGAAATTCCTAGAGTTAAAATAAGGTGATACGATGGTGGCGCAATACGCGGCTAAGTTCAATGAACTAGCGCGATTTGTGAAGCACCAAGTAGGCGATGAAGAGAGGAAAGCAAGGTGCTTTGAGCAAGGGCTAAAGCCATGGCTGTACAATAAGGTATCAATCCTCCAGATTGATTCCTTTGCGATGTTGTTAGAGAAGGCAATCATTGTGGAAGGTGGCAGTGAGGCCTTAAGTTTATATCATAATGAGAAGAAAAATAAGAACACTGGTAGTGAGTATCGTGGAGGAAGCATCGGCGGAGGAAGTAACTCCGGGAGGAGAAAATGGGACAACAACAACAACAACAAAAACAACAATCAAGGTGGGAGTCACCAGGGAAATTTTAAGAAAAGGAGTAAGACTTGTAACAAGTATGGGAGAAGCCATCAGGGAGAATGTTGGAAGGGAAAAAGCACGTGTTATAATTGCAGCCAAGAGAGGCACATATCGCCAAATTGCCCAAAACCGAAGAAGATCAGGGGATGTTTTGCTTGTGGATTAACGGAGCACCAGATTAAGGATTTCCCAAAGAAAGGAAGTGGTGGAACTAGCGGAGGTTAGGGTGGAGGTAGCAAGTTGATGATTGGAGGACCCGCGCAACCCAACCGATCGACCGCCCGAACATTTAACATGACCGTCCAAGATGCCGTAGCTGCAAAGGACGTAGTGTCAGGTATAATCCCAATCAATGATATAAATGCTTATGTATTATTTGATTCGGGTGCCACCTGTTCTTTTATATCTGAAGAATTTGCTAGTAAACTTAGTACGCCCCGAGAACGTTTAAAAGATCCTCTAAACATAGAAGTTACAAATAAGGAAATAATCCCTATAGAATACGTTTATCAAAATTATCGCGCAAACATTAGAGAACATGAACTGAGCGTAGACTTGATTCATATTAGACTGGAAGAATTTGATGTGATAATGGGAATGGATTGGTTGTATAACCATGCAGCGATAATTGACTGTCAGAATAAATGTGTAAACCTTCAGACTCCGAGTAAGTCTAAGGTAGTGTTTTATAGTAGCTTATCACTTACGCAATCGTGTTGCGTTACGATGATGCAGGCCAAGAAATTGTTAAGGAAAGGATGTGTATGTTATTTAGCTTACATCGTTGATACTCAGAAAAAGGGAGTAGAAATTAAGGATATATCCGTAGTGAATGAATTTCAAGATGTGTTTTCGGATAATTTGCTTGGTCATTCGCCAGACAGAGAAATCGAATTCGTAATAGACTTAGCACCGGGAATGGCACCGATTTCGAAAGCTCTATATCGTATGGCGCCGGTAGAAATAAAGGAGTTGATGGTACAACTTCAAGAGTTATTGGATAAGGGTTACATTTGACTGAGTGTGTCTCCTTGGGGAGCATCAGTGTTATTCGTTAAGAAAAAGGACAGATTGATAAGGCTCTGTATCGATTATCGAGAATTGAACAGAGTAACGATTAAGAACAGCTATCCGCTACTGAGGATAGACGACTTGTTTGATCAACTGAAGGGAGCAAAGTGTTTCTCAAAAATTGACTTACGAACAGCATATCATCAACTAAAAGTGAGGGATGAGGATATACCAAAGACTGCGTTTCGAACCCGTTATGGACACTATGAGTTTTTGGTAATGTCATTTGGTTTGACTAACGCTCTGGCAGCATTTATAGACTTGATGAACCGAGTTTTCAAGCCATACTTGGATAAATTTGTTGTGGTTTTTATCGACGACATTTTGATCTACTCGAAGACAGAGGAAGAACATGCTGAACATCTGAAGATTGTTTTGGAGGCACTAAGGAAAGAGAAGATGTATGCGAAATTTTCAAAGTGTGAATTTTGGATGGAGAAGGTTCAATTATTAGGCCACGTGGTGGATAAGAATGAAATCTCAGTATACCCCTCAAAGTTCGAAGAAGTAAGTAATTGGGAACAACCGAGAACACTGACGGATGTGAGAAGCTTTTTAGGGTTAGCTGGGTACTATCGAAGATTTATCCAAGATTTTTCTAAGATAGCAACCCCGCTGAACAATTTGACGAGGAAGACAGTGAAGTTTGTATGGATCGAAAAGTGCGAAGAGAGTTTTCAAGAACTGAAGAAGAGATTGAGCAAAGCACCTGTGTTATCATTACTAGATGATGCAGGAAATTTTGTGGTGTATAGTGATGCATCGCACAAGGGACTTGGTTGTGTGCTTATGCAACACGACAAAGTTATTGCATATGCGTCACGACAATTGAAGGATTATGAAAAATGATACCCTACTCACGACTTAGAGTTAGCGGCAGTAGTTTTTGCGTTAAAGATTTGGAGGCATTATTTATACGGAGAGAAATGTGAGATATACACGAACCACAAAAGTCTGAAATATATCTTCACACAGAAGGAGTTGAACATGCGACAGAGAAGGTGGTTAGAATTAATCAAAGACTATGACTGCGATATTCTTTATCACCCGGGGAAGGCAAACATGGTTGCCGCCGCTCTGAGCAGGAAAGGAAGGGAGAAATTGTTTCATTTGACGACTCAGGAAGAGTTGATAAGAGAGATGGAGAAATTGGAGATAGAAGTGAAAGGACCTAAGAGGTCTGAAGAGAAATTGTTTGTAATGGAAGCTTATCTGACATTGTTGGATAGAGTAAAAGAAGCACAGGAGAAAGATGAAGAATGTGAGAAGATCAGGAAAAGGATTACAAGAAAATAAGTAAGAGAACTTCCGAATGGATAAAGACGGTATCTTAAGATTCGAAGGAAGAGTGTGGGTGCCAGTGGTAACCGAGTTAAGGGAAGAGATTTTGCACGAGGCACACAATACGACATATTCCGTTCATCCGGGAGGCACGAAGATGTACCGAGATTTAAAGCAACATTTTTGGTGGCCCAATCTGAAATGGGAAGTTGCAGAGTGCGTTAGTAGATGTTTGACTTTCAAACGCGTTACAGCAGAGCATCAGCGGCCGAGTGGTTTATTACAACTTTTGGAAATACTGGAGTGGAAATGGGAGCATATTACGATGGACTTCGTGGTAGGACTTCCAGTTACACAGAAAGGTTATGATGCCATTTGGGTTATCTTGGATCGACTTACGAAGACCGCACATTTTCTACCAATCAAGATCCGCTACAGTTTGAATAAGCTAGCAAGCCTATACGTAAAGGAGATTATTTCACAACATGGAGTGCTGGTGTCAACTGTTTCCGATCTTGATCCGCGCTTCACGTCAAATTTTTAGAAGAGTCTGCAAGAGAGGATGGGAACACAGTTGAGGTTGAGTACGGCTTACCATCCTCAGACAGTCGGACAGAGTGAGCTAATAATACAAACGCTGGAGGACATGCTTAGGACCTGCGTAATGGATTTCAAGGGGAATTGGGACGACCGCCTACCCTTAGTTGAATTTGCGTATAACAATAGTTACCTTGCAAGTATCGGCATGCCACTGTACGAAGCTCTTTCTGGGAGAAAATGCAGAACGCCGTTATGTTGGGACAAAGTCGGAGAGCGGCGAATACTCGGACCAGAGTTAGTACAACAAACTGCAGACGTGGTGACAATGATAAGAGCCAGATTAGTAGCAACTCAGGATCGTCAAAAAAGGTACGCAGATTTACATCGGAAGGATCGAGACTTTAAAGTTGGTAGTTTTGTATTTTTAAAGGTTTCTCCATGGAAGGGAAAGATCCGTTTCGGCAAGAAAGGAAAATTGAGTCCTAGATTCATAGGACCGTTAGAGATACTGAAGCGAGTGGGCAAAGTGGTGTGACACCCCCGAATCCGGGTCCTCTGACCCCGGTCCAGTCGTCACGATACAATACAAACATCCACCTCTAAACAACATACGATAACTAAAATACGGAATATAATAAACATACGTCGTTCATTAAAAAGGTGTTACTAGTCCCAAGATTCAATAACCTTAATACATCAATATAAACATACCCTAGAATAAATATTAGGGTTCATATTACATTAACAGTAATTAAACAAATCATAAAGACAAAGTCTGCTCCTTGCAAACCATCCTATATCTTTCTTTTACCCTTGTCCTTCCCTGAGGGCTAGGGCTTAACTGCAATATAAGTCATGATATAGCAAGAATGAGCAACAAGTTTGCTCAGCAAGTTTAAATACAACAATAAAGGATATATCATGATGAATGGAAAAATATCTGACAATGATTTCAATAAAATGAGTATCTTAAATATTCAACAATATGAATATTAGAACGATTCAATAATATAAATATCTGAACGATTCAACAATATGAATAATAGAACGATTCAATAATATGAATATTAGAATGATTCAATAATATGAATATCTGAACGATTCAACAATATGAATATTAAAATGATTCAATAATATGAATATCTGAACGATTCAACAATATGAATATTTAAAAGCAAAGATAATAATTGCCTTTAGAATGACTGATAGTCGAGTAGACTCTGAACTATAACTTTCTAATAGGTTCAATAGCTTGGATTACTGGCTTCTGGCTACAGAAACTTAGTACCTCGAGGAGATCAGCCTCGGGCACAACGTGAATATGCATAACACTTATATTTGCTTACTCGTATCATATATATTAGATACCTGGGCACACTCCTACATATGAGGGGTGTTCTGTTCCGTCTAAGAATCCTTACCATCAATTGGTTTCGATAGCTTCAAAGAAAACTTCATACACTAGTCTGACTGAGCAAAGGTTCAGACTCTTACTGACATAGTTCAAGAAATTTAGAACCTTGAATAATGTACAAGTCCAAGAGTGTACGAGCTCAAATGCACTAGGTGCGGACATCAATAATATCAATGTGGAATAATTGATAAGTAATTAAACCACTAAATAACATGCTTGGAAATAAAGTTCAAGCAATTAAGTAAACAACTTTCAATTCAACAATAACCTACTCAATACAATATGAGAAGGATAGAGAACTTGAACAAAGTGAAGTTCAGAATTTGCACAATATAGGAATTTGTGTAAGTTCGGGGAACTTGCACAATACTCAACGTGTGAAGTTCGGGGAACTTGCACAATACTCAACGTGTGAAGTTCGGGGAACTTGCACGATAATAGATTCCTTCTATAAAATAAATGCATAGGCTTAGACACTTACAACATCAAAGAGTGAAATTCGGGGAATTTCACCATAATAGATCCCTTGCATAAAGTAAATGCATAGGTTAGGACATTTGCTGACAACGTTCTTTGAGTAAAGTAAACACAAAGATAAGATACTTGCACAATATACAAGTTTGTATAAGTTTAAAGAACTTGTATAATAAAGAAATAAAGTTCGAGAATTTGCAAAATAACCAAAGTGTGAAGTTCGGGGAACTTTCACAATACTTAAAATGTGAAGTTCGGGGAACTTTCACAATACTCAAAATGTGAAGTTCGGGAAACTTTCACAATACAATAATAACTTACTCAAAATACACTATGAGAAGGATAGGAACTTGCACAACAAAGGTGAAGTTTAGAATCTCGCTTACTCGAGTAATTGAATAAAGTAGTGCAAGGATTTAAAATACTTGCACAATAAAAGTAGGGTTCGGTTACTAGCTTACAATATCCGTTGAATAAAGTAATACAAGGGTCTAGGATACTTGCATTCAATATAACAATCAACTGAAGTTAGGAAACTTGCAAAATTAAGGAGTGTAAGTCAGGGAACTTGCCCGTTTTCTCATCTACAAATAATTCTAGCTTTAATTTAAATGGCGTTGGAACGACCTAATAATAACAAGTCGATCTCTCCAAGTAGTATAAACTAATATAAGTTCACACATACTAGAATCTAGTCATTATATAAATCTATTACATAAGATCACGTTCAATATCAAATATACCATTTATAGCATCATAATATGTTAACTGTTAAAATCCGACTTAAGCAAATTGTTCGGGTCTGAAAGTGTCCCGGCGTAACTCTAGCATGCAACTATTGCCATTAAACCAATACAAATGCTTATCAAGTTATAATCTCCCATTCGAAACTAGCATGCTCGTCCTAATCCAATTTTGAAGTTATATGTTTTCATGCCGGTAATGCACATACTTTAACTAATACATGCTCATGCTTCAAAGTTGATTACTAAAGTTATGTTTTCATATAACAAGGTTAAACAATATATAATATGTATGCTCGAGTATACTACACACATATACTTTAATCTCGTAGTTCGTGCTTCAGAAATTCATTTCTTATGAATACGTGCATATGCAAAATTCACGCTTTGACCAAACGAGGTCTATGTTAATATGCTTATAGGCCTAATGAACTCTAATACACATGCTCGCATGGTCATAATATAATTCACATGGTATTCAATGCTATTTCACATTCTAAGTTTCTATTACAAGGTACACTAAGTCAAAAAGATAACACGGCACATGTAAAGTATCTCGTAACCGTTACTCACATGTATTAGAATGCATACAATAAGTTACATACATGTATTTAAGTGGTCACAATCTAAAAGACATAAGTCTTGGTTATGTTTACTTTGAAAGTCTTGAAGTTTCGCTTGAAAAATCTCTTGAAGCTTTCAATCAAGTATGCTAACGTGTTTAACATTTTAAACATACATTTTAATTTAATATAAACCATGCTATTATGCTAGCAAATATTAGAATAGTAACATGACATAGCATGTCAAGGTTTGTGTTTCATTTTTTTGTTAGGAACGTGCATTAGTAAGGTTCATACGCTCTCTTTACAACATAAAACATATATACATCAATTAACATGTGTTTCATGCCTTCCTAGGTCATACTAACATGTCTCAAAAGTCAGAATATATCTGTGACATTTCTATACCAAAGTCCCCTTTTAAAACTCAACATTCATTTCGAAAACCATGAGTTGTTTCGTCGAAATGTATACCATCTTAGCTTTAACATGTTTATGTTAGGTTTATGTACCCATATATACGTATTACCCATGTTAACATGCTTGTTTAAATTAATGCAAGAAAACTATCACACAACAGCACTGATGCAGAAAATAAAAATCTGAATTGCAGGGCCTGCGCAGCTGCGCTGTAACCAGGCATAAACCCGGCGCAGCTGCGTCGGCTCTTGATCCAACCCAGACTGAACTGCTTCGGCAGTTCATCAGCCTAACCCAAAATTTTTCCAAAGAAAACACTTTAAGCATGATATGATACCATTCTAACATGACTAGAACTCCATATAACCCTTAACAATCATATATCACAATTCAATTACCCAAACCATGAACAATTCAATAATCAAGAACTTTGCTAATGAAGAACAAGATTGGAAAAATGATATACCTCTGCTATTAGGGTCTTGCTACAAAATAATTGCTACAATGCTGCTATACTAACTCCTTCTTAGCTCTAATGAAATACTCAGCAAATGAAAGTAAGAGGAGAAGAGTTGATATTTATAGGCAATTCAATACACAGACATTTCAATTCTCCATTAGAACAAATCAAAGGAATAATTGTTTGTACAATAGTTAAGGAATGGTAGGTGAGTAGTTGGTAGATTCAATCATGAATCCCACATCTCTTACAATTATGAGCTAGCTTGTGAGGAAATTTGTGACGCCCCCAAATCCGTGTAACATCGATTACAGGACATGGTGCTCACGGTACAACATACATCATCAACTATCTAAGTAAACTCCAACAGTAATAATAATAATAATATAACTATTACGTACTTACTCAAAATAAAATCCCAAGTCTTTACAACCTTTAATAAACCACCACTTAAACTTAGCGTTTATCGCTACATTACGTCATATGCGGAAATATAAACTTATTACATAAGGTATCTAGCATCATTTCATCTTAGACTTCCCCTTGTCCTTGCCCGAGCCCTCAGCCTTCTCATCCTTAACTGAAAGGTGTAAGCAAAAATGAGCACAAATTGCCCAGCAAGTATATAAAGAAGTTTGAAAACATACATCAGGAGTAGAAACATCTGAATAGCTATAATAGTTGAAAGAATTATCAAGTTGTAAACAGGAATATCAAGAATAAGAGTTTAAGAATTCTCAATATCATACTAAGGGGTGTAAAATACCCTGAACATTACTTTGTTTCATCGAAAACCATCAGACGGTTTAACAATCAAATAGATTGTAAACGGTCTCTGCAAGTACTCCAGGTGATCAGCCTATTGTACCCTACATTGTGCACAAGTATTAAGTTTAAACTGCATAAGCATAAATGGGACTATATGCCCGACATCTGTTTGCCCGTTTATTCGGGTTGTTCATCTTAGTATTCATGCGAGACCGCACCAAATTTGAAAGTAAAGGGTTTCCTTTTAATTTAATGTTATTATTAAACTATCATGTATGCTATCATCAAGCTAATTTAATCATATAACATGTTGCGTCATATAGGTAAAGTGGTTCAATATGAGAATCTGAGTAAAAATAAGTTTCTGGAATTTTTTTTGACCCGACCCGACCCGACCCGACCCGGATGACCCGGACCGGCTCAACTGCGCAGCCTCAAGCCGTGTTACCGGCGCAGCTGCGCTGCCTGGCAAACCCGGAACCCAACTTTAAGTGGCGCAGCTGCGCAGCGTTAAGCCATATGAACGGCACAGCTGCGCTGCTCTTCATGCCCAGAATTTTTTTTTTCCCTGCCGAGCAGCCTACTTCCCGATTTAATTCCCACTTGTTTACAGGTTGTATGACCATGATATTTGGACACCATACACTCCATACATCACAGTATTTTACAAAAATACAACATACATGAAACTAACATGTTAAGACCTCGATCCAGTCGCCTAGATAAGCGTGCAAGACTGCCTTCCAGACTTAGAATTTTTTTGGAAATTCCCATAATTCTGCAGATTTTTATACCAACATGCTTGCTTACGAAATTCATAACTTGCTCATTTTAACTCCATTTCTTTTGAAAATTGGTCAGGTGAGACATCATACTACATAGTATTTTACAAAATTAACACATACAACCAACGAGTCACATAAGCTATGATTCCAAGGCTCCGAGAAACCCAGAGAGTCACAGATTCTAAGTTAACCCACTTTGACAAAAATTTATGATTTTGATTCTAGCATGCAAGGAACTAGTTGGTACTGTCCAGATCACCTATACGAACACATATACACATGTTACAATAATCAAACTCACTAACTTTTCATGTTTTGAACAAATTGACATCTAAGAGGCATTTTATCGAATAGTTAGCATGCATACATGAATTCTATGATTCTCTACGAATTTGAAACATGATTAGACCAGAACGTTCATTCTTAACACCCATATATCAGTATTACACGCGAACATGGTATCACAAAACCACAACGAAACATTTCCCATAATTATACATGCATTTTCTTCACTATTTCCTTAAGAACATAATATAAGTTCGTATTCTTACCTTGAACGCTATTCTCTGATCAAGGAATCCGAGAATGCTTCCCTCCTTGCTTGCTTAGTCTTTGCAAATTTCCAGAATAACTCCACACTAACTATTACTCTCAATTTCTCTCACGGAATGAAGTTTTTAGCAAAAAGAGGTAGTGTTTTGGGTGGAGAGTATAAATAGAGATTGATATAGCTTGATAGAAGCTGATATCATCAGCCCCTCCATGTTCTCATAACGGTTATACACATATTGCATGATTAACAAATATTAAAATGAAAAGAGGAGTTAGAGAATGGAAGAGTTTTGTGGGTGTAAAGGATTGTAACTCCCTTCCTCTCTAAATCTTCTAAAACGTATACTCCCTTGTCCCAAATCAGTTATCATGTGGGCCCACTCCAGCTGCTGATCAACATATTAAAATAATATTATAATCAATTAAATAATTATTTTGACCATTTTGCCCTCCGTAGCCGAACGTTGCGATACTTATATCGATTCCTACTAAAATCGACGTCCCAGACGTCATGGGACTATCCGTTTCGTCAAATTCACCTCCAAAATTCGTGGTTGACTTTTTACCAGAAAAAGTCAACCGGTTAACTTTGACCAAAAAGTCAACCGTAACACATTTTCGTGGTTACAGTCTATCCTGACTAATTTTTACGTTCCGGACTCAAATACGCAGTCTGCATCTCTAAATTCAGCTCCAAACTCAAAATCATGCTTTAAAGCCATCCCACGAAATTAATAAAATTAATTCCATACTTAACCAATTTAAATAGTTGAATTAAACTGAACCAACCATTTAAATACTCCTCATCACATATACGCAAATAACACATGTATGTATAACATATATACATCTAATAAAAGAAAACACACAAGAATTTCACATAAATTCGTTTATTGATAATTGTTCAATGACATAATAATCTCGAATATTACATTCACCCTCCCTTATAAGGATTCCGTCCCCGGAATCATTACACATCAAACAAAAAGACTAGGGTAATCTTTCATCATTTTCTCCTCGAGCTCCCATGTAGCCTCTTCGGCATTGTGGTTCCTCCATACTACCTTAACAGAATGTATTATCTTATTTCTTAACACTTGTCCTTTTCTATCAATTATCTGTACTGGAACCTCTTCATAGGTTAAGTCCTTTTCGAACTGAATGGGTTTATACTCTATGACGTGCTTGTAATACTGCTTATAGGGTGGTAAAACTGATACGTGGAACACGTTGTGTATATGTTCTAACTCTGGAGGTAAAGCTATTTCATAAGTTACCTCACCGACTCGCCTTAACACTTCAAAGGGTCCTATGAATTTGGGGCTAAGTTTTCCCTTCTTCCCAAATCTCATTTTCCCTTTCCAAGGTGAAACCTTTAGAAACACATAAGTGCCGACGTCGAAGTCTCGTTGTTGCCGATGTTGATCAGCATATTTCTTCTGTCGATCCTGAGCTGTCACTAATCTCGCTCGTATAGTTTTGATCACATCTGCAATTTGCTGCACTAATTAAGGCCCTAGCAATTGACGTTCTCCTACTTCATCCCAACACAATGGTGTTCTGCATTTTCTTCCATATAAAGCTTCATAAGGTGGCATCCCGATGCTCGCGTGGTAACTGTTGTTGTATGCGAATTCCACCAACAGTAGGTGGTCATCCCAGCTTTCTTTGAAGTCCATAACACATGCTCTCAGCATGTCCTCCAATGTTTGAATAGTTCTTTCGCTCTGCCCGTCTGTTTGAGGATGATACGCAGTGCTCAACCTCAGTTGCGTTCCAATGCGTTCTTGAAAGCTTTTGTAGAAATTAGCTGTGAACTGCGAATCGCGATCTGACACAATTGATACAGGTACACCGTGCCTGAAAACAATCTCCTTGATATAAAGCTTTGCCAACTGATCCAAGGTATATCTGATCTTGATTGGCAAGAAATGCGCTGACTTGGTCAATCGATCAACGATTACCCAAACTGCATCGTAACCCTTCTGTGTATTTGGAAGTCCTACCACGAAGTCCATCGTGATATGCTCCCATTTCCATTCCGGAATTTCTATAGGTTGAAGTAACCCGCTCGGTCTCTGATGTTCCGCCTTAACTCTCTGGCATGTCAAACACCTGCTGACGCACTCCCCGATTTCTCTCTTCATATTGGGCCACCAATAATGTTGGCGAAGATCCTGATACATCTTTGTTCTACCCGGATGAATTGAGTAACTTGAGCTATGAGCTTCCTGCAAGATTTCTTCCTTTAGTTCAGATACCGCTGGCACCCAAATTCTCCTTTCAAACCTTAATAATCCATCACTACCCACATTGAACTTAAGCTCCTCTCCTTCTGAAATTCTTTTCGACACCTTCTCGCATTCTTCATCGCTGTTTTGTTCTTCCTTGATTTTGTCCAATAGAGTCGGTCGAACCTCCATTGCGAACAACTTCTCATCTGACTCACTCGGACTCTTTACCTCGAGTTCCAAACTAGCCATTTCCTTAATCAACTCCTCTTGAGCCGTTAGCATTGCCAACCTGCAACTGCCCTTTCTGCTTAGCGCATCTGCGACCACGTTACCTTTTCCTGGATGATATAAGATATCGCAATCGTAATCCTTTATTAGTTCCAACCATCTTCTCTGTCTCCTATTTAACTCCTTCTGCGTGAAGATATACTTCAGACTTTTATGGTCCGTGTATATTTCACACTTTACACCATATAAATAGTGCCTCCAAATCTTCAGGGGAAATACTACCGCTGCCAATTCCAGGTCATGGGTAGGATATCCCTTCTCATAATCCTTCAACTGACGCGATGCGTACGCAATAACTTTACCATGTTGTATAAGCACACAGCCAAGTCCTTTGTGCGACGCATCACTAAAAATTACAAAATCACCAGTATCATCTGGCAAAAATAACACCGGTGCCTCACTCAATCTTTTCTTAAGTTCCCAAAAACTTTCTTCACACTTCTCCGTCCAGACAAATTTTACAGACTTCTTCGTTAAATTCGTCAACGTCCCTGCTATCTTCGAAAAATCTTGGATAAACTGTCTATAATAGCCTGCCAATCTTAAGAAACTTCTTACTTCAGTTGGTGTCTTTGGTTGTTCCCAATTTTGTACCTCTTCCACCTTTGCTGGATCCACGGAGATTCCGTCCTTATCGATCACGTGACCCAGAAATTGAACTTTCTCCAACCAAAACTCACACTTTGAAAATTTTGCGTATAACTTATCCTTCCTCAACGCCTCCAATACCAACCTTAAGTGTTTAGCATGATCCTCCTGAGTCTTGGAATAGATCAGGATATCATCTATGAACATGACCACAAATTTATCTAAGTATTGCTTGAATACCCGATTCATCATGTCCATAAATGCTGCCGGCGCATTCGTTAATCCAAATGACATCACCAGGAACTCGTAGTGACCGTAACGAGTCTTGAATGCTGTCTTAGGAACATCTTCCTTCCTCACCCTCAATTGGTGATATCCCATCCTCAAGTTAATCTTGGAAAAATACCTCGCTGCCCTCAACTGATCGAACAGATCATCTATCCTAGGTAATGGATACTTGTTCTTTATCGTCACTTTGGTCAACTCTCGATAGTCGATACAAAGTCTCATCGATCCGTCCTTCTTTTTCACAAATAAAATTGGTGCTCCCCAAGGAGACACACTCGGTTGAATATACTTTCTATCCAATAATTCCTGCAATTGTACCATCAGTTCCTTCATCTCTGTCGGTGCCATTCTGTATGGGGCTTTCAAAATCGGGGCCGTTCTCGGTACTAAATCTATAACAAATTCGACCTCTCTATCCGGTGGAAGTCCTGGTAATTCTTTCAGAAATACATCCAAAAATTCATTCACTACTGGTATCTGTCCCATTCCTACACCTACTTTCTGTGTATCGACAATATGGGCCAAATATCCTACACATCCCTTTCTTAGCAATTTCCTCGCTTGCATCATCATCAGACAACTCGAGTGTCTCGGAGACTTACTCCCGTAGAATACTACCTTAGACTTATCTGGAGTCATAAGGTTTATACACTTCTTCTGGCAATCTATCATCGCTCCATGGTTAAATAATCAATCCATTCCTAGAATTACATCAAATTCTCCTAATTGAATTGGGATTAAATCCACTGGTAACTTATATCCCATGATATGTACAACACAATTCCTATAAACATGGTTAACGGGAATGACTTCCTTATTAGCGACTTCTATGTTCATAGGATATTCTAATTCTTCCTGGGGTAAGTTTAATCGTTGGGAGAATTCATGCGACACGAAGGAACAAGTAGCACCCGAATCGAATAATATGTAAGCAGATATATCATTGATCGAAACGATACCTGAAACCACGTCCTTGGATGTAACTGCATCCTGAACTGTCATGTTGAAAGTCCTTGCTGTTGGTCGATTCTGAGTTGGTGGTCCAGTAATTGTGAGATTTCCACCGCTTGGTCCCCTTCATCCATTCTGAAAATCGCGGACATGTTTGATAGTGCCTTCGAACCTCACTAATGTGTCATACATTAGGTGCCTTGATAGTTAAATAAACACAAATAAAGCATGATTTAAGCTAAGCGACAATACTCACGATGTGTATATAAAGTAAAAACTTGCAAGCATGTCCAAAATATGATCACTTTACATGTTTACATAACAAGCATGATAACTTATAGGAACTCATGGCGTTTCTTGACCCTATGTCGTTAGAAATCATGATTTAGAACTGTAGCAGGTATGATTGAACTTGGAAAAGTTGAACGAACATGGAGAGACTCTTTAACATGTATATATGCTATGTGATATCATATGTTGATACTTGAAACCGATTTTGACGGTTAACTTACAATAAAGCTATAACTTGCTAAATAGAGTATGTTTGCTATTTGTTGCGATTCTTATGCCATATTAATAATATGAGAATAAATTTAAACTCAAAAAGAGGAATGTTAAGAATAGAAGTTATATTAATATATAACTGTGTAGCTAGGCTAAGACTTAACTTGTGTGTTGGTCGTATGTCCAAGATAAGATATAATGTTAAACTATATGACTAATGGATATCGTATATACATAACTATATTACGATAGGAGTTGAGAAGTGTTGAATTACTTTACGTGGATAGACTAGGCTAAAGGCAAGTATCCTAAACCGTTGCATTACTTTATTCAACGATATCGTAAGCAAGTTCCCTAACTTACACTCTTTTACAATGCAAGTTATCTTACTTACTCGTTCATTGAGCTAGTACTCTTGTGAAAGCTATTATTCATGTTGAGCTTGGTATTGTTCTTGAATATTTTGAAAGTGTCTATGACATTCGATTCGGCTAGACAATATGCATGTTTATAAAACTGTCTAAACATTTTTATTAGTGCGGAAATCTTGAAAACTGAGTTGAACAACCCTTATGGTAAGGAGAGTGTATATTGTTGGAAGCCCCAACACACACGTGAATATTACTGTGGTTATGCATTATATAGAGTATTGTAGACTGATCATCTATCGTACTTATTTTTGGGTTATCAGTTTAATATTGATGATTCTAGTAGATGTTCAATAGTCCTTAGTGACTACTCAGTATAGAATTGTTTTATCCAGTTGGATACGTTGATAGCCTTTGAATTCATATATATCTGTTGATCTATATTGAATTATCGTTTCATATTCCAAAGATTTGTTTCAAGAATTGTTGATATTCGTTATTCATGATATTGTTCTGAAACCCTGAACTATCTTAGAGATGATATTTTGATATTTCAAACTCATGTTATAAAACTCTTTACCCTTGTTATATATTACTTGCTGGGCAAATTGTGCTCATTCTTGCTTATTTAAAACCTTTCAGTTAAGGCGGAACAGGGAAGTGTCTCTGGGAAAGACAAGGGAAAGGGCAAGGCTACCGACTAGCATGTTCCTTTAATGTTTAAAATTGTTATGATGTATTGAGACTGTCTTCAGACTATGTTTAAGCTTAAGTAGGTTTATGTAATAAGTCTTTACCCGATATTATTATGTAAACTATTAAGTACTGTAGGTTGCGAGACTTGGGGGAATAATTATAATAAATCATTGTATATTATTCTAGATTGGATCTTCCGCTGTGAATGCGTGTTTTTAGTTATTATTGTATTACCATGAGCACGTGATGAACCAAAGGCATGAATTTGGGGGCGTCACATTTAGGCTACGACGTGGTAGTCTATTTCGTGTACTTGAAGACCATGGGGAGGTGCTATCAAAATTTCTTAAAATATAAAGATGTGTTCATGGTGTTGGCATCAGGTGGGGCGACGCATTCAGGAATGGGATAGAATCCTGACCCGTTAGAGTGGAGATGAAGTTAGGACACTCATATGTCGCATGCATAAACATTAACTCTCCTATTTGTGTTTTGTTTTTCCTCAGATATATATATATATATATATAGCAGCCCATAGTGCATAGACCAAGATGTCTATTGATCGAAGTTGGATGGAACGTAGGGTAGCTACTGATAAGAGTGGGCTTAGCTCTGAGTACCGTAGTGGGGTTAAACAGTTTATCAATTTTGCGTTTGACCAGGTCAGCGGGGAGGAGATCAGATGTCCTTGTAAGAGGTGTGTGAATGAAGTGTAAGAAAGGAAAGGAGTGATGTCATGTGCGACTTATTTGCGTATGGGTTCAAGCAGGGTTATACGACATGGATCTATTATGGGAAAACTTGGTTGGATGAACATGAATCAGAACCAGAATCCAGAGGTGAAGAAACCTTTGACTGTACTAACATTATAGTCGAAGCTGCTAGTTCATACTTCTAGTGGAATACAGATAGGGATGACGGTAGCATTGAGCAAGAGCCGAATGACAAGGCTAAGGGTTTCTATGAGTTATTGCAAGAATCAGCGACGCCACTATATGACGGGTATAAAAAGCACACCGTCTTATCTGCAGTGACTAAGTTTTTACACTTTAAGAACGAGCATGACTGTAGCGAGAGAGGTTTTAATGAACTGCTAAACATTGTGAAGGAGTGCTTACCTGCAGGGAATAAGTTACCGGAGTGGTACTATGATGTGAAGAAAATGGTCAAAAGGCTCAATCTAGGGTATGAGAAGATTGATGCTTGTGAGAACGACTATATGTTGTTATACGGTGATGTCAATAAAGATGAGAGGTCATGTGATATTTGCGGTACAAGTAGATACTGTGAACAGCCCAAGAAAAAAGGAAAAGACGTGCCGAGAAAGATCTTACGTTACTTTCCCATTGCACCGAGGCTTTAGTGGTTGTTCATGTCAACACATACCACCGAGGATATGAGGTGGCACTCTATACGGGACATAGTCGAAGGTCAACTGACACACCCGCAAATGGGCTTGAGTGGAAGTTTTTTGATAAAAAGCACCCCTCGTTTGCTGAAGAGGTTCGCAATGTTAGGCTTGGACTTGCTACGGATGGGTTTAATCCGTTTAATGGGCCTTACACAAAGCCCTACTCAACTTGGCCGGTGATTATTGTTGTGTATAACCTCCCGCCTTCGATATGCATGAAAGATCCCTACATGTTCATGCCTTTACTGATTCCGAGTGATAAGAGTCCAAGTAATAACATTAATGTATACCTCAGGCCGTTAGTTGATGAGTTACAGATGTTGTGGGAAAAAGGGGTTCAACTTATGATGTATCTCTTAAGTAGAACTTTGACATGAGGGCAGCTTTATTGTGGACAATAAATGACTTCCCAGCTTTACGAAATATCAGTGGATGTTCGACTCACAGGGGCTCGTCATGTCCCGTGTGCATAGGGATAGTTAAAGCTATACAGCTCAAACATGGGGGGGGGGGGAAATGAGTTTCTTTGCAACATCCAGATAGTTTTTACCGATTGAACATCGTTATTGACGGATGAGTAGACATGTAACGATTGAGATTTTATATTTAATTTTAAATATTTATTGAATTAAATAAATATTTTATGTGATTTATTTATTGAGTTAAATAAATAAATTATGTGATTTATGGAGTTATTTAATTAAGGGTATATATTAATTAAATGAATGTGCAATATTTAATTTAATTAATATATATTAATTTTATTTTTAGTTCTAATTTAATTGAGAGAATTAAATTAGATGTGATGAAGTGTTACATGAATTATAATTTGCGAGTAATTATAATTATGTGACAAATTTTATGTGATTAATTGATGTTAGATTTTAATTGATTAAAATATGACATTAAAGTATGTGTTAAATGATTTGTTAAAATAAAAAGAAAAAGAATTTTAAATGATTTTTACCAAACAAGGCCCTTGCTTTTGTTTTAAAAATTATTGCCAAACAGGGCCCTTACACTAGCTTAAACCTAATTTACCTAAACCATGCCTAAGTAAGTAAAACTAGTTTCTAATATTCTTGTAGCCAAACAAGCCGAGTTCGCTTTTGAATTTTGTAACTTACATAATAAATGTATTTATTATATATATTAAGTAATTAGTAGTTACATATATATCATTAGTATACATATATTATATCAGTTATAATATATCTAAACTACGTTAGTTTTTCCTAAGTCTAAACTAAGAACTAAGAAGAAAAGAGAGCAGAGAAAAGGAAGAGCAGAAAAGAGAAAAGAGGAAGAAGAATTGTTAGAATTGAACTCACATCGCTTTCTCTTTCAATCTATTAACAAAAGGTATTATCTATAATCTCTAATTATTATAGAACTCAATTCATATATTTCATGTATTTTATTCTCTGTCAAAAGTTGAGTTTTCATGAAGTTGTATAATTGTGACTATGTATATATGATGTTCATAGGTTTTCATATGTAATTGTGTGCCATGGAAAGATTTTCAAAATACAATTGTTGTAAAAATCAGTTTTAAAGTTATGATCCTTATATTTTCCTTCTCTGTAAAACATGTTTTGGAAGTTGTATAGCATGATGGATATATATATATATATATATATATATATATATATATATATATATATAATTGTGTTCATATCATGTCTATATGTGATGATATGCTTAATTAGTTGTTTAATTCATTAATATATATATATATATATGATATAATAGAGAATTTATGTTTTTCAAAAGTCACAGTGAAGTGTCTAGGAAAAATAAAGTTTCTCATAGAAATCAAAATATATGTTGATTGTTGATTTTTGTATAAATTAATTGTGGAATATGTTATTATGTTTAGAAATTAGTTGATTGGGATTGGAATTGTGAGAATTGGTTTTAAAACAAATTCGCAGTGTTCAATTTCATCTAGAACACTGACATTGGTATTCTTTAAATTTTTGTAAAAATTAAGCGTTGTAATTTTGCTAATTGATGTATTAGTGTGTTCAAAACATGTTAGAAGCTTTGCATTTTGTTTCTGTAAAGTTTTATATGAAAATTGTTGGCTGAATTGAGAATTCATTGTAGAGAATTAAGCCAAATTGGCTTTTCTCTGCACTATTCGCGAAGCTGCTCTGTTTCTGTCCGCTGTCGGCGCAGCTGCACAGGCAGTAAGGGTAGAAGCGGCGCAGCTGCGCCGCTGGGTTTTCGCAGGTTTGGCTCCTGCGCAGCTGCGCCGGTGTCAAGGCTAAAGATGGCGCAGCTGCGCCGTGTCCCGGGCAGTGGCAGTGACTTTAGTCTTTGTGTAGTGTTAATTCTAAGCTTAGTTTAATTATTCTATGACAAGGAGCATGTATCTAGCTGCTATAACATGTGTTATAATTTGAGAAAAAGGAAGTTTTGAAAAACTAATATCGTATTTAAATTATAAACTTTAATTATTTAATTGTACAATAAGTTACTTAATTATAATTTTATTAATTATAATTTTATTAATTATAATTAAGAGTAAATATTTAATTGAAATTATAATTTTTGTGAAATTATAATGTATAGAAGTTGATTTATTTTAATCAATTAGATGTTAAATTAAATTATAATTTATGCATGTTTAATTATGGATTATAAATTGATAATTTCATGATTAATTATAATTTGGGTAATTAAATGCATGATGTGGTGTAATTGATTATAATTTAAGTAATTATAATTTGGTTAAGTGTTTGAATTATAATTGTTTAATTATAATTTAGTTAAATACATAATTAATTTAATTAACTATGTGATAGTTGATTATTATTATTAGAGTGAGTTAACCCTGAGGGTTAACAACTTATGTGAATTAGTTACGTGTTAACTAATTTAGGTTATTGTGATTGAATATATATGTGTATGAAGTATTAAAGTACGTGAATTATGTTAAGTAGCTTGCGCTCGAGGCAAGTCTTCTAAACCCTAAACTCGTTAATTTTATGCAAGTTTTATGTACCCTAAACTTGTTGATTATATACAAATTCTTGAATTCATATATTCATTGTTCGGAATGTCCTTTCTATTTCTGTATTGGACAATTGTTTATTTAATTGAAATGATCTTAACTTATTGTTCAAGTAAGATCCAGTTATTATTTTAAATGCTTTAAGTTGATTCTAAAGCATATGTTAATTCATAATTCTTTTATTTATGAATTATTGGAAGTCGATTCAACTAATCCTTAGTTGATGAACGTGAATTCTAAATTACCTTGTAAGCTTATCCAAACCAAACTTTCTTTGGTGCGGACTCGAATTTAAATTACTGAGTTGAACAACCCTATTTACTAGGGGAGGCTACTACGCATAGCGTTAAGATGTTTGTGCACAATACATGGTACAAAGGGCTGATCCCCCTAAGTATGAGTTAAAGTACATAGTCTTATTGACTGTTAAAGGTTTAAATAGAAATATTTATAACCTAAGATAAGAGTTCAGAGGTCTTATGACCCTCAGATAAACTCTATATTCAAATTTTAATGTTGACAGAGAATTATTATTCAATTCTTTATTATTGAAGCAAGTTAAGTTGTTCAGATTCTTTTAAATATATCCTTTCATGTCTATGTTATTGTTAAACTCCAGTGAGCTGTGGTTTGCTCACTCTTGCATTAAATAACAATTTCAGTTAAGGTTGATAACGCTGATGCTCCGTTTACGAGTAAGGGCAAGGGAAAGCAAACAAGTGAAGACTTGTTTTTTTTTATTATTATATTGAGAATGATTGTAATAAGACTTGAATGTTATGTTTTTGTTTTCGCACTTTATTATATTCATGTTAGGGTTAGAGTAAATCGGGATTATCTTGAAAAGGTTGTAACCCTTGTTTTAAGGGAGATTTATCTATTCTAATTTAAGTTGTAGTTTATTTTACATTATTCATTGGGTAGATGTATGTTATATTAGAAAGTGAACACAAAATCATGTGGAAACGAAGTACCCGGATTTGGGGGTGTCACAGGTTGGTATCAAAGCTGTAGGTTATGAAACCTTAGGTGGGGAAAAACCTTAGGTAGTAGCCTTATGGTAAGATCAAAAAGATAGTGATGCTAGGTAAAGATAATAAACTACCTTATGTGCCTATGTGTTTACATTATAGTATTCGAAGAGTGACGATTCATTATCACGTAATAATGAACTTTAAAATTCTTTTGTCAGGATGTTGAACGTGGGAGAACCTAGTCAGGCTAGAGAGGATGTACCTCAGGTGCCTAGAGAGGAAGAGCCCCGTGACACATGTTATCTGGTAGCAGCTGGTTAGGAGAGAGCCATCTCCAGTGATCACCGTAGCTGGTCGGGAGCGTGAGCTGACACCTATTCTAGAGGATGAGAACGAGGACGAGTCTGAAGAGGAGGAAGAGGATCCCGAAGAGGAATTCCCACCTCACTCTACTAGTGCTGAGATGTACGAGGTAGTCTACGATAGCAATGTGGAACTTCATGGACGAATAGGATTTCTCGAGGAGACTATTAAGCAGCGTGATGAGACTATCGAAGAGATGGATAGTGCACTAGGAGATGCACACTGGAACCTGATACATATGGAGGTCGAAAGAGATGCTGCTCATTTTGAATTGGCAAAGCTGAAGCAAGACATCCAGGAGGAGTCGAGGAAGCGTGCCAGAGCTGAGGAGTCAAGCTTGAGGGCTAATCAACGAGTCGATCGAGCTGAAGGTGAAGCTGAAGCCAAGAGAGCCAAGCTGAGGAAAACAAAATATGCTTTTCATACAGCGATAGAGAGAGCTCAGGACCGTATTTTCTACTACCCAACTCAGTTCCAAGGTTTACCGTGGTATGTGGTGGACCGAAGAACGGCATTTCGGGTAATGGAAGAGGAACGTAGAGAGGCTGTTCGACGTATTAATATGCCTAGGCAGTAGCAGCAGTAGCAGCAGTAGCAGTAATAGTAGTAGTAGCAGTAGCAGTAGCAGTAGTAGTAGAGCTTTTATTTATGTATTGCTTTTTGTATTAAATAATGTAAATTCCATAATTTGAGATAAGAATGGGATGAGTTAATAATATAATCCTGCAATTTTTTCAGTTCAGGAAGGATGATGTAAATGGCAGAAATACTATCTGATTGATGTTTTTAAACTACGACTAATGAATAAAAGAAGTCTATTGACGTGCTTGGTGTTCTGTGTGAACTGAATTGTCTAGAACGTTCAAGTATGAACTGGAGTACTTAATAATTGAATAAAGGGTATAATAATAATATTTTCTTAACAGAAAATGCCTCCTAGAAGAAGAGTAACACATTAAAATCCTGAGGGTTCGACGAACAACAACAATAACGAGGGAACAAATCCCAATTCGGTTCAGCAGTTGGTGAACCTGTTGACAGGAGCTCTTGCGAATCAGCCGCAGGTGCGGGGTACTACTTTCAAGGACTTCAAGGCAGTAGGACCGCCTGAGTTCAAAGGATTGACTAACCCTATCGAAGCTCAGATATGGGTTATGGAAATGGAGAAGGTATTAGACGTGGCTAGGGTAGGAGAAGACCAAAAGACAATGTTTGCGGCTTTCATGTTGAAGTCGGATGCTAGCTTTTGGTGGCAGGCTAACAAGACTCGAGAGGGAGAGGGAGTCATCACGTGGGAACGTTTCAAGGAAATGTTCTACGAGATGTATTTTCCAGTGAGTTCGCAGGACCAGATGGAGGTCCAGTTCCTAGAACTTAAGCAAGGAGGGATGACGGTGTCTGAGTATGCCGCTAAGTTTAACGAGTTGGCCAGGTTCGCTACATACCAAGTCAGCACTGACGCTAGGAAAGCGAGAAGGTTTGAGCGAGGACTAAAGCCCTGGCTCTACAGCAACGTTTCCATGTTCTAGATGAATACCTTTATAGCGGTGCTGGAGAAGGCCATACTTGCTGAGGGAGGAAGCGAAGCGGTGACGAAGTTCAACCAAGATAAGAAGAAGAAGAATGAGGTAGAAACCAAGTCTGGGGGTAGCAGCACTGTGAACCAGAAGAGGAATTGGTTTGATAATACCTTTGCTGGGAGTCATGCAAGGAAGCCAGTAGAAGAGGAAGTTCGAAGCATGTGCTACATGCGGTAAGAATCACACTTGCGTGTGCATGAAGGGGAAGCGGGTGTGCTTCAACTGTGGTCAGGAAGGCCACATCGTGCCTAATTACCCAAAACCGAAGAAGGGAGCTTGATTTACATGTGGATCCAAAGATCATATGGCTCACAACTGCCCGAAGAAGCTGACGGCAGGGTCAACAGGGAGCGGAGGGAATGGAAGCGGCAGTACCGTTACTATCGCTGCACCATTGCAAGCTGTTCGACCCACTGCATGGGCATTCAATATGACGGTGCAGGATGCTGTGCAATCAAAAGATGTGGTGTCAGGTATTATTCCGATCAATAGTATAAATGCATATGTATTATTTGATTCGGGTGCTACTTGCTCATTCATATCTGATGATTTTGCTAGAACCCTAGACTTACCTGTAGAGGAGTTAATTTACCCTTTGAACATAGAGATTGCGAATAGGGAGGTTATTCCTGTTAGGAGCGTTTATAAGAACTGTAGACTGGACATTAAAGGTCAGGAGCTTAGAGTAGATTTGATTCCGATAAAACTTGGGGAATTCGACGTCATACTAGGTATGGATTGGTTGTTCAACCATGGGGCGGTAATCGACTATCAGAAGAAGTCGGTAAACCTTACGACTCCATCGAAGTTGGTGTCCTATGGAAGCAAATCGCCTAGGCAAGCGAGTTGTTTGACGGTTATGCAAGCCAAGAAACTTCTGACACAAGGCTGTGTAGGATATCTAGCCTACATAGTAGATTCGCGTAAGGAAAGCCCAAAGGTGGAGGAGATATCAGTAGTTAAGGAGTTTGTGGACGTTTTTCCAAGCGATTTGCCAGGACTTCCGCCAGATAGGGAGACAGAGTTCTTGATCGATCTAGCGCCGGGAACTGCTCCAATTTCGAAGGCTCCGTACCGAATGGCTCCAGTCGAGATGAAGGAACTGATGGTTCAACTGCAAGAACTGCTAGACAAAAAGTATATTCAACCGAGCGTTTCGCCGTGAGGAGCGCCTGTCTTATTCGTGAAGAAAAAGGATGGGACGATGCGTCTTTGCATTGATTATAGAGAGTTGAATAAAGTTACGATCAAGAATAGGTATCCTTTACCTAGGATCGATGACTTGTTTGATCAACTGAAGGGTGCGAAATACTTCTCAAAAATTGATTTGAGAAGCGGGTATCATCAATTGAAGGTGAGGAAGGAAGATATACCGAAAATAGCTTTTAGAACTCGGTATGGTCATTACGAGTTCTTGGTGATGTCATTTGGTCTCACGAATGCCCCAGCTGCATTTATAGACCTAATGAACAGCGTGTTCAAGCCATTTCTGGACAAGTTCGTGGTAGTGTTCATAGATAACATCCTGGTTTATTCCAAGACCGAGGAGGAGCATGCTGAACACTTACAACTAACCTTAGAAGCACCGCTAAATTCTCGAAATGCGAATTTTGGTTGGAACGTGTGCAATTCCTTGGCCACGTGATCGACAAGGATGGTATTTCGGTAGATCCGTCGAAAGTTGAGGCCGTAATTAGTTGGGAACAGCCAAAGACGCCGTCTGAAGTGAGAAGTTTCTTAGGATTGACTGGTTATTACCAAAGATTTATTCAAGACTTTTCTAGAATCGCAACTCCATTGACGAATTTGACTCGTAAAATAGTTAAGTTTGTTTGGAATGAGAAGTGTGAGGAGAGTTTTCAAGAGCTGAAGAAGAGGTTGAGTACTGCGCCTGTATTGTCTTTACCGGATAGTTCGGGGAATTTCGTAGTATATAGCGATGCCTCACATAAAGGATTAGGCTGTGTATTGATGCAGAGCGGCAAAGTCATTGCCTATGCGTCACGTCAGCTGAAGGATTATGAGAAGGGGTATCCGACCCATGACCTAGAATTGGCGGCAGTAGTGTTTACCCTAAAGATTTGGAGGCACTACTTATATGGAGAAAAGTGTGAAATATACACAGATCACAAGAGTCTGAAGTATATATTTACCCAGAAGGATTTGAACATGCGCCAAAGAAGGTGGGTGGAACTGATTAAAGACTACGAGTGCGAGATACTTTACCATCCGGGTAAAGTTAACGTTGTTGCCGACGCATTGAGCAAAAAAGGTTGGGAGAAGCTGAACGTATTAACTGATCAGGATCGGTTAATAGAATAGATGGCTAGATTGGAGTTGGAAGTGAAGTTTCCGAAAGAATCGGATGAGATGTTTTTTCAAGTAACCACTGGTTCTACTTTAATAGACAAAGTGAAAGAAGCACAACTTCATGATGAAGAATGTGAAAAGATTCGGACGAGGTTAACTGATGGCGAAGAGTTCAAGTTCAAGGTCGCTAATGATGGACTGTTACGATTTGAAGGTAGAATCTGGGTACCGCCAGTACCAGAGGTCAAAGAGGAGATTTTGAGCGAAGCTCATAGTTCTAGATATTCTATTCACCCTGGGAGTACGAAGATGTACCAGGATCTCAGGCATCATTTCTGGTGGCCGAATATGAAGAGGGACGTGGCTGAATGCGTTGCGAAATGCTTAACGTGTTAGAAAATCAAAGCAGAACACTAGAGACCAAGTGGTTTGCTGCAACCGTTAGAAATTCCAGAGTGGAAGTGGGAGCACATCACGATGGATTTTGTGGTAGGACTTCCAACGACTTAGAAGGGATATGATGCGATATGGGTTATAGTGGATCGACTGACAAAGTCAGCCCACTTTCTGCCGATCAGGGTCAAGTACAACCTGGATAAACTAGCGAAGCTCTACGTGAAGGAAATTATTTCTCGACATGGTGTTCCGGTGTCGATTGTGTTCGACAGAGATCCACGTTTCACGTCTAATTTCTGGAAGCGATTGCAAGAATGTATGGGAACGCAATTGCGAATGAGTACAGTGTATCATCCTCAGACTGATGGACAGAGCGAAAGAACGATTCAGACGCTTGAGGATATGCTGAGAGCTTGTGTGATGGACTTCAAAGGAAGCTGGGAATATCATCTACCATTGGTGGAGTTCGGCTACAATAATAGTCATCATGCGAGTATTGGCATGCCGCCTTATGAAGCATTATACGGCAGGAAATGCAGAACTCCTTTGTGCTGGGTTGAAGTCGGTGAACGTCAATTGTTGGGACCAGAATTGGTACAACAAACCGCTGAAATTGTGAAGCTGATCAAAACGAGATTAGTTGCTGCTCAAGACAGACAGAAGAAGTATGCCGATTTACATCGACAGAACCGAGAATTCTTACCAGGAAGTTTCATTTTTCTGAAGGTATCTCCTTGGAAAGGGAAAATTTGATTCGGTAAGAAGGGGAAGCTGAGTCCCAGATTTATTGGACCTTTTGAGGTATTACGAAAGGTGGGCGAGGTAGCTTACGAGATTGCATTACCTCCGGAGCTCGAGAATATACATAATGTCTTTCATATTTCTATACTAAGACCTTACAAGCACGACTATAAACATGTAATAGAATATGAACCTTTGCTATTTGATAAAGACTTATCATATGAAGAAGTGCCTGTTCAAATAGTTGATAGAAAGGAACAAGTACTTAGGAATAAAGTGATACCTTTTGTTAAGGTAATCTGGAGGAACCACAATGCTGAAGAAGCTACGTGGGAACTCAAAGATGTTATGATAAAATCTTATCCACATTTATTTGTTTAGTTATGTGTAACCCTTATATACTGATTCTGGGGACAGAATCCTTTTAAGGGGGGAAGAATGTAGTAGACAAGATTTTTTTTTGTGTGATTCTGGGGACAGAATCCTTTTAAGGAGGGAAGATTGTAACGATTGAGATTTTATATTTAATTTTAAATATTTACTGAATTAAATAAATATTTTATGTGATTTATTTGTTGAGTTAAATAAATAAATTATGTGATTTATGGAGTTATTTAATTAAGGGTTTATATTAATTAAATGAATGTGCAATATTTAATTTAATTAATGTATATTAATTTTATTTTTAGTTCTAATTTAATTGAGAGAATTAAATTAGATGTGATGAAGTGTTACATGAATTATAATTAGCGAGTAATTATAATTATGTGACAAATGTTATGTGATTAATTGATGTTAGATTTTAATTGATTAAATTAGTTGATTAATATTTAATTGATTAAAATATGACATTAAAGTATGTGTTAAATGATTTGTTAAAATAAAAAAAAAAGAATTTTAAATGATTTTTATCAAACAAGGCCCTTGCTTTTGTTTTAAAAATTGTTGCCAAACAGGGCCCTTACACTAGCTTAAACCTAATTTACCTAAACCATGCCTAAGTAAGTAAAACTAGTTTCTAATTTTCTTGTAGCCAAACAAGCCAAGTTGGCTTTTGAATTTTGTAACTTACATAATAAATGTATTTATTATATATTAAGTAATTAGTAGTTACATATATATCATTAGTATACGTATATTATATCAGTTATAATATATCTAAACTACGTTAGTTTTTCCTAAGTCTAAACTAAGAACTAAGAAGAAAAGAGAGCAGAGAAAAGGAAGAGCAAAAAGAGAAAAGAGGAAGAAGAATTGTTAGAATTGAACTCACATCGCTTTCTCTTTGAATCTATTAACAAAAGATATTATCTATAATCTCTAATTATTATAGAACTCAATTCATATGTTTCATGTAGAAATTATTATTGATAATTTCATGATTAATTATAATTTGGGTAATTAAATGCATGATGTGGTGTAATTGATTATAATTTAAGTAATTATAATTTGGTTAAGTGTTTGAATTATAATTGTTTAATTATAATTTAGTTAAATACATAATTAATTTAATTAACTATGTGATAGTTGATTATTATTATTATTAGAGTGAGTTAACCATGAGGGTTAACCACTTATGTGAATTAGTTACGTGTTAACTAATTTAGGTTATTGTGATTGAATATATATGTGTATGAAGTATTAAAGTACGTAAATTGTGTTAAGTAGCTTGCGCTTGAGGCAAGTCTTCTAAACCCTAAACTCGTTAATTTTATGCAAGTTTTTTGTACCCAGACTTGTTGATTATATACAAATTCTTGAATTCATATATTCATTGTTGAGAATGTCCTTTCTATTTCTGTATTGGACAATTGTTTATTTAATTGAAGTGATCTTAACTTATTGTTCAAGTAAGATCCAGTTATTATTTTAAATGCTTTAAGTTGATTCTAAAGCATATGTTAATTCATAATTCTTTTATTTATGAATTATTGGAAGTCGATTCAACTAATCCTTAGTTGATGAACGTGAATTCTAAATTACCTTGTAAGCTTATCCAAACCAAACTTTCTTTGGTGCGGACTCGAATTTAAATTACTGAGTTGAACAATCCTATTTACTAGGGGAGGCTACTACGCATAGCGTTAAGATGTTTGTGCACAATACATGGTACAAAGGGCTGATCCCCCTAAGTACGAGTTAAGGTCCATAGTCTTATTGACTGTTAAAGGGTTAAATAGAAATATTTATAACCTAAGATAAGAGTTCAAAGGTCTTATGACCCTCAGATAAATTCTATATTCAAATTTTAATGTTGACAGAGAATTATTATTCAATTCTTTATTATTGAAGCAAGCTAAGTTGTTCAGATTCATTTAAATATATCCTTTCATGTCTATGTTATTGTTAAACTCCAGTGAGCTGTGGTTTGCTCACTCTTGCATTAAATAACAATTTTAGTTAAGGTTGATAACGCTGATGCTCCGTCTACGAGTAAGGACAAGGGAAAGCAAAGCAAGTGAAGACTTGTTTTTTTTTATTATTATATTAAGAATGATTGTAATAAGACTTGAATGTTATGTTTTTGTTTCCGCACTTTATTATATTCATGTCAGGGTTAGAGTAAACCGGGATTATCTTGAAAAGGTTGTAACCCTTGTTTTAAGGGAGATTTATCTATTCTAATTTAAGTTGTAGTTTATTTTACATTATTCATTGGGTAGATGTATGTTATATTAGAAAGTGAACACCAAATCATGTGGAAACGAAGTACCCGGATTTTGGGGTGTCACAAGACAATTCAATCAAAAAATAGAGAAACGTTAAGTACCTGACCGTCTTTCTGGGACAGCAGTGCTGAGTTAGATTAGTCACTTGAATTTTCCACCTCCAGGGAAGAATCATAGAGTAGAGGGAGCTTATAGTTACGGCAAGGTTCACAACTTGACACACAGATCCATATTCTTTGACCTGCCTTATTGGGCTACACTCTACATCCGTCATTATTTAGATCCGATGCATACTGAGAAGAACGTATTTGATAACATTTTTTATATAGTCCTAGATGCCAGTGGTAGAACAAAGGACAACAACAAGTCGAGGCTTGATTTGGTAGAAATGAACATTAGGGAACATCTGTGGCTGTATCAAGAGGGTAGTAAGAAGGTAACGCCTAAAGCTGATTATACTTTGACCAGGGAACAGTTGATATTGATATGTAATCGGATCAGTAGATTGAAGCTCCCAGATGGATATTCTTCGAATATAGCAAGGTGTTGTAAAGTCAAAGCGCTGATGTTTCGGGGTCTCAAAAGTTATAATTATCATGTATTCATGCAGAAGTTGATCCCCGTGGAATTTATCGACTTGTTACCGAAACATGTGGTTGAAGCATTGACAGAGCTTTCTAACTTCTTTAGAGATGTATGCTTGACGGAGCTCCAGCTCAAAGACATAGATAAAATAGAGATGCAGATAGTGGAAATAATGTGCAAGTTAGAAATGATCTTCCCTCCATCGTTTTTTGATTCAATGGAGCATTTGCCTATTCACTTGCCATACGAAGCTAAGTTTGGTGGTCCCGTGCAATATAGATGGATGTATCCATTCGAGAGGTAATGACATTAAATTTTTTAATATGGTAAAGTGTTCATTCTTGTTTGCTAATCTATACATGCATATATATCACATATGTATATGCGACGTCTAAAGCAAAAGGTGAAGAATAGAGCCCGTGTAGAGGGGTCAATTGCTGAAAGTTCTGTTATGGAGGAACTTGTTAATTTCTGCTTGTTGTACTTTAAGCCGAATGTTCAGACGAGACACAATCGCTTACGTCAGAATGAGGCCGTTGCGCATAAGGAAAATGGAGAATTAACGGCCTTTAGTCATCCTGTACAACCATTCGACGGTAAAAAAAGACGATTCTTGACCGATAATGAGTATGCAGCTACCACATTGTATGCACTTGTCAACATTAATGAAGTAGCGCCATACATTAAGTAGGTAGTCGTAACTATATATGTCTGGTGTAACTGTGTCAAGTTCCTTGCATACAATTAAGTATATAACTATACTGCAATCAATATGATGCTGAAGTATGTGAAGCGAATCCGAGTTTATCGGACGGGGATTTGCAAAATTTGAGAAATGGACAATTTGTGCAATGGTTTAAAGATCATGTAAGTCTAACCTTTACAAGTTCAATGAATCTACCATCATAGACATAATCTTATGGCGTAATTAACTTTAGAATATGTTGTGTTAATATACATTAGGTCCTCACAGATGAGTTAGCAGACAATCGGCTAAAGCTTATAGCCGACGACCCTGAAAGATTTGTGGATACTAATACATGATGCATTGTGAATGGGTACAGATTTAAGTGCTGCGATATTTTGGAAGTCGCTTCTTCTGATTCTGGTGTTGTGGTTAAAGGTAGCTGCTACGATAATATTTGGGATGACTGGTATGGACGATTGCTAGAAGTTGTTGTTCTCAAATATTGGGGTCATAAAGAGTTAGTTTTCTTCAATTGTCATTGGTTTGATGTTGAGAATGGAGTTAAAGTAGATAAAAATTTAGGACTGGTGACTGTTAATGTTAAGTCAAAACTAAACTCAGACAAGCCTTTTATTTTAGCCAGTCAATCAACACAGGTGTACTACGCGCAGAGTGTTAAGACTCATGCAAGCCCATGATATGCTGTTATAACCACCAAAGCCCTTGGTTTTCAAGGTACAGCTCCTCGTCCAGACGATGAACCTTTATAAGTCGAGTCTACTAGTGTCACACCTACTGATGTGACAATTATTAGTGAGTCTAGTGAAGAAAAGGATGATGTCGTCACTGTCGAAAGTGAAGACGATGTTGTTGAGGAGGTAGATATAATTAAAAAAATCGTTGAGGATGATGAAGATGGTGTTGACAACGATATTGAAGATCTACTACTAGAAGATGACGATTCTGATATTGTTTACTTTGATGATATAAATGATTAGGAGTGTGTACTCTTTATGTCCTTTTAGTTATATTCAAATGTAATAGTTTCTAGTAGTACAATCTTTATCTAGAACTTATAATATTTGACTGTTAATGTTCTAGTTGTTTTAGGTTACTATTGATGTTGTATCCTTTTAGTTGTATCTGTATGTTATCCTCGTTGTTACTGTTAAAAATATTGTGATTATGAATGTCTAATAATATGTGTTTGATGATTTGACACTATATATACAGATATGGCGCGTACACCACATGGCGATCGTGGTGGGCGTGCTGGTAGTACAGGTCGTGGGGGCCGTGGAGGTAGTGGGGGTGATGATCAGGCCGAATAATCAGGTATAATTACATGTTCTGTTATTATACATCTTATTATTTTTAATTTTATATAGCATCCACATTATATTTGTTTATATAAATATTGTTGTATTTCACTACATAGGTGATCGATGTAGGCCTCCGCGGGGACTAGCACGTGGTTTGCTAGGGAATCCCCCCCAGGCGCCGCTTATATGGTGTTGGGAGTAATAGGTAATTCCATATTTGACATTTTTTTGTATTAATTATTTAGTTCTTATATATTCTGTGTAATATGCAAATGTATTAATTTCAATTTTAGTATCCTTGACGCGACGCCAAGGAGCACGTTGCTTAGGATCGTCCGTAATTGATTCTCAAGCCCATGGATGAGGTGGGCAGATGTGGATGATCGCACACGTCAGCTGATTATTGCTGAGTTTTGGGTAAGATGTCATTCATTTATATGTCAGTTTTATATTCAATTTGAATATTTTTTTTACCGCTTTGATTTATGTTGAAGAGATATTATCGGTTTGAGGACGGGCAGGAAGCCCATGTCATAACTGTTCTCCAGAAGTATCTCGAGATGAATTGGCACAAGTGGGTCTACGACTTGAAGAAGAAGGCCCAGACCAAGATGGCTGATGGACAGACACTTAAAGATGTCCAGCCAGATTTCATTGGTGCTTTGGTGTGGGACCAGATGTGCAGCATTTGGGAGGGCGAGGCGTTCAAGAACATGTTGGCACAGCGTATAGCTGCCTGACAGCAGAGTTGTCTCCCACACTACAGTGGGTCACAGTCGTACGACCTCTATAGGGAGAGACTCGAGGTGATTCTAAAGCACCCACCTTCCCGCTTAGAGTTTTGGCGGCACGCTCACCAAAAGAAAGGTGAAGGTGGTTATATCTCACCTGAGGCAAAGCGAATTGCTGTAAGTAATTTAATTCTTTTATTTAGTATGTATTTAAAATATTAAAATTCTTTTGTATTTTTTTATTTTTATACTTTGCTTTTCATCTAATTTTGTGTTTTTTTCAGACACAGTTCGAGGACCTTGCTGTGGTCCAGAGCAGCTAGAGAGGTGACACTCCTGTTGATGATTCTACGCGTGCGGATGAGGAGATGGAGGACTTGCTGCAGGTTACCGGGGCCAAAGAAGGGTAGAGTTGTGGGCATTCCCCGGGTCCCAGCCTACACTTTAGTCACTACTACGAGATCTCGACGTCGCCCACCCACCAGAGGTAGTGGTGCGAGTGGATCGGGCGTCGACCCTTCATTATCTGACGATATCTTTAGGTGGATCATAGAGGGATGCTTGGCGAGCAGTGTTGTGCAGTCAGGCGCACCATCACGCGAGCGGATCTACCAGCTTGCTCAAGAGGTTGTCCACGACTCCATAGATCCTGCAGCTGCCGCTGACAACATCATGGGTGTAGTCCAGAAGGAGGCCATCCGTGTATGTACGGTTGTCTTGGCCAACATCTTTACTCCACATATTCGACAGGTAAAAATAATTATTGATGTATTTCATTATTTGTAATTATATTGCTTATATAAACTGTCAAACAAATAGTTAATACATACATAGAACCACATAGGTATTAGGCACGCAAACACATACATAGCACCGCATAGGTATTAGGCATGGGTTACAACTGACGGGACTCGATTCTGATATACGAAGCCCGAGTTTTCATCATGTCTGCTTGACTTACGTAAACTTCGAACAATAGTCGAAAAAGAGTCGAAAATCCACCTTGGGCGTTGAAACGACACGGAAACACATATATAGCACCGCAAAGGTATTAGACATGCGTTACAACTGACAGGACTCGTTTCCGATATACGGAGCCCGAGTTTTTAGCACGTCTGCCTAACTTAAGCAAACTTAGAACAATAGTAAAAAAAGAGTTCAAAACCCACCTCGGGCGTCGAAATGACATGCAAACACATACATAGTAGCGCATAGGTATTAGGCACGCGTTACAACTGACGAGACTAGATTTCGATATACGGAGCCCGAGTTTTCAGCCCGTCTGCCTAACTTACGCAAACTTAGAACAATAGTCGAAAAAGAGTCCAAAACTCGCCTCGGGCTTCGAAATGACACGCAAACACATACATAGCACCGCATAGGGATTAGGCACACGTTACAACTGACGGGACTAGAATTTCGATATACGGAGCCCTAGTTTTTATCCCGTCTGCCTAACTTACCCAAACTTAGAACATTAGTCGAAAAAGAGTCCAAAACCCACCTCGGGCATCGAAACGACACACAAACACATACATAGCACAGTATGGGTATTAGACACGCATTACAACTTGTTGGGTTTGTACGAAATTGTGACGCAATCAAATTACAAAATTAGCGAAAGCATGGTATATCAGAGTTTAAAAATTTCTACAAAACCATTACCCGGATAATCCTTTATGCATATTATTAATTTAAAACGATAAATAAGAAGTTTTGGAATCATACCCTTGTAGAACAAAACTTCCACAGGTACAAGTTCAACTCCTTGTTCGTCGTGATCTCCTTGAATATCCGGGGTAGATTCCTTCCTTTGATCAACGTTAGCCACCCAAGTGTTTGGCCCTTAGAGGTGATCCACCAAAAAAGATGAATTATCAAGAAGGAGGGTGGTTGGCTAAACCCTAGGTTTCTATCCACTATAGAAAATGAGTACTCTCCAACAATTAGAATTGCATCAACTAATATCTAGCATAAGACTCTTCATATATAGATATTGGTCAACCCTTCTAATCCTATTAGAAATAGGTTTTCATTTAAATAATTAAACTCATTTAAATAATTAGGCTTCCCAATCATATTGGGATTAATTAATTAAACTCATTTAATTAATTTACCTCCTAATCTTATTAGGAATAAATGAGAGTACTAATATTAAATTAATTCCTAAACTCCTTTAGAAATTAAAATAATAATAATTAAAATAATATTAATAAGACTCTTCTTATTAATTTATATTTAATATTTCTAAAATATTAAATAATAAACATTAAGATATTTAATTTAATCTATCACTATAGATTAAATTAATTACACTTAATGCATTATTACGATTATGTCATTATCTTCTTAAATAATTATTCTTCCTTTTATGGTGTGACCCTTTAGGTTCTCTATATTAAACCGGTTGTGAATAAATCAATTAGAACAATTTTAATCTTATTTAAATAAATAAATTAAACTAATAATATATTTAAATAAATAATATTTATTCTATAATACGGATAAGTCTCTCTAGCGATCAACGACTTTCTAGATAATATAGATTTCAACATTAATCATAAAAGAACCTGTGAGTAAATAGTTACCGTACTATTCAATCCTTCCACCATACAATGTCCCAATTAAATATAAGATATGAAATTACTGTCAAGTCTTATTTTATTTAATTATATGTGATTCGATTAGAAAATGCACAACTCCAAATAATGCAAATTAGAAACTCCTTTCAAATTTCATTATACCTTGGCCAAGGACTACTGGGTTATCATTTAACGAATCACATAAGACATATCTCTTCTTTTACTAGAAGTGGTAGATTCTTTCTTGATCATTCATTATCTCCATATGTAACTCATTATACCCAAGTATACCCTTTGATATACCCTAAGGGTTTTTAAGGAATAAGTTAAAGTATAATTCATTACATACAAGATACTATGATGATCTCAAGTCCAAGTATCACTTGTACTACTATCACATTAGGAATTCCTATTGACAGGTAAGTAAAACTCCATTAGGTATTCCGGAGCGAATCACGTTCAGTGAACTTATTCTCCAATAAGCACCTACATACTTGCTTTAGTGTCTCCACACAAATGATCACGAGATCAATCATCCTCATCCAATGAGCAAGCAACATATGTACCAATCTATCCGGATTTACTAATCTCCTTTTTAGTAATCCAACGATTGATAACTATTTTAGTTTTAAGCTTTCTAAGAATTTAGATCTCATTAGCATGATCAACATCATGATTCTAAAAGCATTGCTTAAAACTATGGGTTATTTACATATTATAAAAACAACATCATGTAGATAATTAAATGTCTTTAATAAATTAATACTTTTAATAATAAATAAATAAGATTTTTTCCAAAGTACATGCTTTATCATCATACATGATTGGGTTGTATGCATACTACTTTCAATCTCCCACTTGTACTAAAGCCAATCGCCATGGTATCTCATACCAATCTTCTCTAAGTGACGATCAAACTGCTGTTATGTTAAACCTTTAGTAAATTGATCTGCAATGTTGTCTTAAGAGTCTACATGCTCCAAGGTGACATCTCTTCTTTCAATGATTTCTTTAATTAAAGTGCTTCAACATATTTTTGGATTCAAAATGAGACTTAGGAACTATTCCTATTTCTATAATGAACTTTTCGTCCGAAACATCAACTTGCAGTTTAACTTACAGTTATATACTTTATCTTTTTCACTAAACCAGCAACGTTTTGCTGTTTGGAACATTTCCAATTTACTGCACCAGCTTTCAAGGTAACGACTTACCCTAAAGTGGATTTGTTGTCGTCTTGGTCATTCTAAAAACTTGAGTCTGTTTAGTCCTCTAGTTTAATTCAGACCCATCATGAGTCATGATGACATCCTTAGTGTCAGTTAAGTACTTTTAGATGTTTATCAATGTCTTATGGTGATATTCTCCAGAATATGACTGATCAACATCAAGTCTCGTATATTTCATTGCATATAAGATAGTAGCTCATGCGATCTCTCTTTTATTGAGGACAATTATAAAGAGATACACTCCATAACTCATCATCATGAGACACCTTTTGGAGTTTGCCATGCTAAACGCCTTTAGCATCTAATGAATATACGTTCCTTGGGTTAAGCCAAACATCCTTTTAAATGTATCTATACAGATTTATATCCCCAATGTAGGATGTTCTACCCAAATCATTCATGGAGGAATGTTTAGACAACCTGATTTTAATTGATTGTAGCATAGCAATGTCATTCCCTATCAGTAATATATCATCAACATATACTACAAGGAATGAAACAACGCTCCCACTAGCCTTCTCGTACACACATGGTTTATCCTCATTTTTGATAAAATCAAACTCTTTGATTGTCTCATCAAAATGAATATTCCATCTTTGAGAAGCTTGCTTTTAATCCATAAATAGATTGGTATAACTCATAGACATGATTTGCTTCAACCATTGAAACAAATTCATCTGGCTGTATCATACATACATTCTCCTCTAATAAGTATATTTGAGGAAGGGCGTCTGTAAGAACCGTGAATTTCGTGAATAAATATTAATATTGATATATTAAGAAAATGAATATTTAGTTGAATATACATGTTTATGTGTTATGAGATGAGTAATTAAATTAATTTTAAATTGAATTTATAATAATTGAAAAAAATGTGGAGTTTATGATAAACTCGTAGAATGCCTTGCGTGGCACGAGAATGAAAATGATGATGACTTAATTAATTAATAAGTGAATGATTAATTAATATTATATTGTTAATTAATTGTTATTATAAGAAATAGAATATTATTGAGTAAATGAATAATTAATATTTTATTATTAATTAATGAATGATAATAGATTAAGGAAGGAATAATTAATTTATATAATAGATCAATGCTTGTTCGATTAATTTCTATGTGCAAGGATGTGTGATGATTAAACATATAATATGTAAGACCCCAACTTTTATGAATAAAGATTTAGTTTTCTTTATATATTATTTCGAAACAGCAAGGTGTTATTTTGATAAATATGAAAGTTATGGGTGAAATGTGCAAATATTTTTAAAATGAGCAAGTGGTTATAAAATATTCTTGTTGTCGGAGAATATTCGTTTGGTCGTGGAATATTCTTGTTGTCGGGGAATATTCGTACGACGGCGCAGCTATTTGTGGGCCCCCACAACGGAATAACTGTCGGATATAAAAAGCGACAGAAATAACTTTTTTACAAAATAACGGTGTGGTTGTTACCGTTAGTACTATTGAAATATCCGGTGGTTAAAATACAGTGATACACGGTGTTGCATAGTAGCACACGGTATTGCACAGTATTTCGAATTATTGAGTCTTACGTGAGAAGCCATTACTCAATTATTGTTACAGTAATTACTGTTCAATATTTTATATTATTGACTCAATAATTGTTACATTGATATTTTATTGACTCAATAATTGCTACGTTGCCATTTTATATGATTGATTCAATAATGGCTACAGTTGATATTTTGTAGTATTGATTCAATAATTGTCGTTGCACAGTATTTCACGTTATCAACTCAATAATTCATATTATTTGAATAATATTATTAGATAGCATTATTGACAATGTCTAAGGAAGTTCTGTCTAGGAGGGGTTATTTAATTGCGCGCCAGTAAGGAGAAGTCCTTATCGGAAGGCCCCCTCTTTCATGGGAACGACCTGGTTGTCAATATTGTAGTTCTGTAATATTATTTGTGAATAATTAATTATTGATTTATATGATAAGGAAATATTTATTTTGTAGATATTAAAGAAAGAATTGGCGCTGGTGAGTTTTTATCAATATTTTGGTGTGAGAAATCATCTGTTTATGGATTTCGGATAATTTATGTTTGGAATTTGGAAAACCTTCCTTCTGTAAAGTTGTAGAGAATTAAATTTCCTATGGAAGGACATAGAATTTGTATTTTTCTGATGAAGGGGCTATTTGTTATGAATTATTGAAGTTTTGGAATATATATATATTTTTTATGGGCGGGCCCCACTTTTGGTGGAAAATTTTTTAGCCGCCAGGACGGCGAAAATTTTGAAAAATATATAATATTTTATTCATTTAGTCTCATTTGGCATCCTAAGCTTTTCCTATAAATAGGGTGCTTAGGTTAGAATTGAAAATCACACCAGAATCAGAAGTTTTCTCTCTCTATAATATCGAGCGTATTTTTGTGAGTATTTCAATACTTTGAGTGTTGCTATTCAGTGCAAGTTTTTGTCGGTATTATATCCGATATTCCAGTCAGAGGTACTATCTTTTTGAGGTAAGGGATGTTATTTTCTTTCGTAAATGATGTTATTCTTTTCAATATCATTATACAGAAATATTGTCATGGATTTTATGTTGAAATTCTTACTTTTTCCGTCGGAGTTACTATTCACGTATACGGCACTATTCACGTATACGACACTATTCACGGAAAAATTAAATTTTCTTCTATTTGTCCAAATTGCTTGTTAAGGTTACTATCTTTGATTGTATCTAAGTTTTGAGCTCTATTCTTGAATTTTGTTCCATAATTGATTATTACGAGGTATTTTTGAATTGGATATACTAAAATACGAATCCTTAGTCTTTGTCTTTTATCTCACTGGATTCGTTTTTTAAAAAAAATGTTTTTCATCATTCTCAGTCCTAAAAGGTGATGTAACTGAATATCTTTGGCCTGTAGAGCAAAGATGAATGATTACTTGATGAATATCTTTGGCCTGTAGAGCAAAGATGAATGATTACCTGATGAATATCTTTGGCCTGTAGTGCAAAGATGACAGGTGTTGAGATGAATATGGCCACTGATGATACAAATGAATATCTTTGGCCTGTAGTGCAAAGATGAATATTTGATTCGAGATGTATATTGATTGATGTTACAGGGATAAAATATTGATGATGGACTTTTAAATCATAGCAGATAGTAGACTTCATTCTCTGCTTAACTCTTCTAATGATTTGTTATTTCCGCTGCGAATATTGATCTAAGATTGGTTGTCCATTATATTTTATCTGATTTATTGAAGGCTAACGATAATTTATTTTCCATTATCTTAGTCATAATATTCTTTACTGAGCTAGTTGAGCTCACCCTTTTCATCTGTTGTCCTCTTCAGGAAATGAGAATGTTGCGGGAACTAGTCGGGGGACAGAGTGATGGTCCGAGTTAGAGCAGTAGTAGTCCTCACTATTTCTGATAAATAGTGTGATAATAATTGTAATGAGGACTTAGTTTGAATCTTAATATTTTTTACATATTTGTATTGACACTCATAGTTGTGTGGTCGTATTTTGCACGACCGTATGATATAAAGTTTGTATTTGAATTCTGTACCATGTATTTGGCAGCTCAGAATGGGTTGGGTTGAATGGACCTATTCTGGGGGCGTCACATAATATATAGTAGTGACATCTATATTATATAAAGAGTAGGGTGACACTTAAATGGGACTATATATATATAAAAATTATATATTAAGATGTAATGAATTGTATAAGTTACATAAATTACGCTTATGTGACAATATGTGATGTGTGACTACATTAAATGTGTACCTCATGAATACTATAATAAAAAATTGTTACTTAATAATTATTTCAACAATTTAATATAATTGAAATAATAGAGTTGTAATGATGTTATGTGACAACATGTATGTATGGATACATTAGAGGTGTACCTTATGGATTATTAAATTAAACTAAGGGTATATTTAAATATATGAGAGAAAATAAATAAATGGTTATCTATTTTAATATTGAGGTGAAAAGATAATACCCAATCAGATTATATTCAGTATTAACGAAATGTACATGGATTATATGTTGATGTATATATATGTACCCCAACTTACTATATTGTAATATTGTTTCCTCATTTAAATCTATATTGTGAAACTAATTGAATTTATAACCTAAGTGTATATAATATGTATATGTATATAACCTAAGTGTGGTATTTATTTCATTTGCCAAGTTGCTGAGTATTAGAGAGTTGTCCCAAAATGATTGTCTTTTGTCATTCACGTGTAATAGCTTAAAAGGCTAGCTTATTCCTTGTTTCTCAAACTCAGCAAAAAATAGCCAATGATCATATGGGGAGTGGGCTTAACAATAGATTTCAACTACTACACCAACTACTCTTTATTACCCATCAAATTCTTCTTCTTCCCATTAGTTTGATTTGGTGGAAAATTGCATTTACTGTGTATTCATTTGCCTATAAATGAAGCTCTCTACTCTTTTTCATTTGCTGAGATTTTCTGTTAAGTTAAGGAAGGGTTAATATAGCAGCATTGTAGAAGCAATTTAGCAGCAAGTTCATTCAAAGCTTAGTAGAGGTATACTCATTGTTCTTCATTTCTGAAAAATTGCTAAGTTCTTGATTATGCATAAACTCTTGTTAATTGATTGAAAAGATGACAACAATATGTTGAAGAAGTTTATATATATGCGTGGACCCTTTTTGAATGAGTTTGAGCATGTTTAAATTGAAGAAAAACGAAGTTGGGTTCAACATTCTGCAGACAGAGCTCTTTTCTGGTTTTGTCCAGAAAGGGGCGCAGCTGCGCCCATTTTGTATTAGGGTGTAGCGCAGCTGCGCCAGGCATCAGTAATGAACTTTAATTTATGTTATAATTTCACGAATACTAACTTATTGATATCACTTAGACAAGCATGATAACAGGTTTAACATGTGTAATTATGTACCTTGACATAGTTTGAACATGTTTGACTTCGTTAGTATACAATTATTGAATGAACTTATAATCTTGAAAATGGACTTTGACATGTACTTGAGATGATTATGTTCTTACCATTTGAGCATGTGTATATTGGTTGGTTATGAATGAAATACAATCTAAAATCTGTTTGCATGTGTTAAGCCATGTCAGCCTAGTTCAAAATAACTTTTAAAAGGGAAACTTGAAAGTTTTGGAGAACTAATGTTTACAAGCATGTCATGATAACATTTTGATATTCTTGGTCGTGCATGCTAGTACTCTTAATATCCCTTAGATGGCCTATATGCGCACACACCTTGTTAGACACTACGAAAGTTAGTCAAGCATGATTTAGACATGTTTAAAAGAAATAAATGATGTTGTGAGCATGCCTAATACAGATTATGTGACCACTTTATGTGTATGAATGACAAGCATAATACCCTTATTGTCTTCATGACCTCATTTGGTCTTAAGTCATTAGAAACCTTAATCTAAAACTATAACATGAAAAGTTGAACTTAGATGGACCTTAAAAGCATGCAAGGATCCTTAACAAGTGTTATGATATATGTTAATAAGTGTTAATTGGAATAAGACAGAAATAGCAGAGCAAAGCCCAACTCTGGTCTGGCCAGGGGACAGCGCAGCTGCGCCGTCCCTAAGCTTAACCAGAGCTCAGCTGCGCTAGGCTAAAATATGATCTGGACAGTTTGTTTGTTCTGATTTTGTCAGTTGCTTATAAGTGATACCCTAAGCTGCTAAACAGAGTTTGAAAGATAATAAAGACATAATCGATGAAGCGTTGTGATTAAAAATAATGCCATACGTGATATAACTATGTTAGTTGATTTTATAATGTCGTATACACTGATTTCGTGCTACATTTGTATAAGTACATAATGACCTACGTATAGGGTTATACAACTAAGTTAGAATCGTATGTGTATATTTAACTTACATATCGAGTTTGTGTATCGAATGTACGTAGCTAATGGATATCTTATATACGTAACTATATTACGATAGGAATTCGAAGTATTGATAAGCCAAAGGTTGATAATCTACGCTTAAGGCAAGTATCCTAATGGATGCATTTACTTTATGCAAGTTCCTATCTTACACAACTTTGAATTTATGCAGGTTTCCTAACCCTAATCTTTCTTGAGCATTTCTTAAGCTTGTGCTATTATTGGTCGTACAAGTAAAACATTGAAATTACGATTCATGTCTTATGACTTAAATACTTCAAAGATAACATAAAGTTGTTTACATTCTTTGAATATATAATTGTTCTTATATACCTTGAAAGAGCTGGTCTATGCCAATTGATTCGGCTAGACCTAAATCATAACTGGAAAGCGATCTAAACCAATTGATTGGTGCGGAAATCTTGTATTGACTGTGATGAACAACCTTCTTCGAAAGGGAAAATATATATTGTTAGGAGACTGACGTGCGTACTTGAAGTACGATTAAACGATATGCATAACGTAGGGTACTTTAGGCAGATCACCTGTTGTACTTGTTTTATTGGATTATCAGCATATTACTGTTAATTCTAGTAGAAGTTCATAGTCCTTAGTGACTGCTTAGTATTCATTATTATTGAATTGTGAAAAGGTTAAACCTTGAATCTTATTGATATCTTTCTAGCCATAGCGACTATTGTTGGAAAACTATTGATACTTCTTGTTATTCTCGAACTATCCTTTATTGTCATACCCTTGGGAATTGAAAACTATATTGTCCCCATTGCTATATTACTTGCTGAGCAAACTTGTTGCTCATTCTTGCTTTTCCCTAAAAATATTTCAGTTAAGACAGAGCAAGGCGGATCCTCGGGCACTGATAAGGGGAAGGGCAAGGCAACGGAGTAGCTTGTACTTGATTAGAACTATTATGATTGTAATAAGTTTATATTATATTATGTATTAGTTAAGTTTATATATACTTAAGCTATGTTTAAAATGTAAGAGATTTTAAGTTATGAAACCTTGGGACATGAATGGTTATATTAAATAAATGTAATCTATTCATATGTGTATTTTTGTTGCACGAGATAATACTATTATCTTAGAAATTAGAACGTGATGAATCGAATTCGAGACTGTGGCGGTCTGAATTTGGGGACGTCACAGGTTGGTATCAAAGCTGTAGTTATAAACCTTAGGAGCGAGAGTCCTTAGATTATAACTTAGGAAAACTTAGAAGATAGAAAGAATTGAGACTTATGTAGAGTTTTCTTAGAGAGACTTAATGTGTTATGGATTATAATTTTATTCTATATAATGAACTTATATTTTATTTAACATTCTAATGGAGTTGTTGTTTGTTTGTCTTGTATTTGTGATTGTAGGATGACAGACATGGGAGGACCTAGTAGAGTGGCAGAGGAGGAGCCTCAAGTTATACATGTTGTATATGAGGCACCTCTAGAGGCTGCGCCTGTGTAGGCATTTGCACCGTCCTAGTTTGACGACGAGGACGAGATTGAGGTAGTGTTCGATCCAGAGGAGGAGCCTATGGAGGATGAGCCCATAGAGGACTCTGATGAGGCTACTGTCAAGGAGCAGATGCTAGGAGAGTATGAGGAGCAGATCCTAGAGCTAGACTGTAGAGTACAGGAGCTAGGGGCTAAGGCTTAAGCAAGGGAGTCCGAGTTCCAGAAGTTGAGGGACGATGAACACCAGAGGAAGCTAATAATGCAGGAGTTAGAAGTATAGACTGCGTACCGCAGGGAGGCGGGGATCCAGATGGGGACTTTGTTTCACAGGTCGGTATCTCAGAATGTGGATCTGGCAGGAAAGCTGGAAGAGGTAGAGCAGAGAAAGTTGAGCGAGAAGACGGAGAAGGAGGCTCTCCATACTCAGCTAAAGTTGGAGGTGATGGATAGGATCCACTTCGAGGAGAAGTTGGAAGCAACGAATGAGAGGGTAGATGACTTAGAAGATGAAGTCGGATATAAGAAGAGGAGGGTCAACAAGATGGGTTACTTGTTTCGCTCAGCTATTGAGAGGGTGATCGATGGTGTATTCCACTACCCGGCAGAGCAGGGAGCGTACATAGCGCAGATTGAGTACAAGAGCGCTGTGGAGCGCGGGATGATGGGATGAGACCCCTTAGTTAGTTGTAGTAGTATTAATAGTTACTGTATGTGATGTTTATATTGATGTAACCCCAATATTTTGTGTAAGATATGGGATAGTTATGTAAACCCCGAGTAGACTTATGTTAGAGGGGTAGTATGTTAGTATTTTCCCCATCTTTTGTCATAATAGGGGATATGTGTTGACATTTATAGCAGTATGCTAGGGATAATCATGTAATGAAATGATTTAGCATATGAATATAAATAATCTTATTTCAGAAATGTGTTATAAAATTTTATTCATTTTTAATTTGAGAAATACTTAAGTAATATAATTGAATAATAAAAGTGAAAGTTTTGTGATGCAGAAAATGCCGCCCAGACGTTGATTAATCGCACCTGAGGAATCAGTGAACAATGAGAGAGAGCAAGTAGACCCGATCCAGAAGTTAGTGGATTTGTTAGGAGAGGCTCTTAGGGGAATGAACAACGAACCCGTTCTCCCTAATCCTCAAGCCAGTCACGAATTTTAAAGACTTTAGGAGCGTAGGACCTCCAGAGTTTGAGGGTACTACCGATTCGATCACTGCGCAAACATGGATCAAGGAGATTGAGAAGGCCTTCACTATCACTCGTGTGGGTGATGACCAGAAGACGGTATTCGCTACGTATATGATGAGGGACAAAGCAAACTACTTGTGGGAGGTAAATCAGCAAAGAGCAGAAGAAGGGATAATAGCATGGGAGAAGTTTAAGACACTATTTTTTGAGAACTACTTCCCGAAAAGCATGAAGAACAAAATAGAGGTTAAGTTTTTAGAACTGAAGTTCAATGAACTAGCGCGATTTGCATAACACCAGAGAGGGGATAAAGAGAGGAAAGCTAGACAGTTTTGAGCAAGGACGGAAGCCTTGGTTGTTTAATAAGGTGTCAGTTCTTTAGATTGATTCCTTTGCGACATTGCTAGAGAAGGCTATCATTGCGGAAGGTAGCAGTGAAGCCTTAAGTCTATATAACAAGGAAAAGAAGGGTAAGAATATGGGAGGAGAAAGCCGTGGAGGAGGAAGCAGCAGCAGAGGAAGTAACTTAGGAAAGAGAAAATGGGAAAATAACAACAAAAACAATCAGTAGGGAAAATTTTGAGGAGGTATTAAGAAGAGGGCTGAGGGATGCCCGAAGTGTGGGAAGAATCACCTGGGCGAGTGCTGGAAGGGAAGAAATACTTGCTACAATTGCGGCCAGGAGGGACACATTTCGCCCAACCGCCCGAAGCTAAAGAAGATCCAAGGGTGTTTCGCTTGCAACTCAACTAAGCTCCGGATGAAGGATTGCCCGAAGAAGGGATACGGCAGAGGAAGTGGCCAACAAGGGGGAGGCAGCAAATTAATAATCGGCGAACTGACAAAATCTAATAGTCCAACCACAAGGATATTTAGCATGACCGTCCAGGATGCAGTATCTGCGAAGGACGTGGTGTCAGGTATTATCCCAATCAATGATATAAATGCATATGTATTATTTGATTCGGGTGCCACCTGTTCTTTTGTATCTAAAGAATTTGCTAGTCGACTTAATTCACCCCGAGAATGATTAGGAAATCCTTTAGACATAGAAGTTGCAAATAAGAAAGTAATCCCTGTAGAATTCATATACCATAATTATCGCGCAACCATTAGGGATCATGAACTGAGCGTATACTTAATTCCTATTAGATTGGGAGAATTTGATGTAATACTGGGAATGGATTGGTTGTATAACCATGCTGCAATAATTGACTGTCAGAATAACAGTGTGAACCTTCAGACTTCGAATAAGTCTAAGGTAGTGTTTTATGGTAGCTCATCGCTTAAGCAATCGTGTTTCCTTACGATGATGCAGGCCAAGAAATTGTGAAGGAAAGGATGTGTAGGTTACTTAGCTTACATTGTAGATACTCGAAAAAAGGGAGTGGAAATTAAGGATATATCCATAGTGAGAGAATTCCAATATGTATTTCTGAACGATCTTCCTGGTCTTCCTCTAGACAGATAAATCGAATTCGTAATAGACTTAGCACCGGGAACGGCACCAATTTTGAAAGTTCCATACCGTATGGCGCCAGTAGAAATGAAGGAGTTGATGATACAACTACAAGAGTTACTAGATAAGGGTTACATACGGCTAAGTGTGTCTACTTGGGGAGCACCAGTGTTGTTTGTTAAAAAGAAGGACGGATAGATGAGGCTCTGTATCGATTATCGAGAATTGAACAGAATAACGATCAAAAATAGATTTCCACTACCAAGGATAAACGACCTTTTTGATCAACTGAAGGGAGCAAAGTGTTTCTCGAAGATAGACCTACAGACAGGTTATCACCAACTGAAGGTACGGGAGGAAGACATACCAAAGACGACATTTCGGACCCGTTATAGGCACTACGAGTTTTTGGTAATGTCATTCGGATTGACTAATGCTCCGGAAGCATTCATGGACTTTATGAACTGGGTCTTCAATCCATACTTGGATAAGTTCGTAGTAGTTTTCATTGACGGCATGTTGATCTACTCGAAGATAAAAGAAGAGCACGCCGAACATCTGAAGATTGTTTTGGAGGCTCTAAGGAAAAAGAAGATGTATGAGAAATTTTATGAGTGCGAATTTTGGATGGAGAAGGTTTAATTCTTAGGACACGTGGTGGATAAGAATGGAATCTCAGTAGACCCTGCGAAGGTAGAAGCAGTAAGTAATTGGGAGCAGCCAAAAACACCAATGGAGGTGAGAAGTTTCTTAGGGTTAGCCGGGTACTATAGAAGATTCATCCAAGATTTTTCTAAGATAGTTACCCCGTTGACCAATCTAAAGAGGAAGACGGTGAAGTTCGTGTGGACGAACAAATGCGAAGAAAGTTTCCAATAGTTGAAAAAGAGATTAAGCGAAGCCCCTGCGTTCTCACTACGATGCGGGAGGTTTTGTGGTGTATAGTGATGCATCGCACAAGGGACTTGGTTGTGTGCTTATGCAACATGGCAAGGTCATTGCGTATGCATCACGACAATTAAAGGACTACGAAAAATGATACCCTACTCACAACTTAGAGTTAGCGGCAGTAGTTTTTGCGTTAAAGATATGGAGGCATTATTTGTACGGAGAGAAATGCGATATATACACGGACCACAAGAGTCTGAAATATATCTTCACACAAAAGGAGTTGAACATGCGTCAATGGAGGTTGTTAGAATTGATCAATGATTATGACTGCGATATTCTTTATCACCCGGGAAAGGCAAACGTAGTTGCCGACGCTCTGAGAAGGAAAGAAAGGGAGAAATTATTTCACTTGATAACTTAGGAAAAGTTAATAAGAGAAATGGAGAAGTTGGAAATAGAGGTAAAGAGACCGGGGAGGTCTGAGGAAAAGTTATTTATAATGGAAGCTCGTCCAACCTTGTTGGATAGAGTGAAGGAATCACAAGAAAAGGATGAGGAGTGCGAGAAAATCAGAAAGAGGATCGTAGAGAATAAAGAGGAAAGATTCAGAATGGATAAAGACGGTATCTTGAGATTCGAAGGGAGAGTGTGGGTGCCAGCAATAACCGAATTGAGAGAAGAAATTTTACACGAGGCACACAATACGACATATTTCGTTCATCCAGGAGGCACAAAGATGTACTGGGATTTGAGGAAACATTTTTGGTGGCCCATTTTAAAAGGGAAGTGGCAGAATGCGTCAATAGATGTCTTCCTTGCAACAGGCTAAAGCAGAGAACCAGAGGCTAAGAGGGTTACTTCAATCGTTGGAAATACCAGGTTGGAAATGGGAGCACATCACGATGGACTTTATGGTGGGACTTCCAGTCACGCAGAAGGGATATCATGCCATTTGGGTTATCGTGGAATGACTAACGAAGACTTCACATTTTCTATCGATTAAGATCCGATATAGTTTGAATCAATTAGCAAGCCTATACGTAAAGGATATTGTTTCACGATATGGAGTGCCGGTGTCAATTATCTTTGACCGAGATCTGGGCTTCACTTCAAACTTCTGGAAAAGCTTACAACAAAGGATGGGAACACAGTTGAGATTAAGTACTGTGTATCATCCTCAGATAGACGAACAGAGTGAGCGAACAATATAAACGCTAGAAAATATGCTTAGGACTTGCATGATGGACTTCAAGGGAAATTGGGACGACCACCTACCCTTAGTGGAATTTGCGTATAATAATAGTTATCATGCGAGTATCGGCATGCCACCGTACGAAGCTCTTTACGAAAGAAAGTGAAGAATGCCATTATGCTGGGACGAATTCGGAGAACGACGAATGTTGGGGGCCAGAGTTAATGCAACAAACCACAGACGTGGTGACAGCGATAAGAGCCAGACTGGTAGCAGCTCAAGATCGCCAGAAAAAGTACACAGATTTGCATCGACAAGATCGAGACTTTAAAGTCTGTAGTTTTGTATTCTTGAAGGTATCTCCCTGGAAAGGAAAAATACGATTCGGCAAGAAGAGAAAATTGAGTCCAAGATTCATAGGACCCTTCGAAATATTGAAGCAAGTGGGCGAAGTGACATACAGAGTTGCATTACCACCCGAGTTGGAGCACATACACAACGTGTTTCACATATCCGTGTTACATCCTTTCAAGCTCGACTACGAGCATGTGATTTCCTACGAGCCCATTCAAGTGGAGAAAAATCTGGCGTATGAAGAAATTCTTACCCAAATACTAGATAAGAAAGGACAGATATTACGAAATAAAGTGATATCCTTCTGTGAAAGTACTTTGGCGAAACCACGATGCTGAGGAGGCCAAGTGAGATTTAAAAATAGGATGATGAGTGACTATCCCCATCTTTTTGTTTAACCCTATACTAAGTTTGAGGACGATATTTTTTTAAGGGGGGAGGATGTAAGAACTGTGAATTTCGTGAATAAATATTAATATTAATATAATAAAAAAATGAATATTTATTTGAATATAAATGTTTATGTGTTATGAGATGAGTAATTCAATTAATTTCAAATTGAATTTATAATAATTGAGAAAAATGTGGAGTTTATGATAAACTCGTAGAATGCCTTGTGTGGCACGAGAATGGAAATGATGATGACTTAATTAATTAATAAGTGAATGATTAATTAATATTATATTGTTAATTAATTGTTATTATGAGAAATAGAATATTATTGAGTAAATGAATAATTAATGTTTTATTGTTAATTAATGAATGATAATAGATTAAGGAATGAATAATTAAATTATATAATAGATCAATGCTTGTTCGATTAATTGCTATGTGCAAGGATGTGTGACGATTAAACATATAATATATAGTAGTTACATCTATATTATATAAAGTGTAGGGTGACACTTAAATGAGACTATATAATATATAAAAACTATATAATAAGATTTAATAAATTGTGTAAGTTACATAAATTACGCTTATGTGACAATATGTGATGTGTGACTACATTAAATGTGTACCTCATGAATAATATAATAAACAATTATTACTTAATGATTATTTCAACAATTTAATATAATTGAAATAATAGAGTTTGTAATGATGTTATGTGACAACATGTATGTATGGATACATTAGAGGTGTACCTTATGGATTATTAAATTAAACTAAGGGTATATTTAAATATATGAGAGGAAATAAATAAATAGTTATCTATTTTAATATTGAGGTGGAAAGATAATACCCAATCAGATTATATTTGGTATTAACGAAATGAACATGGATTATATGTTGATGTATATATATGTACCCCAACATACTACGTTGTAATATTGTTTCCTCATTTAAATCTACATTGTGACACTAAATGAATTTATAACCTAAGTGTATATAATATGTATATGTATATAACCTAAGTGTGGTATTTATTTCATTTGCCAAGTTGCTGAGTATTAGAGAGTTTTCCCAAAATGATTGTCTTTTATCATTCACGTGTAATAGCTGAAAAGGCTAGCCTATTCCTTGTTTCTCAAACTCAGCAAAACATAGCCAATGATCATATGGGGAGTGGGCTTAACAGTAGATTTCAACCACTACACCAACTACTCTTCATTACCCATCAAATTCTTCTTCTTCCCATTAGTTTGATTTGGTGGAAAATTGCATTATTTGTGTATTCATTTGCCTATAAATGAAGCTCTCTACTTCTCTTTTTCATTTGCTGAGATTTTCTGTTAAGTTAAGGAAGAGTTAATATAGCAGCATTGTAGAAGCAATTTAGTAGCAAGTTCATTCAAAGCTTAGTAGAGGTATACTCTTTGTTCTTCATTTCTAAAAAATTGCTAAGTTCTTGATTATGTATGAACTATTGTTAATTGATTGAAAAGTTGACAGCAATATGTTTAAAAAGTTTATATACATGTGTGGATCCTTTTTGAATGAGTTTGAGTATGTTTAAATTGAAGAAAAACGAAGTTGGGTTCAACATTCTACAGACAGAGCTCTTTTCTGGTTTTGTCCGGAAAGGGGCGCAGCTGCTCCCATTTTGAACTAGGGTGCAGCGCAGCTGCGCCAAGCATCAGTAATGAACTTTAATTTTTGTTTTAATTTGATGAATACTAACTTATTGATATCACTTAGACAAGCATGATAACAGGTTTAACATGTGTAATTATGTACTTTGACATAACATGAACATGTTTAACTTCGTTAGTATACAATTATTGAATGAACTTATAGTCTTGAAAATGGACTTTGACATGTACTTGAGATGATTATGTTCTGACCATATGAGCATGTGTATGTGGGTTGGTTATGAATGAAATATAATCTAAAATCTGTTTGCATGCGTTAAGCCATGTTATCCTAGTTCAAAATAACTTTTAAAAGGGAAACTTGAAAGTTTTGGAGAACTAATGTTTACAAGCATGTCATGATAACATTCTAATATTCTTGGTTATGCATGCTAGTACTTTTAATATCACTTAGGTGGCCTATATGCGTACACACCTTGTTAGACACTATGAAAGTTAGTCTAGCATGATTTAGACATGTTTAAAAGCAATAAATGATGGTAGTTATACGTATATGATGTAGATACTTGTGAGCATGCCTAATACAGATTATGTGACCACTTTATGTGTATGAATGACAAGCTTAACAGCCCTATTGACTTTACGACCTCATTTGGTCTTAAGTCATTAGAAACCTTAATCTAAAACTATAACATGAAAAGTTGAACTTAGATGGACCTTAAAAGCATGCAAGGATCCTTAATAAGTGTTATGCTATGTGTTAATGAGTGTTAATAGGAATAAGACAAAAACAGCAGAGCAAAGCCCAACTCTGGTCTGGCCGGGGGACAGCGCAGCTGCGCCATCCCTAAGCTTAACCAGAGCGCAGCTGTGCCACGCTAAAATTTGATTTAGGCAGTTCGTTTGTTCTGATTTTGTCAGTTGCTTATAAGTGATACCCTAAGATGCTAAACAGAGTCTGAAAGATACTAAAGATATAATTGATTAAGCGTTGTGATTAAAAATAATGACATACGTGGTATAACTATGTTACTTGATTTTATAATGCCGTATATACTGATTTCGTGCTACATGTGTATAAGTACATAATGATGTACGTATAGGGTTATACGACTAAGTTAGAATTGTATGTGTATATTTAACTTACATATCGAGTTTGTGCATCAAATGTACATAGCTAATAGATATCTTATATACGTAACTATATTACGATAAGAATTTGAAGTATTGATAAGCTAAAGGTTGATAATCTACGCTTATGGCAAGTATCCTAACCGACGCATTTACTTTATGCAAGTTCCTATCTTGCACAACTTTGAATTTGTGCAAGTTTCCTAACCTTACTATTTATTGAGCATTTCTTAAGCTTGTGCTATTATTGGTCGTACGAGTAAAACATTGAAATTACGATTCATGCCTTATGACTTAAATACTTCAAAGCTAAGATAAAGTTGTTTACATTCTTTGAACGTATAATTGTTCTTATATACCTTGAAAGAGCGGTCTATGCCAATTAATTCGGCTAGACCTAAATCTAACTAGAAAGTGATCCAAACCAATTGATTGGTACACAAATCTTGTATTGACTGAGATGAACAACCTTCTTTGAAAGGGAAAATATATATTATCGGGAGACCGACATGCGCACTTGAAGTACGATTAAACGATATGCATAATGTAGGGTACTTTAGGCTGATCACCTGTTGTACTTGTTTTATTTGATTATCAGCATATTCCTTTTAATTCTAGTAGAAGTTCATAGTCCTTAGTGACTGCTCAATATTCATTATTGTTAAACTGTGAAAAGGTTAAACCTTAAATCTTATTGATATCTTTTTGTCCTTAGCGACTATTGTTGGAAAACTATTGATACTTCTTGTTATTCTCGAACTATCCTTTATTTTCATACCCTTGGGAATTAAAAACTATATTATCCCCTTATTGCTATATTACTTGCTGAGCAAACTCGTTGCTCATTCTTGCTTTTCCCTAAAAACATTTCAGTTAAAGTAGAGCAGGACGGACCCTCGGGCACTGACAAGGGCAAGGGATGTAATCTATTCGTATGTGTATTTCCGTTGCGCGAGATATTACTATTGTCATAGAAACTAAAATGTGACAAACCGAATTCAAGACTGTGGCAGTCTGAATTTAGGGGTGTCACAGTGTCTCCACGTCCATTTTGCCAGATCTAGTAATAAGAAGTTGCAATTGCAAGTAAAATCCAAATGGACTTGATCATTGCTTCAAAGATATATTTTAGATTTTATACTCATCAACCATTTCTCTAAGTCTTAATTACTCATAGCCTGTTCATAATTCAATGGATCATCATCATTAATGATGTGTACCTCATCATCATCTTTTATGACGAATTCATACCTTTCAGGTATCTTCCGAACTCTTTTAGATTTACGAATAGGGTGTTGTATAGTAAGTGTCTTACTTGGACAGGTTCATCCAATTGATCTGCAATGATTTGTGGTTCTTGAATTTCTTCAAGATCTATTTCCCTCCCACTAGCCCTTTCAAGGGTAAACTCCTTTTCCAAGAAGGCAGCGTGTTTCGCAACAAACACCTTTTGCTTTGTAGGATTGTAGAAATAGTATCGCAAACTTTCTTTAGGATATTCCACAAACGTGCACTTATCAGATCTTGTCCTAAGCTTATCATTTTGAAACCTTTTCACATAAGCTGGACATCCCCAAATCTTAACATGCTTAAGACCATGTTTCCTCCCTATCCACATCTTATATGGAGTCTTGGGGACGGATTTCAAGGGGACCTTATTTAGTAGATACGTAGCCGTTTCTATGGGATAACCCCAAAATGATACTGGAAGATCGGTAAAACTCATCATGGAACGAACTATATCCAACAATGTTTGATTTCTCCTTTCAGATACTTCATTTAGCTGTGGTGTACCTGTTGGAGTCCATTGTGAGATTATACCATTTTCTTTGAAACAATTGAGAAACTCACTGCTTAAGTATTCACCACCTCGATCTGATCGAAGAATCCTGATACTTTTACCAGTTTGTTTCTCTACTTCACTTCTGAACTCTTTGAACTTTTCAAATTATTCAGTTTTGTATTTTATTAAATACACATATCCAAATCTTGAGTGATCATCAGTGAAAGTGATAAAATAAGAATACCCTCCCCGTGCATTCGTTGTTATAGGTCCACAAACGTCTGTGTGAACCAACGCTAACAACTCTATAACCCTTTCTCCTTTTCCACTAAAAAGAGATTTAGTCATTTTACCCATGAGACAAGATTCACAAGTTGAATATGATTCATAATCGGATAGCTATAAGAGTCCATCCTTATGCAACTTGGATAATCTTATTTCATTGATATGAACGAGTCTACAGTGCCACATATAGGTATAATTAACATCATCTCTTTTCCTTTTCTTAGTTTGTTCTATTTGAAATATATTTTTATGCAAGTCAAGTTTGTAAAGTCCATTTCGCAAATTACCAACACCATTAAAATATTATTTTTATAAATAGAACAACTGTTGTTCTTTATTATAATGTCAAATCCATCCATATCTATTACAGAATTTAAAATAATATTTCTAATGATATTCGGAATAAAATAACAATTATTTAAATAAATGGACTTTCCTGTGGCAGTGCTAAACAATAAGTGCCTACAGCTAATGCAGCAACCTTTGCTCCATTTTTCAGTCGTAGGACAACCTCATCCTTGTTCAACTTTCTACTTCGGACCAGTCCCTGCATAGTATTACATATGTGAGAACCACAGCCGGTATCCAATACCCAAGTAGAATTTTAACTTTCTAAAAAATTAATTTTAATCATGAATAAACCTTGATTTGAAGTCGAAGCTTCTCCAAGCTTCTTCTCTGCTAGAAACTTCTTGCAGTTCCTCTTCCAGTGACCCGGCTAGTTGCAATTGAAGCGCATTCCTTTGCTAGCTGGATCAGGTATCTTTTGTTCCTTCATGTTCACTTTGCCCTTAGTCTTCTTAGATTTCTTTTTTTTTTCTTCTAAAAATACATTGGGCCTCTTCCTTTTCTTGAAAGAATCCACCATTAAGACATGGTTCTTCTTGGATGGGAAGTGACCTTCTGCAGTTTTCAACATGTTAAGTAATTCAGGCAAGCTGACATCTAACTTATTCATGTGAAAATTAACAACGAACTACGAGAAGGTCTCAAGGAGTGACTGCAAGACCAAGTCTTGACTCAACTCCCCATCCATGACGAACCTAAGTTGTCCAAGGCGTTCAATCAAATTGATCACCCTTAGGACATGAGTCTCAACGGCAGTGCCCTCGGTCATCTGAGATCGGAAGAGCTTCTTAACTATCTCATATCTTGCAGTCCTACTTTGTTCACCATACAACTTCTTGAGGTGAAGCAGCATAGTAGGAGCATCTATATTTTCATGCTGACGCTGAATCTCGTTATTCATGGATGCGAGCATGATGCATTGAGCCACAGATGCATCATCTTGCCACTTTACAATTGTGGCAATCTGATAAGTGGTTTTTATGACCACTTATTCAGATAGTAACCACTTCATTTTGTTGCTTAGAGTTATGTAGCGTTGTGCGTTTAATGTGTTTTTGCTTTCTTTTGTGATTTCATGTTTAGGAATTCTCCGGGTGCGAATTGAGCTAAAAAGGATGAAAGAACGCTAAAATGGGACAAAGCACAGAAATAGGCTTAAAGCATGATGATGGCCTGGGTGAAGGGGCAATGAATCGTGTTGCTATGAGGCTGCAAGAAGGCAAGAAGGCAAGCATAAGCATGGACCAAAGCCAAGTGCAGCAGTACAGAAGCAAAACAACTGCAAAAACAAAACCTGCACAGCCGCGCGACCGCGCCCTCTTTAAGCGCGCGGTCGCGCCAGTCCAAAATGCAGCCAGCTTTAACTTTTACTTAGGTTGAGCGGGAGAAGCTAATATATAAGAGCTTCTTGCCCATTTCATGGGATGTACTCCCCTTAAGGGATGGCCTAGCCCTAGTTCTTCATCTCTTCTCTTATTACATTTCTTGTCTAGATTAGGAGTAGATTAGCTATAGTTTTAGTTAATTAGTTTCTAGGGTTTGATTAGACTTGATGGTTGAAACATTTGGAGAACATCAAGGATTCATATTTGATCAAGAGGAATCAGATTTGCATTTTCTATCCTTATTTTCTCTTTGATTCTCATTTGTATTCTTATGATGCTTATTCAATATGTGGATGGTATATCTAATTCTTGTATGAGTTAGCTTAAATTTAGAGGTTTTAATGGAACCTAATGAGTAGTCTATATTGATTTCCTTCCATGGTCTTGTTTATCATTATGTGATTGTCTATTACGATTTGTGCTCCATTGCTTAATTGATTCGAGACCAATTACTGTGATAATTTGTACGAACTTGAACGACGAAGTATGAATTTAGATCTAATAATAGTAGCGGTCGATTGTATGTTTACATGACGTTGAATGTATGATTTGTGCTTAGGATAGACATATACCGAAGCGCCGCTCGGAGTCACTAGAGAACTTGGACTTTAACCCTAATTATTTGTAAATCACATAGACATATAGGTATGGGTGTTCATGTGCGTTCTATCATCTGTGGATTGCAAGTGATACGGATTAGGTGCATCGAAAGATGGCCTTCTCTCACTTTCGTGTTCTCTACTAACAAACTTTGACGATTAGTTTTACCTAATTGGAAGTTTATTGATTTAGATGAATCATTAGGAGAAATTGGGATCTCATGCCTTCATTATCTGATTTTACTCTAGGATTAATTAGTTTAAGTTTAATTACGTGCCTAGTTAATTTAGTTTTTAATTAAAATACTTTACCGCTCGTTTGAATAAGGCTGAAATGGTTATGTGCTAGTGGTTTTGGCGACCTTTTATTTGTTAATTCTCCGTGGGAAAGATATCTGCACTTACTGATTATTACTTCTTGACCGCGTATACTTGCGCATAATTGTCATATCCATTTGGGGACAACAAGTTTTTGGCGCCGTTGCCAAGGACTTAATTGGATAACTATTTGCCAACATTAGTTTCAATCAAATTAGTCTTAATTTAAACATTTTTTTATTTTGTTTAATTCTTTTCCTATATTCTCTTTTCAGGTACAATGGATCTAAATTTTTCTCCATGGTGTTACATAAGGAAAGAACAACCAAGGGAAACCAGAAATGTTGGACTCGACCCAACTGCTACACTTTCAGCACAGTTAGAGGTTCTCTCGAGGAAGTTGGACAATGTTGCAGCCCAACAGAGTCGAGAGCCAGTAATTATTTATGATTATGATTATGGTGCTGGAAGCTATATGAGCCATCAGGATCCCATCAGTTATGGACAAGTGCAGTATGGGGGTGATTACTCCAACCATGAGACTTATACCAATTTTCAGCAAGATTAGGAGTATCACCCAAACTCTTCAGCGAGCTATCAAGACCAATACTGCGAGCAAAGTCCAATGTATGCACCCACATATCAATCCCCACGTTTACAAGAAGAACAGTCAACAATGGAACTCATGTATAGGAGCCTAGCAAGACAAGAGGAGATGCTTAGGAGCCAGGAAATATCGAACCAGAATTTTCAGAACCAGATTGCCCTAATCAACAATACTCCAACCAGTGGGGCTCAGTACATGGATTCCGAAGTTGAAACAGAAAAGGCAAGATTGGAAAGTATGTGGGGAAATTCCTTAGCATCAACAAAGGAGATCTTAATTGAGCAAGAGCAGTCGATTAAGAATCTCCAGAATTGGGTGGAGCAAATTAGCATGGCTTTAAGGAAGGGGGAAGTGTTTGAGCAAGAGACGAAAATGCAAAATCTTCAGAATCAAGTACTGCCAAAGACTGAAGTCGTGAGTAATGACCCTCAGAATACGTGGTGCTATGATATGGATGCTGAAACTGATGGAGAGCCAGAAGTGCACTTGCAGTTGTTTGAGCCTAAGGAAATGGAAATCAAGGAGACGCTTGGGGAAGTGAAAAATTATGAATGTGAGCCAACAGTGACAACACCCCAAGAGTCTTCTCCGCCGAAGTTAAATAATCCAGTGAAGTTTGCACACCCTTTCCCCCTTGGAAGTCACATCACAAATACAAATCTCGAGGATATGAGAGAGTCCGTATTATAGAAACCATGGTGGTCTGAAGAAGAGAGAATAGAAGAAGTGCCCGTTGTGTTCGGTGTACCTAAATGCCCCAATAGCTTCACGAACTCAACGAAAGAAGTGCCTAGCTCCCCGAACTTCCAAACGGAGGATTCATTTACACATCAGATGCTAGGTAGTTTAAATATGATGCCTTTCGAGAAGGGGAACCTCCCAATATACACTGCCGTACTAATGGATGAAGGGTTTCACAAATATCGTCGGGGAATCGGATAGAGGTCTCAGAGAAAGTCCAGCTAACGGACTATAAACCAAGCGCTCGTTGGGAGGCACCCCATCAAATCTCTCTCTCTCCCCCCTATTTAATTCTTAGTAGCTTAATTTTTAGTTAAATTTTTTGAATACTTTTGGAATTAAGAGTTCATTACCTTCATTTTTGGACTTAGGCATTGATGCGTATATTTTTGGGGCTTTAAAATATGGAACATATTTTTAACACATGAGCGTGTTGCATATACTCACATATAGGAATTTTTGGGACTTAACAATTTATAATTCTCCCTTTATGATTATTCTCTTCTTTGTTGTAAATAGTTCATATTAAATTTTGGGTGGTTTAAGAGGGCTTGATAAGTTTTGTACGCATATTTCAGGTTAAAAGCTGCTCGGAATGAAGCAAAGTTCAAATGCCATAGCCTCAATGCATGCCAAACCAGCAAAATAAAATCTGGCATTAAGCGCGGCCGCGCCTGGTTAAGCTTGATGGGGCGCACGGCCGCGCCTCGTACAATCTGCCTCTAACTTAAGTTAAAACTCGGCAGGAACTAAGCACATATTATCATTTCATTTGGCTGCCAAGTTTAGGATTGCTTTCCTCTGGTCCTAACCCACAAATTCCTCCACCCCATCCGTCTCCTAATTCACTTAGCCACAACTCCTCCTTCACACCCCTCTTCCCCCAAGCCCTAATTTCATTCACCACTCCCATCCTCTCCTACTGAAATCCATCCACATTCCTCTCACAGAACCCTAATTTCCCTACCCCCCACATCAAGTACAATCTGAAGCAAGAGTGTGAGCCCTAATTGCTTTTGTGGGTGAGTGTTGTAGCACTTTGAGGGGATTTTCTGGGTAGCAAGCAAGACAGTGATTTCAAAAGTTAGGAAGGGCAAGGCTGGTATTGCAGTGGTTGTGTTGGAGAAGTGTAGCCTCTATTCTCAATCCAAATGGCATCTAAGCGGAGTAGGAGAGAATCTACCTCGATGGGCAGCGATTTCGAGCACAGGGGAGGTGGCATCGATTATGATGACCCTAAGTTTATCAGTCTGAAGGCTCAGAAATTCTTCCACGATGCTTTGGTAGGTAGAACTTTTGTATTGGAGAGAGGATTGGCGCCAGATAGGAAATTGGACGTGCATATGGCAGCTATGATCAGAGGGAGGAGCTGGAATCTATTCTGTGAGGTTCCTATGGCAGCCCCCATATCTGGGGTACAAGAATTCTACGCCAATGCTAAATTCATAAAGTCCAATAAGATCTTCGTGTGGGGATGTGAAGTGTCAATTGCAAAAGAGAGCATCAATGAGCTGTTTAATTTGCCAAATATTGTATTGGATGCGCCCGAGTCTCTTTATGCTAGGGTGTGGGGATCAGAGTTGGATGCTATTTGTGCCTATCTATGCGTGCCAGGCACGTCTTGGAAATTAAAGCAAGGCACTGATCAGAAGCTGAATTTCCCCCAAGCCGCCTTGAGCAGATATGGCAAGGCGTGGTACAGCTTTATTTTTGCTAATCTGATGTCGACACAACATCAAAATGAGGTCATTAAGGACAGAGCTGTGTTGCTTTATGAGATCATCAAGGGAAAAAAGATTGACTTAGGATATATGAGCGATAATTTAGCTAGTATCCCACATGCATTAGTGATCACCCGACTTTGTATTATGAATGGAGTTATATGGACTAATGCTGAGCCGATGCAGATTCCTATGAGCACCACTGACCACCCTACCATTGAATCATTCAAGATATGGAATGAAGGCAAGTCTTATCCTCAGGGAGCGGGGTTTATTTTGCCAGATCAGAGAGAGTCTGGGGAGACTTCCGAGAGGGTGCCACCAGCACAGGCTGAGTCCTCCCACTCAGTCCATGAGCAGATAGATAGGATGGAGAGGAGATTGAAGCGCAGGATGGATGCCATGAGCACGAACTTCCAGGCCTTCACGATAGATTTTTGTGGGGCATTGTCCCAAGCTTTCGGCCAGTTGGGAGTGCAGGTGCAATTCCCAATATATAGATCCGCTGCTGCCTATCCACCTCCAGACACACCTCTATAACAAGCTAAAGCGGAAAATCTATTCTAGAATAATTTACAATGATTTATTATAATTATTCTCCCAACTCTCGCAACCTACAGTACTTAATAGATTACATAATAATATCAATTAACAACTTATTACATAATCTAACTTAAGCTTAAACATAATTAAATCCAGTCTTACTACATCATCTTAATACAACATTAAAATATTTAAAAACATAAAAGAGACAAGCTAGTTGGTAGCCTTGCCCTTGCCCTTATCAACGCCCGAAGGTTCACCATGCTCTGCCTTAACTGAAATGTTTTAGGGAAAGCAAGAATGAGCACAAATTACCCAGCAAGTAATATACAATAAGGGTTTGTAATATAATTCTCAATTCTTAAAAAGGATATAGCAAGGTTTGATAATTCAAGGATAACAAGAATATCAACAGTTTTCAATAACAGTCGCTAAGGACAGAATAATATCAATGTGATTCAATAACAAATCAATTCAAGATTTCAAGATAACTGAATACTGAGCAGTCGCTAAGACTATGAACTTCTACTAGAATTAACAGTAATAAACTGAAAATCCAACAAAAACAGGTACAACAGGTGATCAGCCTAAAGCACCATCGTTATGCATAACAATCAATCATACTCAAGTGTGCACGTCGGCCCTCCTACAATTATATATTCCCTTCAAAGAAGGTTGTTCTTCTCAGTCAAATACAAGATCCCGCACCAATCCATTAGTTTGGGTTGCTTTCCAATAATATAAGTCTAGCCGAATCAAATGGCATAGACACTTTCACAATATTCAAGAACAATACTAAGTTCAACATGAATAATAGCTTTAATGAAATAAGAGTTCAAGTATGCTAATTCAATTCAACCGATTAAGTAGGAAACTAGTTCGCAATATACAAGGATAGAATACTTGCACAGTAAAAGAGTGTAAGTTAGGAAACTTGCACAATCATAGATTTCCTTGCATAAAGTAAATGCTTCGGTTAGGATACTTGCACTTTAAAAGAGTGTAAGTAAGAGAACTTGCCTTTAGCGTAGTTTATCCACGAAAAGCAAATCAACACTTTCGAATTCCTATCGTAATACAGTTACGTATATATATGATATTCATTAGTCATATAATTAAACTTCACATTTTATCTTCGAATATACGATCAACACATAAGCTAGGTTTTACCTAGCTACACAGTTATATAGAATATAATTTCTATCCTTAACGTTCCTCCTTTAGAGTTTAAACACATTCTCATATCTTATAAGATCGCAATCAATACTAAATATATTTCATTTTAGCAAGTTACGGCATCCCCTTAAGTTAACCGTCAAAATCGGGTTCAAGTAACATCCTATAATATGACGTAGCATGTATTCATATTTAAAGGATACTTTCATGCTTGTATAACTTTTTCAAATCCAATCGTACATGGTATAGGTTCTTAAGTTAATACTTAAAGCCATTCAAGAACATGAACTCATATGGTCTAACATGCTCGCTTTTTAAACACGTAAGATATTCATATAACTTGTATTAGGCATGCTCATGAGTACTCGTATCGCATATATGTAGCTAGCATTGTTATTATCTTGAAAACATGCTTCGTTTATGCTAAACTTTAATCACGACAACTAATCATGGTATATATACATGCATGACACATGAATGAGTCTAAGATTACTATCACATGTGTCCAAATTATCAGATTCTAACTCTCGTCATAACATACCAAAGTTTACGTTCAAAGCTTATACTTTGATAGTTTAGTTCATTAATAAGGTCTATCATGTCCATGCTTCCTTATGAAACCTATATATATAAGTTAACATGCTTTTCATGCATTTCAAGGCCCTATAAACATGCTCGAAAAGTCAAAATGTATACATGGTATTTACATGTCAATATCAACCTTCAAAACTTATATTTTTGTTAGATATGTTCAATAGTGAGGTCTAACATACTCTTGTCATACTACGAACCATATATACATAAGTTAATATGTCTTTTATGCATCTCTACCTCATACCGACATGCCTTGAAAAATCAGAATATTAACATGCTTCATATATGTTAACGTTCGTTTAGGAAACTTTAAGTTCGTTTCCAAACTATATGTCGTTTGGTTAACCATGCATGCTAATATACTAAAACATGCTTACATTGCCTCATTAGGTTTATATATATGTATTAATCATGCTTCCATGCTTGTTTAAACAAAAATCAAACAATTAGTACATAACAGTTTTGTTGCAGAATGCAGAAAACTGCACATAGAGGTCGGCGCTGCGGCGCGGCAACAGCACCAACAATCTGGCGCTGCGGCGCGGACAATGGCGCTGCGGCGTGGGGACAGTTTCTGCAGTTCACACTGCAGCCGAAACCGACCCAAAACCTCCCATTTCATCGATTTCAACATACCCATATGCCATTACACTAACCTTTTTAACTTATTAACACATAAATATGCTTATATAACAGTCAATTGCATTTATCAATTCTCAAATTCATGAACCCTAACTAATTTCACACGAATTTGATGCTTTACAAAAATTACAGAGCAACAATGGAAATGAAAGTCAAGAAAGCTATATAATGGTTCCATCAGATATGTATGTTCATATAACAACAATATAAGGGTCCTACAAACCAATTATGAACCAATTTGGCATAATCAAGAATTTGAAGAAAACTTCAGAAACAGAAAACGAAAATGAAGAACAAAGGAAGAGGGATTATATCTCTGTAAATGATTGAGCTTGCAGCTATTCAATTCTTACAAATCTAGACTGATATTATATATGCTCTCAATTTATCAAACTCAAGCAAACTCTCAGCAAGATGAAATATGAAGGAGAGATGCTTCATTTATAGTAAAAATCAAAACACAGTCCATGCTTCTGACTCTCAAAATAAACTAACGTATGTTTGATTTGCATGCTAGATAAGAAGAAGTTGGTAGATAGTTGTTGAAAGCCATCATCATGCCCACACCCCATTGTATGATTGCTATGAAGGCTTGTTGAGTTTTAAGGTTATAGGGGAGTAGGATAGCTTGAGTATATCACGTGAAAGAGATAGTGGCTCTCCCAGCAAAACAAACTCAGCCTTCTAGCAACATACCACACTTGATTCATTATACACATATGTATTAAATACTTAGGCTATCTACATATATATATATATATATATATATATATATATATATATTTTATACATATATCTTTAATTGAAATGTCGCACTATAATTCACATAATGTAGTAAGTGTGACTTGTACACATATAATCCATGTATATTTTTATCATACTGGTATAATTTTCTCGGATATAATCACATCACACTGTATCCTTTATTATTAAGTTCTACTAATCAACAATTGTTTATCATATATTCATGATGTACTATTTTAATGTATACTTACATACATATTGTCACATAGGCATAAACATGTAGCTTATATATTTCAATCAATATAATTGTTAATCTCCATAACAATTTAATTAACCCTTATATGATTAATTATCACTTTAATATAAATCTTATTATATTTATAAACACGTTGCTCATTATTATTATGTTTCTTGCAATAATAATAATCACATATTATTAATCGATCACCGTTAATATTTTATAACAATTATTCTACGATGACAATTAATTAATATTCTACGATTAACAATTAATATAGATTAATTGTTTGCTTAAATTAATATAATCATTCTTATATTACGTCACTGTGCCACACACGGCAATCAACGAGTTTATCGCAAACTCCACCAATTTCTCAATTATTATAATTATTCAATTTTATATAATTGAATTAATTCATCTCATAACACAAAATTATTTATATTCAAATAAATTCTCGTTTTCATGAATATATTTATTTAATAATATATAAAAATTCACGGGTATTACACTTATTCAATATGTGGATGGTATATCTAATTCTTGTATGAGTTAGCTTATATTTTGAGGTTTCAGTGGAACCTGATGAGTAGTCTATATTGATTTCCGTCCATGGTCTTATTTATCATTATGTGATTGTCTATTAGGATTTGTGCTCCATTGCTTAATTAATTCGCGACCAATTACTGTGACAATTTGTACGGACTTGAAAGACGAAGTATGAATTTAGATCTAATCGTAGTAGTGGGCGATTGTATGTTTACATGGCGTTGAATGTATGATTTGTGGTTAGGATAGCCATATACCAAAGCGCCGCTCGGAGTCACTAGAGAACTTGGACTTTAACCCTAATTATTTGTACATCACATAGACATATAGGGGTTTAGATAATGTGGGTGTTCATATACGTTCTATCATCTGTGGATTGCATGTGATATGGATTAGGTGTATCGAAAGATAGCCTTCTCTCACTTTCGTGTTCTCGGCTAACAAACTTTGACGATTAGTTTGACCTAATTGGAAGTATATTGATTTAGATGAATCATTAGGGAAAATTGGGATCTCAATGCCTTCATTATCTGATTTTACTCTAGGATTAATTATCTAAGTTTAATTACGTGCCTAGTTAATTTACTTTTTAATTAAAATACTTTACCGCTCGTTTGAATAAGGCTGAAATGGTTATGTGCTAGTGGTTTTGGCGACCTTTTATCTGTTAATTCTTTGTGGGAATGATATCTGTACTTACTGATTATTACTTGTTGACCGCGTATACTTGAGCGTAATTGTCATACCCATTCAGGGACAACACAATCTCTTCCTCAGAGGCTGATTCTGGAACTGTTCCAGGGACAGGTGAATTTAGGACATAGGAAATCTTTTCAGCAGTGAGAACTATTCTCACATTCCTTAACCAGTCCGTGTAATTTGGCCTGGTTAGTTTATTTGCATCAAGTATGCTACGGGTGTTCACGCACTCCTTGCTCATTGGTCTCTAATTTTTTTAAGATAATTCTAACTATTTTATTACATAAACTATTTAAATTAAATAGAAACCTTGATCAGCAATCAAGGGAAAGTACATATGAGGGAGATAGAACTTTACATCAAGAAAAATTTCAGAGAAGACGACGTACGCAAACTCCATTTAATAAAACTCATTCAAGCATTCAACAAAATAAATCCAATCACATTGGTCAATAGTCCTATAATCAATCTCATTTATTATTATATATATCACCATATGCATCAATAAATAAACATTCATCTCATGAATTAAAACCATTCCATATATATATGAGTATCATTTAATGAGTAATTTTAATTTCCATGAAATCCAATTTCAAGATTAAAATAAACTCTTTATTTTAATTATAAAATTATTAAAATTATTATTATATATATATATATATAAACGTATATATATGCTTCAGTTGTCACCTTTTAAAAGAAAACATCTAGGAATCCTATTAATAGGTTATAGCTTCCTTTTGAAATCATTCAAACCACACACACACACACACACACACACACACACACATATATATATATAAAAGTTATGTGACTAAGCTTCATCATACCAGCATACTATTAATCCTGATTCTCCTTTTTTTCCTTGAATCACCGAATTAAAAAAAACGGAAGATCACTTTTTATAAAAAAAAAATCCAGCTGGGTTATTATATATATATATAATATCTTGAATCCTGATCACTTTTAAAAAGTAAAATCGTGACTAGCTTAAAAAAAGAAGTTTTCGCAAATAATTTTTTCCAGGTTGCGAACTTGCGTTTTTTTTTTTCTTTTTTCTTTTCATAAAAAATAATTTTATACAATTAATTATGCCCAATAAATTATTCTAAATGCATACCCATATATATATGGAATCAAAACAATTAATAATTGCATAAAGGTTTGGCTCTGATGCCACTGTTGGGTTTGTACGAAATCGTGACGCAATCAAATTGCAAAATTAGCGGAAGCATGATATATCAGAGTTTAAATTTTTTTACAAAACCATTACTCAGATCATCCTTTATGCATATTATTAATTTAAAACGATAAATAAGAAGTTATGGAATCATACCATTGTAACACGAAGCTTCCACAAGTACAAGTTCAACTCCTTATTCGTCGCGATCTTCTTGAATATCCGGGATAGATTCCTTCCTTTGATCAACGTTAGTCACCCAAGTGTTTGGCCTCTAGAGGTGATCCACCAAGGAAGAGGAATTATCAAGAAGGAGGGTGCTTGGCTAAACCCTAGGTTTCTATCCACTATAGAAAAGGAGTATTCTCTAACAATTGGAATTGCATCAACTGATATCTAACATAAGATTCTTCTTATATAGATATTGGTCAACCCTTCTAATCCTATTAGAAATACGTTTTTATTTAAATAATTAAACTCATTTAATTAATTAGGCTTCCCAATCATATTGGGATTAATTAATTAAATTCATTTAATTAATTTGCCTCCTAATCTTATTAGGAATAAATGAGAGTACTAATATTAAATTAATTCTTAAACTCCTTTATAAATTAAAATAATAATAATTGTAATAATATTAATAAGACTCTCCTTATTAATTTATATTTAATATTTTTAAAATATTAAATAATAAACATTAAGTTATTTAATTTATTTTATTACCATAGATTAAATTAATTACACTTAATGCATTATTACGATTATGCCATTACCTTCTTAAATAAGTATTCTTCCTTTTATGGTGTAACCCTTTAGGTTCTCCATATTAAACCGGTTGTGAATAAATCAATTAGAACAATTTTAATCTTATTTAAATAAATAAATTAAACTAATAATCTATTTAAATAAATAATATTTATTCTACAATGGGGATAAATTTCCCTAGCGATCAACGACTTTCTAGATAATATAGATTTCAACATTAATCATAAAAGAACCTGTGAGTAAATAGTTACCGTACAATTCAATCCTTCCACCATACAATGTCCTAATTAAATATAAGACATGGAATTACTGTCAAGTTTTATTTTATTTAACTATATGTATTTCGATTAAAAAATGCACAACTCCAAATAATGCAAATTAGAAACTCCTTTCTAATTTCATTCTGCATTGGCCAAGGACTACTTGGTTGTCATTTAACGAATCACGTAACACATATCTCATCTTTTACTAGAAGTGGTAGATTCTTTATTGATCATTCATTATCTCAATATGTAACTTATTATACCCAAGCATACCATTTGATACACCCTAAGGATTTTTAAGGAATAAGTCAAAGTATAATTCATTACATACAAGATACTATGATGATCTCAAGTCCAAGTATCACTTGTACTGCTATCACATTAGGAATTCCTATTGACAGGTAAGTAAAACTCCATTAGGTATTCCAGAGCGAATCACGTTCAGTGAACTTATTCTCCAATAAGCAGCTACATACTTACTTTAGTGTCTCCACACAAATGATCATGAGATCAACCATCCTCATCCAATGACCAAGCAACATATGTACCAATCTATCCGAATTTACTAATCCCCTTTTTAGTAATCCAATGATTGGGAACTATTTTAGTTTTAAGCTTTCTAAGAATTTAGATCTCATTAGCATGATCAACATCATGATTCCAAAAGCATTGCATAAAACTATGGGTAATTTACATATTATAAAAACAGCATCATGTAGATAATTAAATGCCTTTAATAAATTAATACTTTTAATAATAAATAAATAAGATTCTCTCCAAAGTTCATGATTTATCATCATACATGATTGGCTTGTATGCATACTACTTTCACAACTGACGGGTTTCGATTCCAATATACGGAGCCCGAGTTTTCAGCCCGTCTACCTACTTTACGCAAACTTAGAACAATAGTTAAAAAAGAGTCCAAAACTCGCCTCGGGCTTCGAAACAACACGCAAACACATACATAGCACTGCATAGGTATTAGGCACAAGTTACAACTGATGGGACTCGATTTCGATATACGGAGCCCGAGTTTTCAGCCAGTCTGCCTAACTTACGCAAACTTAGAATAATAGTCAAACAAGAGTTCAAAACCCGCCTCTGGCATTGAAACGACACACAAACACATACATAGCATCGCATAGGTATTAGGCAAGAGTTACAACTGACGGGATTCGATTATGATATACGGTGCCCGAGTTTTTATCCCGTCTGCCTAACTTACGCAAACTTAGAATAATAGTAAAAAAAGAGTCCAAAAACCAGCATCGGGGGTCAAAACGACACGCAAACACATACATAGCACCGCATAGGTATTAGGCACGCGTTACAACTGACGGTACTTGATTCCGATATACAGAGCCCGAGTATCAGCCCGTGTGCCTAATTTGTTATAACTTAAAGAACACAAACTAAAATAATGTAAATACGTTCTCATTTCAACTTTGTTATTAATATTTTAATTTTGTAGGGTCTTGTTGACGAGTCTCGTGGAGGTGAAGGTGGAGGCACAGGCGATGGGACCGACGGCGGGACTAGTGAGGATGGGACCGACGGTTGGACCGACGATGAAACTGGCGGTGGGACCGGCGGTGATGATACTGTCACTCCTACTCCTGATTTGGGTTGTAGTTAGTTTATGACATATATTTTGAGTTTCATGTAGGTACTTGTACAGGTTTTGATCGATTTGTACAGACGGCCAGTTTTATATCTATATATTTGATTTGGGTTACTATTTAATTGTTATGATAATATCGTATTATATTTGATTGTTATTTGATGGTTTGTCATTAGTTTATAATAGATACAGATATGTATATATTTGTAAATGAACGAGGGATTTTTGGATTTTTTTAAAAAAAAAATTCAGAAAACCATTATCATTGCCGACAGGAGCATTGACGACGGCTACCCCATCGCTAATGATATATAGCGATGGGTAGGGAGCAGCCACTTAATAATAATATACTAATGCATTGCCGACGGGGGATAAGTCATTAGCAACGGGACTGCTGTCTCTAATGCCATCCCTTAAATAATTTGAGAAGGTCATTGCCGACGGACAAGCCGTCGCCAATGAGCCTGGGCCGACGGTTGGCTGACGCCAATGATGCCGTCGCTAATGACCATTTTTCCGATGACGATCGATGGGAGCCATGGGCGACGACCTTAGGGGCGACGGTATGTGCTGTCGATTATGACCCCATAGGCGACAACAGTGTGGTCAAAGGCGACGGCATAACCCGTCGACAATGACCCAAAAATCACTTTGAACTAGGATGTCGTGCCTAATCAAAAGGTTGAATAGTCTTAATTCTCTAATCGTTCTCGTGATTCTTGCTCCACGGATGCTTAGAAGAATTAATCTATTCATAACAAGTTAAACAAAATCTACTCTTTTAAAACCTTTTTCTAAGATTCTAACGCAAGATTGATCTATACTTCAACTGGCTATCATCGCTAATGTATATCATCGCTAATGTATGGAGATAGAAAACAAATAAATGGATGAAAGAGTCGTACTTCACATGTGAATCATTGTATTCTAAGAAAATTATTATTGGAAACTACCAAGTGATCGTATCAGATCGCTAGTGAAATGATATGAGAGAAACTCTGATGATGACATCGCATGCTGATGGGATCGTAGTATGGGTGCCAACTTATAGTTTCCCTTTTGGGATAGTCGATGATTGCCCTAGTGTCGAGTTGTCGTTGTCTCCGACATTGCCCCAGTCTCGTTTGTTGTTAAGGTCCCAATATCGGGTTGTCGTCAATCCTTAAATTGTCTTAGTCTTGCATGTCGCCTGGAGTAGTCGATTTATTATGTTTGACGTTTGGGCTGAGAAGATGCCAAGATCGCAAGAATCTTCTACCTTATAACCCACATGGTGAACAGGTCGAGTTGAGCTTTGATGTTCGGGTGTTCCAATTCTCGCTTCTGACTTATAGGTGCACTTGGCTTTGATGACCCTTTTTCCTCTGACTTGAGGAAGGCTTGTGTTGAGGGTGTCAGCTCTTTGAAGGTCCTTAGAGGTCATCAAATAGTTACTTAATCTCGTTAAATCACTATTTGTGGTAATCTTCCCTGGATTTTGCATCGCCCTGGTTTGTATCTGTCCTCGCTGATAATCATGCTTGATATATCACTGTGTTTCTCATTTCATGCTATCGCTTTGGTTTTGATGATTGATGTCGAGAGGCCTTCAGATTCCACTAAATTGGATCTAAGAGCTCGATTTTATTTCTAATGTATCAGTTTCAACCAGGCTTGGTTCGATCTGTAAGGCTTAATTTGTGGCTTTTATATTGGAGAACAGGTCGTCGGGTATGGGATAGACTTTGCCATGACGGTCGCCTATACACTTCTGTATGTCAAAAGGAGATCAATTTTTCTCGCACTTTCGGGGTTGATGAGTTGTTGAAGAGTCACATCTTGGGATCGCTGAACTGTTGAAAAGGATTTTATGACTTTTGTAATAGTTTGACCGTTCCATTACTAGCTGCCTACATACTCCTTTGAAAGGAGATCAGGTCTTACGTAGTTCACGCTTGGCCTGAACAGTTGAAAAGTGTTTATTTGGGTTTGAGCTTGGTTTGAACGGGATTTTGATTTTTTTGTTTGGTTTTTTTTTTCGAGGGTTTGACTGTACCATAAATGGCTGCCTACGTACTCCCGCAGATGGGAGATCAGGACTTTCGTAATTCAGGCATAGAACTAAAAACCAGACTTGATGTTCTTCTACTCTTTTTTTTCTTTCTTTTTTCTTTTTTATCAAGATAAAGTATTCCAGTTCGAAATAAAAGGGGTCTCAGACATAATACCGTTTCACAGAATCGGAATTGATCAGTTGTGAGAATTCTTCACCGTCCATCTCCTCCAGTTTTAAGGCTTCGCCCGATAGAATTTCTTTGATAACAAAATATCCTTCCCAATTTGGGGCAAATTTCCATTTAGTTACATCCTGGCCTGAAATGATCTTTATTAGTACCAAATCATTCTCCTTAAACTCTCGAGGTCTCACCTTTTTGTTATAAGACCGGGACATTTGCTGCTGATATAGTTGGTCGTGAAAGATAGTAGCATCCCTCCTTTTATCGATCAGGGATAACTGATCGTATCAATCTTGTATCCATTGGCTCTCCTCTATCTGGGATTCTAGCATCACTTTTAGCGATTCCATCTCCACTTCGATAGGGAGTAAGACCTCTATAGTATAGACTAATGAATAAGGTGTTGCCCCAGTCGAGGCTCGTGTCGATGTTTGGTATGCAAGTAGGGTTAATGGCAATAGATCAGGCCATCCCCGATAATTTATCGACATCTTCATCATTATCTTCTTGATATTCTTATTAGCAGCTTCCACCGCATCGTTCATTTTTGAACGATAAATAACCGAATTGAGGTGTTTGATATTGAATTTACTTCACAGTTCCCTCATCATCTTGTTATTCAAATTTTTTGCGTTGTTCGATATGATAACCTCGGGTTGTCCATACCGACAGATGACGTTGTTTCTAATGAACCCAACGATGACCTCCTTAGTGACCTTGGGGAAGAAAGCTGCTTCAACCCACTTGATAAAGTAATCGATCATAGTGAAGATGAATTTGTGACCGTGACGGCTTTAGACTCAACAGGTCCATGGTGAGTCGATTTTTACCTAAGAATCAATGGCCGTTATAGTATGATTCTTTGCTACTTCGAGTAGTTTTAGTATTATTTTACTCGTTTTTTGTGTTGTTGATTGCAGGAACCGAAAAGGATGGAAACGAGGTCTTAATAGCCATTTTCAGCATCTCATGGCCAGAACACCCGCCGGGGCGGGCCTTCATAGAGCAAAACACCCGTTGGGGCGGGGGTACAATAACTTTAGGAAATTGGACACCCGTCGGGGAGGGTTACTGCAAGGCTAAGCACCCGCTGGGGCTAGGGTACGCGACAGAGATGAAGGTTTCCTTGTTCTAATGTGATTCTGCAGAATTAAAGATGGAGTATTTAGCTTGCGATTGAGATGATATTTAAGGCTAACAGAGGGGTAAATACGGGATATTCTTGGACATTGACAAACCCTAATCTGTGGGAGTTGACACGTGAGGAGGATTGAAGAAAGGTGAAGCACGACGAACGCGAGGAGATCGAAGTAGAGTAGCTATACAACTTCTGATTATATTCACTCTCTTCATCTATTCTTTGTATTTAGAATGTTATATACTTTGTGGATGATGGTTTTTACTTTGTCTATGATGAAAATTTGCTATTTAAGTCTAGAACGGATCTTTTTATGTAACTAAGAATTGGCATGATTTCACTTTATGTAGCGCCCCTAAATCCCGGTCCCAGAACCTCGGACCTGGTAAGTTACGATACATCATTTCTATAACTATTGCGGAAGATATAAACATAAATTATTTATACAATAACCTGTACACATAATTCCCAAGGTCTGAAACCTTAACTTAATACACATATTCATATTCCTCTAATACAAATACCATTTTAACCGTACAATAATTCAATCCTGGAATTTGTCTTTGTCTTTTCCTGTATCCGAAGTTTCGTCTTTAATCTGAAATGTTTATCATGATATAGCAAGGGTGAGCAACAAGTTTTCCCAGCAAGTTTAAGTTCAAATGAAGATATATCATGATTGAAAAGAATAATAAGCTGACAAACTTTCAACAATTTAAGAATTCTGAAAGAATATAAATCAATTTTCATAACTGAATGACCGAGTCAATAATGATGAATGGCCAACGATGAACATGAACAAATTTAACTGGACCAAATTATAATGAAGGTGATCAGCTTTTCATACCTGATGAACATATACAATATGCACAACGTGCGAATTAATAAATCATAGATGTGATATAATAAACAATGATTAACCACGAATATGATTTACAATAACAACTCGAGTTCAAGTTAGGAAACTTGCTCAATAAAAGTATAGTTTAGGAACTTGCCTGTACTGTCGATTACTGCTACGCAATTTAAGTTAATCGCTTTATTGAAAATACCTATCAGTTATAAGATTGATCTTTTAATTAGCATAACATAATTTATAGGTACACTATCTAACATTTAAACACATAGTCAAATATTAGATAACCTTAACATTATACATATACACAAGTCTAAACCTAGCACACATCGAGTCTTTAATAATTTTTAATATAATAAACTGAGTGGTTTCCCACAAACAACTAACAAATTAGTTTTCGTTTAGTCTACACTATTTTCATAGTGAGTTAGATCGGTTACTAATTCGTAGATCCCTTCCCCATATAAAAGAGTCGTTTAGCCCAGCTACTATCCATCAACCTTTAAAGGGTACGACTGTACTACCTTAGACTTAACACTACTGTATCATACAACTTGTGAATTAACACTTAGTCTTTTATTTTATAAGTCCTTTATAATTTAGTAAGCCGAATACCTAATCCAGCAACCTGTATTCAAACTGAATTTCAATTTAGTAAATTATATTCCAATCTAGCAGACTGGATTCAACTGACCTCCAATCCAGCAAGCTTGAATTCAACTAACCTCTAATCCAACAACTTGGATTATCCAAACAGATCATTCCAGCAACTTGATGGTCAATCTAGCAAACCAGATTGCAATCCAGCAACTTGATAGCCAATCCAGCAAGCTGGATTCCCCTTTTTAATCTAATAATCTTATTATTATTTTTTATCTTTTTCCCACACGTAAGTACATGTATTCCATACACAAAAATAATTTTTCTAGAATTTTTCAATTTCCTTAAGTATTTTCCAAAAATCCATTTCTAGTTAATTCCTTAAGAAATTTGCTACCACACGCTTAACTCCAAAAATTCGCAACTCTTGGCGGGATCTTACACATGATAACGTGAGCCTCCAGTTTAAATTTCATGGCCATCGGAGTTATACAACTCGGGTTATAGCAATTTCCGTCGAAAAAAAGCAAATATTGAAATAGTCATAACCTGCTCAATTTAAGTTAGAATGAGCTCATTTTTGGACACAAGCTACTTCATCTCATATATTTTCATGTTCAAAAATATTGGATTTTATTTCACAAAATAAGTGGAGAAACTGTCCCTGGAATTTCCGGACAGATTGCATTTTAGCCTTTTTCAGATTTTACGTCCTTTGGTAATTTCAGTCCACAGCGAAAATTTATATTGAATTTTTCAGTGATTCCACTTGGAAAAGTTAGAATACTTCTAGATCTAACTCCAGAAATTAACCACACTCAAAAATTCAAAATATAATAGGAGATAAGGTCTTTTGAATTTCGGGTTACGTTTTCTCAAAAATTTGATTTTTTTAGTTTTTGTATTTTCTAAGAAATCTTCCTAGATCTCTTAATTAGCCAAATATCAAACATCATAAACCATCATAACACATACTAATACATCTTAAGATCAAGGATCTACCATGATCCATGATCTATTACACTAAACATACACTAAATCCAAGCAAAACATACTTTAGGCTAGGAAAAACAAGATCTTCTAACTTAAAACATATTTTCCTTTTTCTTGCTTTTGATCTAACTTTTGATCATCAAAAGTGATAGATCTAAACATATAACACTTATAAACATATAGATCTAAGGTTTTGGAGTTTTAAAATTTTAGATCCAAGTTTTGATTGAAAATAATTAAAAATAACTTTGTTAAAAGTTGTTTATACCATTTGTGTGCAAGCTTTTCTCCTTCCATGGTTACTTCCTTCTCTCTCTTTGCCTAATACATGGATGATCTCTCTCTCCCTTTTCTCTCTCTAAGGGGCGGGTTGGAGGAGGAGAAAGATGAGAGAAGATTGCTTCTTATTTTCTTTTTCCTTTAGTAGGTAAAAATGATTTTTAGGAGAGAAAGAGAGAGTTTAGATGATTTGCAAAAGTGTCACGATATATCATTGGTATATCTATATTATCTTTCCACTTCTCTCTCTTCCTCCATCATTAAGTTGTGACTTGTCAGCTTTAGTTTACTTGCTAGTTTGGTTAAAGTGGGTGGCTTAGTAAAAATTGGACACATGTGAGGAATAGGTAGGGAGTTAGTAAATACAATCATTACCTCACATGCCCATCCTCTCCCTTCCTCTTTGGGCCGAAATTTGGGCCTTCTCCCCCCATCTGGTTTAATTTTTTTGCCTTATCTTGCTTATCAAATGTCCAACAATGTCCCTTATAATTGGGCTAAAGTCTTGGGATCCAAATTAATTATTTTGGGCTTGCTAATAAAATAATTGGAATATGTAAATTAACATAGTCCATTACTTTTAATTCTATCCTACCCTAATCATTTAATTAGGTTTTCTATTTACCCAATTGTACATCAAGTCCTTACTCATACATTTTAATTACTTAACCCAATTAGACTTGCTTTAATAAAATTAATAAATTAAGATAATAAAATAAATCTCTTAAGTTAGTATAAATTTTAAATACTAATATCATTTACTATTATAACCCTTAGGTTATTTAATTACAATACCTAATATATATATTAGGTTACAAGACTTCATTCCTAATTCTTTTTATATGTTAAATAAATATATAAACAATACACAAAACCATATAAGTCCTTCAATTTTTTTTAAATCCATACTCTATTTCCAGTCTAGGTCTTATTATTTAACCTTTATTTAATCATTTAAGATTTTATAAATTCTCGGGTTGTCACACTTTAGCTTATTGAGATTATTATCAGATTATTTGCTATATTTTACGCGTAATTTATGTTATTTCTTGATTACCAATTACTTGTTATTTTATATGAACTCGAGAGATGACATATGGAATTGGAACTAACCATAGTGACGTATGTTTATGATTTCTATAGTTAGTTAGAATTCATAATTCATATGTAGGATAGAGATATCTGTACATCATGCGTAATCTAAAGAGAACTTGATATTAAACCTTTTTTCAATAATAATTCACATAGAGATATAGTGATTTAGTGAATTAAGGTGTCTTGCATAATTCTATCAATTGTGGATTTGAGTGAGTATAGATGTAATGCATTCAGAGATGTTTATATCTACTTTTCTGTTCTTGTTTAATAATCTGGAATAATTGATTTAAGTTAAAAAGAAGTATGTCATTCGAAGTGAAACAATAAGTAAAGTTGCAGACTTAATTCTCTGAAAACTTGTTAAATCCCTGAATAATGTTAGTTATAGTCTAATTAGTAGTTTTATAAAAATATCATCATTTAATAATTGGTTTAACAAATTTGTGATAGTAGAAAAATAGTAATTGTTAGGATAAAGTGTAATTATTGTCTCTGTGGGAACGATACTTTTCTTATCATTATATTACTTGTTAATCACGTACACTTGCGTGTTGCGCGTATAGATTTTACCCAACAAGTTTTTGGCGCTGTTGTCGGGGACAGTAATTGCGTTATCACTTACAATATCAGTTTAATTAAATCAGTTTTAGTTAAACATATATATATATATATATATATATAGTTTTTATTTTATTATTATTTTTTTATTTGTTATTTTAGGAAATCTCAAGTAGTGCGTGTAAACTCGATTAAAGAAGCCAGATTTGTTGCCTCTCGAGGACGGCATTAACAAACGGTTTCAGAGTTTAAGTAAGTGGATTGAGAAAACTCGAGAAGAACTTAAAACACCGAAAATCATGGCTGAAGAGAAAAAGAAAGCACTGCGGGTTTATGCTACACCGCATATTTTAGAAATTCATACAAGTATTTCCAGGTCGGCGATTAATGCTAACAACTTTGAGATCTAGCCTGGAACTATACAGATGGTGCAAAATAATTGTCAGTTTGGGGGTCTCCCGAATGATGACCCGAACGAGCATATTTTTAGTTTCATAGAGAACTACGATACATTTAAGTGCAACGAGGTTTTAGATGATGCTATCAGATTAAGGTTATTTCCGTTGACGCTCAAAGACAAGGCAAAGGGTTGGCTTCATTCTCTACCACTGGGGTCAATCACCACCTGAAACGATTTGGAGCAAAAATTTCTAGTTAAATTCTTGCCGTCATAAAAAATACATAGATTGAGAACGGATATTTTTTCATTTGCACAGCAGCAGGGAGAACCGCTATATAAAGCATGAGAAAGGTATAAAGAGCTGTTGAGGAAATGCCCACGCCATGGACTACTGTAGTGGATGCAGATAAACACATTCTACAATGGGTTAGAAAGTCATATACAAACTAGCATTGATTTAGCCTCAGGTGGAGCTTTCATGGCAAAGAAGTTTGAGGAGGCATGGGACTTGATAGAAATGATTGCTGCAAACAACTATCAGTGGCCAACTAAAAGAATGACTCAACCCAAGGCAGCAGGTGTTCTGGAAGTGGACTCTATGACAGCTCTTTTCGCACAAATAGCAGCGTTATCAAAGAAGATGGATGCCATGTCTAGTGGAAATGTGCAGCTGGTAGCAGTTGTGTGTGAGCTTTGTGTAGGTGAACATCTGGCATACCATTGTGCGATAAATCCTGCTTCAGTACAGTTTGTGGGTAATTATAACAAGCCACAAAACATCTATCAGAGTGCATATAATTAGGGGGCGAGGAACCATCCCAATTTCTCATGGAGTAACAATCAGACCCAAAATTAAAATCAGCAGCCGGCTCCAAGACCAACATACCCACGCCCAGTTTTTAAAATCAACACCAGCAGTCAGCTTTACATCATGAGAAGAAGACAGATTTAGAGGAGATACTCATGAAATATATAACAGGAAATAAGGCGACAATGAAAACACAGGCGGCTGCGATCAAAAATTTGGAAACTCAGATGGGATTGATTGCAAGTGCCTTGAATAGTAGACCTCAAGGAACCTTTCTGAGTGACACCGAAAATAATCCTAGGGGAGGTCATGAGCATTGTAATGCTATCTCACTTTGGAGTGGAAAAGAATTAAAGGAAAATCCTGCTGAAAATCATCAGATGGTGCCCAACACCGTGGGACAAGGAAATGTGTTGAAAGGTGAGGAGAAAGAAACTGATGAAAGTCAAACGGAGAGTTCAAAACAAGCAAAATATAATTCATTTGTACCTCATGTGCTTTTTCCTCAACGGTTACAAAGTCAAAAGCTTAAGAACTAGTTCTCTCAATTTATGGAAATCTTTAAAAAGATACACATAAATATTCCGTTTGTCAAAGTACTAGAGCAAATGCCAAGCAACGTGAAATTTATGAAAGATATACTATCCAAAAAACAAAGGCTAAACGAGTATGAGACCGTGGCATTAACGGAAGAGTGCAGTGCAATTCTCTAGAGAAAGCTTCCGCCAAAAGTGAAGGATCCGGGGAGTTTTAACATCCCTTGTTCATTCGGGAATCAATTTATTGGGAAAGCCTTATGTGATTTGGGAGCAAGTATCAACCTCATGCCACTGTCTATATACAAGAAGTTGGGTTTAAAGGAATCCAAGCCAACAAATGTCACCTTATAACTTGCAAATAGATCGATCACGTACCCATTAGGTATAGTGGAGGATGTTCTGGTGAAGGTTCAAAAACTAATTTTACCTGCAGACTTTGTGGTGTTGGACTATGAAGAGGACAAAGACATTCCAATAATCTTGGGAAAACCATTCTTGGCCATCGGAAGAACTATGATTGGCGTGCCGAATGGCAAATTAACTATGAGAGTAAATGATCAAGAAGTAAAATTTTAAGTGTTCAAAGCGATCAAATTCCTAAGCACTATTGAAGAGTGTCCTGTGATTATGAAAGGGAACGAAGTGGTTCATGAGGATTCCCAGGATAGCGTTGGCCTACGAAGTGGAATTGGTGATAAAATTCGTAGTACAAAGTAAATCAAGGGTGAAAAAGCGCACATAGTGAAATAGTGCTGGGCATGTGAAGTGGAGACCAAGATCATCCACAATATCTCAGTAAAGCCTGATTAGCGAACCGAATAAAGAGTCGGGTTGAACGACTTAAAATCAAGCACTCTATGGGAGGCAACCCATTCTTTACTTTTGTTTTTCATAAATAGATGTAAATTAGTTATAATGTTGTATATTAAGTAGTAGCTTTTCTTTATAATGTGTGTTTTGACAATTTCAAGGTTATTCGGTGCAGGTATGAGCCAACCACAAAAACTATTGAAACTAGACCTCATTGGGCAAACATAAAATCAATAAAGGGAGTCTATTCAAGTCAACATCCAGCAGAAAAACTCAAAAATTTCATGGTAGAAAATTTCCCCATGCCCGCCCCGGCGGGCTAATTAAAGCGTACATGTGCCGCCCCTGCGAGCTTTGGTGCTGCATAGGGGCTGCCCCGGCTAGCCTCCAAGGCCAAAAGGAGCCCGCCCCGGCGAGCATACGGAATCCTGTGTTTTTTAAAACACAAAGTGCAGTCGACCTAAGCCATTCTACAACAGTAGTTTGAGCCCTAACCTGCCGAGAAACACTCTCTAAAGACCATAACCTTCTATCACGACACTAATTTGAGATTTCAAGAGTACATCCATAGATCACTTGGGATTTCAACATCATCCCCCAATCTTATAACATTGAACACAAAATAAGGTATCTAATTTCCATTCTTTCGTTGGGTTAAAATTCCATGTGTCAATTGGGATATTTGTTTTTTGGGTTTCTGATGTGCTATTGAAGATTGGTGCACTTGAGTTATATATGTTGCTTGAGTTGTTGTGTGAGACCATATTGGGGGAGAGCACAGGAAGCCAACATCACCATCTTCGAGCTCCGGTGACATTGCCCACAAACTGTTCGACAAAAAGCCACAAACAAAATTCACAAAGAAATAGTATTTTTTGGGTTGCGACATCATACCACCGCGAGCACCAAAATGCCATATTGGTGAAGGCTCATCCACCACCACTAGACCATATGACCAAAAGCAATTCAGAAGTGTTTTCGCAGTCGACAGATTTGACTATTTGGCGGGTAAGAAACTAACCCCCGAACGTGGCCTTCGACCCGACGTTTTGGATGGAGAAATGGGGATTCAGATCATCGAGCAGGGCTGGGACACCTTTACTAATCAGGCCGAGCCGGCAGTGGTAGCCATGGTCAAATAGTTCTATGAGAACGCTGAAGACATAGCACCTTTTTCAGCATTCGTCAGGGGAAAGATGGTGGATTTCAGTGCCGAGGTGATAAATGACTTCTACAACTTACGCCAGCCTGTAATATGTCAGTATACTGAGTTTTGAGAAAGGGGGCCAGACTATGATCAAATACTTAAAGAAATTTACAAGCCCAACACGATTTGGAAAAAGGGCAAGAAAAGGGGGCACATTGTTCTTGAGCTCGGAGTTGAGCCTATACGGGAAAATTTAGAATTCCTTCCTCTGTGCCAAGCTCCTTCCCTCTCAACATACGAGCGAGATCACAAAGGAAAAGGTCTCACTGTTGTATGCGATCATCAAGGACTTTGAGATCAACATTGGGGCAATCATTAGTTTCTCTATTCGTCGATGCTTGAGAGGGACCATGTCGGGAGGATTGCCACATCTATCCCTTATCTGTGACACCCCCAAATTCGGGTACTTCTTTTCCACATGATTTGGTGTTCACTTTCTAATTAAAACATACATCTACCCAAATAAAATTTTAAACTAATTACAACCTTCATAAAACCTTAATAAAATCTTCCTCTAGAAAGAATGGCAACTTGTTCAACAAAAATCCCAGGGTTATCTAAACCTTAACATCATTCAAATAACGTAAATGTGGAAATATAAACATAACCAACTAAGTCTTATTACAAAAGTAACTTGACGTCACAAGCCTTCACTTATTCATCTTTCCTTTTCCTTTACTTGTTGATGGTATGTCAACATTCTTGGTCTCAACTGCAAATGGTGGTAAAACAGGCAAGAGTGAGCAAACAAAAGCTCACTTGAAAATACAACAGTGATATGACATAAGTGAATCTTTTCAAAAGAGTTTAAATAACTTTACTTTCATCAATATAAAGAATTGAAATATAATTCTTTCATCAATATATAGGATTCGAATATGAAATCATCTGAGGGTCATAAGACCTTGAACCATTGTCCTAGGTTATAAATATTTCTATTTAAACCTTTAACAGTCAATAAGACTATGGACCCTTAACTCGTACTCTGGGGGATCAACCCTTTGTACCATGAATTGTGCACAACCATTTAACGCTTTCGCATAAATTTCCCCTAATTAATAGGGTTGTTCCTTCTCAGAAATTGAATACAAGTCCGCACCAAAGAAAGTTCGGTTTGGATAGATAAGGGAACTTTAGAGTTCAACTGTCATCAACTAGGAGTAGTTGAATCGACTTACAGTCCTTTACAGTTCAATAATATAAGAATCATGAACCAATTTCAAAATATAACAATAAACTCATAATAGATAGGCACGCTTTTAGAAGCTTTCTATAAACTAAGTAGATCTTGCTTGAACAATTAAGTCAAGATCATATTACTTAAATAACGCTTTAATATTTACGCTTTATGAGTATGGTATAACTTGTACCACATATAACAAGTGAATGAACTTTCATGATTTATTGAGCAAGGGTTAGGAAACTTGCACAATGAAAATATACAATGAATAGGCTTGTATAGCATTCAAGAGTAGATTAAAGAACTTGCACAATATAAATAACAAGTTTAGAAACTTGTTTAACATAAGAGAATAAGGGTAAGAGAACTTGCCTTAAGCGCAAGCTACACTTTAACAACTATACGCACTTCACAAACACCCTACACATTTATATTACATTCAAACCATCTATTAGTATCCAACTATAACATTTAAACCATCGAACTTCATATCCAAGTCCAACTCATATTATAATTTACCACATTGGTTACTAATTAGTCAAGTACGTGAGTCTATACTCATGGCATACATTTATAAGTCTATAACTCAAGGAATCGTGTTGTGTGCCTCGTGAAAGCAACACACATACACACACATGTAGCACATTCATAATATATTTCAATCTAACTTAAACACATCAAAAACATTTTATCTTATTACACATTTCACTTTCCAAGTCTTAGAAACAAGTTAGCTTAACAAACGGGGAATAAAAACTCAAAAACAAAATTCTAGATTTTCTTGGCAGCAGCCCCACCCGCTGAGGCGGGTCCTCCCAGTGCAAAATACCCGTTGGGGCGGGTGTTCCCCCTGCCACAGCGCCCGGCTCGCGAACTGGTGGAGAATTAAGCCAATTTGGCTTATTTCTTCACACCAAATTCAATTTTTTCCAACATGATAAACATAAAACTTGATACTAACAATACTTTAAACTTATTATCATGCTCATAACATATATAATCCATAAAACACATAATCCAAAAAAGGATTTCATGATTTTCAAAGAAAAATACAATTTTAAGCTTTCTTGACGAAAATTGCTACTACGAATTCGTTTTTCATCCAATTCAAGTGATTCCAATTGTGATAACTCATATTCTTAACATATTAACATAATACATGATCAATTTTAACAATAACTCAAAATCAAACATCAATTTGATAGTTTCAAAAGCCGTTTTCAGAAATAGTTTCACCAAAAATCACTATGAACATGCTTCTTATTGTTTATCAAAAATTCATGGATTGAATTGCTAGAATCATCATATAACTCATATATAATCATGTTATATCACCTATTACACATAATTCATGCTCACCTCAAGGATTTAAAGAAATTTTCAACATAACTTCATAATCTAACACTATGAACATGAATTTCATAGTGTTCATCATATACTTGTGAATTGAAATTCTTAAACAACTATGAAACTCTCATGTAAACATATATATATATATATATATATATACATATCCCATTCACATATCAAAATAAATAGCTTTCACAAAGAGACTTTCACATAGAGTTCTAAAACCATGAAAACATAAAAGAATATTTTTTGAAAACTTGTTTTACAACAATTGTATTTTGAAAACCCTTTCATGGAATACAATTTCATATGAAAACATATAACATCATATAACACATATAATTTCATGATTGTAAAGACCTAATTTGGCAAAGAAGAAAACACAACACATAAGAATTAGTTCTAGGGTTAAGATTATAACCTTACTAGTTTTGGGTTAAGAAAGAGATGAACTTGGGCTTGCTTTGCCTTCTTCTTCTTCTTCTTCTTCTTCTTCTCTGAGAATTCTCTCTAACCCTCTTCTTCTTTTCTTTCTTTGTTTTGTAAAACTAACGTAACTTTTAACTTAACATATATAATATTATACATATAATCATATACATATATGTAACTTATAAATAATAAGTATAATATTTATAACCATAATAAGTATTATTAATTACATAGGTTATAGAATTTGAAAAGAGTAAGGCCACGTTTGGCAACCTCTTAGAAAAATAGGTTTTTAGTGCTAAGGCCTTGTTTGGGTAAAATAAGATTAAACAAGTACAAGGGCCTTGTTTGGCAAAACACTTTAAAATCCTTTTCTAGTCTTTTAATAACTCTTTAAATCCATAGATTAAATATTACACTTATTTAATTAAATTACAACACTCTAATTCAATTAAATAAACTAACATTCACATAATACCAAATTGTCACACAATTGAATTTCCTTTATTAAACATAATTCGTGTACAAATTATTATCACTTAGCACATAACATTAATCCTAATTAAATTATTCCCAATTAAATTAAAATGATGCTACACCATTGCTAACATATCAATTTAATTAATCATATAGCACTTAATTAAATTGTCCACAACAATCGCACAATTTATTTATTTATCTTCACAAATAAATTCCATAAAATATTTATTTACTTCAATAAATATTTACAAGTAACATATAAAATTCTCAATCGGTACATTATCACCGGGTTGTGCCATGTGTCAAGTGGGCAGACGATGAGCCGATGCAGCAGCCACTGTAGCTGCTGGACATGAGGATGATTACCCGATACAGAGTCTGGAAAGGGGGCAAGTTACATCTATGCGGCCTCGGCTTCATATTTCCTTCAGACTCGGATGAGGAGGAGGACGAAGCCATGGATACGGACTACGTGGTGCTTGAGGAGGATGAGTTTACGGAGGACAAACTGCCCGAAGAGTGGGGATGCCACTACGTCCAGCACTTCTCGCTCGATGAAGTTCATGTTCAGTTCCCAGTTCCGATCACTTCAGCGGCAGTTGGATGACCGGTGCAGGGTGGAGGACAAGAAGGCAGATCGGATGGCGGCGAGACAGAGCCATATGTTTGAGACTCAGAACTCTTTTAACGCTGCTATAGCTGAGGCATTTACTCGACTGAGCACGTCCCCCGATCCATTTCAGTTCCCGACTCCGCAGCCACTACCCGGCTACCTACCTTCTGATTCTGATGTGGAGGTGGTCGAGCCGAAGACATAATTGTTCAGGGAAGTCCTCTAAGCTTAAGTTCATTATTTTCACAATGAGGACATTGTGCGATTTATGTTTGGGGGTGTATAGTATTTATCATGATATTGTTAGAGCATCACATTTAGGTTATTGCATGTAGTTTTAGCATTTAGTTATTTGCATTAGTGGTATTTAATTGCTTTTATTTGAAAAAAAAATGAAAAAATTAGAAAATCACAAAAAGAGTCGTTAGTTAGAATTGCATGAGTCTAGTATGTCAGCAAGTGTGAAGCTACCTTAGCCAGTGATGAGACTGGACTTGCATAGAACTTGAACAGTAATGACAACTAAGACGTAAAGGTAACGTCATACCATGACATGAATCTTTGCCTATTTAACACTGTTGTATAGGATAGCACGATAGGATAACCATATAGGCTAACTTGGTTCAAAGAGTGACATAATTGACTTCTTGAAAGAAATTGAGCTTTAATGACAGAAATTCAGTGAACTAGTAGTGATGACTAGGATTAGGCAGAAACCTAAGTTTGGGGGAAGATATGGGAGCTATCTAAAAGAAAGAAAAGAAAAGAAATGAAAGAGAAAAAAATATAAATAAGAGAAAAGTATGCGAGTAAACACCGTGAGTCGTTTAGTTCCGTGGCCTTTGATACTTGAGTAAGTACGCCCTAGGGGGTGTTTCTACACCCAACGCCCTAAAGCCATCTGGCTTAGGAGTCATTGGTCGAAAGCTCGCTACACGGGTATCACTGAAAAGCATAAGGGAACTAGACATTGCACAGTCATAGGTAGAGTAGAAGTATGGGAAAACGAGCAAAATGCCCCCGTAAATGAATAAAGATAGCAAAGAGTTTCCTATATTGACTTCCGGCTTGGTTGATGTTGTGTCTTAGCTGAATTATCATGTTTACATAATTTCTTGAGTTAAAGCTATGTTTTCCTTCTAAGAAGCATATTATGTGATATAATTGAACTATAGTTGGTATCATGGGTGTCGAGCACACACACACTGCATCGATAATAATAGGCGTTGATTGGTATATTAGTTTGAGTTGCTGACATGTTTTGGTTAAAATTGCTATTTATATCTGTTGTGATTTCTCTAAGGCGATCCTTGTTAGCTCTATACTATCTGACAGTTGCATTTAGAGGCATATAGTTAGTTGTATATGCATTGTTTTGCTTGAGGACAAGCAAAGTCTCAAGTTTGGGTGTATTTAATGAGTCTGTTTATACCTACGACTCGATGGCCTTTATAGCGTGATTCTTTTCTACTTTGAGTAGTTTTAGTATTATTTTACTCGGTTTTTGTGGTGTTGATTGCAGGAACCGGAAGGGATGGAAACGAGGTCCTAATAGCCATTTTTAGCATCTCATGGCTAGGACACCCACCAGGGCGGGGGTACAACAACTTTAGGAAATTGGACACCCGCCGGGGCGGGCAACTGCAAGGCTAAACACCCGCTGGGGCGGGGGTACGAGGTAGAGATGAAGGTTTCCTTGTTCTAATGTGATTCTACATGATTAAAGATGGAGCATTTATCTTGCAATTGAGATGATATTTAAGGCTAACAGAGGGGCAAGTATGGGATATTCTAGGACATTGACAAAGTCTAATATGTGGGAGTTGACACGTGAGGACAATTTAAGCAAGGCGAAGCACGACGAACGCGAGGAGATCGAAGATGAGTAGCTATACAACTTCTGGTTATATTCACTCTCTTCATCTATTCTTTGTATTCAGAATGTTATATACTTTGTGGATGATGGTTTTTACATTGTCTATGATGAACTAATTTGCTATTTAAGTCTACAACGGATCTTATTATGTAACTATGAATTGGCATGATTTCACTTTAGCTTATTGAGTTTATTATCAGATTATTTACTATGGTTTAAGCGTAATTTATGTTGCTGCTTGATCACCAATTACTTGTTATTTCATATGAACTCGAGAGATGACGTATGGAATTGGAACTAACCATAGTGGCGTATGTTTGTGATTTCTAAAGTTAGTTAGAATTCATAACTCATGTGTAGGATAAAGATATATATACATCATGCGTAACCTAAAGAGAACTTGATATTAAACCTTTTTTTAAATATAATTCAGATAGAGATATAGTGAGTTAGTGAATTAAGGTGTTTTGCTTAATTTTATCAATTGTGGATTTGAGTGAGTATGGATGTAATGCATTGAAAGATGATTATATCTACTTTTGTGTTCTTGGTTAATAATATGGAATAATTGATTTAAGTTAAAAGGAAGTATGTCATTCGAAGTGAAACAATAAGTGAAGTTGTGTGCTTAATTCTTTAAAAACTTGTTAAATCCATAGATAGTGTTAGTTATAGTCTAATTAGTAGTTTTATATAAATATCATCATTTAATTATTTGTTTAATAAAATTGAGATAGTAGAAAACTGGTAATTGTTAGGATAAAGTGTAATTATTGTCTCTGTGAGAACGATACCTTTCTTATCATTATATTACTTGTTGATCACGTACACTTGCATGTTGCGCGTATAGATTTTACCCAACTGTCCGATCACATCCGTTCCCCATATGAAAAAGGGCTATGGTGATGTCATGCAATGCAGTTGATTCGGGGGTGCATGAATAATGTTGGCATGAATCTGGCATTGATAATAACACTTGACATGATCGTTGCAATCCGCTTTGAGGGATATCCAGTAATGTCCCGTCCTTAGAATTTTCTTGGCAAGCAAGGGTCCACTCATATGCGCTCCGTACACCCTACTATGTACTTCATTCATAAGTCGTTGGGCCTGATCTCTGTCTAGACATCTGAGAACCCGGGTCTCTCTTGTAGAGAGCATCTCCACTTAGGTAGAAATTTATAGCCATCTTCTGTATTTGGTTTTTTGCGGCTGTCATTTTTTCAGGGGTTGATTGATATCGCAAATATTCTTTAATGTGGTGGTACCAAGGTGGTCCAGTAGGTGCTATCTTATCTGATATTTCTCCTACGTTATTTCCATATGATGGTGCACTTTGTATAGTGAAGCTGATGACATGCATTCCTTTTCTTGCTGATAGGTTCACCAATGAAGCTAATGTAGCCAATGCATTGGCGAAATCATTTCAATTCTGGGGAATATGCATGAAGGAAATGTCTTCACACTCTCTCGCCAATTTGAGAATATGGTGATAGTAAGGCAGTAGATGTAATTCCTTGGTGGTGTAGGCCTTGGTGGACTGTCTGATGACTAGTTTCGAATCTCTAACTATCGCTAACTGTTTAACTCCCAGGAACTGAGCCAGTTTTAACCCCCATAATGTATCCTTCATAATATGCGGTATTGTTGGAATTGTTAAAATACAACTTAATGGCCACGGGGTATTGATCTCCTGTGATGGACACTAGCACTACCCTTGCTCCTGTGCCTTCAGTGTTAGATGCGCCGTCGAAATACATTTTCCAGAATTGACCACTATCTTCTTTACTGGTCAGTTGAATAGTCATCACTTCCTCCTCCGGGAAATAGGTTTGTAGAGGTTCATAACCTCCTGCTGGTGCGGCCGACAGGTGATCTGCAATTCCTTTTCCTTTGATGGACTTTTGGGTAACATAGATGATGTCAAACTGTTAGAGGATTAACTGCCACTTGGATAATCGACAGTTCAACATCGGCTTGTTGAAGATGTATTTCAAGGGATCCATCCTAAAGATGAGATAAGTTGTATGGCCGTGAAGGTAATGCTGTAACCTCATGGCCGCCTAAGCTAATACACAATAGGTTCTTTCTATCAGTGTGTACTTCTATTCTCCGCAGCTGAAACGTTTACTGAGATAATAAATCGCCCTTTCTTTCCCCATATCTTCCTTTTTCCCCAGTAGGAAACCCATGACGTTAGAATTGACTAAGATATACATGAATAATGGAATTCCATCCCTTAGCAGTACCAAGATAGGTGCTTCAATCAACCTCTTCTGGATGATACAAAAATCTTTTCGGCAGTCTTCATTCCATTTTCCCGAGGAGTTCTTTCTTAACAATTTGAAAATAGGTTCACATGTTGCTGTCAACTATAATATGAACCGACTGATGAAGTTTATTCTTCCCTTGAAACCTCGGATTTCGTTCTCGATCTTTGGTTCGGGCATCTCTGTGATGGCTTTGATCTTAACAGGATCCAACTCAATGCCCTAGTTGCTCACAAAAAATCCCAGAAGTTTACCGGACTTCACACCAAAAGCACACTTCGCTTGTTTTAACTTCAAATCGAATTTTCGGAGCCGTTCAAATAACTTCTGAAGATGGGTGCAATGGTCATTAGCCTTTCTGGACTTCACGATGATATCATCCACATACACTTCAATCTCTTTATGCATCATATCGTGAAATAAGGTCATCATGGGCCTCTGATAATTGGCACCAGCGTTGGTAAGGCCAAAAGCTAGTCTTCAATAATAGAATGTTCCCCCACGGGGTAATGAAGGCGGTCTTTTCCTTGTCTTCTTCAGCAACCATAATCTGATGGTATCCGACAAAGCAATCGGCGAAAGAATACATTTCAAACTGTGTTGTGTTGTCAATTAACACGTGGATGAACGACACTGGGAAGTTATCTTTAAGGCTGACCTTGTTGAGATCTCGATAATCTACACATAATCACACCTTTCCCCTAGATTTCGGCACTAGAACAACGTTGGACAGCCATTCAGGGTATGTTGACACCATAATGATTCCCACTTTGAACTGTTTGATGATTTCTTCTTTGACCTTCAAGCTCCATTCTAGTTTTAACCGTCTTAATTTCTGCTTGACTGGTTTGAACCCTTCCTTAACTAGTAGTCGATGGACAACTATATAGGTGGATAGACATATCATGTCTTTATGAGACCAAGCAAAAACATCCTTGAATTGAGTTAAGAGTTTGATTGTTCTTTTTCTTGGCTAGAAGGAAGGTTAGTTCCGATCTGTATCTCTTTGGAATTATCAGGGGTTCCAATATTATGGTGGTGGTTTGATCAAGGTTGGGTTTAGGTTTATCTTTGACCCATGCTTTGATTTCCTCAGGCACCTCATCATCATCCACTTCCTCTTGTTCGATTCCCATCAAGTCAAAGTCCAATTCTATATCGAAATCATAATCATTACTCAAATTTGGCAAGTCATGGACATGGCTAGAAATAGTCAAATTTGGAAACCCTTTTCGGAAGATCTGAGGAGTGATCGTCCAATTACTGGTAGTTAGATCCTGGGGGATAGCTGAGATAGATGCGTTGTTGGAGTTGCCGGCGTCTTCTAGGATGACCATAACTGATTTGGAACAAGTCCCTGGATCCTCCTTCGGGATGTTCACACTTCCCCAGTTAAGGACCAGGAGGATGGGTTGATCAGTCGACAGGTCAGCCCCATTGGGTTTCCTCATGTTATCTTCAGAAATGTAAAAGATGCTCACAAATTGCAACTGAATCTCCTTCAGAAACTTCTTATCTTTGACCATCCGGGTAGCATTCTTGAAAGGCTCTTCATCACTAATCTCCTTATATCTGCTCTGATTGACTTTAGGGATTAGAAAGTTTGAGATAATAGTGGGGACCTTCTTCAACGGTTCCTTAAATTCGGGTTCACTAAGGTCTGGCTTGAGATGAATCAAATGGCTGACTGGCATGTGTTTGTGAGGGTTATGATACTTGGATCCACCAGAGTATCCTAATCCAGCCCTTCCCAACTGCGTGGGTACGTGGCCAAGAGATGCTTTCCATAATTTGATGATGGTCGTCAGAAGCCAGTACTAAATCCAGAATGGAGATTTGATGTGGTTCAGCTTCCAACTGCTTCACCGTTCTTACTTCACTGTGCCCCATCTTAAGAAGGAATTTTGCGACTTTCCCGTTGATACCTTCCCCAATATCTTGGTTGCTGGCTTCAATAAACGTCCCAGGAGGTAAAGTGGATTCTCCCTAGGTATGATAGTTGTACAATCGGGTGCCAACTTTATGCCCTCTTCATAATTTCACGGTACCTTCTTCAGACTAAGAATTGGTATTTGAGGCCAAGGAGCCAACATCAATGGTTTTGGTGTCGGTATCTTCAAAGTTGTCTTGTTTCCCTGCCCAGATAATCCTTTTATGGTTATGGGTCCTCCAGACGCTCCTTCCATGCAAAGGATAACAACTACCATTCCCTCCAAATTACTTGCCCCTCGAGGGTATATTATCTCTTCCTCAGGGAAGATCTTCATTTTACTCATCAGTTCTAGCTCTTATAATTCGATCAGGTTCTGAATTAAGTGTCGCAGGGCCCAACATTCCTCAGTGGCATGTCCAGGGGCATTTGAATGATAGAGGCAGGACCTAGAAGGATTGAAACACTTTGATCACTGATCCGACAATGGTAGAAATTTTGTGATCTTTTCTTCATCAATCAAGGTGCATAGAATTTCCTCCCTGGACTGCCCCAAGGGGGTGAATTTTTGTTTGGCTGTAAATTCTCGTCGGTACTGAATTCTTGCTTCCTTGGCTATCTTTGCTGTCCATTTGTTCTGATCTTGGCAGCGAATTCGATCCCTTCTTGAGATTGGGATATCTTGGACGGATGCGGTGTCAGTTAAGCTTGGTAGGATTTGGTCTATTAGCTTTCGGGTCAACTGATGTTGGTATAAGACCAGATCTGCCAATTGATCAACTCGCGCCTTAATCGAGGCCAAGTCTTGCTCCACCAGATACTTCTCTTCAGGGTATCCTTATATTGCAGAGTCATTCACAGAGGGTGCTTCCACCAGGTTCCTCAGGTACTTACGATTTTCCCTACCTCCTACACTGATCATGTTGACTCCTTCCGCATTATGCTGAGGTAAAGGGTTACTATTGACATTTGGCTGCTCTAGCGCTTTGACTATAATCTCCACACTGTTAATCAAGTTCTGAATCTTATGCTTTAAAGTCCAACATTCCTGAGTATCATGCCTTGGTGAGTTGGAATGGTAAGCGCATTTTATGTTGGGATCAAATTGCCTTCCATTTGGATCAGAAGGTGGAGCTAGCTCAACGATATTCTTCTGGGCGACCAACAGTGCTAATATATTTTCCAAAGAGTCCCCTAAAGGATTGAATATCCTTCTTTGCTTGTTCTCCCCGACCTTCAATACTGTAGGATTTTGGGAAATCATAGGATAAGAGTTCTGCTTTTGGATAGGCGGACTAGGGCTCTTGTTGGCAGCTTGTTTTTGCAATATCAAATAGACATCTTCTTCCTTCCTTTTTGATACTCTTTTGGGAGTGCTCGCATAATTTCCCGACTGTATGTGCTCTACTACGGCCTCCAAAGCAGTGAGATCTTTGATTTTGCTAGACTTCAAACCCATTTCAGCCATTTCTCCATGTTTGATCATTTCGGAGAAGGATTTGCCTAACCCTGTGAGGACTCTCTCATAGAAAAGGGCTTCTTGTATGTCAATTAAAGTTGTCACCATCTCACTTTCATCCATCGGTGGGTTAACTTGTGCTGCCATTCGCCTCCACCGATGTACATATTCTCTAAACGACTCATTGCTCAATTTCTTGACTTTGGTAACTTGGTAGAGATTAGGTGCCAATTGGGATTGGAAACTATACTGGTTGAGGAAAGCATGGGCCAAATCTTCCCAACCTCGGACTTTGGAATTATCTATTCGGGCATACCAAGTTCGGGCTTCATCGGTAAGACTTTTCTGGAATAGCTGCATTCTGAGGTTCTCATCTTCGGCATAAGTTCCTAGTTCACCTATGTAGACTTTTAAGTGAGTATAGGATCCCCTAATCCATTGTATTTCTCAAACTCTTGGACTTAAAACTTATTCGGGTATCACGCTTACGCTTTTGGGAAAATATATAGGTCTGAATAATTCACGCTCCCATGGGATCCCTTTCATAGACCGGATAGTGTCCTCCATTTGCCTAACTTTCTTCTTGATATCTCCAGTTTCTCTATCTTCTCGGAGGTCTACTATTTCCCTTGTCGTCTTTTGGATCGGGGCCTCCTTGATACTTCGACATCGAGGGGAGAGATAGGTGTGGACATCTGGGTATCACCATTCTTTTTCGGTATTTTCATATCTCATTGTACAGAGGGTTCAGTCTGACTCTTATGCTTAGGTTCCTGAGATATTTTACACTATTCTCACAACAGGGTAGTCATCTTGGCAATCTGTTTCTTAATCTCCTCGAATTCCTCTCGAGATACAGGGATGGGTTCAGATGAACTTCCTTCAGCCATTTTGACTAGTGGTGAACGGGCCTTTTTAGCTCGGAATCGACTTCTAGGATCAATATGCACAAAACCAATATCTAGTTTAGACTGTATATTGGTGGACAGAGATACATAATATGCTCTTCATCAGTTTAATGGTTTTTTAATCTTTTCCTGCAAAACAACGGGTTAGTCGACTTGATGACAAGATAAGGAGGATGTACCAATGACAGATCAAGATGATTTCCATTTACATACGCTGAAGAGTAAATAGGGCATGAAGAGATACACAGCGCATTTGGTTTATAAGAGGTTGACCTATCTTAGGGACACTGTCACGGGCTTTTTGAAATTGGTTCCCAGATCTTTGCAATTTACTTGCTAAAAACATCCATTTCCTGAGCCTCACAATGGAAACACCCAGAGGAGTTCAGTAATAAACAACCGACGGGATTGCCTCCTAATGGAGGTACCACACAACATACATTCACGTCCTCACCGTATACAATATGATGACATTGTGGGAAGCACTCATATATTATGCGAGGCACTAATAAAAAATGCTTAAAGATGGAGACAATTATCACACGCAAAGATCATTCACACAAGACGCACATGCAGAATGAAAATCAAAAAGATTGAACGCGGCTTAAGCCCTCTTTAGTCCCCAACAGAGTCGCCAGCTGTCGACTCCTGTAAAAAATATCTGGTGGTGTATGATCTTTTTACGTAAGTTTGTTTTGTTTGTTTTACCCTTTTGTGATTCGATATGTCTATGGATTTTACTGAAGGGTGAGGTTTTAGGAAAGCGATACCGACTTATGTGACGCCCCCAAATCCGGGTCCCCAGAAACACGAATCTGGTACGTTACGGTACATCATTATCATACATATTCTATCATCTAATGCGGAATATATAAACATATATTATTTATTTCACATGATTCTATAAAATTTCCCAAGGTCTATTAACCTTAAATGACTACATACCTTTAATAACGTAAAAGGTTCTCATATATGATTTACATCAGATAACTTAATAGTTATAATCGCATAATAATCTACTCTTGGAATCTTTCCTTTGCCTCTGTCTTTCTTCGAGCCTTCGTCTTAATCTAAAATTTGTTATCATGATATGGAAAGGGTGAACAACTACTTTGCTCCGCAAGTTTAAATATAACAAGGATATATCATGATTGAAAGAAGAATAAGCTTTCAAGTTTTTAACAATATAATAATTGTGAAAGAACATAATTCAGAATTTCAATAAATGAATGACTGAACCAACAATGTTTAATGTCAACAAGGACCATAAACAACTTTAACTAAACCTTAGGATAATGAAGGTGATCAACCTTTCATACCTGATGAACATATGAAACATGAACTAAGTGCGAATCAATAATCAGTAAAGATGTGAATAATCAACCATAATTATTCACTAACATGCTTTAAAAACATAACTCCAGTTTGAGTTAGGGAACTTGCCTGAATCGTCGATTACTGCTACGCAATCTAATTTAATCTCCTTATTGAAAAGACCTATCAGTTATTAGATTTATCTTTTAATTAGCATAACATACCTTATCTCACAATACTATTACTTTATATGTAAACTATCTAACATTTAAATACATAGTCAAATATTAGATAATAACTTAACACCATACGTATTCACAAGTCTAAACCTAGCACAGATCGAGTCTTTAATAGTATTCAATACAGTATATTGAGTGGTTTCCCACAAACAACCAATAGATTAGTTTCCGTCTCGTCTACACTATTTTTACAGCGAGTTAGATCGGTTACTAATTCATATATACCTCTGCTCCTTGAAGGAATCGTTTAACACAGCTACTATATATCAATCATTAAAGAGTACGACTGCACTACCAAAGACTTAACACTTACTCGATCACTTAATAAGTTCTTAATATAACTCGGTAAATTATTTACTATTTCAGTAAACCAAATACCTCATTTCAGTAATCTGAAACCAAACTGTCTTCCCTTCTTGACATTTTCAGTTTCTATTCCAACAAGCTGAATCCAAACTGTATTCCCTATCTAACATTTTAGTTTTCATTTCAGCATCCTGAATTGTTCAATTCAACAAGCTGAAATACCTTTTTCATGAAAATACCAAATCAGCTTATTATTTTTCTACCCTTTGGCCAAACATATATACATATATTTCATACACAAAAAAAAAAATTGGAATTTTTCAACTCCCTTTGATATTTTTCAAATATTCGTTTCTGGTTCGAATCTTAAGAAATTAGCTACACCATGCTTAACTCCATAAATTTCCAACTCTTGGCGTGATCTTACATGTATTAACATGAACTTCCAATTTAAATTTTGTGGCCATTAGAGTTATAGAACTCCGGTTGTAGCGGTTTTCGTCGAAAAAATCCAAATAATGAAATGACCATAACTCAGTCAATTTTAGTCGGAATGAGTTAATTGTTAGAAAGAACCTACTTTATATCATATATTTTCATTTTCCAAAAAATTGGAATTTATTTCATAAATTTAGTTGCCGAAACTTCCCCTAGAAGTTTTATGCACATTGCTCATTGTCGTTTTTCATATTTTGACTCCTTTGCTAAAAATAGTCCATATGAAAATCTACAAGGAATTTTTCAGCGATTCCACATGGATCTGTTATAAGACTCATAGATCTAACTCTAGAAATTGACCACACTAAAAAATTTAAAATAGAATGAGAGATATATTCGTTTGAATTTCATACTTCATTTTTTCAAAAATTTGATTTTTAAATGTTTGTGATTCCTAAGAAAACTTCCATATTCTCAACCATTCACCAATAAAATCCATCATAATACCTACTAATACTTCATAATACCATGATCTATAATCTATTTCATCAAACAATCAACAAACACAAGATTAAACACAATCAAGGCTAAGAAAAGATTAGTTTTCCTAACTTTTGAGAAATCTAATTTCCATTTCTTAGTTTAGATCTAACTTTTGATCCTCAAAAGGGTTAGATCTAAACATATAACACTTATATACATTTAGATCTAGGGTTTTAGAATTTGGAAATATAAACTTATTATTTCATTTAACCATTAACATAAATTAACAAAGATTGAGATTTAGAGAGTTTTATACCTAGATCTTTATTCTTGCCTCCTTCTTCTTCTTCTTCTTCATGAACCTAGATGGCATGGATCAAGCTTTCTCTCTCCTCCCTCTAGAGGTTGTCGAGCACTCTTCTCTCTTTCTCTCCTTTCTGTTTTGTTTTCTTTTTCTTTCTTTCTTTCTCTCTCTTAGCTTTTGATTTTCTTTAGCCATTAGGAGATCAAATAATAAAACAAGGAAACTTTTTATTAAAGATGAGAGTGATATTTATATTAAGATAGATATATGCATATATTATATGTATACATATATAAAATCTCCTAACATATCTCACCAAATCTCTCCATATCTTTCTATATCTATCCAATATCGTTAGCAAATCTAAGCATATCTAGACATAAGATTTAATCACATGCTCCATTCCCTTTCTTGCTTGGGCCAGCCACTTGGGCCTTTCTTTGGCCCAAGTTTTGTTTTCTTAATTCCTCTTTTAACTTACTAAAGGTGCAATAAGTCCTCTCTCCCATTGGGCTAAGCTTGGGCTTTGATTTAATTTCTTTTGGGCTTGCAAATTACTTCTTCGGGCCATGAAATCAACATGATTTCATACTCTTTAATTTATTTTTATCTACTTACTCAAATGTCCAACAAGTTCTCACTCAATTAGGCTACCACTTGGGCTACTCAATTAATCTTTGGGCTTGAAATTTTCTTAGTTTGGTTACTAATTAACTTAACTTGGGTCTCCATCTCTAATTAATTGTGCCACTAGTATACTTGCCCTATACATATAATATTGGGCTAGTTTAACAATTTAGTTGCTCTTAAATTAAATTAGCTACAAGCTCAATGCTTAAATAAATAATTGGGCTTGTTTAAATTACTTATCCTTCTTAGTCCATTAAATCTATTACCCTTTGAACTAATAATCATTATTATTGTTATTTACATATTCTTATCAATCAATAATGTTAATTCATTTACATAACCAATTAGACTTGCTTTAATTAGATTATAAAATTAATTAGTTGGGATGTATAAAATAAATCTCTTAAGGTTAGTATATATTTTTAAATACTAACGTTCTCTCATATTATAACCCTTAGGTTATTAATTACCATTCCTATTATATATATTAGGTTACATAACCTTATTCTTAATTCTCTTTATATACAAAATAAATGTATACACATTATATAATGTATATCAATTACATAATCCACATAAGTTATCACATATTCCACTCCTAACTCCGATTTTGATTTTTCTCCATAAAAGTCAACTGTTGAATTTGACCAAAAAGTCAACCCTTACACATTTTGTGTTTACTGCCTTTTTGACTAAACTTGACGTTCTGGACGCAACCAAGCAGTCCGTGCCTCAAAATTCTATCTCTAACTCAAATTTTGAGTTTTAACTTACTCTATTTTTATTGCTAATCATATTAGCTAATAACTTTATACTTATTCATTTTCTTATTTGTCAGTCAAGGCCAACATTCAAGCTATGCTAATTGCTAACATATTTTTATCTTGATTCTCACATCCTTAACTTAATTCATCATTCATCTTGCTAAAATATATAGCACTTTATATTTCTATACATCAACTCATCTTTGTTTAACCTCATAGCATCTCTTCATGTGAAATTTTATTTCCTTAATAAAATTTCCACATGTATCTTTACAACATTTCTTACGCTATTCAGTTCACATCAAATTTTTATAGGTATCGTAATACATTATCCTTAACATTCCTTCAAATACATATAACTCCATTTCTAGGGTTTTGAAATTTTATAACCTATATTTTCTCTATTTTCTTTCAAATAGTAAACCATATAGGTTTTACTTGAAATTTTTAATTAAATCCCCAAATTCCCATCTAGATTTTATTCTTTAACCTTTATTTTAATCATTTAAAATCTAATAGATTTTTGGGTTGTCATGTTCACCCCTTCTTCTAAGAATTTTGTTCTCGAAATTATAGCCTACTAATCCCTACTCCTTTTATTCATCAAAACTAGGTTTTCAACTTATCCTTTATCTGATTTCATTCTTATTTATTGAGTACACACAGCTTCCTTCTATGAGGAACTATTCTATCATCACATTCTATCATGACTTCTCTCTAAGGAGTTAAAACTTTTTATATCTTGCTGAGGGGTCATATAGACCATGAACACATAGTTTTAACGGTATTCACACCAAAAAATAATAAATTACTAGGTATGTTTACAATCATAAAGAAGGTAAACTACCGATGCTTGTACATTAGGTGATCAATCTCTGGTACCTTAGTTCTCAGAACGACTATATGCGTTCAAAGATTGGAATATATTTTATCCAACCAACATAACTCCCTTTTTAAGGGTTGTTCACCTCAGACTTAGCATAAGATTCTGCACCAAAACAATTCGGGATAAATTCTCAAAGAGGTATTTAAATTTTCATAAATATTTGTCTAGCTGAATCAATTAGCTTAGACGTATACCAATAATTTGAATATCAATCGAAACATGTGTCTGACCAAATTTAATTGGCACTTAATTTTTTTTTAAAATTCTTAAAATTATTTTATGATGTCATAATACCGCACTGTATTTACAGTCTGTTTGAGGATTCTGTCATTTTGTGACTTTGTCATACTACATCATACCACAGTGGGCTAACGATCCTTAGATCACATCCAACACTAGGTGATTCTGCATTGATAACTCCATCATTTTGATCATCTCTGCACCACGTTCAATGATGCATTAATGATATATAAAATACATTTTGATATCTCAAATCATTTTTGTCTAGCCGAAACAATTAGTGTAGACTCTTCTTTAAACAGTTCAAAATCATTGAAAAATCATTTTTGATGTTATCATGCCGCAACTGGTAACGATGAGTTAGTGGTTCGAATCCCACTTCTACACACTTGTAACCATGGGTTGCTGATAACAAAAATTCATTTATATCTTTAAAGGCACATCTTTAAAGTCTAGCACAGCTAGAAGATTTGGAATACATATGCTTCCAATATCAACTCCAATTTTCTCCAATATCCTATTACTTAATAATTCTATCTATTAAAAATTATAAATCCTTAATTCTTCATCCATAACTTTTCTATACCCCAGTATAGTTCATCAAACATAACACACATTAAGAGTTCAGAAACTTTCCATAATAATATGAGTTTAGGAACTTATCCTAGCAATACGTAGTTCAAGATGCAATCAAGAACTGTCCATATGCTTAGGGGTGCAAAAACATACCATATGATTATGAGTCACAAACTTACCATAAGTGTGAGTTTTAAGAACTCGTACCTAATCTTATATTCTCTACCTATCTGTTATACACATGAGAAAATAATCACCTTCTCAACATACATATAGCGAATAGCACGACACCAATATTTCAATGATTATCAATGTGATAAACTAAGTAGTCGTTAGGCCAAGCACAAAACCCCCGCCCATACAAAGATTTGTACAACTAGCTATCACATGAGTCCTCAATTAAAATCCCACATAATCTTAGCTTTCTCTTTACTCAATACAAATTTAATCCGTATCTTATCATCCTTTTCAACTCTTTTGAGTTTAACTCGTACTATTTCATAGTATCATTCTCGTATAGCAATTCTACTATAAAATTATCTTTCCTTCTATGACCTCATTAGATCACATTAGTGACCTTTTCTTATAATCGTGTTATATTACGATTCATTTCTATCTTATGATCGTTTTATTTTACGATCTTCTTATCTTTCCCTTTAATTATATTACACAATGATTTTAGACTTTTCATCTTATAGACTTTATCTAATTATTATCACTTTTCATAGTTATTATTGGAGTCAGGTAACTCCCAATTCTTATCTTTATAACTCTTCAAGATTCTTCTTTGAATCTTATTTATCTTTAACTTTAATAATGAATTCCCTGAATTCATCTCTTAGCACTTAAACTCTATTTGAGTTTATTCCTTATCCTCATCTCTGCGGTTATAGCCTAAGATAACCCTACCTAAGGTTTATAACATACAGCTCTGATACCAACCTATGACGCCCCCAAATTCGGGCCCACAGAACCTCAGATCTGGTACGTTACGGTACATCATTATCATACATATTCTATCATCTAATGCGGAATATATAAACAAATATTGTTTATTTCACATGATTCTATAAAAATTTCCAAGGTCTATTAACCTTAAATGACTACATACCTTTAATAACGTAAAAGGTTCTCATATATGATTTACATCAGATAACTTAATAGTTATAATGGCATAATAATCTACTCTTGGAATCTTGCCTTTGCCTCTGTCTTTCTTCGAGCCTTCGTCTTAATCTGAATTTGTTATCATGATATAGCAAGGGTGAACAACTACTTTGCTCAGCAAGTTTAAATACAACAAGGATATATCATGATTGAAAGAAGAATAAGCTTTTAAGTTTTTAACAATATAATAATTGTGAAAGAACATAATTTAGAATTTCAATAAATGAATGACTGAACCAATAATGTTTAATGTCAGCAAGGACCATGAACAAATTTAACTAAACCTTAGGGTAATGAAGGTGATTAGCCTTTCATACCTGATGAACATATGCAACATGCACTAAGTGCGAATTAATAATCAATATAGATGTGAATAATCAACCATAATTATTCACTAACATGCTTTAAAAACATAACTCTAGTTTGAGTTAGGAAATTTTCCTGAATCGTCGATTACTACTATGCAATCTAATTTAATCTCCTTATTGAAAAGACCTATCAGTTATAAGATTGATCTTTCAATTATCATAACATACCTTATCTCACATTACTATTACTTTATAAGTAAACTATCTAACATTTAAACACATATTCAAATATTAGATAATACCTTAACACCATACGTATTCATAAGTCAAAAGCTAGCACAGATCGAGTCTTTAATATTATTCAAATACAGTATATTGAGTGGTTTCCCACAAATAACCAACAAATTAGTTTCCGTCTCGTTTACACTATTTTCATAGCGAGTTAGATCGGTTACTAATTCGTATATACCTCTGCTCCTTGAAGGAATCGTTTAGCCCAACTACTATACATCAATCATTAAAGAGTACGACTGCACTACCAAAGACTTGACACTTACTCGATCACTTAATAAGTTTTTAATCTAACTCGGTAAACTGTTTACTATTTCAGTAAACCGAATACCTCAGTTCAGTAAGCTGAAACCAAACTGTCTTCCCTTCCTGGCATTTTCAGTTTCCATTCCAGAAACCTGGAATGGCCACTTCCGCAAGCTGAAACCAAACTGTATTCCATACCTAGCATTTCAATTTCCATTTCAGCATCCTAAATTGTTCAATTCAGCAAACTGAAATATCCTTTTCACGAAAATACCAAATCAGCTTATTATTTTTCTACCTTTTGGCCAAACATATATACATATATTTCATACACAAAAATAATTTTTCTAAATTTTTTTAACTCATTTTAGTATTTTTCAAAAATTCGTTTCTAGTTCGAATCTTAAGAAATTAGCTACATCAGGATTAACTCCAGAAATTCCCAACTCTTGGAAGGATCTTACACATATTAACATGAACTTCTAATTTAAATTTCGTGGCCATCGTAGTTATAGAACTCTGGTTAAAGCGGTTTTCGTCAAAAAAAACCCAAATAATGAAATGACCATAACTCGGTCAATTTAAGTTGGAATGAGCTCATTTTTGGACAAGGGCTACTTTATATCATATATTTTCATGTCCCAAAAGATTGAAATTTATTTCATAAATTAAGTTGCCAAAACTACCCCTACCAATTTTATGTAGATTGCTCATTGTCGTTTTTCAGATTTTGACTCATTTGCTAAAAACAGTCCATACGGAAATCTACAAGGAATTTTTCAGTGATTTCATTTGGATCTGTTAGAAGACTCATAGAGCTAACTCCAAAAATTGACCACACTCAAAAATTTGAAATAGAATGAGATATATGGTTGTTTGAATTTCATACTTCATTCTCTCAAAAATCTGATTTTCAATCTTTTGTGATTTCTAAGAAAACTTTCATATTCTCAACCATTCACCAACATAATCCATCATAATACCTACTAATACTTCATATTCTCATGGATCTATCATGATCCATGATCTATTTCATCAAACAATCACCAAACACAAGATTAAACACAATCAAGGCTAAGAAAAAATTAGTTTTCCTAACTTTTGAGAAATCTAATTTCCATTTCTTAGTTTAGATCTAATTTTTGATCCTCAAAAAGGGTTAGATCTAAACATATAACACTTATATACATGCAGACTAGGGTTTTAGAGGTTGAAAATATAAACTTATTATTTTATTTAACCATCAACATAAATTAATAAAGATTGAGATTTAGGGAGTTTTATACCTAGATCTTTAATCTTGTCTCCTTCTTCTTCTTCTTCTTGAACCTAGATGGCATGGATCAAGCTTTCTCTCTCCTCCCTCTAGAGGCTGCCGACCACTCTTCTCTCTTTCTCGCCTTTCTATTTTGTTTTCTTTTTCTTTCTTTATCTCTCTTAGCTTTTGATTTTCTTTAGCTATTTATATTAAGAGAGATATATGCATATATTATATGTATACATATATAAAATTTCCTAACATATCTCACCAAATGTCTCCATATCTTTACATATCTATCCAATATCTTCTCTTTCTCTCTCATATCTTTCCATATCTATCTAATATCTTTAGCAAATCTAAGCATATCTAGGCATAAGATTTAATCACATGCTCCATTCCCTTTCTTGCTTGGGCCGGCCACTTGGGCCTTTCTTTGGCCCAAGTTTTGTTTTCTTAATTCCTCTTTTAACTTACTAAAGGTCCAATAAGTCCTCTCTCCCATTGGGCTAAGCTTGGGCTTTGATTTAATTTCTTTTGGGCTTATAAATTAATTCTTTGGGCCATGAAATCAACATGATTCCATACTCTTTAATTTTTTTTTATTTACTTACTCAAATGTCCAACAAGTTCTCACTCAATTGGGCTACCACTTGGGCTACTCAATTAATCTTTGGGCTTGAAATTTTTCTTAGTTTGGTTACTAAATAACTTAACTTGGGTCTCCATCTCTAATTAATTGTGCCACTAGTATATTTTCCCTATACATATAATATTGTGCTAGTTTAACAATTTAGTTTCTCTTAAATTAAATTACCTACAAGTCCAATTCTGAAATAAATAATTGAGCTTGTTTAAATTACTTACTCTTCTTAGTCCATTAAATCTATTATCCCTTGAACTAATACTCATTATTATTGTTATTTACATATTCTTCTCAATCAATAATGTCAATTTATTTATATAACCCAATTAGACTTGCTTTAATTAGATTATAAAATTAATTAGTAAAGATGTATAAAATAAATCTCTTAGGGTTAGTATATATTTTTCAATACTAACATTCTCTCATATTATAACCCTTAGGTTACTAATTACCATACCTAATATATCTTAGGTTACATAACCTTATTCTTAATTCTCTTTATATACAAAATAAATGTATACACATTATATAATGTATATCAATTACATAATCCACATAAGTCATCACATATTCCACTCCTAACTCTGATTTTGACTTTTCTACGTAAAAGTTAACTGTTGACTTTGACCAAAAAGTCAACCCTTACACATTTTGTGTTTACTGTCTTTTCTGACTAAACTTGACGTTCTGGACGCAACCGAGCAGTCCGTGCCTCAAAATTCTATCTCTAACTCAAATTTTGAGTTTTAACTTGCTCCATTTTTATTGCTAATCATATTAGCTACTAACTTTATACTTATTCATCTTCTTATTTGTTAGTCAAGGCCAACATTCAAGCTATGCTAATTACTAACATAGTTTTATCTTGATTCTCATATCCTTAACTTAATTCATCATTCCTCTTGCTAACTTATATAGCACTTTATATTTCTATACATAAACTCATCTTCGTTTAACGTCATAACATCTCTTCATGTGAAAATTTATTTTTTTAATAAAATTTCCACATGTATCTTTATAACATTTCTTACACTATTCAGTTCGCATCAAATTTCTGTAGGTATCGTAATACCTTATCCTTAACATTCCTTCAAATATATATAACTCTATTTCTAGGGTTTTTAAATTTTGTAACCTATATTTTTTGTATTTTCATTCAAATAGTAAACCATATAGGTTTTACTTGAAATTTTTAATTAAATCCCAAAATTCTCACCTAGGTTTTATTCTTTAACCTTTATTTTAATTATTTAAAATCTTATAAATTTTCGGGTTGTCACAACATAAGTATCGGCGATTTTGAAAAGATTTGATTTTATTAATTTATGATTGGACCAAATGAAACAGAGCCGCCAGTTGGTATGGTTTACATGGATGTACCACCTCATCCGAATTTTAATAGTTTTGGCAATATGTGACTCCGAAAGATTGGTCTAAGACCAGAGATTGGTGGAATTCGAGGGCTAGGTTAAGCGGGGGAAAGGTGTTAGGCACCCCCCGACTCTCGTGAAAACAAGGTACCTGTGACACCCCCAAATCTGGGTACTTCAATTTCCACGGGACTTTGTGTTCACTATACAAATATCATCTATCTATCTACCCATAATAAATGCAAACCATGAAATAAATAGAAATAGTCCTCCCCTTATGGGGTTACAACATCTGAAAATAAATACATCAATCCCAAGTCGTACTTAACCTTAAATCTCAAATGCGAAAACATAAACAATTAAATAAGTCTTACACAACTTTAACATAAGTCTGAAACATAAACATATAAAATAAACAACAAGTCTTCATCACTTGTTGATCTTGCCCTTGCCCTTGCTAGTAGAAGGCTCGTCGGACCTTTCGTTCTTAACTGCAATGTTATTATTACGCAAGAATGAGCACGATTGCCCACAAGTATAATAATATGACAACAACATAATAACATGCGAGTGAATCAAAGACATCTGAATAAGGAAACTCAACTTTTGACCCAGGAATGAATAACAGAAATCAAAAGAACATCTGAGGGTCATAAGACCTCGAATTATGTCCTAGGTTGTAAAGTATTTAAGCTTTAAACCTTTAACAGTCATAAGACTATGGACTCTACTTCTCGTACTTAGGGGGATCAGCCCTTAGTACCATACTGTGCACAATATCTCAACGCTAAAGCGTAAATAATCCCCTTTATAGGGTTGTTCATCTCAGTTTTGACATCAGTGTCCGCACCAAAGGAAGTTTGGTTTGGATAAGCTCAATAAGTATTCTAGAATTTAGAACGTACATCAACTATGGACTAGTCAAATAAATAAGGGTTCACTAGTCCTATAAGTTCAACAATAACATCGATCTTCAACTTGAATGGTAAATCTCAAGAATATACAATCGAATAAGTATTGTATAGCTGAATCATGCTTAAAAGAGTTATAGCATCAAATATGAAACCTTTGAACTTGAACAATTAAAAATAAGAGCTCGCTCGATATAGAACACAAGTCTAAGACTTGATAAATGAATAACTTAGAATGTTAAGAACTTGCTTAATAACAATAAGTTAGAGATAGGATACTTGCACAATGTAAAAGTAAAGTTTGAGTTTAGGAAACATGCCTCTTGAACAAGCTATAATTTATAATTCACGTTCTTTATTAAATCCTACATATCAATACGTTCACAATGCACATTAATCAATAACTCGATATACGTATCGAATCACACACATCGGTCTTGAGCACGTTATTGGACTATACAATTAACAATTCAAGTCATGTAATTAACTTATTAATTACTCACGTAATATAAGTTATTAACCATTTATTATATTTTTAATCATGTCTTCATGTTTATTACGTTAGGTTACAATTACATTTCCTGGACTTGAACAATTAAAATCTCATTTCAGGGCAAAATTGCCAAATGGCGCTGTAGCTACACCATTTGAACTAAAAATGGCGCTGTAGCTCCACTAGAGCTGCAGCTCGGACTTTAAGCTTAAGTCTGGCGCTGCAGCTCCACTAGCACTGCAGCTCCAATCTTAGGCTTAAAGCTGGCGCTGCAGCTCCACTGGCGCTGCAGCCCCACTCTTAGGCTTAAAGTTGGCGCTGTAGCTCCACACGCCAGTTTTAAAATTTGCAGTTCACGAATAATAGAGAACCAGGCCCAGAATTCACCATTTAATGCTACCACAACAATTTAATTGCTACCCATGAAGTATGGACTTCACAAAAACACTATGCAACATTTATAGCATGATCTTAGCATTCTAAATCACATAATTACACAAGTTATAGCAATCAAATTCACTGTTTTTCATACTTTATAAAGTTTTGAAAGAAAAACAAGAAATTTAACGTTACGGATTCGTTATAACACCGAATCCGTTCGTTTAACTTCCGTTTTGTTCGTTTAAACGTGTATAATTATATCACATCATCAATTTAAGTTAAATAAACGTGTAAGGTATGTAAATTTGGTACATAAGGGCCATATGGGCCATTCTTGTGTTCTAAAAATTTGAAAATCTCAATTACCACATAATTACATGAAATTAACCACTATAATTTATGCAGATATGATATACAACATATTATGAACATCAATTAATATATATATAGCCATATCATGAACAAATGTAAATTTTCCCATTCTAAAAGAATTTTAAAACACGTCAATAGAAAACTCTGTAACTTTTCAAATCTTTAATTAAATCATATATTCATGATTTTAATTACTCTAATTCGCATTCAAATCATATAGAATTGGATTATATATGCCAATAAACATATATAATCAATTTCTTAGCAAATTGGCCATCAAACTTGGGACGCCACCAAATTCAGACTGTCACTGATCTCAAATTTGGTTCATCATATATTAATTCTAATAACAACTAAAATATCAAACAATGGAATAACAGAATAATTTACATTGATATAACATAAATATTCTCGTCCCAAGTCTCGAAACTATTACTAACACACTTCATAACTTAAACCAAATATTTCTTAATACATAACATTTAAATAAGTCTTAATACAACATAACGGAAACATCCTAATATAGAAAAGCACAGCTACTCCATAGCCTTACCTTCGCACTTGTCCTGTCCTGGGGTTCCATCTTGCCCTGCCCTAACTAAAATGTTTATGTGAAGCAAGAGTGAGCAACAAATTTGCTCAGCAAGTAATATGCCATTAAATGAGAACAGGAATATATACAGTTCTAGATCTCAAGAGTAAAATGATAATTAATCGATCAGGATTTCAAATAAGAATCTTGTGAACAAAATAAATAACAATGACTTCCAAGTCTATTCCGTGAAGTTGAATAAGGACTACAACGGGTCGAGAAGTTATTAAAGGATTCAAAAGTTTTAACAATTTCAAGTGAATGAATAGATATCACTGAGTGTCGCTATGGACCAAGGATTACTAATAAAAAAATCCAACGAGTTCAAAGTTTCAAGTTAATAAATACTGGATACTAAGTGGTCGCTAAGAACCATGAACTTCTACTAGAATCACCAAAAATATTTTTGGTAACCCAACCAAGTACAATTAGGGGATCAGCCTATCGTACCTGGAGTTATGCATAACCTACCACACCACTGTCGGCACCCCGACTATATAGTTCCACTTTTTACAAGGGTTGTTTAACTCAGTCAATTTTTAAGAGTCCGCACCAAGGCAATTGGTGTGGATCATTTTCCAAATAATGATATTGGTCTAGCAGAATTAAATGGCGTAAACAATTTCAACAATGTATATAAGAACAATTTATGAGTTTAATACTCGCAACAATATTTCGAACAATATAATCGTGATTTAAATCCATCTATGAAATATAAGTTTATAAGGCAAGAATTATTCTAGCACCTATTTACTCTTACGACCAAAGTTAGTACAAGCTCGAATACATGTTCAATAAAGAGTATGAATCAAATACTTGCTCAATAAAAGAGTAGTCAGATACTTGCAATTAGTATACAAGAACGATTTCAAGGAAACTTGCACAGTGAAAGAGTATAAGTTAAGGAACTTGCTTACGATGTTCCTCGAATAAGTAACCACAAGGATAGGATACTTGCAACACAATAAAAGTAGGGTTCAGATACTTGCACTATAAATGAGTGTAAGTCTGGAAACTTGCCTTATGCGTAGTTTATCCTCGTTAAGTATATCAACACTTTCGAATCCTATTTATATATTATATGTATAGGATATTCATTAGTTACTTATGCTCATATATGATATGTAAATTTAAATGCACCTATAAACGTTTAACTTAGTCGCATACTATACACATACATCATCACATAGTTTTGCGTACACATAGTACAGTTCGGTTTACAAGACATCATGAAGTCACCAACATAGTTTCTAATCGTTGCTTTATAGTTCACAAAAACCTTTTAGACTTATCATTGGGAAGTTTATAATCAAACGTTCAATTCTATCACTTAGCATGCCTCTTAACACATTACTTAGCATACTGGTCATATACTACAAGTTAAAGTAATCATATAAGCTAACTGTCAAAATCAGATCAACAAACTGACTCAATCTTGATTCCAGTCTGGCTCAGCTGCACCATGTCTAAGCCTAGGGCCGGCGCAGCTGCGCAGCCCTCTGGCCAAGCTAAGGCTGAGCTGTTGCCTTGTGGTTTCTGTCCGGTCATGAACGCAACATACATATGATATAAAAACATATTAAAAGGTGTTGCATACTTTTATTGCAATCTTACACTTATTCTTGATACGCTATGGTTTTTAACTTATGATTTCAAATGAGCTAAGGCTAATCAAGATCATGAAATCACAAAAGATATAATGTTTGCCATGCATACATGTGAGGTAGTCATGATATCAGTTTGTATGTATGCTTACGTAGGTCCTCATTTTATATGCACTTATTTAGTTTTGTTCATTCTTTAAAAACTCATACGAATCATGTTTCCACGATCTTATGTCATGTCATATTAGATGGATACACATAACACGTACACACGATAAAGGTCTTTCAAGCTTTTACAATCATCATACGTTCACCTTAATATGTTAGGATTCTCATTTAGGATTTCTAATGAGTTACGGTCAATTGAGGACACGAAATCACAAGGTTTCTATGTTTACCATATGAACCTACGAGGTAGTCCTAAAATTTGTAATATGCATGCTTGCATGTATTTGATTTATTTGCATCTAGTTAATATCTCTTATTACTCTCAAACTTGTCTAGACTCATGCTCGGTTTACTTCCATTGTATTAACACATTGTGTGTACATATAGACTAGCTTAGTGATGTTAAGAGTACTATCATGCATAACAAAATATCAGAATGTATTCTTTTACATGCTCATGAACATTAGTTCTTCAAAACTTTTAAGTTTCTCTTTAAAAGTCAACTTGAACTGACTTAACACATGTAAACTATATTTCATTCATAACCTAGCAAATATACATGTTCATATGGTCAGAATATAAATATGATACCTATATGTCAAAGTTTATTTCAAAAACTATAATTTTCTTTAGTAATTATATACTAACATAACCAAACACGCTCATGCTACTTCATGATACATATATACACATATTATCATGATCTACATGCATATCTAGACCACCCAAACACGCTTAGAAGGTTAGTGCATCGACATCAATATAATATGTCAAAGTCTATTTTAGAAACTTTAAGTTCCTTTATCAATGTATACTAACGTCGTCAAAGAAACTCATGTTACAACAAGAATCACATATGCACAAGTTAAACATGTTCTCTATGTGTAGCTTAGACTGTATACGCATGCTCACAAAATCGAAAAGGTAAGGTTATTAGTTCCATCAAAGTTCTCTTTTTAAATTCAAGTCTTCTCTAGTAATTTTATTCCAAACAAGTTAAGGTACTCAGGATGTACAAAAAGGACTTTAAGTTCATAATCAGGTCTGCTTTTATTTGTGTCTAAGTTAAACTTGCATGCTTGGACTGTACAGCAAAATAGAAATTATAGTCTGGTTTTGGGTACCGGCGCAGCTGCGCTGCACCCAAGAACAACTTGGCGCGCAGCTGCGCCACTTCCCAGCCAGTTCCAGAAATTCTTTCTGCTTCGGTAGAAACCAGGCCCATACACAGAATTTCTTCACGAATTCCATTCTAAACAACTATAGTGCATTACTAACATACTCATAAGGCTATATAATAACTAGCAACATTACCCAAATCATATTATCATCTAATTTAACCAAAATCAACAAGTTAGTAATTAAGGATGAAGAACAAGAGTTATACCTCTGCAATTTGCTTAGCTTGCTGCTCAACTGATTCTCCCCCTCTATATATCTCAATATACTACTTTGGCTTCACTTAATAAAACTCTCAGCAAATTGAATTAAGAAGAAAATGGGCTATATTTATAGAAATAATATTACCCAGACAATACATTCTCCCATTAACTCAAACCAATGAATTGAAGATTTGTATGTTGGTTAAGAAAGAGTATGTAATTAGTTGGTGGAATCAATCATGAAAGCCACTCCCCCATTGATGATTTCTATAATCTTTGCTGAGTTTGAGGAGAAAAGTAGGCTTAGGCTTGCAAGCTATACACGTGAAGAGAATGAAATGTGACGCTTATATTGGGACAAGCCAATAGAGCTCAGCAGCTTGGCAACATACAATACTGCATACTTAGTTTTATATTGCATATTCATATAACATACTTAGGTTATAAATCCAATTAGAATTACAATGTAGTTTTAATGAGGAAATAATATTACATGTAGTAAGTTTAATATACACATGATATAATCCATGTATTTTTTATAATTTCGAATATAATCTAGTTGGGTATTACATTTCCACATTACTATATTATTTCAATAAAATCATTATTAAGTCACAATTGTTTACTATATATTTGTGAGGTATTATTTTAACAATGTCACATTAACATACAACTTAATTAATTAGTCATAACATATAGTTCTATATGTATAGTCACATTGTAATGTAGTTTATATACAATTATATAGTCATATTGCATTACACTTCATATAACATATATGTAGCTATTATATATTATACAATTACTTTGCATGCTTACACATAGTAATTAATATAATCTCATTATATTAATAACTTACTTATTTTTATTATTCATAATGGCAATTAATAAAATATTAATCAATTCATTCCTCATAAATTAATGAAGTTATTAATTTCCATAGTAATTAACTAACATTTATATGATTAATTATCACGTTAAATAAATATAAATCTTATTATATTTATAAACAAGTTGCTTATTAACATTATATTATTCGCAATAATAATAATCAACACATTATCAATTAATCATCGTTAATATTCTATTTTCTCATAATAGAAAGTAAATAACAATTAATATCGATTAATTGTTCACGTAGTAATTCCTTCATTACTTACCCTTATCGATTATTATTATACGATAAATAATCACATTCTCCAATAGTTTAATAAATATATATCTTATTATATTTATAAACCATTTTGTTAGTATTATACTATTACTTGCAAAAATAATAAGTCAAAAGATTATTATTATATTTCTCATAATAATAATTAATAATTAATATAAATTAACTGTTCACTTAATAATTCATTTACTCTATAACTGATTATTATTCATAATAACACTTAATGACATTATTGTATGATTAACTATCACATGTATTGCACTCAACAAATAATCAATTAAATATAACTCTTATCATATTCATCAATTACTTACTCGTAAATGTTTTGTTATTTATAATAACATATTATTAATAATTACTCATTAGTAGGCTATTTACTAATCACAATGATTAATTAACAATGTAATATTAATTAATTCTTCAATTATTGATCTCCCTCTTGAATTAATTAAATCATCACCATTTTCATTCTCATGCCACACAAGGCATTCTACGAGTTCATCGTCATTCTCCATATTTCCTCAATTATTATAAATTTAATTTAATATAATCAAATTACTTCTCTCGTAACTCACAAATATTTATGTTCAAGCAATATTCATTTTCTTGTTATATATATAAAAAAAATTATTCATGAAATCCACGGTTCTTACATCCTCCCCCCCTATAAAAATTCCGTCCTCGAAATTGGTACAAGGTTACACAAATAGATGGGGATAGTCCATCGTCGTCCTATCTTCTAATTCCCATGTGGCCTCCTTGGCGTCGTGGTTTTGCCAAAACGCTAGCACAGAAGATATAATTTTATTTCTTAATATCTGTTCTTTTCTATCTAGTATTTGGACATGAATTCTTCATATGTCAGATTCTTCCCTACTTGAATGGGCTCATAGGGTTTCACAAACCTCAGACTAAATTCTTCTAATCTTATCTTCCCTTCACAGGGAAACATTTACAAAACTACCGTCTTCAAAATCTTGATTATGATGATGCCAATCTGCGTGTTTCTCATGTTGATCTTGAGTTGCTACTACTCTGGCTCTTTTTATCTTCACAATGTCTGCCATTCGTCGTACTAAATCCGGTCCCAATTGAAGTCGTCGTTCTCTGACCTCATTCCGACATAGCGGTGTTCTGCACTTTCTTCCGTGGAGAGCTTTGTACGATGGCTTACCGATATTCGTATAATAATTATTACTATAAGCGAATACTACTAAGGGTAAGTAATCTTCCGAGTTTATTGTCGAAATCCATTACGCAAGCTCTTTTAAAACTTTGAAGTGGAACGCGGGTCTCGATCGGAAATACTTGACATTAATATGTGTCGCAAAACGATTTTCTTTTACGCATAATTTCGCTAACTGATTTAAATTGAATCGAATACCTATAGGTAGAAAGCGCATCGTCTTCTTTAATCGATTGACGTATTCTACAACTTCTCGCTTCATATTGACCACCAATAGTGTCTTCAAAGATCCTGGTACGTTTTCGTGCTTCCTGGGTGAACAAAATATGTCCAACTATATGCCTCATGAAAACTCTTATCTCGTAATTTTAGTTACGGTTGACTCTCACGCTCGATCTACAAATCTTAAGATACCATTATTATTTTTCTTTTGAACTTTTCCTCTTTATCTTCTCGTACTTTTTGTCTTTATCTTGTTATCCATTCACTCTATCCAACAACGCTGGACAAACCCTTGTTATAAACTTCCCTTTGGACTTTCTGGGTCCCTTCACTTCTATTTTTAATCTCTTCATTTTCCTGATTAGTTCCTCTCGAGTTATCAACTTAAATAATTTCTCCATTCCCCTTTCCTACTTAGCATATCGGCTACTACATTCGCCTCTTCCAGGTGATAGAGAATTTCGCAATGGTAGTCTTCGTCTACTCCCAATTTACTTACCGCCTTTAACTCTGCCAGATCTGATGTGCCCTAAAACTAACTTTCTTATTGACACACAACACTGGTACTTCCTAAGGGAAAACACACTCAGCTGATTATATCCTTTATCTAACATTTCTTGCCATTTTATTAATTCTTCATTTCTACCGGCGCCATAAGATAGGTGCTTTCGAAATCAATGCAGTCTCCGGTTCTAAATCTATTACGACTTGTTTTTCTCTTCCTGGCAGAAGGTCGGGCAAATCGCCTATTTCTACTGATTATTTATTTATTTCTACTCCTGTTCTCTATAATTAAAGTGAAACAATCTACAGAATTTTTCTTAACAATCCCTTGGCCTGCATCATTGTAAGGCAACACGGTTGCCTAAGCGACGAGCTACCATAACACTACCTTAGACTAGTTTAGAGTCTGAAGGCTCACACTTTTTCTTCTAATAGTCAATTATCGTACTATGGTTATGTAATAAGTCCATTTCTAGTATCTCATCAAACTCCCCAAATTTGATCAAAATAAAGTCTACACTTAGTTTACATCCCCTAATTTACGCGCAACAATTACGGTAAACGAATTGCTACAGGAGTTACTTCCTTATTCGCAACTTCTATTTTCAAAGGTTCTTCTAATCGTTCTTGGGGTAACTTAGTTGTTTCATAGTCCTTCAGATGCAAAAGGGAAAGGTACCACTCGGATTAAATAATATATACGCATTTATATTCTAGATTAAGACAGCACCTGACATCACAACTTGGAACGCCACTGCATCATGTATCATAATGTTAGTCGTACTTGGCATTGGTTCACTCGATTGTGCTAGTTCGATTATCGCCGGCTTCCCGTTATGGCTTCCTTTGTTGATGTCTTCTTCCTTCCTTCCTTTCTTTGGGCAGTTCTTAACCTGATGATCTATTGATCTACAAGCGAAGCATCCTCTGATCTTCTTCGGGTTTGGGCAATTCGGGGAAATATGCCCTTCCTGGCCGCAGTTATAGCAAATGCCTCGTCCCTTCCAACACTCTCCTTGATGACTCTTTCCATATTTTGGGCAAACCTTGTTCTTTTTCTTAAGTCCTTCTTGGTGACTTCCCCTCAAATTGTTGTTGATGTTGTTGTTGTCACGTCTTCTTTTGTTTTCGTTTCCCTTCTCGATTGTTTCCTCCTGCCAATAAAGTATCTGACGTTTTTCAGATCCATACGTAAAACAATCTTTGGTTTTCTCCTCCCTAGGACAGTTAGGTGAAATATGACCATTCTCACCGCACTTATAGCATATATGTTTTCCTTTCAAACACGCTCCCATGTGGTTCTTTCTACATTTCTTACAGGCTTCTATCTTTTTCTTCCATAATTGTCCTTCTTCTCTTACATACTTATCCTCATTCCATTTCCTCTTTAAATTCTTGCTGCTACCACTACTACTCTCTTCCATCCTACCTTCGTTCTCTTTCTTTGAATTATTAACCTCTCCTTCTTTAGTCAAATTAATATCTTTTCCTACCTCAGAAGTTTTCGTCTGTCTCTTCTTATAATCATTGATTCCTTCTTCAAAAGCATTTACTATAAGGTCTACTAATTGTTGTAAGGGTTCTTGATTCAATTCCCTATCTTCATTCTCCGTCGCTTGACGAGTCTCAACTCTTTGAGGTATTGACATTTCTCTGCGTAGAAATAAAATGGTATTATCATCTCTTTGTTAAACATCTAATACTTCTTAAGACGTATAAGTTTTATGTCTATTCTCCCTTGTTATTATATAACATAATCTGGTTACTACACGCACCTTTAATAAAAACATGCCACAAGAAAACATATCACATCGTATAGCATTCTGCTAGTCTCAATACATACCCCTCTCGGGTACCACTAAAGTTGGGGTCAGAAAGATACTTCCCACATTATCCTTAAAATTGGGATCTACAACACTGTTTCGCATCTATAAATATCTATTGCGACGCTTATTATCTAACTACCTTCACTCTCACCACGTCTGTAACTATTAATTACTAATTTGAAGGTCTAGAACTTCGCCTCCCATTATTGTATCTTATTTTTCATCTTAAGGCAACTCACACATGCCTCCAAAACTTTCACCATGGATTTCTGCTTGGATTCCGATTCCCTCTCCTCCTAGGTTAAGGCTACTACTTAACTTCAAGGGGTGTTGCGGACAACACATGTATATCACATGGTTCCTCCTCTATGACCCTACTAGGTTTACCTATCTCTGACATCCAAAATCACAAAACCAATGAACTTCATTATCATCTCTGAATAAAATATAATTTCATCGTATGGAATGAAAATATATTTCATAACACTACTATCTTTCTAAGAAACTCTACATGAGTTCTATCTACTTATAGTCTCTAATTTCTTCTAAGGTTATAGCCTAAGGACTCTCGCTCCTAAGGTTTATAACCTACAGCTTTGATACCAACCTGTGACGCCCCCAAATTCAGACCGTCACTGATCTCGAATTCGGTTCATCACGTACTAATTCTAATAATAACTAAAATCTCAAACAATGGAATAACAGAATAATTTACATTAATATAACACAAATATTCTCGTCCCAAGTCTCGAAACTATTACTAATACACTTCATAACTTAAACCAAACATTTCTTAATACATAACATTTAAATAAGTCTTAATACAACATAACGGAAACATCCTAATATAGAAAAGCACAGCTACTCCATAGCCCTGCCTTTGCACTTGTCTTGTCCTGGGGTTACTTCTTGCCATGCCCTAACTGAAATGTTTATGGGAAGCAAGAGTGAGCAACAAATTTGCTCAGCAAGTAATATGCCAATAAATGTGAACATGAATATATATAGTTCTAGATCTCAAGAGTAAAATGGTAATTAATCGCTCAGGATTTCAAATAAGAATCTTGTGAACAAAATAAATAGCAATGACTTCCAAGTCTATTTCGTGAAGTTGAATAAGGACTACAATGGGTCAAGAAGTTATTAAAGGATTCAAAAGTTTTAACAATTTCAAGTGAATGAATAGATATCACTGAGTGTCGCTATGGACCAAGGATTAATAAAAAAAAATCAACGAGTTCAAAGTTTCAAGTTAATAAATACTGGATACTGAGTGGTCGCTAAGAACCACGAACTTCTACTAGAATCAGCAAAAATATTTTTGGTAACCCAACCAAGTACAATTAGGGGATCATCCTATCGTACCTGGAGTTATGCATAACCTACCACACCACTGTCGGCACCCTGACTATAAAGTTCCCCTTTTTACAACGGTTGTTCAACTCAGTCAATTTCTAAAAGTCCGCACCAAGGCAATTGGTGTGGATCGTTTTCCAATTCATGATATTGGTCTAGCCGAATTAAATGGCGTAGAAAATTTCAACAATGTATATATGAACAATTTATGAGTCCAATACTCGCAATAATAATTCGAAGAATATAATCGTGATTTAAATCCAGCTATGAAATATAAGTTTATAAGGCAAGAATTATTCTAGCACCTATTTACTCGTACGACCAAAGTTAGTACAAGCTCGAATACGTGTTCAATTAAGAGTATGTATCAAATACTTGCTCAATAAAAGAGTAGTCAGATACTTGCAATTAGTATACAAGAACGATTTCGAGGAAACTTGCACAACGAAAGAGTATAAGTTAAGGAACTTGCTTACAACGTTCCTCGAATAAGTAACCACAAGGATAAGATACTTACAACACAATAAAAGTAGGGTTCAGATACTTGCACTATAAATGAGTGTAAGTCTGGAAACTTGCCTTATGCGTAGTTTATCCTCGTTAAGTAAATCAACACTTTCGAATCCTATTTATATATTACATGTATAGAATGTTCATTAGTTACTTATGCTCATATATGATATGTAAATTTAAATGCACCTATAAACGTTTAACTTAGTCGCATACTATACACATACTTCATCACATAGTTTTGCGTACATATAGTACAGTTCGGTTTACAAGACATCATGAAGTCACCAACATAGTTTCTAATCGTTGCTTTATAGTTCACAAACACCTTTTAGACTTATCATTGGGAAGTTTATAATCAAACGTTCAATTCTATCACTTAGCATGCCTCTTGACACATTACTTAGCATACTGGTCATATACTACAAGTTAAAGTAATCATATAAGCTAACTGTCAAAATCAGATCAACAAACTGACACAATCTTGATTCCAGTCTGGCGCAGCTGCACCATAGCTAAGCCTAGGGTCGGCGCAACTGCGCAGCCCTTTGGCCAAGCCAAGGCTGAGCGGTTGCCTTGTGGTTTCTGTCCGGTCATGAGCGCAACATACATATGATATAATAACATATTAAAGGGTCTTGCATACTTTTATTGCGATCTTACACTTATTCTTGATACGCTATGGTTTTTAACTTATGATTTCAAATGAGCTAAGGCTAATCAAGATCATGAAATTGCAAAGGATATAATGTTTGCCATGCATACATGTGTGGTAGTCATGATATCAGTTTGTATGTATGCTTACGTAGGTCCTCATTTTATATGCACTTATTTAGTTTTGTTCATTCTTTAAAAACTCATACGAATCATGTTTCCACGATCTTATGTCATGTCATATTAGATGGATACACATAACACGTACACACGATAAAGGTCTTTCATGCTTTTACAATCATCATACGTTCACCTCAATATGTTAGGATTCTCATTTAGGATTTCTAATGAGTTACGGTCAATTGAGGACACGAAATCACAAGGTTTCTATGTTTACCATATGAACCTACGAGGTAGTCCTAAAATTTGTAATATGCATGCTTGCATGTATTTGATTTATTTGCATCTAGTTAATATCTCTTATTACTCTCAAACTTGTCTAGACTCATGCTCGGTTTACTTCCATTGTATCTAACACATTGTGTGTACATATAGACTAGCTTAGTGATGTTAAGAGTACTATCATGCATAACAAAATATCAGAATGTATTCTTTTACATGCTCATGAACATTAGTTCTTCAAAACTTTCAAGTTTCTCTTTAAAAGACAACTTGAACTGACTTAACACATGTAAACTATATTTCATTCATAACCTACCCACATATACATGTTCATATGGTCAGAATATAAATATGATACCTATATGTCAAAGTTTATTTCAAAAACTATAATTTTCTTTAGTAAATATATACTAACATAACCAAACACGCTTATGCTACTTCATGATACATATATACACATATTATCATGATCTACATGCATATCTAGACCACCCAAACACGCTTACAAGGTTAGTACATAGACATCAATATAATATGTCAAAGTCTATTTTAGAAACTTTAAGTTCCTTTATCAATGTATACTAACGTCGTCAAAGCAACTCATGTTACAACAAGAATCACATAGGCACAAGTGAAACATGTTCTCTATGTGTAGCTTAGACTGTATACGCATGCTCACAAAATCGGAAAGGTAAGGTTATTAGTTCCATCAAAGTTCTCTTTTTAAATTCAAGTCTTCTCTAGTCATTTTATTCCAAACAAGTTAAGGTACTCAGGATGTACAAAAAGGACTTTAAGTTCATAATCAGGTCTGCTTTTATTTGTGTCTAAGTTAAACTTGCATGCTTGGACTGTACAGCAAAATAGAAATTATAGTCTGGTTTTGGGTACCGGCGCAGCTGCGCTGCACCCAAGAACAACTTGGCGCGCAGCTGCGCCACTTCCCAGCCAGTTCCAGAAATTCTTTCTGCTTCGGTAGAAACCAGGCCCATACACAGAATTTCTTCACGAATTCCATTCTAAACAACTATAGTGCATTATTAACATACTTATAAGGCTATATAATAACTAGCAACATTACCCAAATCATATTATCATCTAATTCAACCAAAATCAACAAGTTAGTAATTAAGGATGAAGAACAAGAGTTAGACCTCTGCAATTTGCTTAGCTTGCTGCTCAACTGATTCCCCCCCTCTATATATCTCAGTATACTACTTTGGCTTCACTTAATAAAACTCTCAGCAAATTGAATTAAGAAGAAAATGGGCTATATTTATAGAAATAATATTACCCAGACAATACATTCTCCCATTAACTCAAACCAATGAATTGAAGATTTGTATGTTGGTTAAGAAAGAGTATGTAATTAGTTGGTGGAATCAATCATGAAAGCCACTCCCCCATTGATGATTTCTATAATATTTGCTGAGTTTGAGGAGAAAAGTAGGCTTAGGCTTGCAAGCTATACACGTGAAGAGAATGAAATGTGACTCTTATATTGGGACAAGCCAATAGAGCTCAGCAGCTTGGCAACATACAATACTGCATACTTAGTTTTATATTGCATATTCATATAACATACTTAGGTTATAAATCCAATTAGAATTACAATGTAGTTTTAATGAGGAAATAATATTACATGTAGTAAGTTTAATATACACATGATATAATCCATGTATATTTTATAATTTCGAATATAATCTAGTTGGGTATTACCTTTCCACATTACTATATTATTTCAATGAAATCATTATTAAGTCACAATTGTTTACTATATATTTGTGAGGTACTATTTTAACAATGTCACATAAACATACAACTTAATTAATTAGTCATAACATATAGTTCTATTTGTATAGTCACATTGTAATGTAGTTTATATACAATTGTATAGTCACATTGCATTACACTTCATATAACATATATGTAGCTATTATATATTATACATTTACTTTGCATGCTTGAACATATTGATTAATATAATCTCATTATATTAATAACTTACTTATTTTTATTATTCATAATGGCAATTAATCAATTAATAAAATATTAATCAATTCATTCCTCATAAATTAATGAAGTTATTAATTTCCATAGTAATTAACTAACATTTATATAATTAATTACCACGTTAAATAAATATAAATCTTATTATATTTATAAACAAGTTGCTTATTATCATTATATTATTCGCAATAATAATAATCAACACATTATCAATTAATCATCGTTAATATTCTATTTTCTCATAATAGAAAGTAAATAACAATTAATATCGATTAATTGTTCACGTAGTAATTCCTTCATTACTTACCCTTATCGATTATTATTATACGATAAATAATCACATTCTCCAATAGTTTAATAAATACAAATCTTATTATATTTATAAACTATTTTGTTAGTATTATACTATTACTTACAAAAATAATAAATCAACAGATTATTATTATATTTCTCATAATAATAATTAACAATTAATATAAATTAATTATTCACTTAATAATTCATTTACTCTATAACTGATTCTTATTCATAATAACATTTAATGACATTATTGTATGATTAACTATCACTTGTATTGCACTCAACAAATAATCAATTAAATATAACTCTTATCATATTCATCAATTACTTACTCATAAATGTTATATTATTTATAATAACATATTATTAACAATTACTCATTAGTAGGCTATTTACTAATCACAATGATTAATTAACAATGTAATATTAATTAATCCTTCAATTATTGATCTCCCTCTTGAATTAATTAAATCATCACCATTTTCATTCTTATGCCACACAAGGCATTCTACTAGTTCATCGTCATTCTCTATATTTCCTCAATTATTATAAATTCAATTTAATATAATCGAATTACTTCTCTCGTAACTCACAAACATTTATGTTCAAGCAATATTCATTTTCTTATTATATAAATAAAAAAATTTATTCATGAAATTCACGGTTCTTACAAAACTCACTTTACAGAGAACTAAAATAACTTTCATAGAGAAGGTATATGAGTATGAACTTAAGAGTTTAGTTTGAAGACCCTTGCTACTTGTTAAGATGATTCAAGGATGATGATCCCTCACTAATTCTTCTTAAATTCAGTATTTTCCTCACAATTTCTCTCTCAGATTCTCTCTAGCCATTCTCTGATAAAATATACATTATATGTATATGTAGTATATATGAAATATAAATATACGTGTATATGTGAACTGACCACATAATGGTCAGTTAATCCCATAATGGGCTAACTTCCCAACTCCATTCAAGGCCTTGTTTGGCTAGCTCCTTATATTCCTTCTTCCATTTATTTTAATTAACATACTATTATATAGTTAATTAAGGTCACACTCAATTTAATCAAATAATGTTATTTAAATTAATTAAATAAAATAGCATAAATCCACATTAAATCACATAGTCACATAATAAAAATTCTTGTTTATTAATTATGTCAAATCATTAAATCTCTAATTAATTATTTAAATTAATTAGAATAACATTATGCTTATTAATTAATATATTAAATCAATTAAGCTCAATTAAATGCATCATTGAATATAAAATTTTCTCCACATTAATTTAATCAATGTAACACATATAATTAAATTAATCTACCACAAATTCATCAATTAATTATTTAACTCAATAATTAAATCATCGAAAAATATTTATTTAATTCAATAAAAATTCAAATTAAATTACAAAAATCTCGTTCGTCACAGTACTACATCTTATTAATTTCCTATGCATAAAGTGTGTGTGTGTGTGTGTGTGTGTGTGAGTGTCTGTTTTATTTGAAAAGGTTTATTCTAAGCCTCATTGTGAGTTATTTGGAAGTAGTGTCGTTCCTCTTTTGCACCTATATACGAAGGGTTTGATTTAGCAAAAGTTCATTTTTAGACAAAATTTACATTTCAAATGATATTTTGGGAAAACACAAGGTTTTCAAATCATTCGCCCGAATAGTAATCGAAGACTTTTGATACTTTCATTTATGATTTAATGTCTATTCTCGAACCGCTTTATTATTATTAAAAGATCTTTGTGGTTTTATTGGAAATCGTTTTAGTGAAAATCCATGCTAAAGCGCCAAAAAGGGTCGGATCATCATCGGGCATTAAGCCATCTCAACGAATCCGAGCACCCACAATCAAATTTTTCACTATCACGGGGTCTTGAATCCGACTTCTCGGGACTAACCCCTCGAGTTCGTCTTCAAGATCCAAATATTACATATACAATTATTTTTACGTTATTTAAACATTACATCACAAAAATCGGTCCATCGTGGGAATCAAGTCGGGATCCAATCGGGGATCTCGACACCGGGATTCTTAGGCTCACATTATTATACGCAAATATATATGTACAATGTCGTAAACTTGATATTAGATGATTTCATCGGTTGAAATCACCGTTTCAATCCTTTTCGGACCCCTTTCGCCTCTAGATATAGATCTGGGGCTATACAGGATAACCGAGACCTATTAAAAGCGATAAATACGTAGATCTACCATTGATCTAAACCGATCTAGCATACGGGTTAAAGCTTCATGCTTAATAACCTCTCAAAAGGCTAGATTCGGCTTAGATCTAGGTAGATCTAGCCTCCGGACTTGATTTCCAACCAAATATGTATAATATAATCGGTAGAAACACAATATCTACCAACTACTACACAATATACTTATAAAAAAACAAGTTTAACTAAATTTAAGCAATATATAACATCAATATAGTATATTGAACAAAGTTTGCAAAGAACGTAGCTAAAAAGAGCATTTTTTCACCTTGGGGGATGCGTGAACAAGCGTTTTATCACCCGATATCAACTAAGAATGCTCTCGGGACTCCAAGTAGGTGTTAAACAAGATCAAACAACTCAAAGTTGGTATATATGGATCCAACCCGAGGGTTTCTCTCTCTAGAAATTATTTTATCTCTCTAAAACTCTCCTCTATTTCTTTCAAATGAGATAATATTGCTCTATTAAACCACCGAATCTAGCCGCATATATACATGCAGCTAGCCGTATGTATAGATGCGGCTGGGCCTTGCGGGTCCCGCCATCTCAAAGTTTGTTCCTTCAGTCTCGGTTCGGAGAAAGTTGATCTTCACAGACCGAACTTTTGAAAAGTCTTTGCAGAAGGCTGCGGAATAAGGTCGAGTCTGACTGAACGTGAAGATAATTCTGGTAGCTAAGACGTATCTTTCGGTTCCAGACTGTAGTTAACTGGCTTATCTTTGGTGGTATGCAGTTCGAGGTTTGTTGAGGTGGCTTCTGGCGGACACTGTCTCAGCTTTGCGATCCTCGTTCGGTTCGCGTTATGTTCGGACGTCATTGGCCCTTTGAATCATCCACAGGGTTGTGTCCGGGGTGACTAGATGCTTTTGCCCTAACTCGGGGTTGTCTCCGTAGTAAAATTACACTTTTGCCCTTCTGCAAGGTTAGTATAAAAAAAGCAAAATTTTGAAAGTCTACAGAAATAATTTTGGAGATGTTTTGCTATTTTCATATAAATGATGATACTATGGATAAATAAATTAAATTAATTATGTGATGTTGAAAATTTGGAAAATAGAATTTTATGGCTTGAAATATAGTATATGAAGATTTTTGAAGAGCGTTTTGTTCAATGTTGATGAGATATTATGTTTATGGCATTTTAAGATGATTAAATGAATTAATTAATATAGGGTAAACAATTAAAATAAATTTTTTATTGATTTAATAAATGATTAAAATGTTATTAAAAGACTAATAATATTGTATTAAAATATTATTAGTATAATTAATAATGTTAGATTGAAATATTATTAAAAGATTAATAATATTAGCTTAAGATATTATTAAATATTTAATAATAATAATAAGGAAGATTAAAATGAATAATATAGAGAAGTAAAGTTATTTTAAATATAGTGTGTTGAATTGGACATTTAATAGGCTATATTAGGTATGTAGTATGCTAAAAGAGGGAATTCGGGGTTGTGCTGGATTAGAATCCAGTTTGTTGGATTGCCATCTTGTTTGCCGGATTTGGTATTCAGGTTGTTGAATTAGGTATTCAACCTACTGGATTATAAAGAAGAACTTATAAAATGAATGAATAAACGGTAAAATGATTAAAAGATTATCAAAGGATGATAAGAATACTAAGATTGTAATGTTGTAACGATTGAGATTTTATATTTAATATTAAATATTTATTGAGTAAATAAATATTTTATGTGATTAATTTATTGAGTTAAATAAATAAATTATGTGAATTATGGAGTGATTTAATTAAGTGTATATATTAATTAAATGAATGTGTAATATTTAATTTAATTAATGTATATTAATTTTATATTATAGTTCTAATTTAATTGAGAGAATTAAATTAGATGAGATATGTGATGAGGTGTTACATGAATTGTAATTAGCGAGTAATTATAATTATGTGGCAGTTTTATGTGATTAATTGATGTTAGATTTTAATTGATTAAATTAGATGATTAATATTTAATTAATTAAAGTGTGACATTAAAGTGTGTGTATTAAAATAGTTTTTAAATGATTTTACCAAACAATGCCCTTGTTTTTGTTTTAAAAGACTGTTGCCAAACAGGGCCCTTACACTAGCTTAAACCTAAATAACTAAACCATGTTTGGAGTTAATAAAAACTAGTTTCTAATTTTTCTTGTAGCCAAACAAGCCAAGTTGGCTTTTGAATTTTGTAACTTACGTTATAATTATTATATTTATTATATGGGAGTTACATATATTATATATTACTTGTGTTATATATTATATGTATATACTATCAGTACGTTAGTTTTTTTAAAGCCTAAGTCTAAACTAGAAGAAAACAAAGGAGAAAGAAGAGTAGAGAAGAGAGAATACAAAGAAGAGAACTTTGAGAAAAATAAGAGGAAAACTCTACATCATCATCTCCATCTCTTCTTCCAATTCAAGCTAGTAAGATTATACTCTTAACCATAGAATCAATTCTTATGTGTTGTATTTCTTCTTGTCAAATTATGCTTTCATGAAGTTGTATAATTATGACTCTGTATATATGATGTTCATATGTTTTTATATGTAATTGTGTTCATATCATGTCTATATGTGATGATATGCTTAATTAGTTGTTTAATTCATGAATATATATGATATAAATGAAGAATTTATGTTTTCAAAAGTAATAGTGAAGTGTCTGGAAAAAATAAAGTTTCTCATAGAAATCAAAATATATGTTGAATGTTGATTTTTGTATAAATTAATTGTGAAATATGTTATTATGTTTAGAAATTGGTTGATTGGGATTGGAGTCGTGAGAATTGGTTTCAAAACAAATTCATAGTGTTCAATTTCATCTAGAACACTGACATTGGTATTTTCTTTAAATTTTTGTAAATATTAGACGTTGTAATCTTGTTAATTGATGTATTAGTGTATTCAAAACATGTTAGAAGCTTTGCACTTTGTTTTTGTAAAGTTTTATATGAAAATTATTGGTTGAATTGAGAACTCATTGTAGAGAATTAAGCTAATTTGGCTTTTCTCTGCACTGTTCGCGAAGCTGCTCTATTTTTGTCTGCTGCCGGCGCAGCTGCGCAGGGAGTAAGGGTAGAAACGGCGCAGCTGCGCCTCTAGGTTTTCTCAGGTTTGACCCTTGCGCAGCTGCGCCGGTGTCAAGGCTAAAGGTGGCGCAGCTGCGCCGTGACCTGGGCAGAGGCAGTGACTTTAGTTTCTTGTGCAGTTTATTTTTAAAGCCCTAGTTTAATTATTCATTTATAGTGGATACATATTTAAATGATATAACATATTTTTATATGAAATTGACAATTTCATAATTTGAAATAGAAAAGAAATTTTAAAAACTTTAATTAGATTATAAATGTTTTATTGTAAATGAGTTACTTAATTATAATTTGATTAATTATACTTAGGAGTAAATGTTTAATTTAAATTATAATTCTGTGAAATTATAATGTATAGAAGTTGATTTTTTTTAGTCAATTAGATGTTAATTTAAATTATAATTTATGTAATTATAATTTAATAAACGCATGTTTAATTATGGATTATAAATTTATAATTGCATGATTAATTATAATTTGTGTAATTATAATGGATGATATAGTTTAATTGATTATAGATTATAATTTGTTTATAATTTAAAAGGTAATTATAATTTGATTAAGTGTTTGAATTATAATTGTTTAATTATAATTTAGTTAAATACATAATTAATTTAATTATGTGAGTATATGTGTGATGTAATTAACTATGTGATAGTTGATTATGATTATTTATTTAATTAGAGTGAGTTAACCATGAGGGTTAACCACTTATGTGAATTAGTTACGTGTTAACTAATTTAGGTTATTGTGATTGAATATGTTTGTATGTAGGAAGTATTAAAGTACGTGATTGTGTTAAGTAGCTTGTGTGTAAGGTAAGTTTTCTAAACCCTAATCTTGTATTAATTTTATGCAAATTTTCTAAACCCTAATCTTGTATTAATTTTATGCTAGTTTTCCAAACCCTAATCTTGTATTAATTTTTATGGTAATCTTCTAACCCTAAACTTGTTAATTCTATACAATTTCTTGAGTTCATATATTCATTGTTGAGAATGTCCTTTCCATTTCTGTATTGGACAATCATTTATTTAATTGAAATGATCTTAACTTATTGTTCAAGTAAGATCCAGTTATTATTTTAAATGCTTTAAATTGATTCTAAAGCATATGTTAATTCATAATTCTTTTATTTATGAATTATTGGAAAGTTGATTCAACTAATCCTTAGTTGATGAACGTGAATTCTAAATTACCCTTGTAAGCTTATCCAAACCAAACTGTCTTTGGTGCGGACTTGAATTCAAATTACTGAGTTGAACAACCCTATTTACTAGGGGAGGTTACTACGCATAGCGTTAGGATGTTTGTGCATAATACATGGTACAAATAGCTGATCCCCCTAAGTACGAGTTAAGGTCCATAGCTGTATTGAATGTTAAAGGTTTAAATAGAAATATTTATAACCTAGGACAAGAGTTCAAAGGTCTTATGATACTCAGATAAATTCTATATTCGAATTTTAATGTTGATAGAGAATTATTATTCAATTCTTTATTATTGAAGTAAGCTAAGTTATTCAAATCTTTTTAAAGATATCCTTTCATGTATATATTATTGTTAAACTCCAGTGAGCTGTGGTTTGCTCACTCTTGCATTAAATAACAATTTCAGTTAAGGTTGATAACGCTGATGCTCCGTCTACAAGTAAGGGCAAGGGAAAGCAAAGCAAGTGAAGACTTCTTTTATTTAATTGAGAATGATTGTAATAAGACTTAAATGTTATGTTTTTATTTTCGCACTTTATTATATTAATGTCAGGTTTAGCGTAACCCGAGATTATTTTTTTTAAAAAGTTGTAACCCTTGTTTTAAGGGAGATTTTATTATTTTGAATAAAGAATGTAATTTACTTTGAGATATATTGGGTAGATATTTGTTATAGTTAGAAAGTGAACACCAAATAATGTGAAAACGAAGTACCCAAATTTGGGGGTGCCACAGGTTGGTATCAGAGCGGTAGGTTATGAAACCTTAGGTGGGGGAAAACCTTAGGTAGTAGCCTTATGGTAAGATCGAAAAGATAGATGTGATAGGTAAAAGATAATAAACTACTTTATGTGCTATGTGTTTACATTTTAGTATTCGAAGAGTGACGATTCGATATCACGTAATAATGAACTTTAAAATTCTTTTGTCAGGATGTCGAACGTTGGAGAACCTAGTCAGGCTAGAGAGGATGTACCTCAGGTGCCTAGAGAGGAGGAGCCCCGTGACATACATGTTTTCTGGGAGCAGCTGGTTAGGAGAGAGCCATCCCCAGTGATCACCGTAGCTGGTCGGAAGCGTGAGCTGACACCTATTCCAGAGGATGAGGACGAGGACGAGTCTGAAGAGGAGGAAGAGGATCCCGAAGAGGAATTCCCACCTCACTCTACTAGTGCTGAGACGTACGAGGCAGTCTACGATAGCAACTTGGAGCTTCATGGAAGAGTACGAGATCTCGAGGAGACTATTCAGCAGCGAGACGAGACGATCGAGGAAATGGCAAGTGACCTAGGAGATGCACAGTGGAACCTGATACATATGGAGGTTGATAGAGATGCTGCTCGATTTGAACTAGCAAAGCTGAAGCAAGACATCCAGGAGGAGTCGAGGAAGTGTGCCAGAGCTGAACAGTCAAGCTTGAGGGCTAATTAACGAGCCGATCGAGCTGAATGTGAAGCTGAAGCTGAAGCTGAACCCAAGAGGGCCAAGCTGAGGGAAATGGAATATGCTTTTCATACAGCGATAGAGAGAGCTCAGGACCGTATTTTCTACTACCCAGCTCAGTTCCAAGTTTTACCGTGGTATGTGGTGGACCGAAGAACGGCGTTTCGGGTAATGGAAGAGGAACAAAGAGAGGCTGTGCGACGTATTAATATGCCAAGGCAGTAGTAGAGTTTTGTTTATGTATTGCTTTTTGTATTAAATAAAGTAAATTCCATAATTTGAGATAAGAATGGGATAAGTTAATAATGTAATCCTGCAACTTTTCTAGTTTAGGAAGGATGATGTAAATGGCAGAAATGCTATCAGAATGATGTTTTTAAACTACGACTAATGAATAAAAGAAATTTATTGACGTCCTATGTGTTCTGTGTGAACTGAATTGTTTAAATGTTTAAGTATGAACTTGGATACTTAATAGTTGAATAAAGGGTCTAATAATAATATTTTCTTAACAGAAAATGCCTCCTAGAAGAAGAGTAACACGTCAAAACCTCGAGGGTTTGACGAACAAGAATAACGATGAGACAAATCCCAACTCGGTTCAGCAGTTGGTGAATCTGTTGACTGGAGCTCTTGTGAATCAGCCGCAAGTGCAGGGAACGACGTTCAAGGAATTCAAGGCAGTAGGACCACTTAAGTTCAAAGGATCAACTAACCCTATCGAGGCTCAGACGTGGGTTATGAAAATGGAGAAGGTATTTGACGTGGCTAGGGTAGGGGAAGACCAGAAGACAGCATTCGCAGCTTTCATGTTGAAGTCGGATGCTAGCTTTTGGTGGCAGGCTAACAAGACCCGAGAGGGAGAGGGAGTCATCACGTGGGAACGTTTCAAGGAAATATTCTACGAGATGTACTTTCCAGTTAGTTCGCAGGACCAGATGGAGGTCCAGTTCCTAGAACTTAAGCAATGAGGGATGACGGTGTCCGAGTATGCCGCTAAGTTTAATGAGTTGGCCAGGTTCGCTACTTACCAGGTCAGCACTGATGCTAGGAAAGCGAGGAGGTTTGAGTGGGGACTGAAGCCCTGGCTCTACAGCAAGGTTTCCATGTTCTAGCTGAATACCTATGCAGCGGTGCTGGAGAAAGCCATACTTGCTGAGGGAGGAAGCGAAGCGGTGATGAAGTTCAACCAAGATAAGAAGAAGAAGAATGAGGTAGAAACCAAGACTGGGGGTAGCAGCGCTGTGAACCAGAAGAGGAAGTGGTCTGATAATACCTTTGCTGGGAGTCAGCGGGTGTGCTTCAACTGTGGTCAAGAAGGCCACATCGCGCCTAATTTCCCAAACCCGAAGAAGGGAGCTTGCTTTACATGTGGATCCAAAGATCACATGGCTCTCAACTACCCGAAGAAGCTGACGACAGGGTCAACAGGGAGCTGAGGGAATGGAAGCGGCAGTACCGTTACTATTGTTGCACCATTGCAAGCTGTTCTACCCACTGCATGGACATTCAATATGACGGTGCAGGATGCTGTGCAATCAAAAGATGTGGTGTCAGGTATTATTCCGGTTAATAGTATAAATGTATATGTATTATTTGATTCGGGTGCTACTTGCTCATTCATATCTGATGATTTTGCTAAAACCCTAGACTTACCTATAGAGGAGTTAGTTTACCCTTTGAACATAGAGATTGCGAATAGGGAGGTTATTCCTGTTTGGAGCTTTTATAAGAACTTTAGATTGGACATTAAGGGTCAGGAGCTTAGAGTAGATTTGATTTCGATTAACTTGGGGAATTCGATGTCATACTAGGCATGGACTGGTTGTTCAACCATGGTCAAAGAGGAGATTATGAGCGAAGCTCATAGTTCTAGATATTCTATTTACCCTGGGAGTATAAAGATGTACCAGGATCTCAGGCATCATTTCTGGTGGCCGAATATGAAGAGGGACGTTGCTGAATGTGTTGCGAAGTGCTTAACGTGCCAGAAAGTCAAAGCAGAACACCAGAGACCAAGTGGACTGCTGCAACCATTAGAAATTCTAGAGTGGAAGTGGGAGCACATCACGATGGATTTCGTGGTAGGTCTTCCAGCGACTCAGAAGGGATTTGATGCGATATGGGTTATAGTGGATCGACTGATGAAGTCAGCCCACTTTCTTCCGATCTGGGTTAAGTACAACTTGGAAAAGCTAGCGAAGCTATACGTCAAGGAAATTATTTCTAGACACGGTGTTCCGATGTCGATTGTGTCCGACAGAGATCCGCGTTTCACGCCTAATTTCTGGAAGCGATTGCAAGAATGTATGGGAACGCAATTGCGAATGAGTACAGCGTATCATCCTCAGACCAATAGCCAGAGCGAACGAACGATTTAGACGCTTGAGGATATTCTGAGTGCTTGTGTGATGGACTTCAAAGGAAGCTGGGAGGATCATCTACCATTGGTGGAATTCACCTACAACAATAGTCACCATGCGAGTATAGGTATGCCGCCTTACGAAGCATTATACGGCAGAAAATGCAGAACTCCTTTGTGCTGGGATGAAGTCGGTGAACGTCAATTGTTGGGACCAGAATTGGTACAACAAACCGCCAAAATTGTGAAGCTGATCAGAACGAGATTAGTTGCTACTCAAGATAGACAGAAGAAGTATGCCGAATTACATAAACAGAACTGAGAATTTTTACCAGGAAGTTTCGTTTTCCTGAAGGTATCTCCTTGGAAAGGGAAAATTCAATTCGGTAAGAACGGGAAGTTGAGTCCCCGATTTATTGGACCTTTTGAGGTACTATGAAAGGTGGGAGAGGTTGCTTACGAGATTGCATTACCCCTAGAGCTCGAGAATATACATAACGTCTTTCATATTTCTGTGTTAAGACCTTACAAGCATGATTATAAACATGTGATAGAATATGAACCTTTGCTATTTGATAAAGACTTAACATATGAAGAAGTGCCTGTTCAAATAGTTGATAGAAAGGAACAAGTACTTAGGAATAAAGTGATACCTTCTATTAAGGTAATCTAGAGGAACCACTGTGCTGAAGAAGCTACGTGGGAACTCGAAGAAGTCATGATGAAATCTTATCCGCATTTATTTGCTTAAGTTGTGTGTAACCCCTTATATACTGATTCTGGGGACAGAATCCTTCTAAGGGGGGAAGAATGTAATAGACGAGATTTTTTTTTTATGTGTGATTCTGGGGACAGAATCCTTTTAAGGAGGGAAGATTGTAATGATTGAGATTTTATATTTAATATTAAATATTTATTGAGTAAATAAATATTCTATGTGATTTATTTATTGAGTTAAATAAATAAATTATGTGAATTATGGAGTGATTTAATTAAGTGTATATATTAATTAAATGAATGTGTAATATTTAATTTAATTAATGTATATTAATTTTATATTATAGTTCTAATTTAATTGAGAGAATTAAATTAGATGAGATATGTGATGAGGTGTTACATGAATTGTAATTAGCGAGTAATTATAATTATGTGGCAGTTTTATGTGATTAATTGATGTTAGATTTTAATTGATTAAATTAGATGATTAATATTTAATTAATTAAAGTGTGACATTAAAGTGTGTGTATTAAAATAGTTTTTAAATGATTTTACCAAACAAGGCCCTTGCTTTTGTTTTAAAAGACTGATGCCAAACAGGGCCCTTACACTAGCTTAAACCTAAATTACCTAAACCATGTTTGGAGTTAATAAAAACTAGTTTCTAATTTTTCTTGTAGCCAAACAAGCCAAGTTGGCTTTTGAATTTTGTAACTTACGTTGTAATTAGTAGTTAGTGCATATATTTATTATATGGGAGTTACATATATTATATATTACTTGTGTTATATATTATATGTATATACTATCAGTACGTTAGTTTTTTTTAAGCCTAAGTCTAAACTAGAAGAAAACAAAGGAGAAAGAAGAGTAGAGAAGAGAGAATACAAAGAAGAGAACTTTGAGAAAAATAAGAGGAAAACTTTACATCATCATCTCCATCTCTTCTTCCAATTCAAGCTAGTAAGATTATACTCTTAACCATAGAATCAATTCTTATGTGTTGTATTTCTTCTTGTCAAATTATGCTTTCATGAAGTTGTATAATTATGACTATGTATATATGATGTTCATATGTTTTTATATGTAATTGTGTTCATATCATGTCTATATGTGATGGTATGCTTAATTAGTTGTGTAATTCATGAATAGATATGATATAAATAGAGAATTTATGTTTTCAAAAGTAACAGTGAAGTGTCTAGGAAAAATAAAGTTTCTCATGGAAATCAAAATATATGTTGAATGTTGATTTTTGTATAAATTAATTGTGGAATATGTTATTATGTTTAGAAATTGGTTGATTGGGATTGGAGTAGTGATAATTGATTTCAAAACAAATTCATAGTGTTCAATTTCATTTAGAACATTGACATTGGTATTTTCTTTAAATTTTTATAAAAATTAAACGTTGTAATCTTGTTAATTGATGTATTATTGTGTTAAAAACATGTTAGAATCTTTGTAGTTTGTTTCTGTAAAGTTTTATATGAAAATTATTGGCTGAATTGAGAACTCTTTGTAGAGAATTAAGCCAATTAGGCTTTTCTCTGCACTGTTCGCGAAGCTGCTCTGTTTTTGTTCGCTGCCGGCGCAACTGCGCAGGTAGTAAGGGTAGAAGCGGCGCAGTTGCGCCTCTAGGTTTCTCAGGTTTGAACCCTGCGCAGCTGCGCCGGTGTCAAGACTAAAGGTGGCGCAGCTGCGCCGTGTCCTAGGAAGAGGCAGTGACTTTAGTTTCTTGTGCAGTTTATTTTTAAAGCCCTAGTTTAATTATTTATTTATAGTGGATATATATTTAAATGATATAACATGTTGTTATATGAAATTGACAATTTCATAATTTGGAAAAGAAAAGAAATTTTGAAAACTTTAATTAGATTATAAATGTTTTATTGTAAATGACATACTTAATTATAATTTGATTAATTATAATTAGGAGTAAATGTTTAATTTAAATTATAATTCTGTGAAATTATAATGTATAGAAGTTGATTTATTTTAGTCAATTAGATGTTAATTTAAATTATAATTTATGTAATTATAATTTAATAAACGCATGTTTAATTATGGATATAAATTTGTAATTGCATGATTAATTATAATTTGTGTAATTATAATGCATGATATAGTTTAATTGATTGTAGATTATAATTTGTTTATAATTTAAAAGGTAATTATAATTTAAGTAATTATAATTTGATTAAGTGTTTGAATTATAATTGTTTAATTATAATTTAGTTAAATACATAATTAATTTAATTATGTGAGTATATGTGTGATGTAATTAACTATGTGATAGTTGATTATGATTATTTATTTAATTAGAGTGAGTTAACTATGAGGGTTAACCACTTATGTGAATTAGTTACGTGTTAACTAATTTAGGTTATTGTGATTGAATATGTATGTATGTAGGAAGTATTTAAAGTACGTGATTGTGTTAAGTAGCTTGCGCGTAAGGCAAATTTTCTAAACCCTAATCTTATATTAATTTTATGCAAGTTTTCTAAACCCTAATCTTGTATTATTGGAAAGTTGATTCAACTAATCCTTAGTTGATGAACATGAATTCTAAATTACCCTTGTAAGCTTATCCAAACCAAACTGTCTTTGGTGTGGACTTGAATTCAAATTACTGAGTTGAACAATCCTATTTACTAGGAGAGGTTACTACGTATAGCGTTAAGATGTTTGTGCACAATACATGGTACAAAGGGCTGATCCCCCTAAGTACGAGTTAAGGTCCATAGTCGTATTGACTGTTAAAGGTTTAAATAGAAATATTTATAACCTAGGACAAGAGTTCAAAGGTCTTATGACAGTCAGGTAAATTCTATATTCGAATTTTAATGTTGATAGAGAATTATTATTCAATTCTTTATTGTTGAAGTAAGCTAAGTTATTCAAATCTTTTTAAAGATATCCTTTCATGTATATATTATTGTTAAACTCCAGTGAGCTGTGGTTTGCTCACTCTTGCATTAAATAACAATTTCAGTTAAGGTTGATAACGCTGATGCTCCGTCTAAAAGTAAGGGTAAGGGAAAGCAAAGCAAGTGAAGACTTGTTTTATTTAATTGAGAATGATTGTAATAAGAGTTAAATGTTATGTTTTTATTTCTGCACTTTATTATATTCATGTCAAGGTTAGAGTAACCCGAGATTATTTTAAAAAAAAAGTTGTAACCCTTGTTTTAAGGGAGATTTTATTATTTTGAATAAAGATTGTAATTTACTTTGAGATATATTGGGTAGATATTTGTTATAGTTAGAAAGTGAACACCAAATCATGTGGAAACGAAGTACCCGGATTTGGGGGTGCCACAAATGTAATGTCTAATACTTAACTATGTGATTAAATGTTAGACAATTTAATATAGAGTAATGATATTATAAGTGAGTATATGCTATGACTAATTGAAAGATCAATTATAGGTCTGTTCTCTAAGAAGTTAAACTTATTTGTGTAGCAGTAGACCGCAATCGAGGTAAGTTCTCTAACTCAAACTTGAGTTATTATTTTCACATCATGTTAGTGAATAATTATTGTTGATTATTCACATCTATACTGGTTATTGATATTCGCACTTTGTGCAATTGAATTCTAGTTCTATTATTATTGAACTGTGAATTAGTTAAAGTTCTCTCATTTATGAACTGTTTATGATATAGATCTATGCTACTTGTATCAGCTAGCTCGCATGTTTAAATTTGTTAAGATAAATATATTTTGAATGTTGTTCCTAATCAATTGATTTGGTGAGGATTCTTGACTGAGAAAAAGAATAATTTGATTAAAGCATTATTGGAAATAATTATTGCTCGTATATTAAGTGTTTATACATATTACACCGGGTATGAATGGCTGATCCTCTTGATTACCAAAACTTATTGAAAGGACCAGTTTAAATACTAACAACCTTCGGATATGTTCATGGTTATTTTGACCACTCAACATCTATTATTCACCTATTTGAATATTCAGTTATCGAGATTTAATTCATGTTCTTTCACAATCAAGTTATCTTATTGAACATTGAAAGCTAAATTCTTTTCTAATCATGATATATCTCCCTTGTATTTAAACTTGCTAAGAAAATTAGTTGTTTACCCTTGTTATATCATGACATTTATTTCAGCTAAGCCAGAGACGTCCAAGAAGGACAAAGGCAAAGAAAAAGTCCAGTAATAGTTAATGTGAATATTATGTAATATATTATATTATGTACATTGGTATTGTAAACCTTTTGTATTACTAAGTGTAACTTATGTAAGGTATGTTTAAGTTAAGGTTAATAGGCCTTGGGATATTGTTGTAAGACTTTATTATAATGAACAATGTATGTTTATTATTCCGTAATAGTTTATAGAATGCTTATGATGATGATGGATAGTGAGCACCGAATCCGAGGTTAGAGAACCCAGATTTGGGGGTGTCACAAGTTGGTATCAAAGTTGTAGGTTATAAAAATTAGGTTGCGAAACCTAGGTTATAACCTTAGAAGAAAACTCTTATAGAGTATGCTAGGAGATGGATTGTGGAGATTCATCTAGTATAGATCGTACATAATAAAATATCATTTCATTTTATCAATGAATATATTTTATTATGATACTGATGTTGTGCTTGTTTGTTTATAGGATGTCTAATGAGAGATATGGTAGTCATACAGTGGACCAGGAGCCCGTAGAGCAGCAGGTGGTGGAAGATGTAAGAACCGTGAATTTCATGAATAATTAAAAAAATTCTTTTATTTGATATAATAAGAAAACGAATACGTATTGGAACAGAAATGTTTATGAGTTATGAGATAAGTAATTCGATTATATTAAATTGAATTTAGAAGAAAATATGGCGGAATTCAACGAACTTGTAGAATGCCTTGTGTGGCGTGAGAAGAGAAATGGTGGTGATTTAATAAATTAAATGATGAAGGAATTAATAAGTGAAGGATTAATTATTATTACATTATTAATTAATCGTCGTAATTAGTAATAGCATATTAATAAGTAATTATTTATAATACGTCATTATGAGTAACAAAACATTTGCAAGTAAATAATTGATGTGTATAATAAGAGTTATAATTGATTATTGATGATTGCAATACATGCTATTAAGAATAATAACTGGTTAAAGAATAAATAAAGATATTAATGGAAATGAGAATTTATTTGAATATAAATAATTTTGCGAGTTAACTCAATTATATTAAATTAAGTAATTATAATAATTGAGAAAAATGTGGAGTTTATAATAAACTCGTGAAAGCCTTGTGTGGCATAGTGATGAAGAATATTAACTAATTGTTATGGAATATTAGTAGCAATTAATAATACGTCAATTATTATTATCTCAAGCGATGAAATAATAATAAACCACCTGTTTATAAATATGCTGAGATTTATATTTGTTAATGTGATAATTAATCCTATGATTATGAATTAAGTGTTATTAATAATTACGAAGAATGGATTAATTACTATTATTAATTAAGTGATAAGATAAGAAAATTATTTACTTCTATGTGTGAGCATGCGAATTAAAAAGTATAAAGTATAGTAACTAACTATATATTATAATGTGACTATGTTATATAAACTACATAGTAGGGTTATTAAATTATATGAGTTACATGAAATGCCTATGTGACGATGTGAATATACATTAAAGTGAGACATCATAAATATATGGTAGGTAATTTAATAAATAAGGGATACAGTGTAATGAGATAATATCCGATTAAATTATACCGGTAAGATAAATGTATCATGAATATAAATAATAATTGTTGATTAATAAAATTTAATAATAAAAGAGATAATGTTATATGATAAAAGGTACATGGATTATATACGTATGAATTACATTTACTACATTGGAGTATTATTTATGTGAATTGTATTGTGACTCTATGTATATATTGTATGAAATTGTACAAAGCCTTAATGTTGATACACTTCATGTTACCAAATGCTGAGCTTGTATATTGTTGCCCCATAATTAAGAGTCATCACTCATTTTCTTCACGTGAAAACTCCAAGCTAGTCTACTACCTCTTCTCTCAAAAATCAGCATTCTAACTATAATCATCAATGGGGGAGTGGCTGTCATGATTGCCTTTACCAACTAATTACCTACTCCTCCTTAACCTTCATACAATTCATATTTCTGTTAGTTTGATTCAAGGGAGGAAGGCTTTGTCTGGAAATTGGTTTTCCTATATATATAGGCCCTTCTCCTTCGCAATCCAATTGCTGAGAAATTCTTGAGTATTGAGTTGGGAGATATATATATATATATATATATATATATATATATATATATATCAGTGTTGAACATTCTAGAGATAGCAGCAAGTTCAATTGCATTTACAGAGGTATAAATCTTAAGTTCTTTGTTCTTCATTTTCATTTCTGTCAAAAAAAACTCCGTTGACGTTCTCTGAGTTTCTTGAAATTCTTGATCATAAGGAATTAAAGTATAATTGGATTATAGAAAGCCTGTGTAGTGTGGTATGGACTTATATGCATGTTGGAATTTCAATAGAGCTTCCTTGATTCTTCATTTTCATTTTATGTTTCTGTTTTAGAAATATTATGTAAAAGTTTCAATTTTTGAATTAAGTTGGAGTTCACAAAATTGGTGGTTGAAACAATGTTAATGAGTTGTTATATAGCCTTATATTATGATAAGGAAGCAATGTGGTTAATTAGAATTGAATTCATGAAGAATTTCTGTGAATTAGCTTGGAAGCCTGCCGAAGCAGACTGTCTTGATTCGAACCAGGCACGGCGCAGCTGCGCCAGCATTACACTGCGGCGCAGCGCAGCTGCGCAGGGCCCCTGCTGCAGATTTTGATTTTTTTTTTGATACTGCTTGCTGTCTGCTAAATGTTAGTTGATGAAATGAGTTTGAACAAGCATGCTGGTATGATTAATACATATATATAGACTTGTTAAACTAGTATGAGCATGTTATATTCGGATTACTTACTTGAACGATAAAGTTATAGATTTCCGAAATGAACTTAGAATTTCAAATGGACGTTGACTCGTTATATCCATTTTAGACATTCTGACTTTTGAGACACGTTTGTATAACCTAGAAACACATGAAATGTATGTTCACTTGTGTAGATAAGTTTCATAACAAAATACGAACGTGCAAACCTCATTGGTTATGAAAATGTAAGTTTTACAAACGAACTTTTGACATGTGTGTAACACATTGATATTCTGATTTTCGAGGCATGTTAGTATGAGGTAAAGACGCATGAAAGACATAATAACTTATGTATATAGCGTTCATAGTATGGCAAGAGCATGTTAGACCTCACTAGCAAACATTTCTAATAAAAATGCAAGTTTTGAAGGTTGATATTGACATGAAAAGACCATATATACATTATGATTTTTCGGGCATGTTTATATAACCTTGAAATGCATGTTGAACCTATTGACTTATGTATACGGATTTCATGATGTAACACGAACATGTTAGTAAGTTTTACTAATAAAAATATAAGTTTTGATTGAGAACCTTAACATGTTATTGCAAGTTTCGTATTCTGGAGTTTACGGACATATGAGATAATACTCGTAGACCCACTCATGTATCACACATGTATATATACCATACTAGATGCCATGATATCAAGTTAAGCATAATTGAAGAATATTTTCGAACTAATAACAATGATAGTTACATGTATGCGATGTGAATATTCATGAGTATGCTTAATACAAGTTATATGATTACCTTATGTGTTTAAAAGGCGAACATGTTAGACTTTGTGACTTTATAACCTTGAATGGACTTAAGTTATTAAGAGTATTCACTTAGAACCTATATCATGTAAAGTGAACGTGAAAGGGTTGAACGAGCATGAAAGTATCCTTTAAATTGAATACATGCTATGTGATATCATATGTTGACACTTGAATTCGATTTTTAACGGTTAACTTATAGAAATGCCATAACTTACTAAAATAAAATGTATTTATTGTGGTCTTATGTGATATTAATAAATGTGAGAATACGTTTAAACTCAAAACGAAGAACGTTAAGGATAAAAGTATATTAGTTGAGACTTGTGAATTAAATATGATACTATATATGATATAACTGTGTAGCTAGGCTAAGACTTAGCTTGTGTGTTGATTGTATATCCAAGATAAGATATGATGTTATACTATATGACTAATGAATATCCTATACATATAAATATATATATTACGATAGCGATTCGAAAGTGTCGATTTATTTAAACGAGGATAAACTACGCATAAGGCAAGTTTCCTGACTTACACTCATTTATAGTGCAAGTATCTGAACCCTACTTTTATTGAGTTGCAAGTATCCTATCCTTGTGGTTACTTATTCGAGGAACGTCGTAAGCAAGTTCCCTAACTTATACTCTTTCATTGTGCAAGTTTCCTTGAAACCGTTCTTGTATATTAATTGCAAGTATTTGACTATTTTTTTATTGAGCAAGTATTTGATTCATACTCTTTATTGAACACATATTCGAGCTTGTACTGACTTTGGTCGTACGAGTAAATAGGTGCTAGAATAATGCTTGCCTTACAAACTTATGTTTCATAGTTTGATTTAAATCACGATTATATTCTTCTAATTATTGTTGCGAGTATTGAACTCATAAATTGTTCTTATATACATTGTTGAAATTGTCTACGCCATTTAATTCGGCTAGACCAATATTATGAATTAGAAAGCAATCCACACCAATTGCCTTGGTGCGGACTCTTATAAATTGACTGAGTTGAACAACCCTTGTAAAAAGGGGAACTATATAGTCGGGGTGCCGACAGTGGTGTGACAGGTTATGCATAACTCCAGGTACGATAGGCTGATCCCCTAATTGTACTTGGTTGGGTTGCTAGAAATATTTTTGGTGATTCTAGTAGAAGTTCGTGGTTCTTAGCGACCACTCAGTATCTAGTATTTATTTACTTGAAACTTTGAATTCTTTGGATTCTTTTATAAATCCTTGGTCCACAGCGACACTTAGTGATATCTATTCATTCACTTGAAATTGTTGAAACTTTTGAATCCTTTAATAACTTCTCGACCCGTAGTAGTCCTTATTCAACTTCACAGAATAGATTTGGAAGTCATTGCTATTTATTTTATTCACAACATTCTTATTTGAAATTCTGAGCGATTAATTACTGTTTTACCCTTGAGATTTAGAACTGTATATATTCCTGTTCACATTTATTGGCATATTACTTGCTGAGCAAATTTGTTGCTCACTCTTGTTTCCCATAAACATTTCAGTTAGGGCAGGGCAAGGTGGAACCCAGATCAGGACAAGTGCGAAGGCAAGGCTATGGAGTAGTTGTGCTTTTCTATATTAGGATGTTTCCGTTATGTTGTATTAAGACTTATTTAAGTGTTATGTATTAAGATATGTTCGGTTTAAGTTATGAAGTGTATTAGTAATAGTTTCAAGACTTGGAACGAGAATATTTATGTTATATCAATGTAAATTATTCTATTATTCCATTGTTTGAGATTTTAGTTGTTATTAGAATTAGTACGTGATGAACCGAATTCGAGATCAGTGACGGTCTGAATTTGGGGGCGTCACAGGTTGGTATCAAAGCTGTAGGTTATAAACCTTAGGAGCGAGAGTCCTTAGGATATAACCTTAGAAGAATTTAGAGAATACAATGAGATAAAACTCATGTAGAGTTTTCTTAGAAAGCTAGAAGTGTTATGAAATATATTTTCATTCCATACAATGAAATTATGTTTTATTCAAAGATGATAATAAAGCTGTTGGTTTTGTGATTATGGATGTCAGAGATAGGTAAACCTATTAGGGTCATGGAGGAGGAACCACGTGATATACATGTGGTGTCCGCAACACCCCTTGAAGTTAAGCCTTTTACAGCAATAACCTTAACCTAAGAGGGGATGGAATCGAAATCTAAGCAGAAATCCACGGTGAAAGTTTTCTTTAGGATTGAGGCATGTGTGAGTTACTTTAAGATGAATAATAAGATACAATAGTGGAAGGCGAAGTTCTAAAACTTTAGTTTAGTAACTAACAGATATAGACATAGTGAAGGTAGTAGGTAGATAGTGGTATAAGTGTCGCGAATGATACGATAAATATTTATAGATGTGAAACAGTGTTATAGATCCCAATTTTAGGGATAATGTGGGAAGTATCTTTCTAACCCCAACTTTAGTGGTACCCGAGAGGGGTATGTATTGAGACTAGCAGAATGCTATACGATGTGATATGTTTTCTTGTGGTATGTTTTTATTAAACGTACGTGTAGTAACCAGATTATGTTATATAATAAAAAGGGAGAATAGACATAAAACTTATACGTCTTAAGAAGTATTAAATGTTTAACAAAGAGATGATAATACCATTTTATTTCTACGCAGAGAAATGTCAATACCTCAAGGAGGAGAGACTCGTCAAGCAACGGAGAATGGAGATAGGAAACTGAATCAAGAACCCTTACAACAATTAGTAGACCTTATAGTAAATGCTTTTGAAGAAGGAATCAATGATTATAAGAAGAGGCAGACGAAAACTTCTGAGGTAGGAAAAGATACTAATTTGACTAAAGAAAGAGAGGTTAATAATTCAAAGAAAGCGAACGAAGGTAGGATGGAAGAGAGTAGTAGTGGTAGCAGTAAGAATTTCAAGAGGAAGTGGAATAAGAATAAGTATGTACAAGGAGAAGGACAACTATGGAAGAAGAATATAGAAGCCTGTAAGGAATGTGGAAAGAACCACATGGGAGCGTGTTTGAAAGGAAAATATGTATGTTATAAGTGCGGTGTGAAGGGTCATAATTCTCTTAACTGTCCTAGGGAGGAGAAAACCAAAGATTGTTTTGCGTATAAATCTAAAAAACGTCAGCTACGTTATTGGCAGGAGGAAACAATCGAGAAGGGAAACGGAAACAAAAGAAAACGGGACAACAACAACATCAACAACAATCCGAGGGGAAGTCACCAAGAAGGACTCAAGAAAAAGAACAAGGTTTGCCCAAAATGTGGAAAGAGTCATCAAGGAGAGTGCTGGAAGGGACGAGGCGTTTGCTATAACTGCGGCCAAGAAGGGCATATTTCCCCGAATTGCCCAAACCCGAAGAAGATTAGAGGATGCTTTGCTTGTAAGTTAACAGATCATCAAGTTAAGAACTGCCCAAAGAAAGGAAGGAAGGAAGAAGATAGCAACAAAGGAAGCCATAGCGGGAAGCCGGCAATAATCGAACTAGCTCAATCGAGTGAACCAATGCCAAGTACGACTAATGTTATGATACATGATGCAGTGGCGTTCCAAGTCGTGATGTCAGGTGCTGTCTTAATCTATAATATAAATGCGTATATATTATCTAAACCGAGTGCTATCTTTCCCTTTTGCATCTGAAGAACTCTGAGATGACTAAGTTACCCCAAGAACGATTAGAAGATCCTTTAAACGTAGAAGTTGCGAATAAGGAAGTACTTTACGTAGAAATTCGTTTGTCGATATTATTGCGCATAAATTACGGAACGTAAGCTAAGCATAGACTGGGTTCCGATAAAATTTGGAAAGTGTGATGGGATACTAAAAATGGACTGATTATATAACCATACTATGATAATTGACTGTTAGAAGAAAAATGTGAACCTTTATACTCCAAATCGGTCTAAGGAAGTGTTTTATGGTAGCTCGTCATTTAGGCAATTGTGTTGCCTTACGATGATGCAGGCCAAGATATTGTTAAGAAAAGTCGGTGTAGATTGTTTCACTTTTATTATAGATACTAAGAGAACAGAAGTAGAAATAAATAATGTATTAGTAGAACCAGAATTTCAAAATGTATTCCCAGAAGATCTACCCGGCCTTCCGCCAGACAGAGAAAACAGGTTGTAATAGATTTAGTACCGGAGACTGCACTGATTTCGAAAGCACCTATCTTATGGCACCGTTAGAAATGAAGAATTATTAATACAATTGCGAGAAATGTTAGATTAAGGAAATATTTAATCGAGTGTGTTTTCCCTTGGGGAGCACCAGTGTTGTGTGTCAAGGAGAAGATTAGTTTTAGGGCACGTCAGATCCGACAGAGTTGAAGGCGGTAAGTAATTAGGAGCAGACGAAGACTACCATTGCAAAATTCTCTATTACCTGGAAGAGACAAACGTAGTAGCCGATATGCTAAGTAGGAAAAAAAGAATGGAGAAATTATTCAAGTTGATAACTCGAGAGGAACTAATCAGGAAGATGAAGAGAAGTGAGGGACCCAGAGAGTCCAAAGGGAAGTTTATAATGGAGGTTTGTCTCGCGTTGTTGGATAGAGTGAAGGGATAACAAGATAAAGACAAAAAGTGTGAGAAGATAAAGAGAAAAAGTTCAGAAGAAATAATAATGGTATCTTGAGAATTGTAGATCGAGCGTGAGAGTCAACCGTAACTAAAATTGCGAGATAAGAGTTTTCATGAGGCATATAGTTGGACATATTTTGTTCACCCAGGAAGCACGAAAACGTACCGGGATCTTCGAATACACTATTGGTGGTCAATATGAGGTGAGAAATTATAGAATACATCGACCGATTAAAGAAGACGACGCGCTTCCTACCGATAGATATTCGATTCAATTTAAATCAGTTAGCAAAATTATACGTTAAGAAAATTATTTTGCAATACGAAATGACGGTGTTAATAATTTTTGATCGAAACCCGCGCTCCACTTCAATGTTTTGGAAGAGCTTGTGTAATAGATTTCAAAGGTAACTTGGAATATCACTTACCCTTAGTAGTATTCGCTTATAGTAATAATTATTATACGAATATCAGTATACCATCGTACGAAACTCTCCACGGAAGAAAGTGCAGAACACCGCTACGTTGGGATGAGGTCAGTGAGCGACGACTTTAATCGGGACCAGATTTAGTACGACAAATGGCAGACATTGTAAAGACAAAAAGAGCCAGAGTAGTAGCAACTCAAGATCAACATGAGAAGCACGCAGATTGGCATCATCAAGATTTTGAAGACGGTAGTTTTGTAAATGTTTCCCTTGTGAGGGGATGATAAGATTTGGTAAAGAAGAATTGAGTCTGAGGTTCGTGAAACCTTTTGAAGTATTGAAGAGAGTAGGCAAAGTGGCGTACGAGGTAGCCTTATCTCTTGAACTGCAACATATCCACAGTATGTTCCATATTTCTGTCTTACGATCATATAAACCTATTTATAAGCGTGTAATACCCTATGAACCCATTCGAGTAGGGAAGAATCTGACATATGAAGAATTCCTGTCCAAAAACTAGATAGGAAAGAACAGATATTAGGAGATAAAATTATATCTTCTATGTTAGTGCTTTGGCAAAAACCACGATGCCAAGGAGGCCACGTGGGAATTAGAAAATAGGACGACGAGGGACTATCCCCATCAATTTGTGTAACCTTGTACCAATTCCGAGGACGGAATTTTTATAAGGGAGGGAGGATGTAAGAACCGTGAATTTCATGAATAATTAAAAATTTTCTTTTATTTGATATAATAAGAAAACGAATACGTATTGGAACAGAAATGTTTATGAGTTATGATACAAGTAATTCGATTATATTAAATTGAATTTAGAAGAAAATATGGAGGAATTCAACGAACTTGTAGAATGCCTTGTGTGGCGTGAGAAGAGAAATGGTGGTGATTTAATAAATTAAATGATGAAGGAATTAATAAGTGAAGGATTAATTATTATTACATTATTAATTAATCGTCGTAATTAGTAATAGCATATTAATAAGTAATTATTTATAATACGTCATTATGAGTAACAAAACATTTGCAAGTAAATAATTGATGTGTATAATAAGAGTTATAATTGATTATTGATGATTGCAATACATGCTATTAAGAATAATAACTAGTTAAAGAATAAATAAAGATATTAATGGAAATGAGAATTTATTTGAATATAAATAATTTTGTGAGTTAACTCAATTATATTAAATTAAGTAATTATAATAATTGAGAAAAATGTGGAGTTTATAATAAACTCGTGAAAGCCTTGTGTGGCATAGTGATGAAGAATATTAACTAATTGTTATGGAATATTAGTAGCAATTAATAATACGTCAATTATTATTATCTCAAGCGATGAAATAATAATAAATCACCTGTTTATAAATATGCTGAGATTTATATTTGTTAATGTGATAATTAATCCTATGATTATGAATTAAGTGTTATTAATAATTACGAAGAATGGATTAATTAATATTATTAATTAAGTGATAAGATAAGAAAATTATTTACTTCTATGTGCGAGCATGCGAATTAAAAAGTATAAAGTATAGTAACTAACTATATATTATAATGTGACTATGTTATATAAACTACATAGTAGTGTTATTAAATTATATGAGTTACATGAAATAACTATGTGACGATGTGAATATACATTAAAGTGAGACATCATAAATATATGGTAGGTAATTTAATAAATAAGGGATACAGTGTAATGAGATAATATCCGATTAGATTATACCGGTAAGATAAATGTATCATGAATATAAATAATAATTGTTGATTAATAAAATTTAATAATAAAGGAGATAATGTTATATGATAAAAGGTACATGGATTATATATGTATGAATTACATTTACTACATTGGAGTATTATTTATGTGAATTGTATTGTGACTCTATGTATATATTGTATGAAATTGTACAAAGCCTTAATGTTGATACACTTCATGTTACCAAATGCTGAGCTTGTATATTGTTGCCCCAAAATTAAGAGTCATCACTCATTTTCTTCACCTGAACACTCCAAGCTAGTCTACTACCTCTTCTCTCAAAAATCAGCATTCTAGCTATAATCATCAATGGGGGAGTGGCTGTCATGATTGCCTTTACCAACTAATTACCTACTCCTCCTTAACCTTCATACAATTCATATTTCTGTTAGTTTGATTCAAGGGAGGAAGGCTTTGTCTGGAAATTGGTTTTCCTATATATATAGGCCCTTCTCCTTCACAATCCAATTGCTGAGAAATTCTTGAGTATTGAGTTTGGAGATATATATATATATATATATATATATATATATATATATATATATATTAGTGTTGAACATTCTAGAGATAGCAGCAAGTTCAATTTCATTTACAGAGGTATAAATCTTAAGTTCTTTGTTCTTCATTTTCATTTCTGTCAAAAAAAACTCCGTTGACGTTCTCTGAGTTTCTTGAAATTCTTGATCATAAGGAATTAAAGTATAATTGGATTATAGAAAGCTTGTGTAGTGTAGTATGGACTTATATGCATGTTGGAATTTCAATATAGCTTCCTTGATTCTTCATTTTCATTTTATGTTTCTGTTTTAGAAATATTATGTAAAAGTTTCAATTTTTGAATTAAGTTGGAGTTCACAAAATTGGTGGTTTAAACAATGTTAATGAGTTGTTATATAGCCTTATATTACGATAAGGAAGCAATGTGGTTAATTAGAATTGAATACATGAAGAATTTCTGTGAATTAGCTTGGAAGTCTGTCGAAGCAGACTGTCTTGATTCGAACCAGGCACGGCGCAGCTGCGCCAGCATTACACTGCGGCGCAGAGCAGCTGCGCAGGGCCCCTGCTGCAGATTTTGATTTTTTTTGATACTGCTTGCTGTCTGCTAAATGTTAGTTGATGAAATGAGTTTGAACAAGCATGCTGGTATGATTAATACATATATATAGACTTGTTAAACTAGTATGAGCATGTTATATTCAGATTACTTACTTGAACGATAAAGTTATAGATTTCCGAAATGAACTTAGAATTTCAAATGGACGTTGACTCGTTATATCCATTTTAGACATTATGACTTTTGAGACACGTTTGTATAACCTAGAAACACATGAAATGTATGTTCACTTGTGTAGATAAGTTTCATAACGAAATACGAACGTGCAAACCTCATTGGTTACGAAAATGTAAGTTTTACAAACGAACTTTTGACATGTGTGTAACACATTGATATTCTGATTTTCGAGGCATGTTAGTATGAGGTAAAGACGCATGAAAGACACAATAACTTATGTATATAGCGTTCATAGTATGGCAAGAGCATGTTAGACCTCACTAGCAAACATTTCTAATAAAAATGCAAGTTTTGAAGGTTGATATTGACATGAAAAGACCATATATACATTATGATTTTTCGGGCATGTTTATATAACCTTGAAATGCATGTTGGACCTATTGACTTATGTATACGGATTTCATGATGTAACACGAACATGTTAGTAAGTTTTACTAATAAAAATATAAGTTTTGATTGAGAACCTTAACATGTTATTGCAAGTTTCGTATTCTGGAGTTTACGGACATATGAGATAATACTCGTAGACCCACTCGTGTATCACACATGTATATATACCATACTAGATGCCATGATATCAAGTTAAGCATAATTGAAGAATATTTTTGAACTAATAACAATGATAGTTACATGTATGCGATGTGAATATTCATGAGTATGCTTAATACAAGTTATATGATTACCTTATGTGTTTAAAAGGCGAGCATGTTAGACTTTGTGACTTTATAACCTTGAATGGACTTAAGTTATTAAGAGTATTCACTTAGAACCTATATCATGTAAAGTGAACGTGAAAGGGTTGAACGAGCATGAAAGTATCTGTAATAACCGTGAATTTTAAGTCACTATATATGTATGTACATTATTAATATTTAAAAATTTGTGTTATACAGTGATTTAATATGTGACAAAATATGTGAAGTGGTGCATGGGTCAATTAACATGTATGCTATAGTTATGGATATATACATTTACAGATTTCATTAAAAATGAAAGCTTCGTAACCTAATTATACATTAGGTGAGACAATTAAATAACCTAAGGGTTATGGTGATAATGAGAGGTTAGTATTTAATATGTATACTAACTTAAGTAGATAATCTTATTATTTCAAGTCACTAATAATTTTAAACCTAATTCTTGTGAACCTAATTAGGTTATGAGCTAAAGTCACATGTATAGGTAATTAAATTTCATAAGATAAGGAATGAAAACCCTAAATAATCAAATTGGGTAACGCATATTAAAATTGCTAGACTATGTTTATTACATAGCCCAAAACAATTAAGGAGGAAGCCCAATTGAAATAAAATGCAAACCAATACTTAGCCCACTTGGTTAAGGGTATTGTAGACATTTGATTAATCAAAATTGGGCATTAAAAATAAAAGCAAATTGGGAGTTAAAGTGGGACATAATGACAAGCCATATTAGGCCTTTTAAGGCAACTAATTAAGCTAAGCAATGTCCATTAGTAGTAACTCTTACACAAAAGGACATGGTTGTCAAGCTCCCATTGGTTGCCACTTTATTAAGCATCCTTAATCATGATTAGACTAATTAAAGTGATAAGGCAAAGCTTCTATCCATGGGGTAAAGAAAGTATGGGGGATAATAGCTAGATACACTAAGTGTATCTATATTTTTTGTAAGTATCCTTTTATTTCATTTCATTTCTTCTCTCATTCTTCCTCTTATAATTTTCTCCCAAGCTAGCCACTTCTAGAGAGAGAAAAGAGAGAGAGTTTTGGCCATATATATAGAGAGAGAGAAGTGCTAGTTTGTTCATGCATCCAAAGTTCATCACTTACTTTGGTAAATCAAGGAAGGTTGCCATTAAATCAAGGTATAACCTAACCTTCATCTTCTTCTTCTACTTTGTTTTATAGCTTGAGTTTTGTTGGAGTTATGAACAAATACTCAAGATACCCTAGTCCTACATATCATCATGTATAGAACTAAGTATCTTGAGTGTTAGGTCAAAGGCTTAGAGGAAGGATATGAGCATATGTTCTCCAAGGGTGAAAACTCTTGTTTTCTTCCACTAAATCTTGTATAACTCAAGTTTTCCAACTTAGATTTGTGATCCGTCGAAGGGGGGTACTAGATACATGAGTTATCTAGTAAACCCAAGTGATAGAACACAAATCTAGCAAGTTTTGAAACCTTTGGAACTGATTTCCCCAATACAGCCCACTTGGAATGTTAAGGGTTCAAAAGAAAAGAAAAAAAACCTAAAATAGTTTCTGTCCCATTTTTCTTGGGTCTGTTTCGGACGGTTTCATATCTTTTAAAAATCTGGGAAAATTCACAGATGTACCTTGAGAAGTTATCTACATGTAGGAAAACGAATGGGCATGTTTCGAGTTATAGATTGTACGTAATGACTATTTCTGTAAAGGACTCCTGAAACTTTACCTTCGAATATCTCACGGTGTATACACTGGAAAATTCCGAAATGTTTACAGTAGGTTCACATATACTAGGAGAGCATACCCTGAAAATTGCAGAAGTTTCTGAGTAAAGATCAATTTATTAAAAATGAAGCAAGATCCGAGTGTTTTGGGAACTTTAAAAATAGTAGATCATTTTCTAAAATTCCAGAAAAATTTGGGGATCCTTGTGGGTTCATATTCTGTCAAAATACAGAAGCAACGAATTTTTGGAATCAGTTTGCTATTTTTTCTAAAAATGATTAAGTTATGAATAAAAGGAAATAAATAGTTAAATGATGTCTTTAATAAGAAAAATGTGATTTTTATGCTTGAATACTCATAATATATCATATCATGACTATCTTAGAACACTTTGGTAATTTATGATAAGAAATATTATTTATGACCTTTTGTGGATATTAAATAAGAGGTTTAATAAAGGGTGAACAATTAGAATAAATTGTTTATTAATCTAATAAATTATTAAAATATTATTATGATATTAATAATATTAGAATATGATATTGATAAGTAAATAAAAATATTAAGATTAAAATTTCTTTAAAATATTATTAAATGGTTAATAATACTTGATTTAAGCATTGATAAATGATTAAAGTATTATTAAATGATTAATAGTATTAGTAATGGAACAAGATATTATTAAATGATTAATAATATTAGTGAATAAATAAAATATTATTAAATGATTAATAATATTAGTAAATGAATAAAATATTATTAAATGATTAATGATACTAAAGCATAAGTAAGATATTATTAAATAATAATGTTAATGAATAATTAAAATATTATTAAGAGGATTAATAATATTAGTAAGGTATTAAAATATTATTAAGATGTTAATAATATTAGTAAGCAAATGAAAGTATTATTAGGGAACTAATAATACTAAGAGATGAATTAGATATTATCAAGATTAATAATATGTTGTTATTTAGTAGTAACATTATCAAGACAGGATAATGTTTATAAGAACTAAATGTAATGTATAATATTTATGTGATTACATAATCTAATGTTATACTATGACTAATTGAAAGATTAAATATAGGTCTCTCAAAGGAAGATAATTTAACTGCATAGTGGATATAAATTAATTGCGTAGCCGTAATCTACAGATGAGGCAAGTTTCCTAACTCAAACTCGAGTTATTATTTTCAAAGCATATTAGTGAATAATTATTGATGATTATTTACATCTATAATGATTATTGAAATTCGCACTTTGTGCAATTGAATTCCTGTTCTACTATTATTGAACTGTGAATTAAATTTAAGTTCTTCATTCATGAACTGTTTATGAGATAGATCTATGCTAATTGTATCAGCTAGATCAAGCATGTTTAAATTTGTTAAATCAAATGTGTTTTAAAAAGCTGTTCTTATTAAATTGATATGATAAGAACTCTAGACTGAGAAAAGGACGAATTTGATTAAGGCATGATATCAATGCCAGATTATTAAGTGTTTATGCATAAATCACGAGGTATGAAAGGCTGATCCCCTTGAATACCAAAATTTATTAAGAGGTCCAGTTTAAATGACTGAGAACCTTGGCAAATGTTCATGGTTATTTCAAAACCACTCAGTTCATGTTATTCAATTATTCGAATATTCAATTGTTAATTATTAATTCATGTTCCTTCACAACCTTATATTATTGTTGAACATTGAAAGCAAAACTTCTTTCCAGTTATGATATATCTCCCTTGTATATAAACTTGCTAAGCAAATTAGTTGCTTACCCTTGCTATATCATGACATTTATTTCAGCTAAGCCTGAAGAATCCAATACGAAGGACAAGGGCAAGGGCAAAATCCAGGAATAGTTTAGAATTAATATTATTATTATCTAATGGGATTTCTTATGTAAACTTTTTGTAATATGAATGGTGTGTTTAAGTTAAGGTTAGGAAGACCTTGGGACCATGTTATGAAACTTTATTATAATGAATAATGTATGTTTATTATTCCGTAATAGTTATAGAATGCTTATGATGATGATAGATCGTGAGCACCGAATCTGAGGTTAGAGAACCTAGATTTGGGGGCGTCACAGTATCCTTTAAATTGAATACATGCTATGTGATATCATATGTTGACACTTGAATCCGATTTTTAACGGTTAACTTATAGAAATGCCATAACTTACTAAAATAAAATGTATTTATTGTGGTCTTATGTGATATTAATAAATGTGAGAATACGTTTAAACTCAAAACGAAGAACGTTAAGGATAAAAGTATATTAGTTGAGACTTGTGAATTAAATATGATACTATATATGATATAACTGTGTAGCTAGGCTAAGACTTAGCTTGTGTGTTGATTGTATATCCAAGATAAGATATGATGTTATACTATATGACTAATGAATATCCTATACATATAAATATATATATTACGATAGCGATTCGAAAGTGTCGATTTATTTAAACGAGGATAAACTACGCATAAGGCAAGTTTCCTGACTTACACTCATTTATAGTGCAAGTATCTGAACCCTACTTTTATTGAGTTGCAAGTATCCTATCCTTGTGGTTACTTATTCGAGGAACGTCGTAAGCAAGTTCCCTAACTTGTACTCTTTCATTGTGCAAGTTTCCTTGAAACCGTTCTTGTATATTAATTGCAAGTATTTGACTATTTTTTTATTGAGCAAGTATTTGATTCATACTCTTTATTGAACACATATTCGAGCTTGTACTGACTTTGGTCGTACGAGTAAATAGGTGCTAGAATAATGCTTGCCTTACAAACTTATGTTTCATAGTTTGATTTAAATCACGATTATATTCTTCGAATTATTGTTGCGAGTATTGAACTCATAAATTGTTCTTATATACATTGTTGAAATTGTCTACGCCATTTAATTCGGCTAGACCAATATTATGAATTAGAAAGCAATCCACACCAATTGCCTTGGTGCGGACTCTTATAAATTGACTGAGTTGAACAACCCTTGTAAAAAGGGGAACTATATAGTCGGGGTGCCGACAGTGGTGTGACAGGTTATGCATAACTCCAGGTACGATAGGCTGATCCCCTAATTGTACTTGGTTGGGTTGCTAGAAATATTTTTGGTGATTCTAGTAGAAGTTCGTGGTTCTTAGCGACCACTCAGTATCTAGTATTTATTTACTTGAAACTTTGAATTCTTTGGATTCTTTTATAAATCCTTGGTCCACAGCGACACTTAGTGATATCTATTCATTCACTTGAAATTGTTGAAACTTTTGAATCCTTTAATAACTTCTCGACCCGTAGTAGTCCTTATTCAACTTCACAGAATAGATTTGGAAGTCATTGCTATTTATTTTATTCACAACATTCTTATTTGAATTCTGAGCGATTAATTACTGTTTTACCCATGAGATTTAGAACTGTATATATTCCTGTTCACATTTATTGGCATATTACTTGCTGAGCAAATTTGTTGCTCACTCTTGCTTCCCATAAACATTTCAGTTAGGGCAGGGCAAGGTGGAACCCCAGATCAGGACAAGTGCGAAGGCAAGGCTATGGAGTAGTTGTGCTTTTCTATATTAGGATGTTTCCATTATGTTGTATTAAGACTTATTTAAATGTTATGTACTAAGATATGTTCGGTTTAAGTTATGAAGTGTATTAGTAATAGTTTCGAGACTTGGGACGAGAATATTTATGTTATATCAATGTAAATTATTCTGTTATTCCATTATTTGAGATTTTTGTTGTTATTAGAATTAGTACGTGATGAACCGAATTCGAGATCAGTGACGGTCTAAATTTGGGGGCGTCATAGAAGACCTTTCTCTGGATATCATGATAGGGGATTCATTGTCAAGAAATAATCAACTGGAAGTTAGAATAACACATCTGGAGGCTGAGAATCATACAGACCAGGCTATGGAGCAATAATATAGAGACACAACTTACCAGGCTTAAACTGAGCTAGTAGAGCTACAAGGGAGACTAGAGCTGACCAAATTTCGTCTAGGAGAGGTGAGAATGGAGAATCAAGCTCTCAGGTTTGAGTTTAATTTAGAAATAGCAAAAAAGATAAGGATTGAGGATGCGTGGATTGACGCATCTAGGAAGGTTGACCAGCTGAGGAATGAGATGGAGGAAAAAGATTTGAGGATTGACTCATTGGGACGAGCTTTAAACACTACCTATATGAGCCAGCAGGCTGGAGTAAGGAGACAACATTTTGAGGTCGGTGAGTCGAGCCTTTCGGTCCGGCGCCGAGTGGATGGTGCTGCACTCTAGAAACAGGAGCATGTTCATATTGGGGTGGATTAGCCAGACAGTTAGTGATGGGATAGTTGGTTGTTATATATATAGATGCATTAGTACCTTCTCTATTTATTAAGGTTATATGATGTAGACCTCAGACTATATGAGGTAGTATGTAAATATGATGTAGTATGTAAATATGATGTATCCCCATCTTATGTGTATAGGAGAGTATATCTTTTGGTAGATCCCATCTCTTGATGTTTAGAATGGGATAGTTAGCATTTATAGAAATATGCCAGGCATGTAAGTGTATGATATTAAGATTTGGTATATGAATATAAATGCAATATTATGATTATATGTGTGTGATTAAGTAAATAAGATATGAGAAATTAAGATAGCAAGCTGTCTATCTGATAATTGTTAATCCAGCAAGCTGAATAGTAATCCAGTAAGGGCAAATTATTAATCCAACAAGCTGAATTGAAATCCAGTAAGCTAATTGGTAATCCAGTAAAAGCTGAATTGTGAATGTAGCAAGCCAATTTTTTTTATCTAAAACCATTATGATTACCTTAGTTTAAGTTACGCAGTACGTTTTAAATATTAACACTAATAAGATATGATATATAATGAAACTCAAGGTAATAATGTAAGGTTTTGTTTAACCAGATAATGCCGCCAAGATGACAAAACCATAACCAAAGGGAGGAACGATCTGTGAATAATGAAAGAGATCAAGTGGACCCAATGCAGAACTTCGCAAATATGGTAGCTCAAGTTATGCAGACTAGAGCACCGGTTGTAAGAAATCGAATGGATAATAGATTGGCAAACTTCAAAGATTTTAAAGCAGTAGGGCCGCCATAGTTTAGAGGGACAACTGACCTTATAGAACCTCAGGCTTGGTTCAAAGAGATGGAAAAGGCTTTTGTTATCGATAGGGTAGCAGAGGAGCAAAAGACAACTTTTGCTACCTACTTAATGAAAGGAGAGGCTAATTACTGGTGGGAGTCGAATCAGGCTAGAGTCGGGACATCAGTAGTAACCCTGACAAGGTTTAAGGAATTGTTCTTTGAGAATTATTTCCCGCTAGGCATGCAAGCTAGGATGGAAGTGAAGTTTCTAGAATTAAAACAGGAAAACATGACAATTTCAGAGTACGCCGCCAAATTCAATGAGTTAGCTAGATTTGCTCCACATCAGGTGGATATAGAGGCTAGAAAGGCTTGTAGGTTTAAAAATGGGTTAAAATCGTGAATATACAGCAAGGTGGCAGCTTTGCAAATTGGTACTATCGACGCCAGGAAAATTCTTTGATGTATCCTTCTTTTCTAAGTTTGTGTTATTGGTTTTACCCTTTTGTGATTCGCTATGTCTATGGATTTTATTGAAAGAGTGAGGTTTTAGCAAAGAGATATCGACATAAGTGTCAACGACTTTGCAAAGATTGATTTTATTATTTTATGATTGAACCGAATGAGATAGAGCTACCAGTTGGTATGGTTTAAATGGATTTACCAACTCATCCGAGTTTTAATAGTTTTAACAATATAGTCCAATATGTGACTCCAAAAGATTGGTCTGAAAACTGAGATTCGTGGAATTCGGGGGCTAGGTTAAGCGGGGGGTGGGAGGTGTTAGGCACCTCCCGACTACTGTGAAAACACGGTATCGCATCTTATTAATTTCCTATGCATAGAGTGTGTGTGTGTGTGTGAGTGTGTGTGTTTTATTTGAAAAGGTTTATTCTAAGCCTCATTGTGAGTTATTTGGAAGTAGTGTCATTCCTCTTTTGCACCTATGTACGAACGGTTTGATTTAGCAAAAGTTTATTTTTAGACAAAATATACATTTCATATGATATTTAGGGAAAACACAAGGTTTTCAAATCCTTCGCCCGAATAGTAATCGAGGACTTTTGATACTTCCATTTATGATCTAATGTTTATTCTCGAGCTGCTTTATTGTTATTGAAAGCTCTTTGTGGTTTTATTAGAAATCGTTTAAGTGAAAATGCATGCTAAAGCGCCAAAAGTGTCGGATCATCATCGGGCATGTAAGCCATCTCGATGAGTCCAAGCACCCACAATTAAAGTTTTCACTATCACGGGATCTTGAATCTGACTTCTCAGGACTAACCCCTCAAGTTCGTCTTCAAGATCCAAATATTACATATACAATGATTTTTGCATTATTTAAACAATACATCACAAAAACCAGTCCATCGTGGGAATCAAGTCGGGATCCAATCAGGGATCTCGACACCGAGATTCCTAGGCTCACATTATTATTCGTGAATATATATGTACAATGTCCTAAACTTGATATTAGATGATTTCATAGGTTGAAATCACCGTTTCAAGCCATTTTGGACCCCTTTCGCCTCTGGATATAGATCTAGGGCTATACGGGGTAACCAGGACAGATTAAAAGTAATAAATACATAGATCTACCATAGATCTAAATCGATCTAGCATACGGGTTAAAGCTTCATGCTGAATAACCACTGAAAAGGCTAGATTCGGCTTAGATCTAAGTAGATCTAGCCTCCAGACTTTATTTACAACACGATATACACAATTTAACAGATAGGAATTCAATATCTACCACCTATTACATAATATACTTGGAAAACAACAAGTTTAACTAGACTTAAACAATAAATAACATCAATCTAGTATATTGAACAAAATTTACAAATAACGTAGCTTAAAAGAGCATTTTTTCACCTTGGGGGATGCGTGAACACGCGTTTTATCACCCGTGATCAACTTAGAACACTCTCGGGACTCCAAGTAGATGCTAAACAAGATAAAAAAGCTCAAAGTTAGTGTATATAGCTCCAACCCGAGGGGTTCTCTCTAGAATTGATTTTCTATCTCTAAAACTCTCTCTCTCTCTTTTCTAAATGGGCTGATATTGCTCTATTAATCCACTGGATGCAGCCGCATGTATAGATATGGCTGGGCCCCGCAGGTCTCGCCGTCTAGAAGTGTGTTCCTTCGGTCTCAATTCGGAGAAAGTCAACCTTCGTAGACCGAACTTTCAGAAAGTTTATGTGGAATGCACCGAAATAAGATCGAGTCTGACTAAATCGGGGTCCGAGAAGATGATACTGGTAGTTGAGAGATATCTTCTGGTTCCAGACTACAGTTAACTGGTTTATCTTTGATGGCATGCAGTTCGAGGTTTACTGAGGTGGTTTCAGGGGCATATTGTCTCAGCTTTTCGATCCTCGTTGGGTTCGCATCATGTTCGGACATCATTAGCCCTTGGAATCATTCACAGGGTTGTCTCCAGGGTAACCAGATGCTTTTGCCTTACCTCGAGGTTGTCTCCGAAGTAAAATTATGATTTTGCCCTTCTGCAAGGTTAGTATAAAGAAAGCAAAATTTTTGAGTGTCTGCAGATGACCTTATTTGTCATGTTTATGCAATGTAATGGAATGAAAATGACAAAGATTACTAGACACGGAGAATGCATGACAAGGTATATCTAATGATGCAATGTCATGTATAATGATATATGCGATTATAACAAAGTCATGAGGATTACGTCGTTGAGGTTAAGCTGACGCCCACATTGGGTTATAGCCAACGGATTACTTTATCGGGGCTGAGCCGACCTGCGTTTGAGTTGTAGTCAACGGATTACCTCATCGGGGTTATGCCTCCGTTTGCGTTGGATTGTAGTCAATGGATTTCACTATTGGGGCTGAGCCAACCCGCGTTGGTTCGTTGCCAATGAATTACATCATCGAGGTTATGTCGATGCCTTCATTAGGTTGTAGCCAACGAATTACATCATTGGGGTTAGGCTGATGCCTTCACTGGGTTATGGCCAACAAATTACATCATCAAGGTTGAGCCGAGGCCTTCACTGGTTTGTTGCCAACGGATTACATCATCGGGGTTGAGCAGAGGCCTTCACTGATTTGTTGCCAATGGATTACATCATCGGGGTTGATCTGAGGCCTTCACTGGGTTGTGGCCAATGGATTACATTATCGGGGTTGAGCCGAGGCTTTCACTGGTTTGTTGCCAACGAATTACATCATCGGGGTTGATCCGAGGCCTTCACCGGGGTCGATGCTGGTGGATTCTGAGATGTAGTACTGACTTTAATTGACTTTCTGGTCTTCCGGCATTCAACGTCGGGATTTTTGATCTTTATCAAATTTTTGCCTTTTCGGAGGGTTTTTATGGTTTTCGGGGTCTAAAACTTACTCGAAAGGGTACCATTTTAAGTAATGTGACCATTCTGAACAAAAAATAACACGTTTCAGACCACACTTTACCAACCGGGAAGTTATAGGACCCACTTAGGGCAGCCGTACCTATACATGTGGTTGGAGCATGTGGTTAAAGCATGTATGGTTAAGTCATTTTCATTCATTCGACTTGAGTTTTCTTGCGTTCTCTCTAAAAAATCCGAGCCTTATCTCATATCTACGCTGTTCCGGCTTGATTTGGAGCGATCTGACACCGTGCATCTCGTCTACGTACTATGGGTAACGTAGACTCCATTTTTACGTGTTTTCATTGGTGAAAAATTGTATTTCTTTCATTAAACGCATTATATTGAACATGTATGCATAGATAGCTTGATGGACATGTTATAATGCAATGTATGCTTACGTATCATCTTATGGATTGTATGTATGTGATATATTATCATTTATCAGTTAATCTAGACATGCATTATAGCTATGTGTAAGAACATCAATTTAAATTGCTATTTAATTGCTTGGCTGTGATGGTATACCCTCAAAAGGTGGTTTAATGCATGCTCCGGGCATGTGGATAGTCCATTTTATAGGGGAAACTCTGGAAAAAATTTTCTATGAGTTAGATGTAAGGGTCCTAGATATATGTGTAGATATGCTAGGTTGCGAGTTAAAAATGATGTACACATATAATGGTACATGTAGGACATGCATGATGTGATGACCTAAATTATATTTCAGGGATTATATTCAAAATTTGAAAGGGGCAGGAATATACCTGACTTTGCTTTGATTCCTACGAACTCATTGTTCAGGTATAGATTCTGCGGGACCTTAGTCGTTTTTCATCCCACTGTGTTTCAGCTGGAGTTCGTCGGCGGAGGCCTCCCTCTGACGTTCCTACTCCACGGATTAGTAGGCAGGTTCAGCGATTGACTGAGCCAGTTCTGTGTCCTCTTGGTGAGGACCACCCTCATTTGGACGAGAAGGATATCCTTGAGCCTGAGGTTCCGCCTCAGCCCACTGCTGTGCCACGATGTCTTCCCGACATTCAAGTAGCCGTTCCTGATTTGCTGGGTATGGATCTGAGCCGCCATCCCTCTATTCACTTGCAGGCGAATGAGGTATATGATCTTTACATTAATTTATCTTTTCTGTCATCAACCGATTTTCTTAACCTTAAGGTAGTGCAGGTTCTAGAGTTTACCCAGCTCAGGGGTAACTGGTTTAGCATATACTCTTTATATCATTCACTTCATCCCAAGTACAGGGCTGTAGTGTATTCTTGGGGATTCGAGGCTTTCTTCACCATTACTCCCCGTCGCTGCCCCTGGGGCTATTTATGAGCTTTATCAGAGAGATGGTTTCATCAGAGTCAGTCCCTCCATCAGCTGGATTGCGAGGTTGTGATGACACCCATGGATTGGAGATATATCACAGGCCCGGAGTTTACTGGGGACAGAGTTCCCTTGGAGATGGGTATCACTCTGACTGCTGTGCGCACCCTTTTAGGGTTTTCTTCTCAGGAGCGGGCCTTCAAGTCTCGCAGTATTCAGTCGGGATGCCTGAGCGTCGACGCTGCTAGAGGCAGTCTACAGCAGCTGTTACCTGTAGATTTGAGGGATAGAGATTGCATCTTGCAGCGTCTGTTCCTGACCATTATGAAGGGTTGTTTCATTATGAACAACTCCTCCACCGTTCCCTTTAGCTTGGTAGGGGCAGCTCAAGATGTAGACCGCATTGGGGACTACGATTGGGGATCTTTTACATTCGCTCTCTTTCTTCATGGGATGTGACAGCGATCCGAGTGAGTCACTGATGCTTGGGGCGGATTCTACCCGTTTCTTCTGGTGAGTCATTTTGACTGAATTTCACTTGTCTGAATTTTGATTGGTTTATCTTTTCCCATGACTAATGTTGGGTTCTTTGAATTAACAGTTCTGGGCTTATGAGAGGCTTCCTTATCTTCACCCTATCTCTGTCTTGGGCTTGGACACTTATCCCCGAGGACATAGATGGCATAAGTCTACTCTATCAGAGGTCCCGGTTGCGGAGGGCTTCACCCATGCCCGTCTTTAGTTGGAAATATTGACGGCTTCTGACATAGTGTGGGTCCCTTATTCTGCGAAGCACTTATCTGAGGGGTTTGAGGATGGTCTACCGATAAGGCCAGAGTATTATCTGTCTACTAACCAGATTCCATTCCGGTTTAATGGAGGTTGGGAGTTCTACCTCAGGGAGCGTGCTTTTAGATGTATCACTAAGGAGATTTACCTTCCTTTTCTTCCTCCAGCGCAGTGATTCTGGCTTTTATCTCAGCTAGCTGTAGCAAATCCCACCGCTGGGTACGAGGGGTTTCATTTATCAGAGGGTCCTATCACTTCCGATGACTTTTCCACTTGGTGGGGCCCTCGTACGATAGGATCTCAGACCTGGGCTACCCAGTTCCTGGGAGATATGGTTTTCGGGGTCCCTGATGATGGTGGAGTGGTTATCATGCTTCGAGGAGCCTTCTCATCAGACTCAGATAGCTGATTTGAGACGTCAGGTGGAGTAGTTGTAGACTGTACTGTCATCATCTTGGCAAAGATCTTTCATTGGCTTGTACTTTTGCTGATCAGGATCACGACGCTGGACCCTCAGGCACTACGGGTTTTACTGGGGCTGGGCCCTCAGGCACTGATGGCTCTCAAGATGGAGGTGATCCATTTACTTCTCGCACGGATGTGCAGGAAACGCTTTATCGCCTAGACCCGCAGGATATGCCTCATTGCTTAGACATACAGGAGACGCCCACCCATGGTGACTTGCCCCGGGTTAATCAATTTGATGATTCTAGCGCCTTTGTGACGCCCCCAAATTCTAGGGCCATCATGGGGTCGCTCGAATTCGGTTCGTCACGTGCTCATAGTAATACATCATAATAATAATACGACTAAATGTCGCATCGCACAGTGGAATAATACACAACTAATACCGAATAAATTACATTTAAATAATATAATTATTCACAGTTCCAAGGTCTCGTAACTTAAACAGTGATTACATAGCTTAGACATATCTTAAGCATAAATAATCTTAACTAGTACATAATATCATAAATTCTTTAATACAATCATAAGTCCTACATAATTTAAGCTACTTAGTAGCCTTTCCCTTGCCCTTGTCGGTACTCGAGGGTCCGCACTGCTCGGCCTTAACTGAAATATTTTTAGGGAAAGCAAGAATGAGCACATATTGCCCAGCAAGTAATATACAATAAGGGTTTGTAATATAATTCTCAATTCTCGAAAAGGTATAGCAAGGTTTGATAGTTCAAGGATAACAAGAATATCAACAGTTTTCAATAACAGTCGCTAAGGACAGAATAATATCAATGTGATTCAATAATAAATCAATTCAACATTTCAAGATAACTAAATACTGAGAAATCACTAAGGACTATGAACTACCACAGGATTTGACAGTAATAAACTGAAAATCCAACAAAAATAGGTACAACAGGTGATCAGCCTAAAGTACCATCGTTATATATAACAATCAATCATACTCCAGTGCGCGCATCGGTTCTCCGACAGTTATATTTTGTTCTTCTCAGTCAAATACAAGATCCCGCACCAATCAATTGGTTTGGGTTGCTTTTCAATAATATAAGTCTAGCCGAATCAAATGGTATAGATCTCAACAACTATAAATTCAATTTCAAGATTTAAAGTTCGAAGAATATAGTTCGACTTTTATCCTATTCATGAAGTATATGATTCATAATATCTGAATTTAATCTCAAGAGTTTACTCGTACGACAATAATAGCATAAGCCAATTGAATGTTCAATAAAGAGTAGAGTTAGGAACTTGCTTATAACGTTCCTTGAATAAAGTAAAACACAAAAGGTCTAAGGTACTTGCACTTATAAATGAGTGTAAGTAAGGAAACTTGCACTTTAAAAGAGTGTAAGTTAGAGGACTTGCCTTTAGCGTAGTTTATCCATGAAAAGCAAATCAACACTTTTGAATTCTTATCATAATACAGTTTCGTATATATATGATATTCATTAGCCATATAATTTAACTTCACATTTTGTCTTCAAATATACGATCAACACATAAGCTAAGTTTTAACCTAGCTACACAGTTATATAGAATATAATTTCTATCCTTAACTTCCTCTTTTCTCAAGTTGATCATATTCATACATCATTACTATCATGTGAGACTATAACAAATAGCAAACATACTCTATTTTAGTAAGTTATAGTATTACTATAAGTTAACCGTAAAAGTTGGGTTCAAGTAACATCGTATGATATCACATAGCATGTATACATGTTTAAGGGATACTTTCATGCTCGTTCAGCCTTTTCACGTTCATTTTACATTATATAGGTTCTAGCTTTACATCCTTAGATAATTTAAGGCCTTACAATATTGTGATATCATGTATACCATCATGCTTGTTATTTTTAAACATACGAGGTGATCGCATAGCTCATTTTAGGCATGCTCCCAAGTAGTTATTTCATACACGTATTACCATCCTAAATTTACCTTTCCATGTTAGGGTCTTAGTTTAGGATTTCTTAGAACTTAAGGCCAAATATGGCCATGCAATCGTAGCTTCATAGTTTTATACAACGACTCACAAACATTATTCAATCATAGCTTCATGGATTCATGCAAAATTCAAGAATTTGAAACTCAGTGAACAAGAAATGGAGTTTTGACAGAAAATGAAAACGAAGACAAGAAGAGGAGTTATACCTCTACTATGAATTAAGCTAGTTCCAAGTTGAATTTCCAACTCTCTGTAAACTACCTTGCAATCAACTCATAATATACTCTCAACACAATCTCAGCAATTTGAAAATGGAGAAGGAGAGCTTATATATATAGAAAAACAAATGTCCAGACATTGATATTGTTCTTCATATTAAACCAACGAGAATGTAGATTTGCATGATGGTTAATAGAGAGTAGGTAATTGGTTGTTGAAATCAATCATGATTCCCTCATCCTTGCTCATTATTTGCTATGAAGCTATGAAATGCCAGTTGTTGAGTTTGGGGAGAAGAAGAAGGAATAGCTTCTAGCCTTTATGTGTTACACGTGAATGAGAAGTGAAGAGCAATTGGGCAATCAAAGTGGGACAAGGAAACTCAGCATTCTAGCAATAAGGAAATACCATATATTATACACTTAACACACATATATACATATCATGGCTTAAGTTCATTTAGGGCATACATGGACTTAGAAGGCCACTACAACATTTTATGGTAGTACATTGGGGTACATATTTATAAACATCATATAATCCATGTACATTTTTAATAATGCCAATTTATGAGTTAATTAAATGGTGACATACTACATTATCACAAATCTCATTATTATTATTATTTTAATTATGTACTTATTGAAATAATTATTGTTATTTCTTATTCACATACTCTAATATACCATATATTTCATAGTCTTACTAAAGTGTCACACTACACTTTATATTTTATATAGTTCCTTGTGTTGTCACATATGCAATTATTTATGTAACTTATAATTCCTTTTAATTTATTATATAGTTTTTGTATATAATATAGTTACCACAAGGTGTCACACTATATATTCTTTTTAATGTAGTTACTAGACCTTACTACATACTTTGCACATATTAATTAAATAGATAATACATACTCTAATTATGTAATTTACTGTGCTCATCAATTAATTATTAATATGATATTAATTAATTCTTCACTCCCTAATTTAATCATCTCTTATTTAAACCAATTCCTTAAATCTTTGTTCTCATGCCACACAAGGCATTATCACAATTCTCATCACAAACCACATTCGTATAAATTCAATTTAACTTAGTTGAATTATACATTTCACAGCACATCAATATTTATATTTAAATAAATATTCATTCTCTTATTATATCAAAACAATATTTATTCATGAAATTCTCGGTTCTTACATCCTCCCCCCTTATAAAAATTCCGTCACGGAATTGCTACAAGGTTCCACAAATAGATGGGAATAGTCCCTCATCATCCTATCTTCTAACTCCCACGTTGCCACCTCGACATCGTGGTTACGCCAAAGTACTTTCACATAAGATATAATTTTATTTCTTATGGTTTGTTCTTTCCTATCTAATATCTGGACAAGAATCTCTTCATATGGCAAGTTCTTCTCCACTTGAATGGGCTCGTAAGAAATCACATGCTTGTAGTCGGCCTTGTACGGTCGCAACACCTAAATGTGTAACACGTTGTGGATGTGCTCCAACTCGGGTGGTAACGCAACTTTTTATGCCACTTCGCCCACTCGCTTCAGTATCTCGAACGGTCCTATGAATCTTGGATTCAGTTTTCCTTTCTTGCCGAAACGAATTTTCCCTTCCATGGAGATACTTTTAAGAAGACAAAACTGCCGACTTTGATGTCTCGGTCCTGCCGATGCAAATCTACGTACTTTTTCTGGCGGTCTTGAGCTGCTACAAGTCTGGCTCTTATTACTGTCACCACATTTGCGGTTTGTTGTACTAACTCTGGTCCGAGTATTCGTCGCTCCCCGACTTCATCCCAACATAATGGCGTTCTGCACTTTCTCCCTTAAAGAGCTTCTTACGGTGGCATGCCGATACTCGCATGGTAACTATTATTATACGTAAATTCGACTAAGGGTAGGTGGTCGTCCCAATTTCCCTTGAAGTCCATCACGCAAGTTCTAAGCATGTCCTCCAGCATTTGTATAGTTCGCTCACTATGCCCGTCTGTCTGAGGATGATAAGCCGTACTCAACCTCAACTGCATTCCCATTCTTTCTTGCAAACTTTTCCAAAAATTTGACGTGAAGCGCTGATCTCGATCAGAGACAATAGACACCGACACTCCATGTCGTGAAACAATCTCCTTTACGTACAGACTCGCTAATTGGTTCAAACTATAGCGGATCTTGATTGGTAGAAAATGTGCGGTCTTCGTTAGTCGATCCACAATAACCCAAATGGCATCATAACCTTTCTGTGTAACTGGAAGTTCTACCACGAAGTCCATCGTAATATGCTCCCATTTCCACTATGGTATTTCTAACGGTTGTAGTAAACCACTCGATCGTTGATGCTCTACTTTAACGCGTTGGCAAGTCAAACATCTACTGACGCACTCTGCGACTTCCCGTTTCAAATTGGGCCACCAAAAATGTTGGCCTTAGATCTCGGTACATCTTCGTGCCTCCCGGATGAACGAAATATGTCGTATTATGTGCCTCGTGCAAAATCTCTTCCCTCAACTCGGTTACCGCTGGTACCCACACTCTTCCTTCGAATCTTAAGATACCGTATTTATCCATTCAAAATTTCTCTTCCTCACTTTCTGTGATCCTCTTTCGGATTTTCTCACACTCTTCATCCTTCTCTTGTGCTTCTTTTACTCTATCCAACAATGTCGGATGAGCTTCCACCACAAACAACCTTTCTTCAGACCTCTCGGGTCCCTTCACTTCTATCTCCAATTTCTCCATCTCTCTTATCAACTCTTCCTGAGTCATTAATTGAAACAATTTCTCCCTTCCTTTCCTGCTAAGAGCATCGGCAACCACATTTGCCTTTCCCGGGTGATAAAGAATATCGCAGTCATAGTCTTTAATTAATTCTAACAACTTCTCTGTAGCATATTCAACTCCTTCTGTGTGAAGATATATTTTAGACTTTTGTGGTCCGTGTATATCTCACATTTTTCCCCATACAAATAATGCCTCCAAATCTTTAACGCAAAAACTACTGCCGCTAACTCTAAGTTGTGAGTAGGGTATCATTTTTTGTAATCCTTCAATTGTCGTGATGCATACGCAATGACTTTGCCGTGCTGCATAAGCACACAGCCAAGTCCCTTGTGCTATGCATCACTATACACCACAAAATTTCCCGCATCATCTGGTAATGATAACACAGGTGCTTCGCTCAATCTCTTCTTCAACTCCTGAAAACTCTTTTCGCATTTGTCGGTCCATACAAATTTCACCGTCTTTCTAGTCAAATTGGTCTAACGGGGTTGCTATCTTAGAAAAATCTTGGATGAATCTTTGATAGTACCCAGCTAAACCTAAAAAACTTCTCACCTCCGTCGGTGTTCTCGGTTGTTCCCAATTACTTACTGCTTCTACCTTTGCAGGGTCTACAATGATTCCATTCTTATCCACCACGTGGCCTAAGAATTGAACCTTCTCCATCCAAAATTCGCACTTTGAAAACGTCGCATATATCTTCTCTTTCCTTAGTGCCTCTAAAACAATCTTCAGATGTTCGGCGTGTTCTTCCTCTGTCTTTGAGCAGATCAAAATATCGTCGATAAAAACCACTACAAATTTATCCAAGTATGGCTTGAAAACTCGGTTCATCTAGTCCATAAATTCTTCCGGAGCATTAGTCAATCCAAATGACATTACCAAAAACTCGTAGTGTCCATAACGGGTTCGAAACGCAGTCTTTGTTATGTCCTCATCCCGTACCTTCAGTTGGTGATACCCTATTCGTAGGTCAATTTTTGAGAAACACTTTGTTCCCTTCAGTTGATCAAACAGGTCGTCTATCCTCGGTAGCGGATATCGGTTCTTGATCGTTACTCTGTTCAATTCTCGATAATCGATACAGAGCCTCATCGATCCATCCTTTTTCTTCACGAATAACACTGGTGCTCCCCAAGGAGACACACTCAGTCGAATATAACCCTTATCCAATAACTCTTGCAATTGTATCATCAATTCCTTCATTTCTACTGGTGCCATACGATATGGAGCTTTCGAAATTGGTGCCATTCCCGGTGCTAAGTCTATTACAAATTTGATTTCTCTGTCTGGCAGAAGACCAGGCAGATCGTCTGGAAACACATCTTGAAATTCATTAACTACGGATATATCCTTAATTTTTACTCCCTTATTCGAGTATCAACGATGTAAGCTAGATAACCTACACATCCTTTCCTTAACAATTTCTTGGCCTGCATCATCGTAACACAACACGATTGCTTAAGCGATGAGCTACCATAAAACACTACCTTAGACTTACTCGAAGTATGAAGGTTCACACATTTGTTTTGACAATCAATTATCGTAGCATGGTTATACAACCAATCCATTCCCAGTATTACGTCAAATTCTCCCAATCTAATAGGAATCAAGTCTACGCTCAGTTCATGTTCTCTAATGTTTGCGCGATAATTTCGATAAATGTATTCTACAAGGATTACTTCCTTATTAGCAACTTCTATGATCAAAGGATTTTCTAACTGTTCTCGGGGTGTACTAAGTTTTCTAGCAAATTCTTTAGATATAAAAGAACAGGTGGCACACGAATTAAATAATACATAAGCATTTATATCATTGATTGGGATTATACCTGACACCACGTCCTTCGCAGCCATTGCGTCCTGGACGGTCATGTTAAAGGTTCTGGCGGTTGGGCGGTTGGATTGTGCCGGCCCGCTGATCATCAGCTTGTTGCCTCCTTGCTGATTGCTACCCCCGCCACTTCCCTTCTTTGGGCAGTCCTTAATTCGGTGCTCCGTCGAGCCACACGCAAAGCATCCTTGTATCTTCTTCGGTTTCGGATAGTTGGGCGAGATGTGCCCTTCCTGTCCGCAGTTGTAGCAAGTGCTACGTCCCTTCCAGCACTCGCTCTGGTGATTCTTCCCACACTTTGGGCATCCTTCAGCCCTCTTCTTGAAACCTCCATAAAAATTCCCTGATTGATTATTGTTGTTTTTGTTGTTGTTGTTGTTATTCTCCCATCTGCTTCCTCCAGTACGATTCTCTCCTTGTTTTAACTCTAGAAATTTCACCTCTATCCGGTTCTTCATGCTTTTCAGGAAGTAATTCTGAAAAAATAGCGTCTTAAACTTATCCCAAGCTATTATCCCTTATCCAGCTCTTTGTTGATTAGCCTCCCACCAGTAATTCGCTTCTCCCCTCATCATGAATGTGGCAAACACCGTTTTTTGATCTTCGCCTACACGAGCTATAGTGAAAGCTTTTTCGATCTCCTTGATCCACGTTTGTGCGACGATTGGGTCGGTAGTTCCCTCGAACTCCGGGGGTCCTACACTTTTAATGTCTTTAAAGGTTGTTACTGGCACAACCTGAGGGTTTGGGCGAACGGGTTCATTGTTCCTTCCCCTTAATGCCTCTCCTAACAAGTCTACCAGTTTCTGGATCGGGTCAACTTGTTCCCTCTCATTATTAACAGATTCTTCGGGTGCAGTCAATCTACGTTTGGGCGACATTATCTGCATCACAAATTTTCATTTTATTATTATTCAAGTATATTACTTAAGTATTTCTTTTAATACTAAAAGAATAAATTTATAACATGTTTCTGAAATAAACTCCATTTATATTCATATGTCATTTCATTTCATTACATGATTATCCTAGCATACTACTATAAATGTTATCACATATATCCCCAAATATCACAAAAGATGGAGAATATACCAACCTACTGCCATACTACCCCTCTAACAAAAGCTAACTCGGGGTTTACATCATTATCCCACATCTTACACAAAAGATCGGGATTACAACGTAGTATATACAGTACATAAAGATAAATGCTACAACTACTACTAGACCATTTAAGGACATCTCGTTCCTAAGGTTTATAACAATAGCTCTGATACAAACCTGCGACGCCCCCAAATTCCAGGACCGTCACGGGGTCGCTCGAATTCGGTTCGTCACGTGGTCATGGTAATACATCATAGTAATAATACAACTAAATATCGCATCGCACAGCGGAATAATACACAACTAATACCGAATAAATTACATTTAAATAATATAATTATTCACGTCCCAAGGTCTCGTAACATAAACAGTGATTACATAGCTTAAATATAAATAACCTTAACTAGTACATAATATCATAAATTCTTTATTACAATCATAAGCCCTACATAATTTAAGCTACTCAGTAGCCTTTCCCTTGCCCTTGTCGGTACTCGAGGGTCCGCACTACTCGACCTTAACTGAAATATTTTTAGGGAAAGCAAGAATGAGCATAAATTGCCCAGCAAGTAATATACAATAAGGGTTTGTAATATAATTCTCAATTCTTGAAAAGGTATAGCAAGGTTTGATAGTTCAAGGATAACAAGAATATCAACAGTTTTCAATAACAGTCGCTAAGGACAAAATAATATCAACGTGATTCAATAATAAATCAATTCAACATTTCAAGATAACTGAATACTGAGCAGTCACTAAGGATTATGAACTACCACAGAAATTGACAGTAATAAACTGAAAATCCAACAAAAACAGGTACAACAGGTGATCAGACTAAAGTACCATCGTTATGCATAATAATCAATCATACTCCAGTGCGCGCGTCGGTTCTCCGACAGTTATATTTTGTTCTTCTTAGTCAAATACAAGATCCCGCACCAATCAATTGGTTTGGGTCACTTTTCTATAATATAAGTCTAGCCGAATCAAATGGCATAGATCTCAACAACTATAAATTCAATTTCAAGATTAAAAGTCCGAAGAATATTGTTCGACTTTTATCCTATTCATGAAGTATATGATTCATAATAGCTGAATTTAATCTCAAGAGTTTACTCGTACGACAATAATAGTATAAGCCAATTGAATGTTTAATAAAGAGTAGAGTTAGGAACTTGCTTACAACGTTCCTTGAATAAAGTAAAACACAAAAGGTCTAAGGTACTTGTACTTATAAATGAGTGTAAGTAAGGAAACTTGCACTTTAAAAGAGTGTAAGTTAGAGAACTTACCTTTAGCGTAGTTTATCCACGAAAAGCAAATCAACACTTTTGAATTCTTATCATAATACAGTTACGTATATATATGATATTCATTAGCCATATAATTTAACTTCACATTTTGTCTTCAAATATACGATCAACACATAAGCTAAGTTTTAACCTAGCTACACAGTTATATAGAATATAATTTCTATCCTTAACTTCCTCTTTTCTCAAGTTGATCATATTCATACATCATTACTATTATGTGAGACTATAATAAATAGCAAACATACTCTATTTTAGTAAGTTATAGTATTACTATAAGTTAACCGTCAAAATCTGGTTCAAGTAACATCGTATGATATCACATAGCATGTATACATGTTTAAGGGATACTTTCATGCTCGTTCAGCCTTTTCACGTTCAATTTACATGATATAGGTTCTAGCTTTACATCCTTAGATAATTTAAGGCCTTACAATATTGTGATATCATTATACCATCATGCTTGTTATTTTTAAACATACGAGGTGATCGCATAGCTCGTTTTAGGCATGCTCCCTAAGTAGTTATTTCATACACGTATTACCATCCTAAATTTACCTTTCCATGTTAGGGTCTTAGTTTAGGATTTCTAAGAACTTAAGGCCAAATATGGCCATGCAATCACAACGTATACAATTAATCATAGATATACTTGCGATAAGGTTATATCAATTGTAATATGCATGCTTACTATTATCCACATCATTTATTCTTAACTAGCATTGTTCATTACTTTTAAATACATGCTTAAGCTCATGCTTGGCTAACCCCATATTGAATGTAACAAGTGAGTGCACATGTATGGTATACTAGTGATGTTATGTTCATTATTAAACATGTTAACAATATCAGAAGATGAATCTTAATACAACATGTCAAGTCCATGTTCAAAGTCCATGTTTCGTTAGTAAGTTCCATTAACGAAGTCTAACATGTTCATGCTACCTTAAGATACATATATTCACAAGTCATCACATCCTTCATGCATTTCTAAGTCGTTCTACCACGTATCAAAAATTAGAATATAGTCATGTTTCATAATATTAATGTTTGTTTATGAAACTTTAAGTTCATTTCCAAACTATATGTTGTTTTGTTAACCATGCATGCTAATATACTAAAACATGTTTACATTGCCTCATTATATTTATATATATATGTTACACAAGCTAGCATGCTGGTTTAAGCCATATCAATTGTCTAACACACAGCAGGATTTAAGCAGATTGCAGGAACTGCAGCAGGGGTCCTGCGCAGCTGCGCTGCGCCGCAGTGTGATTTCGGCGCAGCTGCGCCTAGTCTGGTTCGAATCAGGAGGCAACCGGCAACGGCAAAAACTAGGCCAAACACAAAATTTTGTTTACCAGTTCGTATGAAATCAGTCGTATAAAAGTTTGGACATGCTTATATGGTTATATAACACTTAGTCAAGCATTCTATATCCCAATTATACCTTAATTCTATATAATCAAGAATTTGGATTTTGACAAAAAATGAAAATTAAGAACAAAGAAACAATTATACGAATTTTGATTGCTAGCAAGTCACTTTGTATACCAAGATGGTTATAAGTTTTATACAACGACTCACAAACATTATTCAATCATAGCTTCATGGATTCATGCCAAATTCAAGAATTTGAAACTCAGTGAATAAGAAATGGAGTATTGGCAGAAAATGAAAATGAAGACAAGAAGAGGAATTATACCTCTACTATGAATTAAGCTAGTTCCAAGTTGAATTTCCAACTCTCTGTAAACTACCTTGCAATCAACTCATAATATACTCTCAACATAATCTCACTAATTTGAAAATGGAGAAGGAGAGCTTATATATATAGAAAAACAAATGTCCAGACATTGCTATTGTTCTTCATATTAAACCAACGAGAATGTAGATTTGCATGATGGTTAATAGAGAGTAGGTAATTGGTTGTTGAAATCAATCATGATTCCCTCATCCTTGCTCATTATTTGCTATGAAGCTATGAAATGCCAGTTGCTGAGTTTGGGGAGAAGAAGAAGGAATAGCTTCTAGCCTTTATGTGTTACACGTGAATGAGAAGTGAGGAGCAATTGGGCAATCAAAGTGGGACAAGGAAACTCAGCATTCTAGCAATAAGAAAATACCATATATTATACACTTAACACACATATATATACATATCATGGCTTAAGTTCATTTAGGGCATACATGGACTTAGAAGGTCACTACAACATTTTATAGTAGTACATTAGGGTATATATTTATACACATCATATAATCCATGTACATTTTTAATAATGCCAATTTATGAGTTAATTAAATGGTGACATACTACATTATCACAAATCTCATTATTATTATTATTTTAATTATGTACTTATTGAAATAATTATTATTATTTCTTATTCACAAATTTAATATACCATATATTTCATAGTCTTACTAAAGTGTCACACTACACTTTATATTTTATATAGTTCCTTGTGTTGTCACATATGCAATTATTTATGTAACTTATAATTCCTTTTAATTTATTATATAGTTTATGTATATAATATAGTTACCACAAGGTGTCACACTATATATTCTTTTTAATGTAGTTACTAGACCTTACTACATACTTTGCACATATTAATTAAATAGATAATACGTACTCTAATTATGTAATTTACTTTGCTCATCAATTAATTAATAATATGATATTAATTAATTCTTCACTCCCTAATTTAATCATTTCTTATTTAAACAAATTCCTTAAATCTTTGTTCTCATGCCACACAAGGCATTATCACAATTCTCATCACAAACCACATTCGTATAAATTCAATTTAACTTAGTTGAATTATAATTTCACAGCACATCAATATTTATATTTAAATAAATATTCATCCACTTATTATATCAAAATAATATTTATTCATGAAATTCTCGGTTCTTACAGCCTTCCTGGAGGAGTTCGACATTAAGTTACAGCCGCCTTATTAGTCATTGGGCATTGATGCCCCAATATCCTGTACTTTTTATTTCTTAGTTTTCATATGTATCACATAGATGACAGTGATGTAAAACTTATGTATTTGGCATATATCTATGTATGACGTTTTCTATTTATTTATCGCACATACTATATTATCACTCGTTATGATGCATGCTTTGTATATATTTAAATGATTGGATAGAGCTTGACCCCTGTATGGTCTTTTTGACATAGTTTTACAGATGGCATCCTCTATTTTTGCTCGCTTGGATCACCTTTCGGCTAGTCGGATAGCTACCAGCTTGAGGGTTTGGCATGACCGTCTGTCGAATTCTGACTGCATTGCAGTCGATCGCATGCTAGGCCATTCTTTATCTCTTTTATCCTTTCAGGTTCCAGAGGGATTTGTCGATGGGATGCTCACTTCCAGAGGGGTCGTGTGCTCGGATGGCGTTAGGCCACATGCGCCGCCAGTTTATAACAATTACCCGACTGAGGAGGGCAGTCGTTCTAGCATAGGTGGGTGGTAGCCACATTATTTCTATGGACTTCATGATAGGCCATTTTGCATCTGCTGACAGCTTCGCCGTTTATCATGGAGATTTTGCCATTTCAGAGGAGAGATGGCACACTATCGGAGTGGATGCCCTGGTCATGTGCCTCATAGCATATCTATACATGCCATTCTATGCTGACCATTTAGATGTTCGGATGTCAATAGTTGTCCGGGCTCTCCGAGATGACTGCACCATACTACTCCCTCTTATCTTGGCAAAGACATTGATATCAGCATCTTTTCACCGGACTGTTGGGGTTCAAGAGTACAGAGGTAGCCCCGTTCTCTTATATATCTAGTTCATAACCCACCTCAGACCGATCGACTGGCTTCGTTGTCATGGGTTTTTCTCTGGACATGGCATGTCGCAGATCTACTCCTACCGCCCGACTTCCTGCATTAATGAGGCCTCTTAGACTTTTTCCTGGGTGCCTTAGAGGAGCCTTTTGCGATATTTATGTATTCTGGTTACTGCTCCTTTCTGAGTTTCACAACCCATGCAGCTGACCTGGATTTCCTTTCGTTGGCTAGTTTGAGGCGTGTGATGACCTATCATCTTCTGGCGGTGATGGGCCAGTTTGATCAGTATCAGGAGGTCCATTCATTTGAAGGGATTGAGGATTATTGCTTTCCCATCTGCTCAGTTACTGAGGCTGATCTAGCTCGTGTCTACGGATTTTGGTCTCATCAGCAGACAGCAGAGTTTAGAGACTGCTATCCATGCCGATCTGCAGAGTACTCAACCTGGTTAGAGTCGAATTTAGCACCAGAAGCAGCGGACCAGGTTAAGACATGATCTTTATCCGAGGATGAGGAGGGGTCTACTGACGTTGAGGAGCTTACGGAGGATCCTATATCTCCGACTGAGGATGCTTTGTTTGCGGAGTTGACAGCTTCTCTAGTTAGTACTGTCCCGAGTTCTTCCTCAGTTTCCATGGAGGCGATGGAGAGACAGCTACACCTTGTGACCTTTTAGAGGGATCAGGATCGGTCCATAATGTTGACCACCTTAGCTGGTCGGGATGCTGCTATCGCTAAGAGAGACGCAACTTTTGTCGCCAGAGACCAGGCCCTCATTGACAGAGATGCTGCCCAAACTCTTGCAGATGGACTCATTGGTCATGTTCAGGTGCAGTGCACAGTCAGGAGGATGTTTATCGCATGGCCGCAAAGCTGTTGAGACGCGTCGATGTAATGGAGCATGAGCTCAGGGATGCTCGTCACACTGCAGAGACTACTGGATACTTGGCTATGTTGACTCGTCTTACCGCCGATTTATAGCCTTGTTTTATTTTCTTGTACAGACTTTGTCATTATCTTTTGTTACATGTTAGAATTAACTTTTATATTCTTAACAGTTGTATATATAAAAAGAAACAGGTTTCAGTTCACTTCCCTTATTTGAGCATGTCTAACCTTGTACACTGTTACCATTCTCGCTTCATGATTTGTTATGTCGACATATAACTGATCTTGTCATACTTGTGCCAGATTCGGCAGGATGATGTTGAGATGTCGCTAGGTCCTCTCCGCATGAGCCGTTGATTAGGCGGGTTTGTGGTATATTTTGGTTTCTGTATAGGTAAGGATTTTGAATAAGGTGAAAGTGTTTGGATCATTTTTGAAGGTTAGACCGCACCATAAATTATTGCCTACGTACTCCCGCAGGTGGGAGATCAAGTCTTTCGTAGTTCAGGCTTGGCCTGAGTAGTTGAAAAGGGTTTATTTGGGTTTGAGCTTGGTTTGATGGGATTTTGATTTTTTTGTTTGGTTTAACGGGGTTTTGATTTTTTGTTTGGTTTGATGGGGTTTTGATTTTTTTTATTTGGTTTGACCACACCATAAATGGCTGCCTATGTACTCCCGCAGATGGGAGATCAGGTCTTTTGTAGTTTAGGCTCAGACCTGAAAACCAGACTTGATATTTTTCTTCTTCTTTTTTCTTCTTTTCTTCTTTTCTTCTTTTTCTTTTTTCTTTTTTCTTTTTTGTTTTTTGTTGTTGTTTTTTGTTTTTCTTTTATTTATCAAGACAAAGTATTCCAGTTCGAAATAAAAGGGGTCTCAGACATAATACCATTTCACAGAATCGGAAATGATCAGTTGTGGGAATTCCTCGCCATCCATCTCCTCCAGTTTCAAGGCTCCGTCCGATAGAATTGCTTTTACAACAAAAGGTCCTTCCCAATTTGGGGCAAATTTCCCTTTAGATGCATCCTGGCCTGAAATGATCTTCTTTAGTACTAAATCATGTTCTTTAAACTCTCGAGGTTGCACCTTCTTGTTATAAGATCGGGACAATCGCTGCTGATATAGTTGGTCGTGGAAAATAGCAGCAGCCCTCCTTTCATCTATCAGGGATAACTGATCGTATCGATCTTGTATCCATTGACTCTCCTTTATCTGGGAATCTAACATCACTCTTAGTGATTCCACCTCCACTTTAACATGAAGTAAGGCCTCCATGGCATAAACTAATGAAAAAGGTGTTACCCCAGTCAAGGTTCGAGTTGATGTTCGGTATGCAAGTAGGGTTAATGGCAGCAGATCAGGCCATCCCCGGTGATTTACCGACATCTTCATCATTATCTTCTTGATATTCTTATTAGCGGCTTCCACCGCGCCGTTCATTTTTGGACGATAAATAACCAAATTGAGGTGTTTGATATTGAATTTACTGCACAGTTCCCTCATCATCTCGTTATTCAGATTCTTCACTTTGTATGATATGATAACCTCGGGTTGTCCATACCGACAGATGACGTTGTTTCTAATGAAGCCAACGATGACCTCCTTGGTGACCTTGGGGAAGGAAGCTACTTCAACCCACTTGGTAAAGTAATCGATCATAGTGAAGATGAATCGGTGACTGTTACTGGCTTTAGGCTCAACAGGTCCTATCACGTCCATTCCCCACATAGAAAAAGGCCATGGTGATGTCATGCAATGAAGTTGATTTGGGGGTGCATGAATAATGTTGGCATGGATCTGGCATTAATAACAACGCTTGACATGATCGTCGCAATCCACTTTGAGAGATATCCAGTAATGTCCCGTCCTTAGAATTTTTTTAGCAAGCAGGGGCCCACTCATATGTGCTCCACACACCCCACCATGTACTTCATTCATAAGTCGCTGGGCTTTATCTCTTTACAGACATCTCAAAAGACCTACACTTGGGTCTCTCTTATAGAGAGCATCTCCACTTAGGTAGAAATTCATGGCCATCTTCTGGATTTGCTTCTTTGCGGCTTGACTCATTCCTTTAGGGGTTGATTGATCTCGCAAATATTCTTTAATGTGGTGGTACTAATGTGGTATAGTAGGTGTTATCTCATTCGATATATCCCCTACACTATTTCTATATAACGGTGCGTTCTATACAGTGAAAATGATGACATGCATTCCCTTCCTTGCTGACAGGTTCACCAATGAAGCTAATGTAGCTAATTCATAGGCAAAATCATTTCGATTCCGGGGAATATGCCTGAAGGCAATGTCTTCAAACTCTCCTGCCAATCTGAGAATATGTTGATGGTAAGGCATTAGATGCAATTCCTTGGTGGTGTAGACCCTAGTGGGCTGTCTGATGACTAGTTTCGAATCTCCGAACACAACTAATCGTTTTACTCCTAGGGACTGAGCCAGTTTTTGTTGGGTTTGTACGTAACGCATACATGCAATCAAATTACACAATTAAAGGGCGGAAGCGAGAAACATAGGTTTTTAAAATATTTATACAAAACCATACCATGATCATGCTTTGTGCCCAATAATACATAACAGAAAAGTAGGAAGATCAGAATCATACCCTTGTAGAATCTGGCTTCCACAGGTACGAGTTCTACTCCTTGCTCTCCTTTGATCTCCTTGAATTTCCTGTAGTGGCTCCTTCCTTTGATTAATGTTAGCCACCCAAATGTTTGGCCTCTAGAGGTGATCCACCAAGGAAGAGGAATAACTCAGGAAGATGGGTGGTTGGCTAAACCCTTTTTCTATTCTCTATAGAAAATATACTGTACTCTCCAACTCTTGGAATCACGTTATGTTATATCTGATATAAGACTCTCTTATATAGATATTAGGTTAACCCTACTAATCTAATTATTCTTTTATTAATTAATTAAATTCTTTTAATTAATTAGGCTTCCCAACATATTGTGATTTAATTAATTAAACTTCTTTAATTAATTTGCCTCCTAATCTCATTAGGAATAATTGAGAGTACTAATATTAAATTAATTCCTAAACTCCTTTTGAAGTAAAATAATAATAATTGTAATAATATTAATAAGACTCCTCTTATTATTTTATATTTAATATTTCTAAAATATTAAATAATAAACATTAAGATATTTAATTTATTCTATCACCATAGATTAAATCAATTACACTTAATGCGTTATTACGATTATACTATTATCTTCTTAAATAATTCTTCTTCCTTTTATGGTGTGACCCTTTAGGTTCTCCAATATTAAACCGGTTGTGAATAAATCAATTAGAACAATTCTAATTTTATTTTAATAAATAAATTAAACTAATAATCTATTTAAATAAATAACATTTATTCTACAATAGGGATAAGCCTCCCTAGCGATCAACGACATTTGCATATAATATAGATTTCAACATTAATCATAAAAGAACCTATGAGTTAATAGTTACCGTACAATTCAATCATTCCACCATACAATGTCCCAATTAAATATAAGACATGGATTTACTGTCAAGTCTTATTTTAATTAATTATATGTATTTCGATTAGAAAATGCACAACTCCAAATAATGCAAATTAGAAACTCCTTTCTAATTTCATTCCACCTTGGCCAAGGATTCCTGGGATGTCATTTAACGAATCACATAGGACATAGCTCCTCTTTTACTAGAAGTGGTAGATTCTTTATTGATTATTCATTATCTCCATATGTAAATTATTATACTCAAGCATACCCTTTTATATACCCTAAGGACCTTAAGGAATAAGTCAAAGTATAATTCATTACATATATGATACTATGATGGCCTTAAGTCCAAGGATCATTTATACTACTATCATATTAGGAATTCCTATTGACAGGCGAGTAAAACTCCATTAGGTATTCCATAGCAAGTCACGTTCAGTGAACTTATTCTCTAATAAGCACCTACATACTTGTTTTAGTGTCTCCACACAAATGATCATGAGATCAATCATCCTCATCCAATGAGCAAGCAACATATGTACCCAATCTATCCGAATTTACTAATCCCCTTTTTAGTAATCCCACGATTGGGAACTATTTTAGTTTTAAGCTTTCTAAGAATTTAGATCTCATTAGCATGATCAACATCATGATTCTAAAAGCATTGCTTAAAACTATGGGTTATTTACATATTATAAAAATAGCACCATGTAGATAAATAAATGCTTTTAATAAATGAATACTTTTATTAATAAATAAATAAGATTGTTTACAAAGTATGTGCTTTATCATCATACTTGATTGGCTTGTATGCACACTACTATCAATCTCTCACTTGCACTAAAGCTAATCGTCATGGTATCTCATACCCATCTTCTCTCAGTGACGATCAAACTGATGTTGTGTTAAAACATTAGTAAATGGATCTACAATGTTGTCTTGAGAGTCCATATGCTCTAAGGTGACGTCTCCTCTTTCAATGATCTCCCTGATCAAGTGAAATCGTCACAATACGTGTTTGGATTTCTGATGAGACCTGGGTTCCTTAGCTTGTGCAACTGCTCCGGTGTTGTCACCGTATACGGGGACTACTTCTCTAATGCTAGGAACCACACCAAGTTCTATTTTGAACTTTTTCATCCAAACAGCTTCCTTTGCAGCTTCACTTGCAGCTATATACTCTGCCTCTGTCACTGAATCAGCAACTGTTTGCTGTTTGGAACTCTTCCAACTCACTGTGCCTTCGTTCAAGGTAAAAATATACCCCGAAATAGATTTACTGTCAATTTGGTCCGTTTGAAAACTTGAGTCCGTGAAGCCCTCGTGTTTTAATTCAAACCCACCGTAGACAAGAAATATATCCTTAGTCCTTCGTAAGTACTTTAGGATATTCTTCACTACCTTCCAGTGCTCTTCTCCTAGATTCGACTGATATCTGCTCGTTACACTAGGTGTATAAGCGACATCCGGTCTAGTACATATCATACCGTACATGATAAATCTTATTGCAGAAGCATAAGGGATCTTACTCATACGGTTTCTCTCCTCAGATGTTTTTGGGGCCTGTTTCTTGGAGAGATTTATTCCATAGCTCATCGGCATGAGACCTCTTTTGGAATCTTCCATGCTAAACCTCTTTAGCATCGTATCAATGTACGTTCCTTGGGATAAGCCAAGCATCCTTTTAGATCATCTTTATAGATCTTTATCCACAAAATATAGGATGCTTCTCTAAAGTCCTTCGTGGAGAAGTGTTTAGATAACCAGATTTTAATCGATTGAAGCATAGGAATGTTATTCCCTATCAGTAATATATCATCGACATATAATACAAGGAATGAAACTGTGCTCCGACTCACCTTCTTGTACACACATGGTTCATCCTCGTTTTTGATAAAATTAAACTCTTTGATTGTCTCATCAAAATGAATGTTCTATCTACGAGAAGCTTGCTTCAATCCATAAATGGATCGTTGTAGCTTACAGACTTGATTTGTTCCAACCTTTGAAACAAATCCCTCTGGCTATGTCATATACACATCCTCCTTAAGTTTTCCATTGAGGAAGGCTGTTTTCACATCCATCTGCTAGATTTTATAGTCGTTATAATCTGCAATCGCAAGCAAAATCCGAATGGACTTGAGCATAGCTACTAGTGAGAAGGTTTCATCATAGTCAACTCCTTGTCTTTGTTTGAAACCTTTTGCAACCAGTCGGGCCTTATAGGTCTCTACCTTGCCATCTGCTCCAGTCTTTCTTTTAAAGACCCATTTACACCCAATAGGCTTAATGCCTTCAGGTGGTGAAACCAAAGTCTATACTTGGTTTTCCTCCACGGAGTTCATTTCGAATTTCATAGCTTCAAGCCATTTTCCTGAGTCTTTATTACTCATAGCATGTTCGTAATTCAATGCATCATCATCATTCATGATGTGTACCTCATCGTTATCCTGTATGACGAATCCATACCTCTCCGGTATCTTCGGTACTCTTCCAGATTTACGGATAGGGTGTGGTACAGTAGGTTCTTCCACTTGGCCAAGTACTTGACTTTGATCTATAGTAATTTGTGGTTCTTGAACTGTTTCAAGATATATCTTACTCCCACTGACCCCTTCACGGATAAACACCTTTTCCAAGAAGGCAGTATGTTTCGCAACAAACACCTTTTGATCAGTTAGATGATAGAAATAATACCCTATGGTTTCCTTAGGGTATCCCACAAACTACACTTATCGGATTTAGTCTGTAGCTTATCATTTTCAAACTTTTTGACATAAGCTGGACAACCCCAAGTCTTAACATGCTTAAGATTTGATTTCCTCCCTTTCTACATCTCATATGGGGTCTTTGGGTCAGATTTGGTAGGTACCTTGTTAAGCAGGTATGCAGCCGTTTCTAGGGCATAACCCCATAATGAAATTGGAAGATCGGTAAAACTCATCATGGATCGAACCATGTCCAATAATGTTCGATTTCTCCTTTAAGATACTCCATTCAACTATGGTGTACCTGATGGAGTCCATTGTGAGATTATACCATTATCTTTGAGACAATTGAGAAACTCACCGCTTAAGTATTCTCCACCTCGATCTGATCGAAGAATCTTAATACTCTTGCCCGTTTGTTTCTCTACTCCACTTCTGAACTCTTTGAACTTTTCAAATGATTCTGATTTGTATTTCATTAAATACACATATCCAAATCTTGAGTGATCATCAGTGAAAGTAATAAAATAGGAATACCCACCCCGTGCATTTGTTGTTATTGGTCAACAAACGTCTGTGTGAACCAACGCTAACAACTCTGTAACTCTCTCTCTCCTTTTCCACTAAAGGGAGATTTAGTCATTTTACCCATGAAACATAATTCACAAGTTGGATATGATTCAAAATCAGACAGCTCTAAGAGCCCATCCTTGTGCAACTTGGATAATCTTGTTTTATTGATATGATCGAGTTTACAGTGCCACATATAGGTATAATTAACATTATCTCTTTTTCTTTTCTTAGTTTGTTCTATTCAAAGTATATTTTCATGCAAGTCAAGTATATAAAGTCCATTTCGCAGATTACCAACACCATATAAAACATTGTCTTTATAAATAGAACAACTGTTGTTCTTTATAATAACGTCAAATCCTTCCATATCTAATACGAAAATAGAAATAATGTTTCTAATGATATTCAAAACAAAATAACAATTATTTCAATAAATAGACTTGCCCGAAGGCATTGCTAAACAATTAGTCCCTACAGCTAATGCAACAACCTTTGCTCCATTCTCCACTCGTAGGATGACCTCATCATTGCACAGCTTTCTACTTCTGACCAGTCCCTGTACAGTATTACATATGTGAGAACCACAGCCTGTATCCAATACCCAAGTAGAATTATGACTTTTAGAAAAATTAATTTCAATCATAAACAGACCTTGATTGGAAGTCGAAGCTTCTCCAAGCTTCTTCTCTGCTAGAAACTTCTTGTAGTTCCTCTTCCAGTGTTCCGACTGGTTGCAATGGAAACACATTCCTTTGCCAGCTGGATCAAGTTTCTTTTGTTCCTTTTCTTTCCCCTTTCCCTTAGCCTTCTTAGTTTTCTTTTTTTCAGAAGACACCTTGGGCCTCTTCCTTTTCTTGGAAGAATCCATCATCAAGACATGGTTCTTCTTGGATGGGAAGTGACCTTCTCAGTTTTCAACATGTTAAGTAATTCAAGCAAACTGACATCCAACTTATTCATGTAAAAATTAACAACAAACTGCGAGAAGGTCTCAGGAATGTGACTCATAAGTGGTTTTCATGACAACTTATTCAGATATTATCTAACTTATTTTGTTGCTTAAACTCAAGTATCATTGTGTTTTTCATGTATTTTTGCTTTGTTTTGTAGATTTCCTATTTTGGAACTCCTCTTGGTGCATTGAGCTAAAAAGGACAAAAGATTGCTAAAAAGGGGCAAAGCACAGAAATAGGCTTAAGGAATGATGATGGCATGAGTGAAGGGGAAATGAAATGTGATGATGCTACGAGGCTCAAAGGATGCAATAAGGCAAGAATGAAGATGGCAGCCAAGACCAGCAACAGAAGAAGCAAGCAGCAACAGAATCTAAATTTTCAGAGCTAGGCGGCCGCGGTTGATGCTAGGCAAAATGGCGCGCGGTAGCGCCTATCCCCAGCAGACCAAACTTTGACTTTTGCAATTAAATAGACGGGGCTTGGCTTGGAGCAAGGAATAAAAGGGGGGCTGATTGGTAGCATACGAGACACTCCTTTTGGGAGCTTAGTTTAGCCCTAGCATAGCATTGTTCTCTTCTTCCTTTTCCTTTCATTTCCTTGTATAGATTAGGTTAGGAGTAAATTAATTCTAAGTTTAGTTAGTTAGTTTCTAGGGTTTACTTAGGTGTTGGAGATTGAAGTAAGTGCATTTCATTGAAGATTCAACAAAGGGACTTGAGCAATCGGATTTGCATTCTCTATCTTTATACTTTTCTTGCTCTCTCTTTGTAATCTTATGATGTGTATTAAACTTGTGGATGGTATATTTGAGTCATTTATGACTTAAACTTTATTTTGAGATTTCAATGGAATCTTTTGAGTTGTTTATATGGATATGCTTCCATGTTGTTCTTATTGGTTCTTATGTGATTGCCTATTACGATTCGTGCTTTCATTGCTTAATTGATTCGCGACCAATTACTCTGATAACCTATATGAACTTGAAAGACGAAATGTGGGTTTAGATCTAATTAGTAGTAGTGGGTGATTGTATGTTTACATAACGTTAGACGTATGATTTGTGCTTAGGATAGACATATACCGAAGCGCCGCTCGTAGTCAAATGAGAACTTGGACTTAAACCCTAATTATTTGTAAATCACATAGACATATAGGGCTTTGGATAATGTGGGTGTTCATATGCGTTCTATCATCTGTGGATTGTATGTGATATAGATTAGGTGCATTGAAAGATGGCCTTCTCTCACTTTCGTGTTCTCGGACTAACAATATGTGATGATTAATTTGACCTAACTAGAAGTATGTTGATTTAGATGAATCATTAGGGAAAGTTGAGATCTCATATCTTCGTTATCTGATTTTACTCTAGGGTTAATTAGTTTAAGTTTATTTACTTTTCTAATTTTAATTTACACATTTTATCGCTCATTTAAATAAGACTGAAATGATTATGGCCTAGTGGTTTAGCGAACTTTTATTAGTTAATTCTCCGTGGGAACGATATTTGTACTTACTATTTATTACTTGTTGACCGCATATACTTGCACGTATTTTGGCATACCTAATCGGGGATAACAAGTTTTTGGCGTCGTTGTTGGGGATTTAATTTGATAACTGTTTGCCAACATTAGTTTCAATCAAATTAGTCTTAATTTAAACATTTCCTTTTTGTTTTAATTCTCTTCATATATTCTCTTTTCAGGAAATATGGATCTCAACGCTTATCCATGGTTTTACACAAGGCAATATCAACCAAGGGAAATAAGGAATGATGGCCTCGACCCAATTGCCTCATTATCAGCGCAGCGAGAGGTTCTCTCGAGGAAGTTGGACATTGTTGCAGCCAATCAGAGTCGAGAGACGGCAGTTACTTATGACTTTTATTCTGAAAACTATATGAGCCATCAGGACCACATCAGTTTTGGACAAGAGCAGTATGGGGGTGAGTACTTCAACCATGAGGCGTATCCCACTTTTCAGCAAGATTGGGAGTATCACCCAAACTCTTCAGCGAGCTATTATCAAGACCAATACTGTGAGCAAAGTCCAATATATGCACCAGACCCCCCATATCAATCTCCGTGTTTACAAGAAGAACAGTCAACAAAGGACTTCATGAATAGGGTCTTAGCAAACCAAGAGAAGATGATTAGGAGCCAGGAAATATTGACCCAGAATTTTCAGAACCAGATGGCACAAATCATCAATACCCCAACCAATGAGACTTAGTACATGGATCCCGAGGCTGAAACAGAAAAAGCAAGATTGAAAAGTTTGTGGGGAAATTCCATAGCATCGACAAAGGAGATCTTAATTGAGCAAGCGAAGTCGATTGAGAATCTTCAGAATTGGACTGATCAAATTAGCATGGCGTTAAGGAAGGACAAGTGTTTGAGCAAGAGACGAAAATGTAAAATCTTCAGAATCAAGTACCTTCAACGACTGAAGTCGTGAGCAATGACCCTCAGAATACTTGGTGCTATGATATGGATGCTGAAACTGATGGAGAGCTAGAAGTGCACATGTAACTAGATGAACTGAAAGAAGGCGATATCGAGGAGACAATTGGGGATGTGGAAAATTATGAATGTGAACCAACCATGATAATACCTCAAGAGCCTTCTCCGCCCAAGTTGGAAAATCTAGTGAAGTTTGCACACCCTTGTCCCCTTGGTAGTCACGTTATAGGAAATTATTTTTATGATAGTGACTCATCCTTGAAGCTATGGTGGTACAAAGAAGAGAGAATTGAAGAAGAGCCTGTTGTGTGGTCTATGCCTTAATGTTCTGATCACTTCACGAACACAACGGAAGAAGCGCCTAGCTCCCCGAACATCAAAATGGGGAATTCATATACACATCCTATGCTAGGCGACTCAAATTCGAAGCCTCTCATGGTGGGGAACCTCGAAACTCACACGACAATTCTAATAGATGGAGGGTTTCTTCAATATCGTCGGGTAATCGGATAGCAGTGTCAAGAGAAAGTCCAGCTAACGGACTATAAACCGAGCGCTCGATGGAAGGCACCCCATCAAATCTCTCTCTCTCCTTATGTGTTTAATTCTCCATTACGTGCTTTCTATCACATTTCCCTCCCCCCTGTTTAAGTCTCATTAGTTTAATTCTTAGTTGAAAATTTTTGAATGCTCGTAGAATTAGGAGCTCAGTGCCCTCATTTTTTGGGCTTAGGCCTTGGTGTGTGAAGTTTTGGGACTATAAATTATTGGACATATTTTGATGCACTATCATGTTGCATATACGCACATAAAGAAATTTTTGGGAATTCACATGCATATATCTCCCTTTATTTAATTCTCTTAGTTGTAAATAACGAATATTTAATCTTGGTAGTTTAAGAGGGCTTGATAAGTCTTGTATGCATGTTTCAGGTTAAAGCGGCTTGAAATGAAGAAAAGTTTAAAGGCCAGCCTCAATTTATGTAAAAAACTGTAGCACAGAAATCTGGCATAAGGCGCGGCCGCGCCTTGATAAGCTTGCGTTGGCGCGCGACAGCGCGTCGGGCAATCTGTTCCAGACTTAAGTCAAGTTTGGTAGAATTAGGGTACACTACTTCATTGCATTTATCAGAAAAGCTCAGCCTCAATCTCTCTAATTCCAACCCTCGAATTCCTTCATTTCTATATCACTCTATAATCCCCCAAGCTTCAATCCCATCACAACCTCATCTTCAATCTCCTTCATAACTCTCACCACACCCAAGCCCTAGTTCTAATTTAGATTCATCCCTCTATTCCTTCCCCATCCAATCACCATCACTCCCCAACCTCTTAACTTGAAACTCATACACAAGCCCCACATCAAAGAAAAATCTACAGCAGGAGTGTGTGAGCCCTAATTATTTGTGTGAGAGAAGATTGCAGTAGATTTAGGGGGGGGGGGGGTTTGCAGCAAAAGAGTTAGTGGGTGCGATTGAGGAAGCTAGGTCAGATTGTGATTGCTTCTATTCTCAGTCCAAATGACATCTAAGCGTAGTAGGAGGGAGTCTACATCAATAGGAAGCGATTCTGAGCAAGGGGTTGTGGCATCGCTTTTGATGACCACAAGTTTATCAGTCTGAAGGCTCAAAAATTCTTCCACGACGCTTTAGTTGGCAGGACATTTGTATTGGAGCGAGGATTATCTCCAGACAGGAAATTGGACGGGCATATGGCAACTATGATCAGAGGGAGGGGCTGGAATTTTTTTTTGAGGATCCTATGGCAGCACCCATATCTGTGGTACAAGAATTCAATGCCAATGCCAAATTCACAAAGTCCAACAAAATATTTATGCTGGGATGTGAGGTGTCTTTTGCAAAGGAGAGCATTAACGAGCTATTTGGTTTACCTAACATTGCACTGGATCATCCTGAGTCTCTTTATGCTAGGGAGTGGGGATCAGAATTGGATGCTATCTGTGATTATCTGTGCATGCCAGGCACTATATGGAAACTGAAGCAGGGCACTGATCAGAAGCTGCACTTTCCCCAGGCCGCCTTGAGCAGATATGGAAAGGCGTGGTACAGCTTTATTTGTGCGAATCTGATGCCAACACAAAATCAGAATGAGGTCACTAAGGACAGGGCTGTTTTGCTATATGGGATCATCAAGGGCAATAAAATTGATTTGGGATATGTGATAAACAGTTCAATCCACAGATTTTTTAGTGGCGATAATTCAGCTGGAATCCCATATGCATCAGTGATCACCAGGCTCTGTGCTATGAGTGGAGTTATGTGGACTGAAGCCGAGACAATGCAGATGTCCATGAGCACCACTGACCACCCTACCATTGAATCATTCAAAGTATAGAAAGAAGGAAAATCCCATCCTCAGGGAGCTGGGTTTATATTGCCAGAGCAGAGAGAGGCATGGGAAACTTCTTAGAGGGTGCGACCAGCGCAGTCTGAGTCCTCCCGCATGGTTCATGAGCATATAGACAGGATGGAGAGATGTTTGCAGCGCAGAATGGATACTATGAGCACGAACTTCCAAGCCTTCATGACAGATTTCTATGGGGCATTGTCCTAAGCTTTCGGCCAGATGCGAGTGCAAGTACAATTCCCGACATATGGATCCGCTGCTGCCTACCCTCCTCCATACACACCTCTAGAATAAGCCAAAAAGGAGGACGACGACGATGAAGCCGACTAGGGGAGTTCCTTTTTACCTTTTAACTTTAATGAGGACATTGAACAATTTAAGTTTAGGGGTATTAGGGTTTATTTTGCATGTAGTTTAATTCATATCATATTGCATTTTATTTAGTTCATATAGTGCATGTAGGTCGTATTTTGTTAAAATTTGTTAAAATTTTCAAAAATTTTTGTTTTATTTTAGATAGCTGTGTTAGAACATATTGTATGAATCCAGTGTTCAGTTGGTTTGTTATTTATTTGGCCCATGAGGAAACTGAAATTACTTGATTTTTGAACTGATTTGAGACTTAAGCGTAATTATAATGTCGTATATGTAAATCCTTATCTATCAAATACTGATGTAACCGGTTACCACTCTAAGAGTAACCAACATAACTTGCTTAGTTTAAATGTTCATATACTTGTCTTATGGCGGGAAATCTATATTTTAATCAAAGAGTCAGTGATCCAATGACAATAAGTACACTATAAAAAGCTTAAGTTTGGGGAAACAGGAGGTATGCATGCTATTTGGGGAGATGGAGCGTAAGACGCACTCCCCTATGAAATAGAAAAGAAAAAAGAATGCAAGAAAAGAAAAAGAAAAAAAATAGAATAAACACGTCGGCTATGTCGAGTTCTTTGGCCTTTGATATTCGAGCAAATAAGCCCTCGGGGTGTCTCTACACCCAGCGCCCTAAGGCCGTCTGGTCTGTGAGTCGTTGGTCGAAAGCTCACTACACGGGTATCATTGAAAAGCCTTAGAGGACTAGGCATTACACAGTCGAGTGTGTACACGAAAAAGTGCAAAAACGCCCTCGTGAGTAAATAAAAAGCATAATAAACCCCCTGTTGACGCTTAGCTTAAGTAATGCGTGGTCTTAGTTAGAACTTATCTGATTTACTACTTTTCTTAAGTTGAAACCTGTGTTTCCCCTAAGAAGCATAGTATGTGATATATTTGTTTGAAAGCATGTTTATTGGTTACTAGGCACACGCACTACATCAGTGCTGACAGGTTTAGATTTGCAAGGATATGCCTTATGATCTTATCTTTGGTAGCTTATCTATTTGATTATCTTGTGATTTTCTGAGGCATTTCATTTGAATATGAATTTTGACTGAGACTTGGATTCACTTTCATGATAGGATAGGCTGCATTCATTGTAGCTACTGCATTGCATCTTTTGTTTGGTTTTGTTTTGGTTACTTGAGGGCAAGCAACGTTTAAGTTTGGGGGTATTTGATAAGTGGTTTTCATGACCACTTATTCAGATATTATCTAACTTATTTTGTTGCTTAAACTCAAGTATCATTGTGCTTTTCATGTATTTTTGCTTTGTTTTGTAGATTTCCTATTTTGGAACTCCTCTTGGTGCATTGAGCTAAAAAGGACAAAAGATTGCTAAAATGAGACAATGCACAGAAATAGGCTTAAGGAATAATGATGCCATGAGTGAAGGGGCAATGAAATGTGATGATGCTACGAGGCTCAAAGGATATAAGAAGGAAAGAATGAAGATGGCAGCTAAGAGCAGCAGTAGAAGAAGCAAGCAGCAGCAGAATCCAGATTTTTAGAGCCGCGCGGCAGCGCCTGATGCTAAGCAAAATGGCACATGGCTGAGCTTGTCCCCAGCAGACCAAACTTTGACTTTTGTAATTAAACAGACGGGGCTTGGCTTGGAGCAAGGACTAAAAGGGGGGCTGATTGGCAGTATACAAGACACTCCCTTTGGGAGCTTAGCATAGCCCTAGCATTGCATTGTTCTCTTCTTCCTTTTCCTTTTATTTCCTTGTCTAAATTAGGTTACGAGTAGATTAATTCTAAGTTTAGTTAGTTAGTTTTTAGGTTTACTTAGGTGTTGAAGGTTGAAGCAAATGTATTTCATTGAAGATTCAACAAAGGGACTTGAGCAATCAGATTTGCATTCTCTATCTTTATACTTTTCTTGCTCTCTCTTTGTAATCTTATGATGTGTATTGAACTTGTGGATGGTATATTTGAGTCATTTATGACTTAAACTTTATTTTGAGATTTCAATGGAACCTTTTGAGTAGTTTATATTGATATGCTTCCAAGTTGTTCTTATTGGTTCTTATGTGATTGCCTATTACGATTCGTGTTTTCATTGCTTAATTGATTCACGACCAATTACTGTGATAACCTATATGGACTTGAAAGACGAAATGTGGGTTAAGATCTAATCATAGTAGCGGGTGATTTTATGTTTACATGACGTTAGACGTATGATTTGTGCTTAGGATAGACATATACCGAAGCGCCGCACGTAGTCAAATGAGAACTTGGACTTAAATCCTAATTATTTGTAAATCATATAAACATGTAGGGGTTTATATAATGTGGGTGTTCAGATGCGTTCTATCATCTATGGATTGTATGTGATATTGATTAGGTGCATTGAAAGATGGTCTTCTCTCACTTTCGTGTTCTCGGCTAACGATTTATGACGATTAATTTGACCTAACTGGAAGTATGTTGATTTAGATGAATTATTAGGGGAAGTTGAGATCTCATATCTTCATTATCTGATTTTACTCTAGGGTTAATTAGTTTAAGTTTATTTACTTGTCTAGTTTTAATTTACACATTTTATCGCTCGTTTAAATTAGACTGAAATGATTATGGGCTAGTGGTTTGGTGAACTTTTATTAGTTAATTCTCCGTGGGAACGATGTTTGTACTTACTGTTTATTACTTGTTGACCGCGTATACTTGCGCGTATTTTGTCAAACATAATCGGGGACAATAGTGACTGCAAGACCAATTCTTGACTCAACTCCCTATCCATGACGAACCCAAGCTGTCCAAGGCGTTCAATTAGATTGATCACCTTCAGGACATGAGTCTCGACGGCTATTCCCTCTGTCATCCGGGATCGGAAGAGCTCCTTAGATATCTTATATCTAGCAGTCCTACTTTGTTCATCATACAACTCCTTGAGGTGAATCAACATAGTAGGAGCATCCATGTTTTCATGCTGACGCTGAAGCTCGTTATTCATGGATACGCGCATGATGCATTGAGCCACAGATGCATCATCTTGCCACTTAACAATGGTGGAAATATCTTCCTTAAAGGCTGATTCTGGAACAGTTCCAAGGATTATTGAATTTAGGACATAAAAAATCTTTTCAGCAGTGAGAACTATTCTCAGATTTCTTAACCAGTCCGTATAATTCGGCCCGGTAAGTTTATTAGCATCAAGTATGCTATGCAGTGAAATAAGTGATTTTGACATTTTAAAAATTCTGCATGTGAAAAGATAACATTTTAGCAAACATTCATTTAATTAATTTTATATACTAAAATAAATTTAGGTCTTTATTTTAAATTGGCATCTCCCACTATTTTCATCAAACTATATTACCCTCACTTATATAGTTCAGCAACATCGAATTAAAGATTTGTTAGTGAGATTAAGGATCCCATTTTAAATGTATATAGCCTTGTGGATAGCACAACAAACGATATATAAATAAATAGGTAGACAACTCTTGTCAATTACATCAACATGTAACTCCTTTTATTTTTGCCTCTTAAATTTTAATGGTTAAGTGTGTGCACATTCGAACTAAAATGATTTAAGTTAAGTCCAGCCTAGCACTTCCATAAATTCAAAAAAGAAAAATATTTGTTCTTGTGGATAGCACAACAAAATAATATTGTTCAATTTTCTTGATAAGCATCAAATGTGATTAAATTAATATCTTAAATACGCAATACTCGCCTTGTGGATAGCACAACAAACTCATATCAAATATTTAATACTCTATTAATTTATCATGCTAGAAGGCGACGTTCGATATTCTAAATATCATTTGAACGCTTCGGACTTAATATAATTTCTTTGAGGGTTTGTTATTATTTGTCTCATATTGTTTAGCGCGCATGCACACACACACACACACACACACACACACACACACACACACATATATATATATATATATATATATATAAAATATGTGTTATTTTATTAAAAATACGAAGCATGTTTGTATAAAATATAATATATATAATATTTAGCATGAACATATAGAATACTATATTCTACCCAGATTGATTATGGACTTTTATTTTAGTTTGGTTTACTAAAGCCACCAAGTGAAACAAAAGGTCAAACCTAGGAGTGCAAGAATTTAAATTTAAACGTAACTATTACATTTAAACCCGGGCTCCATACAAACGGGTCTTCACGCGCTCCTTGCTCCTTAGTCTCCAATTTTTTTAAGATAATTCTAACTATCTCTATTACATAAACTATTTAAATTAAATAGAAACCTTGATCATCAGTCAAGGAGAAGTACATAGCAGGGAGATATAATTTACATCGAGAAAAACCAGAGAAGACGAGGTATGAGACTCCATTTAATAAAACTCATTCATCCATGCATTCAGCTAAAATAAAATCCAATCACATTGGTTAGTAGTCCATAATCAACGTCATTTATTATCACACACATCAACATATGCATCAATAAATAACTATCCATCTCATGAATAATAACACCATTCCATATATAGATCGATGTCATTTAATGGACAAAAGTTTTGTTAAATTTTATTTTAAAACAAAATAAACTCTTTTATTTTAATAAAAAATAAATCCAAATTAAACTCTTTAATTTTAGTATCTGAAATCATATTTCAAATAAAATAAACTCTTTTACTTTAAACTTTTATAAATTAAATAAACCATTTACTTAATTAATAAAAATCAGAATTTTAGTTTTTGTCTAGGGTCTGGCGCAGCTGCGCCTAGAATGAACTTGGACGCGCCGCAGCTGCGCTGCCTCGCTGAACGGCGCAACTGCGCTGCCTCGCTGAACAGCGCGGCTGTGCCTAAAATAACTCGGCCAACGGCGCAGCTGCACTTTTTGTTGCAAAATCTGCAGAATTATATTTTTGTCCAGAAAATTCGATCTAATCTCACATCAATTCATACATGGAATCATAAAATTGCTAATTAGCACAAAGTTAGGCTCTAATACCACTGTTGGGTTTGTACGTAATGCATACATGCAATCAAATTACACAATTAAACGGCGGAAGCGCGAAACATAGGTTTTTAAAATTTTTATACAAACCTATACCATGATCATGCTTTGTGCTCAATAATCAATAATAGAAAAGTAGGAAGATCAGAATCATACCCTTGTAGAATCTGGCTTTTCACAGGTACGAGTTCTACTCCTTGCTCTCCTTTGATCTCCTTGAATTTTCTGTAGTGGCTCCTTCCTTTAATCAACGTTAGCCACCCAAGTGTTTGGCCTCTTGAGGTGATCCACTAAGGAAGAGGAATAACTCAGGCAGATGGGTGGTTGGCTAAACCCTTTTTCTATTTTCTGTAGAAAATATATTGTACTCTCCAACTCTTGGAATCACGTAATGTTATATCTGATATAAGACTCTCTTATATAGCTATTAGGTTAACCCTACTAATCTAATTAGAACTGGGTTTCTTTTATTAATTAATTAAATCCTTTTAATTAATTAGGCTTCCCAACATTTTGGAATTTAATTAATTAAACTCCTTTAATTAATTTGGCTCCTAATCTCATTAGGAATAATTGAGAGTACTAATATTAAATTAATTCCTAAACTCCTTTTATATTAAAATAATAATAATTTTAATAATATTAATAAGACTCCTCTTAATAATTTATATTTAATATTTCTAAAATATTAAATAATAAACATTAAGCTATTTAATTTATTCTATCACCATATATTAAATCAATTACATTTAATGCATTATTACGATTATGCCATTATCTTCTTAAATAATTCTTCTTCTTATTATGGTGTGACCCTTTAGGTTCTCCATATAAAATCGATTGTGAATAAATCAATTAGAATAATTCTAATCTTATTTAAATAAATAAATTAAACTAATAATCTATTCAAATAAATAACATTTATTCTACAATAGGGATAAGTCTCCCTAGCGATCAACGACTTTCCAGATAATTTAGATTTCAACATTAATCATAAAAGATCCTGTGAGTTAATAGTTAACGTACAATATAATCCTTCCACCATGCAATATCCCAATTAAATATAAGACATGGATTTAATGTCAAGTCTTATTTTATTTAATTATATATATTTCGATTAGAAAATACACAACTCCAAATAATGCAAATTAGAAACTCCTTTCTAATTTGATTCCACCTTGGCCAAGGATTCCTGGGTTGTAATTTAACGAATCACATAGGACATATTGTTGGGTTTGTACGAAATCGTGACGCAATCAAATTGCAAAAATTAGCGGAAGCATGGTATATCAGAGTTTAAAAAATTTCTACAAAACCATTACCCGGATCATCCTTTATGCAAATTATTAATTTAAAACGATAAATAAGAAGTTATGGAATCATACCTTTGTAGAACGAAGCTTCCACAGGTACTAGTTCAACTCCTTGTTCTTCGTGATCTCCTTGAATTTCCGGGTTAGATTCCTTCCTTTGATCAACGTTAGCCACCCAAGTGTTTGGCCTCTAGAGGTGATCCACCAAGGAAGATGAATTATCAAGAAAGAGGGTGTTTGGCTTAACCTTAGTTTTCTATCCTCTATAGAAAAGGAGTACTCTCCAACAATTGGAATTGCATCAATCTAATATCTATTATAAGACTTCTCTTATATAGACATTGGTCAACCCTTCTAATCCTATTAGACATGGGATTTCTTTTAATTAATTAAACTCCTTTAATTAATTTAGGCTTCCCACCACATGGGAATAATTAATTAAATTTATTTAATTAATTTGTCTCCTAATCTTATTAGGAATAAATGAGAGTACTAAATATTAAATTAATTACTAAACTCCTTTAGAAATTAAAATAATAATAATTGTAATAATATTAATAAGACTCCTCTTATTAATTTATATTTAATATTTCCAAAATATTAAATAATAAACATTAAGCTATTTAATTTATTCTATCACCATAGATTAAATTAATTATACTTAATGCATTATTACGATTATGCCATTACCTTCTTAAATAATTATTCTTCCTTTTATGGTGTGACCCTTTAGGTTCTCCATATTAAACCGGTTGTGAATAAATCAATTAAAACAATTTTAATCTTATTTAAATAAATAAATTAAACTAATAATTTATTTAAATAAATAATATTTATTCTACAATAGGGATAAGCCTCCCTAGCGATCAACGACTTTCCAGATAATATAGATTTCAACATTAATCATAAAAGAACCTGTGAGTTAATAGTTACCATACAATTCAATCCTTCCACCATACAATGTCCCAATTAAATATAAGACATGGATTTACTGTCAAGTCTTATTTTATTTAATTATATGTATTTCGATTAGAAAATGCACAACTCCAAATAATGCAAATTAAAAACTCCTTTCTAATTTCATTTCACCTTGGCCAAGGATTCCTGGGTTGTCATTTAACGAATCACATGGAACATATCTCCTCTTTTACTAGAGGTGGTAGATTCTTTATTGATCATTCATTATCTCCATATGTAACTCATTATACCCAAGCATACCCTATATATGCCTTAAAAGGTCTTAAGGAATAAGTCAAAGTATAATTTGTTACATACAAGATACTATGATGATCTCAAGTCCAAGGATCACTTGTACTACTATCACATTAGGAATTCCTATTGACATGCGAGTAAAACTCCATTAGGTATTCCATAGCGAATCACGTTCAGTGAACTTATTCTTCAATAAGCACCTACATACTTGCTTTAGTGTCTCCACACAAATGATCATGAGATCAATCATCCTCATCCAATGAGCAAGCAACATATGTACCAATCTATCCGGATTTACTAATTCCCTTTTTAGTAATCCCACGATTGGGAACTATTTAAGTTTTAAAACTTTCTAAGAATTTAGATCTCATTAGCATGATCATCATCATGATTCTAAAAACATTGCTTAAAACTATGGGTTATTTACATATTATAAAAACAGCAACATGTAGATAATTAAATGCCTGTAATAAATGAATATTTCATTAATAAATAAATAAGATTGTTTACAAAGTACGTGCTTTATCATCATACATGATTGGCTTGTATGCACACTACTATCAATCTCCCACTTGCACTAAAGCCAATCGCCATGGTATCTCATACCCATCTTCTCTAAGTGACGATCAAACTGCTGTTGTGTAAAAACTTTAGTAAATGGATCTGCAATGTTGTCTTGAGAGTCTACACGCTCCAAGGTGACGTCTCCTCTTTCAATGATCTCCCTGATCAAATGAAATCGCCGCAACACGTGTTTAGATTTCTGATGAGACCTCGGTTCCTTAGCCTGTGCAACTGCTCCTGTGTTGTCACAGTAAATGGGAACTGCTTCTCCAATGCTAGGAACCACACCAAGTTCAGTTATGAACTTCTTCATCCAAACAGCTTCCTTTGCAGCTTCACTTGCAGCTATATACTCTGCCTCTGTCACTGAATCAGCAACTGTTTGCTGCTTGGAACTCTTCCAACTCACTGCGCCTCCGTTCAAGGTAAAAACATACCCCGAAACAGATTTACTGTCATCTTGGTCCGTTTGAAAACTTGAGTCTGTGAAGCCCTCGAGTTTTAATTCAGACCCACCGTAGACAAGAAAAATATCCTTAGTCCTTCTCAAGTATTTTAGGATATTCTTCACTGCCTTCCAGTGCTCTTCTCCTGGATTCGACTGGTATCTGCTCATTACACTAAGTGAATGAGCAACATCCGGTCTAGTACATATCATACCGTACATGATAGATCCTATTGTAGAAGCATAAGGGATCTTACTCATTCGGTCTCTCTCCTCAGGTGTCTTTGGGGCCTGTTTCTTGGAGAGATGTATTCCATGGCTCATCGGCATGAGTCCTCTTTTGGAATCTTCCATGCTAAATCTCTTTAGCATTGCATCAATGTACGTTCCTTGGGATAAACCAAGCATCCTTTTAGATCTATCTCTATAGATCTTTATCCCCAAAATATAGGATGCTTCTCCCAAGTCCTTCATGGAGAAGTGTTTAGATAACCAGATTTTAATTGATTGTAGCATAGGAATGTCATTCCCTATCAGTAATATATCATCAACATATAATACAAGGAATGAAACTGCGCTCCCACTAACCTTGTTGTACACACATGGTTCATCGTCATTTTTGATAAAATCAAACTCTTTGATTGTCTCATCAAAACGAATGTTCCATCTACGAGAAGCTTGCTTCAATCCATAAATGGATCGTTGCAGCTTACAGACTTGATTTATTCCAACCTTTGAAAAAAATCCCTCTGGCTGTGTCATATACACATCCTCCTCAAGTTTCCCATTGAGGAAGGCCGTTTTCACGTCCATCTGCCAGATCTCATAGTCGTTATAAGCTGCAATCGCAAGCAAAATCCGAATGGACTTGAGCATAGATACTGGTGAAAAGGTTTCATCATAATCAACTCCTTGTCTTTGTTTGAAACCTTTTGCAACCAGTCGGGCCTTATAGGTCTCCACCTTGCCGTCCGCTCCAGTCTTTCTTTTAAAGACCCATTTACACCCAATAGGCTTAATGCCTTCAGGTGGTGAAACCAAAGTCCATACTTTGTTTTCATACATGGAGTCCATTTCGGATTTCATGGCTTCAAGCCATTTCCCTGAGTGTTTATTACTCATGGCCTGTTCGTAATTCAATGGATCATCATCATTCATGATGCGTACCTCATCGTCATCCTCTACAACGAACCCATACCTCTCAGGTATCTTCGGTACTCTTCCAGATTTACGAACAGGGTGTGGTATAGTAGGTTCTTCTACTTGGTCAGGTACCTGACTTTGATCCGTGGTAATTTGTGGTTCTTGAGCTTCTTCAAGATATATCTTACTCCCACTGACCCCTTCATGGATAAACTCCTTTTCCAAGAAGGCAGCATGTTTCGCAACAAACACCTTTTGATCAGTTGGATGATAGAAATAATACCCTACAGTTTCTTTAGGGTATCCCACAAATCTACACTTTTCGGATTTAGTTTGTAGCTTATCATGTTCAAACTTTTTGACATAAGTTGGACAACCCCAAGTCTTAACATGCTTAAGATTTGGTTTCCTCCCCTTCCACATCTCATATGGAGTCTTTGGGGCGGATTTGATAGGTACCTTGTTAAGTAGGTATGCAGCCGTTTCTAGGGCATATCCCCATAAGGAAATTGGAAGGTCGGTAAAACTCATCATGGATCAAACCATGTCTAACAGTGTTCGATTTCTCCTTTCAGATACTCCATTTAACTGTGGTGTACCTGGAGGAGTCCATTGTGAGATTATACCATTTTCTTTGAGACAATTGAGAAACTCACCGCTTAAGTATTCTCCACCTCGATCTGATCGAAGTATCTTTATACTCTTGCCCGTTTGTTTCTCTACTTCACTTCTGAACTCTTTGAACTTTTCAAATGATTCTGACTTGTATTTCATTAAATACACATATCCAAATCTTGAGTGATCATCAGTGAAAGTAATAAAATAAGAATACCCACCCCGTGCACTTGTTGTCATAGGCCCACAAACGTCTGTGTGAATCAATGCCAACAACTCTGTAACTCTTTCTCCTTTTCCACTAAAAGGAGATTTAGTCATTTTACCCATGAGACAAGATTCACAAGTTGGATATGATTCATAATCGGATAGCTCGAGGAGCCCATCTTTATGCAACTTGGATAATCTTGTTTCATTGATATGACCGAGTCTACAGTGCCACATGTAGGTATAATTAATATCATCTCTTTTCCTTTTCCTAGTTTGTTCAATTTGAAATATATTTTCTTGTAAGTCAAGTGTATAAAGTCCATTTCGCAAATTTCCAATACCATATAAAACATCGTCTTTATAAATAGAACAACTATTGTTCTTTATAACAACGTTAAATCCTTCCATATCCAATACAGAAATTGAAATAATGTTTTTAATAATATTCGGAACATAATAACAATTATTAAGATAAATGGACTTGCCCGAAGGCATTGCTAAATAATAAGTTCCTACAGCTAATGCAGCAACCTTTGCTCCATTCCCTACTCGTAGGATCACATCATCATTGTTCAGCTTTCTACTTCTGACCAGTCCCTTCACATTATTACATATGTGAGAACCACAGCCGGTATCCAATACCCAAGTAGAATTTTGACTTTCTGAAAAATTAATTTCAATCATGAACAAACCTTGATTGGAAGTCGAAGCTTCTCCAAGCTTCTTGTCTGCCAGATACTTCTTGCAGTTTTTCTTCCAATGACCCGGCTCGTTGCAATGGAAGCACATTCCTTTGCTAGCTGGATCAGATTTCTTTTGTTCCTTTATGTTCACCTTGCCCTTGGTCATCCGAGATCGGAAGAGCTCCTTAGATATCTCATATCTAGCAGTCCTACTTTGTTCACCATACAACTCCTTGAGGTGAATCAACATAGTAGGAGCATCCATGTTTTCTTGCTGACGCTGAAGCTCGTTATTCATGGATGCGAGCATGATGCATTGAGCTACAGATGCATCATCTTGCCACTTTACAATGGTGGCAATCTCTTCCTCAGAGGTTGTTTCTGGAACAGTTCCAGGGACATGTGAGTTTAGGACATAAGAAATCTTTTCAGTAGTGAGAACTATTCTCAGATTTCTTGGCCAGTCCGTATAATTCGGCCCGGTAAGCTTATTAGCATCAAGTATGCTTCGCAGTGAAATTAGTGATTTTGACATTTTAAAATTCTGCATGTGAAAAACAACATTTTAGCAAACATTCATTTTATTAATTTTGCATACCAAAATAAATTTAGGTCTTTATTTTAAATTGGTATCTCCCACTATTTTTATCAAACTATATTACCCTCACTTATATAGTTCGGCAACATCTAATTAAAAATTTGCTAGTGAGAATAAGGATCCCATTTCAAATGTATATAACCTTGTGGATAGCACAACAAGCGATATACAAATAAATAGGTAGACAACTTTTGTCAATTACATCACCATGTAATTCCTTTTATTTTGCCTCTTAAATCATAATGGTCAAGTGTGTGCACATCCGAACTAAAATAATTTAAGTTAAGTCCAGCCTAGCACTTTCATAAATTCAAAAAAGAAAAATGTTCGTCCTTGTGGATAGCACAACAAGACTAGATCGTTCAATTTTCTTGATAAGCATCAAATGTGATTAATTAACATCTTAAATACGCAATACTCGCCTTGTGGATAGCACAACAAGCTCATATTAAATATCTAATACTCTATTAATTTATCATGCTAGAAGGCGACGTTCGATATTCCAAATATCATTTGAACACTTCGGACTTAATATTATTTCTTTGAGGGATTTGTTATTATTAGTCTCGTCTTTGTTTAGCGCGCATGCACATATATATATAAAATACGCGTCATTTTATTAAACATGCGAAGCATGTTTGCATAAAATATAATATATATAATATTTAGCATGCAATATAGAATACTATATTCTACCCGGATTGATTATGAACTTTTATTCTAGTTTGGTTCAGTAGAGCCACCAAGTGAACCAAAAGGTCAAACCTAGGGGTGCAAGAATTTAAATTTAAACGTAACTATTACATTTAAACCCGGGCTCCATACAAACGGGTCTTCACGCGCTCCTTGCTCCTTGGTCTCTAATTTTTAAAGATAATTCTAACTATTTCTATTACATTAAACTATTTAATTTAAATAGAAACCTTGATCAACAGTCAAGGGGAAGTACATAGGAGGGAGATAGAATTTTACATCAAGAAAAAAAAATTAGAGAAGACGAGGTACGCAGACCCCATTTAATAAAACCCATTCATTCAAGCATTCAACTAAAATAAAATCCAATCACATTGGTCAAATAGTCCATAATCAATCCCCATTTATTTTCATACATATCACCATATATATTAATAAATAAATATTCATCTCATGAATTAAAACATTCCATATATATATGAGTATCATTTAATGGGCAATTTTAAATTGCATGAAATCCAATTTCAAGATTAAAATAAACTCTTTATTTTAATTATAAAATTATTTAGAATATAATATATAAATATATCATATTTATTTTTTTTTTAAAAAAGTCACCTTCTTTTATTAAAAGAGTCCTGCAGGTTTATTAAAAAAGTCCTTTCTTGATGGGTCACATTCTTTTTGGAGTAAGAAAGAGACAACACCTTTTCTTTGCAGAATTCAAGAGTAGCACCAAAAAAAAAAAATTGTGATTCTTCCCAAAAAAAGTCTTTTTTTTTCTTTTTTTTTCTTTTTTTTTAAAATATAATTTTATACAATAAAATTATGCCCAATAAATTATTTTAAATACATACCCATATGTATATGAAATCAAAAATAAATTAATAATTGCATAAAGATTTGGCTCTGATGCCACTGTTGGGTTTGTACGAAATCGTGACGCAATCAAATTGCAAAAATTAGCGGAAGCATGGTATATCAGAGTTTAAAAAATTTCTACAAAACCATTACCCGGATCATCCTTTATGCAAATTATTAATTTAAAACGATAAATAAGAAGTTATGGAATCATACCTTTGTAGAACGAAGCTTCCACAGGTACTAGTTCAACTCCTTGTTCTTCGTGATCTCCTTGAATTTCCGGGTTAGATTCCTTCCTTTGATCAACGTTAGCCACCCAAGTGTTTGGCCTCTAGAGGTGATCCACCAAGGAAGATGAATTATCAAGAAAGAGGGTGTTTGGCTTAACCTTAGTTTTCTATCCTCTATAGAAAAGGAGTACTCTCCAACAATTGGAATTGCATCAATCTAATATCTATTATAAGACTTCTCTTATATAGACATTGGTCAACCCTTCTAATCCTATTAGACATGGGATTTCTTTTAATTAATTAAACTCCTTTAATTAATTTAGGCTTCCCACCACATGGGAATAATTAATTAAATTTATTTAATTAATTTGTCTCCTAATCTTATTAGGAATAAATGAGAGTACTAAATATTAAATTAATTACTAAACTCCTTTAGAAATTAAAATAATAATAATTGTAATAATATTAATAAGACTCCTCTTATTAATTTATATTTAATATTTCCAAAATATTAAATAATAAACATTAAGCTATTTAATTTATTCTATCACCATAGATTAAATTAATTATACTTAATGCATTATTACGATTATGCCATTACCTTCTTAAATAATTATTCTTCCTTTTATGGTGTGACCCTTTAGGTTCTCCATATTAAACCGGTTGTGAATAAATCAATTAAAACAATTTTAATCTTATTTAAATAAATAAATTAAACTAATAATTTATTTAAATAAATAATATTTATTCTACAATAGGGATAAGCCTCCCTAGCGATCAACGACTTTCCAGATAATATAGATTTCAACATTAATCATAAAAGAACCTGTGAGTTAATAGTTACCATACAATTCAATCCTTCCACCATACAATGTCCCAATTAAATATAAGACATGGATTTACTGTCAAGTCTTATTTTATTTAATTATATGTATTTCGATTAGAAAATGCACAACTCCAAATAATGCAAATTAAAAACTCCTTTCTAATTTCATTTCACCTTGGCCAAGGATTCCTGGGTTGTCATTTAACGAATCACATGGGACATATCTCCTCTTTTACTAGAGGTGGTAGATTCTTTATTGATCATTCATTATCTCCATATGTAACTCATTATACCCAAGCATACCCTATATATGCCTTAAAAGGTCTTAAGGAATAAGTCAAAGTATAATTTGTTACATACAAGATACTATGATGATCTCAAGTCCAAGGATCACTTGTACTACTATCACATTAGGAATTCCTATTGACATGCGAGTAAAACTCCATTAGGTATTCCATAGCGAATCACGTTCAGTGAACTTATTCTTCAATAAGCACCTACATACTTGCTTTAGTGTCTCCACACAAATGATCATGAGATCAATCATCCTCATCCAATGAGCAAGCAACATATGTACCAATCTATCCGGATTTACTAATCCCCTTTTTAGTAATCCCACGATTGGGAACTATTTAAGTTTTAAAACTTTCTAAGAATTTAGATCTCATTAGCATGATCATCATCATGATTCTAAAAACATTGCTTAAAACTATGGGTTATTTACATATTATAAAAACAGCAACATGTAGATAATTAAATGCCTGTAATAAATGAATATTTCATTAATAAATAAATAAGATTGTTTACAAAGTACGTGCTTTATCATCATACATGATTGGCTTGTATGCACACTACTATCACATATCTCCTCTTTTACTAGAAGTGGTAGATTCTTTTTTGATCATTCATTATCTCCATATGTAAATCATTATAACCAAGCATACCCTTTTATATACCATAAGGGCCTTAAGGAATAAGTTAAAGTATAATTCATTACATACAAGATACTATGATGACCTCAATTTCAAGGATCACTTGTACTACTATCACATTAGAAATTCATATTGACAGGCGAGTAAAACTCTATTAGGTATTCCATAGCGAGTTACGTTCATTGAACTTATTCTCCAATAAGCACCTACATACTTGCTTTAGTGTCTCCACACAAATGATCATGAGATCAATCATCCTCATCCAATGAGCAAGCAACAAATGTACCAATCTATCTGGATTTACTAATCCCCTTTTTAGTAATCCCACGATTAGGAACTATTTTAGTTTTAAGCTTTCTAAGAATTTAGATCTCATTAGTATGATCAACATCATGATTCTAAAATCATTACTTAAAACTATAGGTTATTTAAATATTATAAAAACAGCACCATATAGATAATTAAATGCCTTTAATAAATGAATATTTTATTAATAAATAAATAAGATTATTTACAAAATATGTGCTTTATCATCATATATGATTGACTTGTATGCACACTACTATTAGTTTTAACGCCACAATGCATCCTTTGTATTCTGCGATATTGTTGGAATTGTTAAACTGCAACTTGGTGGCCACGGGGTATTAATATCCCGTGATGGACACCAGAACTGCTCCTGCTTCCGCGCCTTCAGTGTTTGATGCGCCGTCAAAATACATTTTCCAGAATTTACCCCTATCCTCTTTACTGGAAATGTTGAATAGTCATCACTTCCTCCTCAGGGAAATATGTTTCCAGAGGTTCATAACCTCCTGCTGGTGCTGCCGACAGGTGATCTGCAATTCTTTGCCCTTTAATGGACTTTTGGGTCACATAGATGATGTCAAACTATTAGAGGATTATTTGCCACTTGGATAATTGACAGTTCAACATCGGCTTGCTGAAGATGTATTTCAAAGGATCCATCCTAGAGCTGAGATAAGTTGTATGGCCGTGTATGTAATGCTTCAACCACGTGGCTACCCAAGCTAATGCACAACAGGTCCTTTCTATCAAGGTGTACTTCTACTCTCCGCAGCTGAAACGTTTTCTGAGATAATAAATTGCCTTTTCTTTTCCAGTATCATCTTTTTGCCCCAGTAAGCAACCCATAGCGTCGGAATTAACTGAAATATACATGAATAACGGAATTCCATCCCATGGGGGTACCAAGATAAGTGCTTTAATCAACATCTTATGAATGGTACAAAAAGCTTTTCGGCAGTCTTCATTCCATTTTCCCGAGGAGTTCTTTCTTAATAATTTGAAAATAGGTTCACATGTTGCTGTCAACTGCGATATAAACCGGATGATGAAGTTTATTCTTCCCAGGAAACCTTAGATTTCCTTCTCGCTCTTTGGTTCAGGCATCTCAGTAATGGCTTTGATCTTGGCAGGATCCAACTCAATGCCCCGGTTGCTCACAAGAAATCCCAAAAGTTTACCGGACGCCACACCAAAAGCACACTTCGCTGGGTTTAACTTCAAATCGAATTTGCGGAGTCGTTCAAACAACTTTCGAAGATGGGTGCAATGGTCATCAGCCTTTCTGGACTTCACGATGATATCATCCACATACACTTCAATCTCTTTATGCATCATATCGTGAAATAAGGTTATAATGGCCCTCTGATAAGTAGCACCAGCATTGGTAAGACAAAAAGCTAGTCTTTGATAACAGAATGTTTCCCAGAGGGTAATGAAGGCGGTTTTTTCCCTGTCTTCTTCAGCAACTATAATCTGATGATATCCGGCAAAGCAATCGGCGAAAGAATACATTTTGAACTGTGTCGTATTGTCAATCAACACGTGGATGAACGACACTGGTAAGTTATCTTTAAGCCTGGCCTTGTTAAGATCTCGATAATCTACACATACTCGCACCTTTCCCCCATATTTTGGCACTAGTACTACGTTGGACAACCATTCAGGATATGTTGACACCATAATGATTCCCGCTTTGAACTGTTTGATGATTTCTTCTTTGACCTTCAGACTACATTCTAGTTTCAACCGTCTTAATTTCTGCTTGACTGGTTTGAACCCTTCCTTAACTGGTAGTCGATGGACAACTATATCGGTGGATAGACCTATCATGTCTTCATGAGACCAGGCAAAAACATCCTTAAATTGAGTTAGGAGTTTAATTAGTTCTTTTACTTGGCTAGAGGGAAGGTTGGTTCCGATCTGTATCTCTTTGGGATTGTCAGGGGTTCTGATATTTATGGTGGTGATTTGATTAAGGTTGGGTTTAGGTTTATCTTCGACCCATGCTTTGATTTCCTCGGGCAGCTTGTCATCATCTACATCCTATTGCTCGATCACCATCAAGTCAAAGTCCAATTCTATATCAAAATCGTAATCATTACTCAAATTTAGCAAGTCATGGACATGGCTAGAAATACTTAAATTTGGAAACCTGAGATAAAAAACTTGATTGCTAAATATATACAAACGATTGTCAATTACAAAAGGATTTAGCAGTTGATATGACAACAGGCAATAACAAGTTGCAGATAAAATAAAACAAACCTAAATATATAAAGTTAAAGCTCCCTGTCAATGGATCACATTCTGGTTTTACCCTTTTCGGACGATTTGAGGAGAGATCATCCAATTAGTGGTAGTTAGATCCTGGGGGATTGCTGAGATAGATGTGCTGCTGGAGTTGTCGGCGTCTTCCAGGATAACCATAACTGATTTGGAACAGGTCCCTGGATCCTCCTTCGGGATGTTCACACTTCCCCAGTTAAGGACTGGGAGGATGGGTTAATTAGTCGACTGGTCAGCCCCATTGGGTTTCTTCAAGTCATCTTCAGAAAGGCAAAAACTGCTCACAAATTGCAACTAAATCTGTAACGATTAAGATTTTACATATTAAATTTTAAATGTTTATTGAGTAAATAAATATTTTATGTGATTTATTTATTGAATTAAATAAATAAATTATGTGATTTTGTGGAGTGATTTAATTAAGAGTTATATATTAATTAAATGAATATTTAATATTTAATTTAATTGATGTATATTGATTTTATAGTATAATCCTAATTTAATTCAGATAATTAAATTAGATGATTTATGCGGTGAGTTTTGCATGAAATTATAATTAGCGAGTAATTATAATTGTTATGTGATTAATTGATGTTAGATTTTTATTAATTAAATTAGAATGTAAAGATTTAATTAATTAAAGTATAACATTAAAATATGTGTTAAAAGGATTAATTAAATAAAAAAAAGAGTTTTAAAAGATCTTTGCCAAACGACGCCCTTGCACCTCTTTTAATCTTATTTTTTCAAACAAGGCCTTAAGCTTAAAAAGTTAGTTTTTTAAAATAATGTGGTTTTACCCAAACATGGCCTTATGGCTATTCAAATTCAAATTTTGTAACTTATGTAATTATTAGTAGTTAATATAGTAATTATTATAATACTTATTATTATTATAGGTTACATATATATGATATATGTATATGTATATTATATCTATAATATAATACATGTTAAAAGCTTAGTCATTTAGTTTTAGAAGAACAAAGAAAGAAAAACAGAGAAGAGAGTTAGAGAGAATATTTAGAGAAGAAGGAGAGGAAGAAGAGAAAAGAAGAAGAAACTTTGAGAAAGCAAAAAGAAATGCAAGCCTTATCATCATCTCCATCTCTTCTCCTAATCCAAACTAGAAAGGGTATAATCCTAGAACTCCATGAATTTTATTATGTTCTTCAATATTTTAATAGTTTAAAACTTCTCTTTAAAAGCTTTTTGAGTAAATTATTTTATCATGATGTATATATGTGATTTATATATATATATATATATTATGATTATATATGAGTTATATTGTTGTTTCAGCAATTCAATCCAGGTAATTTTGTTAAACAAGAAGAAATTATTGAGAACTAATTTTGATGAATAGCTTTTTAAACTGTTAAAATTGGTATGTGTTTGTCAATTATTTTTTAAATTGATCATGGGATATGTTAATATGTTAAAATTTGAGTAATTGCAATTGGAATTATATGAATTGATTGAAAAACGAATTCGTAATAGCAATTTTCGTCAAGAACCCTTGATATTGTGTTTTCTTCAAAAATCATGAAAAACTTGGTTTTGATTATGTGTTGTAAGGATTTTATATGTTATAATCATGTTAAAGAGTCCAAAATATTTTTGTTATAAAGTTTCATGTTAATCTTGTTGAGAAAAATCGAATTCGGTGTGAAGAAATAAGACAAATTAGCTTATTTCTCTGCCAATTCGCGAACTAGCACTTCCACCAGAAGTGGGAACATCACCAGCGAGGCTTATTGCCTTGGGGGACCCGCCCCAGCGTGTTAACCTACTGTCCGGGTTTTTGTTTTGTGTTTCATTGAGTTTTCGTGCGATGTTTTTTTAGCTAACGTATTTTCATGACTTGTTAAGTGTAATAGGTAATGAGATAACCTACTTTTGATGTGTTTAAAATAATTTGAAGCCTTATATGAATGTGTTACATGTGTATGGGTGTATTACTTACATAAGGTGCACAATGATCTAAAGCGTTATAAGACTCACGTGTGTGACTAGTTAGCAACTTATGTTGTAAACAACGTTGTGAGTTAAACTTGAGTATGAAGTTCAACGGTTGGAACGATATAGTTAGGTAGTGATAGATGTTTTGAACATAATGTAATGTGTAGGGTAATTGTGGAAGTTATTATAATTATTAAAGTGTAGCTTGCGCTTGAGGCAAGTTCTCTAATCCTTATTCTTTTACGTTAAGCAAGTTTCTATTTCTAAACTTGTTATTTATTTTGTGAAAGCTTTCTAAACCATTCTTGTACGCTATGAAAGCTTTATCATTGTATCTTTTCATTGTGCAAGTTCTCTAACCCTTGCTCAATATATCATGAAATTTCATTTTGGTTTCTTAACTTGTTATATATTGTTCAAGTTATACTGTATTCAAATATTCGTAAAGCATAAGTATTGAAGTATTATGTAAGTAATGTGATCTTGACTTAGTTGTTCAAGCAAGATCTACGTGATCTATCGAATGATTTAAGTTATTTCCAAATCATGCGTAGTTATCATAAAATCTATTGTTGTATCTTACATTTGATTCATAATTCTTATATTATCGAACTGTTAAAGCATTGTGAGTCAATTCAACTACTCCTAGTTGATGATAGTTGAAACTCCAAAGTTCCTTTATCTATCCAAACCAAACTCTCTTTGGTGCGGACTTGTATTTGAATACTGAGAATGAACAACCCTATTTATTAGGGGACATTTATGCGAAAGCGTTAAGATGGTTGTGTACAATACATGGTACGAAAGGGCTGATCCCCCTAAGTACGAGTTAAAGGTCCATAGTCTCAATGACTGTTAAAGGTTTTAAATAGAAATATTTATAACCTAGGACATAGTTCAAGGTCGTATGACCCTCAGATAAATTCTATACTTGAATTTTAAATATGATGAAAGAATTATTATTCAATTCTTTTTTTTGATGAAAGTAAAGTCATTCAAACCTTTCGAAGTTATTCAGTTATGTCATATCACTGCTGTATTTCAAGTGAGCTTTTGTTTGCTCACTCTTGCATATTTTATAAACCCTTGCAGTTAAGGCCGAGAATGTTGACGTACCGTCAACAAGTAAAGGAAAAGGAAAGATGAGCAAGTGAAGACTTGTTGTCTTCCATATCTGATTGTAATAAGACTTAGTTAAAGATGTTTTATTTTTGCATTTATTTGATTGATGTTAAGGTTTAGTTAACCTTGGGATTTTAAATTGGACAAGTTGTAATCCTTTTTCAAGAAGATTTTATTTATGTATTTATAAAGGTTGTAATTTATTTTACAATTCTTTAGTATTGGTTAGATGTATGTTTCATATAGATAGTGAACACCAAATCTTGTGAAAACGAAGTACCTGGATTTGGGGGTGTCACAGGTTGGTATCAAAGCTATAGGTTATGAACCTTAGGTGAGGGGAAAAACCTTAAGTAGTAGCCTTATAGGAAGATAGAAAAGATAGTGGTGATAGGTAAAGATAATTAACTACCTTATGTGCTATATGTTTACGTTATTGTATTCGAAGAGTGACGGTTCGATATCACGTAATAATAAACTTTAAAATTCTTTTGTCAAGATGACAAACGTTGGAGAATCCAGTCAGGCTAGAGATGGTATACCTTAGGTGCCTAGAGAGGAGGAGCCCCGAGACATCCATGTTGTCTGGGAGCAGTTGGTTAGGAGAGAGCCATCTCCAGTGATCACCATATCTGGTTGGGAGCATGAGCTGACACCTATTCCAGAGGAAGAGAACGAGGATGAGTCAGAGGAGGAAGAGGAGGAAGAGGATCCCGAAGAAGAATTCTCACCTCACTCTGTTAGTGCTGAGATGTACGAGGCAGCCTACGACAGTAACGTGGAGCTACGTGGTTGAGTCGGAGAGCTCGAAGAAACCATCCAGTAGCGGAACGAGACAATCGAAGAGATGGATAGTGAGCTAGGAGAAGAGCAGTGGAAGCTAATCCACGTAGAGAATGATAGGGACGAGGCACGAGCCGAGATAGCGAAGCTGAAGCAAGACATCCAGGAGGAGTCGATGAAGCGTGCCAGAGCTGAGAAGACAAGCTTGAGGGCTACTCAACGAGCCGACCGAACTGAAGACGAGGCTGAAGCCAAGAGGGCCAAGCTGAGGGAAATAGAATACGCATTCCATATAGCCATAGATAAGGCTCAGGATCGTATCTTCTATTACCCAGCTTAGTTCCAAGGTTTAACATGGTATGTGGTGGATCGAAGAACAGTGTTTAGGGTAATGGAGGAAGAATGCAGAGAGGCTGTGCGACATCTTAACATGCCTAGATAGTATATTCCTTAATTATGTGTTTCTTTTTGTACTAAATGTAAATTCCATAATTTAAGATAAGAATGTGATGAGTTAATAATATAATCCTGCAACTTATTTCAGTTCAGGAAAGATGATGTAAATAGCAGAGATGCTATCTATTCTATGTTTTTAAAATTTACGAGTAATGAATAAAAGAAGTTTATTGAGGTGTTATGTGTTCTATGTGAACTGAGTTATTTAAACGTCTAAGTATGAACTTGAATACTTAAGAATTGAATAAAGGATCTAATAATAATATTTTCTTAATAGAAAATGCCTCCTAAAAGAAGATCTACATGTCAAAAAGCCGAGGGTTCGACGAACATCAACAATAACAATGGAACAAACCCCAACTTGGTTCAGCAGTTAGTGAACCTACTGATGGGGGCACTTACCAATCAGCCGCAAGTGCAGGGTACTACATTTAAGGAATTCAAGGCAGTAGGACCGCCTGAATTCAAAGGATCGACAAACCCTATAGATGCCCAAACGTGGGTAATGAAAATTGAGAAGGTCTTCGACATTGCTAAAGTCGGTTAAGACCAGAAGATGGCATTCGCGACTTTCATGTTGAAATCGGATGCTAGTTTTTTGTGGCAAGCCAACAAGACCAGAGAGGGAGAAGGAACAATACCGTGGGAGCGTTTCAAAGAGATGTTCTTTGAAATGTACTTTCCCGTGAGCTCACAGGACCAGATGGAGGTCCAATTTCTAGAGCATAAGTAGGGGGGAATGACGGTGTTGAATTATGCCGCAAAGTTTAAAGAGTTGGCAAGGTTCGCTACTTATCAGGTCAGCACGGACTCTAAGAAGGCGAGGAGGTTTGAGCGAGGACTGAAACCCTGGCTCTACAGCAAGGTCTTCATGTTCCAGCTGAACACATTTGCAGCCGTGCTGGAAAAGGCCATTCTCGCTGAAGGAGGGAGCAACGCCGTGACTAAATTCAACCAGGACAAGAGGAATAAGAATGACACGAAAACCAAGGCTGGTGGTAGCAGAACTATCCATCAAAAAAGGAAGATGAACGAAAATACCTCTGCTGGGACTCAACAGGGAGGCCAGCAGAAGAGGAAGCTCGAAGCATGTGCTACATGCGGGAAAACTCACACTGGAGTATGCATAAAAGGGAAACGGGTGTGCTACAACTGTGGTCAAGAAGGCCGCATCGCGCCGAATTGCCCAAACCCGAAGAAGGGAGCTTGCTATACAAGTGGATCCAAGGATCACATGGCCTATAGCTGCCCTAAGAAGCCAGCGGCAGGGTCAACAGGGAATGGAGGAAATGGCAGCGGCAGCACTCTGACTATCGCTGGACCGTCGCCACTACAAGTCGTTCGACCCACTGCCCGCACATTCAATATGACGGTGCAGGACGCTGTGCAATCAAAAGATGTGGTGGCAGGTATTATTTCGATTAATAGTATAAATGCCTATGTATTATTTGATTCGGGTGCTACTTGTTCATTCATATCTGATGATTTTGCTAAGCCCCTAGACTTACGTATAGAGGAGTTAGCTTACCCCTTGAACATAGAAATTGCGAACAGGGAGGTTATTCTTATTAGGTTTGATTACAAGATTTGTAGATTGGACATTAAAGGTCAGGAGTTGAGGGTAGATTTGATTTCGATAAAACTTGGGGAATTAGATGTCATATTGGGGATGGACTGGTTGTTCAACCATGGGGTGGTAATCGACTGTCAGAAAAAGTCGGTAAACCTTACGACTCCGTCAAAAGTAGTGTTCTATGGTAGTAAATCGCCTAGACAAGCGAGTTATCTGACGGTTATGCAAGCCAAGAAACTTTTGACGCAAGGTTGTATAGGATATCTAGCCTACATAGTAGATACGCGTAAGGAGAGCCCGAAGTTAGAAGAGATACCAGTGGTTAGGCAGTTTGTAGACTTGTTTCCGGACGATTTACCAGGACTTCCACCAGATAGGGGGATATAGTTCGTGATCGACTTAGCACCGGGAACTGCTCCAATTTCGAAGGCTCCGTACCGAATGGCTCCAATTGAGATGAAGGAACTGATGGTTCAACTTCAAAAATTACTGGACAAGAAGTATATTCAGCCGAGCATTTCGCCGTGGGGAGCGCCAGTTTTATTCGTGAAAAAGAAGGATGGATCGATGCATCTTTGCATTGACTATAGAGAATAGAACAAAGTTACGATCAAGAATAGGTATCATTTACCTAGGATCGATGACTTGTTAGATCAACTGAAAGGGGCTAGATACTTCTCAAAAATTGATTTGAGAAGTGGGTATCATCAGTTTAAGGTGAGGAGAGAAGATATACCGAAAATGGCTTTCAGAACTTGGTATGGACATTACGAGTTCTTAGTGATGTCATTTGGTCTAATGAATGCCCCAGCTGCATTTATGGATTTAATGAACAGGGTGTTTAAGCCATTCCTGGATAAGTTTGTGGTGGTGTTCATAGATGACATTCTGGTTTACTCCAAAACCAAGGAGGAACACACTGAACACTTAAGGCTGACCTTAAAATCGCTGAGACGAGAGAAGCTTTATGTGAAATTCTCAAAATGCAAATTTTAGTTGGAACGTGTGCAATTTATTGGCCACGTGATTGACAAAGAGGGGATTTCGGTAGATCCGTCGAAGGTTGAAGCGGTAATGAATTGGGATTAGCCAAAAATATTGTCTGAAGTTAGGAATTTCATGGGATTGGCAGGTTATTACCGGAGATTTATCCAAGACTTTTCCAAGATTGCAACCCCGTTGACGAATTTGACTCGTAAAACAGTCAAGTTTGTTTGGGCGAAAAGGTGTGCGAAAAGTTTTCAAGAACTAAAGAAGAGGTTGAGTACTGCGCCTGTGTTATCCTTACCGGATAGTACAGGAAATTTCGTGGTATATAGTGATGCCTCACATAAAGGATTAGGCTGTGTGTTGATGCAGAGCTGCAAAGTTATTGCCTATACGTCACGTCAGCTGAAGGATTATGAGAAGGGGTATCCAACCCATGACTTAGAATTGGCGGCAGTAGTGTTTGCTCTGAAGATATAGAGACACTACTTATATGGAGAGAAGTGTGAGATATACACAGATCATAATAGTTTGAAGTATATCTTCACCTAGAAGGATTTGAACATGCGCCAATGGAGACGGTTGGAACGGATCAAGGACTACGACTGCGAGATACTTTACCATCCGGGTAAAGCTAACATCGTCGCCGACGCTTTGAGCAGAAAAGGTCGGAAGAAGCTGAACATGTTAATTGATCAAGATCAGTTGATAGAACAGATGGCTAGATTAGAATTGGAAGTGAAGTTTCTGAAGGAGTCGGATGAGAAGTTGTTTCAAGTAACTACTGGTTCTACTCTAGTAGACAAAGTGAAAGGAGCACAACTTCACGACGAAGAATGCGAGAAGATTCGAAAGAGAATAGTCGATGGTAAAAAGTTTAAGTTCAAGATCGATAATGAAGGTCTGCTACGATTTGAAGGAAGAATCTGGGCACCTCCAATATTAGAAGTCAAAGACGAGATTTTGAGCGAATCTCACAGCTCGAGATATTCAATTCACCTTGGGAGTACGAAGATGTACCAAGATCTTAGGCACCATTTCTAGTGGCCGAATATGAAGAGGGATGTTGCTGAATGCGTTGCAAAATGTCTAACTTGCCAGAAAGTCAAAGCAGAACACCAGAGACATAGCGGGTTGCTACAACCGTTGGAAATTCTAGAGTGGAAGTGGGAGCATATCACGATGGATTTTGTGGTAGGTCTTCGAGCGACTCAGAAGGGATTTGATGCGATATGGGTGATAGTGGATTGACTGACGAAGTCAGCCCACTTCTTATCGATCAAGATTAAGTACAACTTAGAACAATTGGCGAAGCTGTACATCAAGGAGGTTATTTCTCGACACGATGTTCCGGTGTCAATTGTGTCTGACAGAGAAAAATGCAAAACTCCCTTGTGCTGGGATGAAGTCGGTGAACTTCAGCTGTTGGGACTGGAATTGGTGCAACAAACTGCTGAAATTGTGAAGTTGATCAGAACAAGATTGGTTGCTGCTCAAGACAGACAAAAGAAGTATGCCGATCAACATCGATAGAACCGAAAATTATTACCAAGGAGCTTCATTTTCCTGAAAGTATCTCCTTGGAAGGGGAAGATTCGATTTGGCAAGAAGGGAAAGCTGAGTTCGCGATTTATTTGGCCTTTTGAGGTACTACGAAAAGTTGGCGAACTAACTTACGAGGTGGCGTTACCTCCGGAGTTGGACAATATACACAACGTATTCCATATTTCTGTGTTACGACCTTACAAACACGACTATAAACATGTAACAGAATACGAGCCTTTACAGTTTGATAAAGACTTGACATACGAAGAAGTGCCTATTCAAATAGTTGATAAAAAGGAACAAGTACTTAGGAATAAAGTGATACCTTCTGTTAAGGTACTTTGGAGGAACCACAGTGCTGAAGAAGTCACGTGGGAACTCAAAGATGTAATGAGGAAATTGTATCCTCAATTATTTGCTTAATTAATTTGTGTAACCCCTTATATATCGATTCTGGGGACAGAATCCTTTTAAGGGGGGAGGGGAGGGAAGAATGTAATAGATGAGATTTTTTTTATTATGTGTAATTCTAGGGACAGAATCCTTTTAAGGAGAGAAGATTGTAACGATTGAGATTTTACATATTAAATTTTAAATATTTATTGAGTAAATAAATATTTTATATTATTTATTTATTAAATTAAATAAATAAATTATGTGATTTTATGGAGTGATTTAATTAAGAGTTATATATTAATTAAATAAATATTTAATATTTAATTTAATTGATGTATATTGATTTAATTGTATAATTGTAATTTAATTGAGATAATTAAATAAGCTAATTTTATGTGGTGAGTGTTGCATGAAATTATAATTAGCGAGTAATTATAATTGTTATGTGATTAATTGATGTTAGATTTTTATTAATCGAATTAGAATATAAAGATTTAATTAATTAAAATGTAACATTAAAGTATGTGTTAAAAGGATTTATTAAATAAAGAAAAGAGTTTTAAAAAATATTTACCAAATGAGGCCCTTGCACCTCTTTTAATCTTATTTTTTCAAACAAGGCCTTAAGCTCAAAAAGGTAGTTTTTTCAAATAATATGGTTTTACCCAAACATGGCCTTATGGCTATTCAAATTCAAAATTTTCTAACTTATGTAATTATTAGTAGTTAATATAGTAATTAGTATAATACTTATTAATATTATAGGTTACATATATATGATATATGTATATGTATATTATATCTATAATATAATACACGTTAAAAGACTAGTCAATTAGTTTTAGAAGAACAAAGAAAGAAAAATAGAGAAGAGAGTTAGAGAGAATACTTAGAGAAGAATGAGAGGAAGAAGAGAAAAGAAGAAGAAGCTTTAAGAAAGCCAAAAGAAAGCAAGCCCTATCATCATCTCCTTCTCTTCTCCTAATCCAAACTAGAAAGGGTATAATCCTAGAACTCCATGAATTTTATTACGTTCTTTAATATTTTAATAGTTTAAAACTTCTCTTTAAAAGCTTTTTGAGTAAATTATTTTATCATGATGTATATATGTGATGTATATATATATTGATGATTATATATGAGTTATATTGTTGTTTCAGCAATTCAATCCAGGTAATTTTGTTAAATAAGAAGAAATCATGTATATAGTATTTTACTAAGAACTAATTTTGAAGATTAGCTTTTTAAACTGTCAAAATTGGTATGTGTTTGTCAATTATTATTTAAATTGATCATGGGATATGTTAATATGTTAAAATTAGAGTTATTGCAATTGGAATTACGTGAATTGATTGAAAAACGAATTCGTAATAGCAATTTTTTGTCAAGAACGCTTAATATTGTGTTATCTTCAAAAATCATGAAAAACTTGGTTTTGATTATTTGTTGTAAGGATTGTATATGTTATAATCATGTTAAAGAGTCCAAAATATTGTTGTTATCAAGTTTCATGTTGAGAAAAAATGAATTCGGTGTGAAGAAATAAGCCAAATTGACTTATTTCTCTGCTAATTTGTGAACTGGCACTTCCACAATAAGTGGGACCCGCCCCAGTGGGGTTTATTGCCTTAGGGGACCCACCCCAGAGGGTTAACCTATTGTCCGGGTTTTTATTTTGTGTTTCGTTGAGTTTTCGTGCGATGTTTGTTTAGCTAACGTATTTTCATGACTTGTTAAGTGTAATAGGTAATGAGATAACCTACTTTTGATGTGCTTAAGATAATTTGAAGCCTTATATGAATGTGTTACATGCGTATGGGTGTATTACTTTCATAAGGTACACATAATGATCTAAAGCGTTATAAGACTCACGTATGTGACTAGTTAGCAACCTATGTTGTAAACAACGCTGTGAGTTGAACTTGAGTATGAAGTTCAACGGTTGGAACATTATAGTTAGGTACTGATAGATGTTTTGAACATAATGTAATGCGTAGGGTAATTATGGAAGTGATTATAATTATTAAAGTGTAGCTTGCGCTTGAGGCAAGTTCTCTAATCCTTATTCTTTTACGTTAAGCAAGTTTCTATTTCTAAACTTGTTATTTATTTTGTGCAAGCTTTCTAAACCATTCTTGTACGGTATGCAAGCTTTATCATTATTTCTTTTCATTGTGCAAGTTCTCTAACCCTTGCTCAATATATCATAAAAGTTCATTTCCGTTTCTTAACTTATTATGTATTGTACAAGTTATACTATATTCAAATATTCGTAAAGTATAAGTATTGAAGTATTATGTAAGTAATGTGATCTTGACTTAGTTGTTCAAGCAAGATCTACATGATCTATCAAATGCTTTAAGTTATTTCTAAAGCATGCTTAGTTATCATAAAATCTATTGTTGTATCTTATATTTGATTCATAATTCTTATATTATCGAACTGTTAAAGCATTGTGAGTCGATTCAACTACTCCTAGTTGATGATAGTTGAAACTCCAAAGTTCTTTTATCTATCTAAACCAAACTTTCTTTAGTGCGGACTTGTATTCAAATATATTGAGAATGAACAACCCTATTTATTAGGGGACATTTATGCGAAAGCGTTAAGATGGTTGTGCACAATATATGGTACGAAGGGCTGATCCCCCTAAGTACGAGTTAAAGGTTCATAGTCTCAATGACTGTTAAAGGTTTTAAATAAAAATATTTATAACCTAGGACATAGTTCAAGGTCGTATGACCCTTAGATAAATTCTATACTCGAATTTTAAATATGATGAAAGAATTATTATTCAATTCTTTATTTTGATGAAAGTAAAGTCATTCAAACCTTTCGAAGTTATTAAGTTATGTCATATCACTGTTGTATTTCAAGTGAGCTTTTGTTTTCTCACTCTTGCATATTTTATAAACCCTTGCAGTTAAGGCCGAGAATGTTGACGTATCGTCAACAAGTAAAGGAAAAGAAAAGATGAGCAAGTGAAGACTTGTTATCTTCAATATCTGATTGTAATAAGACTTAGTTAATGATGTTTTATTTTCACATTTATTTGATTGATGTTAAGGTTTAGTTAACCTTGGGATTTTATATTGGACAAGTTGTAATCCTTTTTCAAGAAGATTTTATTTATGTATTTGTGAAGGTTGTAATTTATTTTATAATTCTTTACTATTGGGTAGATGTATGTTTCATATAGATAGTGAACACCAAATCTTGTGGAAACGAAGTACCTGGATTTGTGGGTGTCACAGAATCTCCTCCAGAAACTTCTTATCTTTGGCCATCCTGGCAGCATCCTTGAGAGGCCCTTCATCACCAATCTCCTTATATTCGCTCTGATTGACTTCAGGGATCAGGAGGTTTGAGATAAAAGTGGGAACCTTCTTCAACGGTTCCTTAAATCCGGCTTCACTGAGGTCTGGCTTGAGATGAATCAAATGGCTAACTAGCATGTGCTTATGGGGATTCTGGTGTTTGGATCCACTAGAGTATCCTAATCCAGTCCTGCCCAACAACGTGGGCATGTGGATTGGGTTCTTGATTCCTTGGCCATTTTTACCCAACCCTTGACCTAGTCGATGTCCTCTAGAAAGCATCTCTTGGCCAACTGCCATCACTTCTGGAGATATATGGGGAGTTAATGCTGGCGCACCCACGGAGTGGTATCTTGGATTGCTTACTTCGAAGGCTTAAAAATTGGAGGGCTCAATACTCTTATTCATGCTGATCAGGGGCATATCTCCCATATTATGGATAGGATAATTAGTTTTTGCACTGACAGTGACTAGATTGTCGTTGATAATATATTTTAATTGCTGATGAAGAGTTGAGGGAACAGCCCCAGCCATATGGATCCATGGTTTTCCCTGTAATAGATTATATCCAGTAATGATTTTTAGAAATTAGAAAGGTAAATTGAATGTGAATGGGCCAATCTCTACAAGAAGTTCAATTTCCCCAATTGTATCCCTTCTTGATACGTCGAATGCTCACACCACTACATGGCTTTCCCGAATTCGATTCGGGTTTATCTTCATCCTATCTAGAGTATCCTGTGGACAGATGTTCAAGGATTATTCGCCATCAATTAGTACGCCTCCTACAACGTATCCAGATGATACGACAACGATATGCAATGTTTTACGATGAGCAGTTCCCTTTGTCGGTATATCGTCATTGGTGAATGATATCACATTACTGTCCAATACATGACTGATGGTGCTGGAATTTTTCAGTATCAATGGTTTTGGGCAGGTGTGCCTCCTCTTGTACTTGGATTAGAATTTGATGATGGTCGTCAGAAGCCAATAATAAATCCAGAATGGAGATTTGATGTGGTTCCGCTTCCAACTACTTCACCGTTCTTGCTTCACTGTGCCCCATCTTAAAAAAGAATTCTGCGGCCTTTCACGTTAATACCTTCCCCAACATCTTGGTTTATGGTTTCAATAAATGCCCTAGGAGGTAAAGTGGATTCTCCTTAGGTACAATAGCTGTACAATCGGGTGCCAATTTTATGCTTTCTCCATTATTCCATGGTACCTTCTTTAGGCTAAGAATTGGGAGTTACGACCAAGGAGCCAACATCAGTGGTTTTGGTGCCGGTATATCTAGAGTAGTCTTGTTTACTTGCCCATATAATCCTTTTATGGTTATGGGTCTGTCAGACGCTCCTTCTATGAAAAGGATAACAGGTACCATTCCCTCCAAATTCATCGCCCCTCGAGCGTATATTATCTCTTCCTCAGAGAAAATCTTAGTCTTACTAAATAATTCTAGCTCTCTTGATTCGATCTTATTCTAAATTAAGTGTCGCAGGGCCCAACATTCCTCAGTGGTATGTCCAGGGGCATTCGAATGATAGAGGCAAGACCTAGAAGAGTCGAAACACTTTGATTGCGGATCTGGGGGTGGCAGAAATTCTGTGATCTTTCCTTCCTCGATCAAGGTGCACATAATTTCCTCTCTGGACTGCCCTAAGGGGGCAAATTTTTGTTTGGCTGTAAATTCTCGTCAGTGATGAATTCTAGCTTCCCTAGCCATCTTTTCTGTCCATTTGTTCTACTCTTAACAGCAAATTCGATCCCTTCTTGAGATTGGGACATCTTGGACGGATATAGTGTCGGTTGGACTTGGTAGGACTTGGTCTATTAGCTTTCAAGTCAACTGATGTTGGTGTATGACCAGATCTGCCAACTGATCAACTTGTGCCTTAATCGAGGCCAAGTCTTGCTCACCCCATACTTCTCTTCGGAGTATCCCCAAATTGCATGTACATTCGCAGAGAGTGCTTCCCCCAGCTTCCTCAGATACTTGCGATTTTCCATACCTCCTACACTGATCATGTTGATTCCTTTCGCATTATGCTGAGGCAAAGGGTTGTAATTGACATCCGGCTGCTCTAGAACTTTGACTAAAATCTCCCCATTGTCAATTAAGTTCTAAATCTTATGTTTTAAAGTTCAACATTCTTGAGTATCATGCCCAGGTGAGTTAGAATGTTAAGCGCATTTCTTGCTGGGATCAAACTGCGTTCCATTTGGATCAAAAGGTGGAGCTAGCTCAACGATCTTCTTCTGGGCGATCAATAGTGCCAATATATTCTCCAAAGAGTCCCCTAAAGGAGTGAATATCCTTCTTTGCTTTTTCTCCCCAACCTTCAATGCTGTAGGATTTCAGGAAATCAAAGGATGAGAGTTCTATTTCTGGATAGGCAGATTAGGGCTCTTATTGGCAGCTTGTCCTTGTAATATCAAAGAGACATCTTCTTCCTTCCTTTTAGATACTCTTTTGGGGGCTCTCGTATAGTTTCTCGACTGTATGTGCTCTGCTACGGCTTCCAAGGCAGTGAGATCTTTAATTTTGCCAGACTTCAAACCCATTTCTGCCATTTCTCCATGTTTAATCATTTCAGAGAAGAATTTGCCTAACCCGGCGAGGACTCTCTCATAGAAAGGGGCTTCTTGTATGTTAATGAAAGGTTTCACCATCTCACTTCCATCCATCGGTGGGTTAAATTGGGCCGCCATTCGCCTCCACCGCTGTACATACTCTCTGAACGACTCATTACTCAATTTCTTGATTTTGGTAACTTGGTAGCGATCAAGTGCCATTTGGGATTGGAAACTATATTCGTTGAAGAAAGCGTGGGCCAAATCTTCCCAACCTCAAACTTTGGAATTATCTATTCAAGCATACCACGTTCGGGCTTCACCGGGAAGGCTTTTTTGGAATAGCTGCATTTTGAGGTTCTCGTCCTCGGCGTAAGTTTCCAGTTCACCTATGTAGACTTTTAAGTGAGTATAGGGATCCCCCAATCCATTGTATTTCTCAAACTCTGGGACTTGAAACTTATCCGGGTATCTCGCTTTTGGGAAAATATATAGATCCTAATAATTTAAGCTCCCGTGGGATCCTGTCCCTTTCATAGATTAGATATCATCCTCCATTTGCCTAACGTTCTTCCTGATATCCCCAATTTCTCTATCTTCTCGGAGGTTGACTATTTCCCGGGTCGTCTCTTGGATCGGGGCCTCCTTGGATACTTCGACATCGAGGGGAGAGATAGGTGTGGACATCTGGGCATCACCGTACTTTTTCGGTATTTTCATATCTCCTTGCACAGAGGGTTCAGTCTGACTCTTATGCTTAGGTTCCTGAGATACTTTACACTGTTCTCTAAATAGGGTATTCACCTCGGCAATCTGTTTCTTAAACTCCTCGAATTCCTCTCGAGATACAGGGATGGGTTATGATGAACTTCCTTCAGCCATCTTGACTGGTGGTGAACGGGCCTTTTTGGCTAGGAATCGAGTTATAGGACCAATCTACACAAAATCGATATCTAGTTTAGACTGGATATTGGTGGACAGAGATGCATGATATGATATGCATCAGTTTAATGGTTTTTTTAATATTTTCTCGTGAAACAAAGGGTTAGTCGACTTGATGACAGGTTAAGAAAGATGTACAGATGGCAGTTTCAAAATGATTGTCATTTATATATGAGAAAGATTAAATAGGGCATGAAGAGGCCCACCACGCGTATGGTTTATCAGAGGCTGACCTATCTTAGGGTTACTCTCAAGGGCTTTTTGAAATTGGTTCCCAGATCTTCGCAATTTACTTGATGAAAACATCCATTTTTCAATTGGAGCGGATCTGAGTGGTGCCTTTTCTGAGCCTCACAATGGAAACACCCAAAGGAGTACAGTAATAAATAACCGACGGGATTGCCTCCTAATGGAGGTACCACACAACATACATTCATGTCCTCATCGTATGAAATTATGATGACATTGTGCGAAACACTAATATATTGTGCGAGGCACTAATACAAAAAAAATACTTAAAGATTGAGATAATTATCACACACAAAGATCATTCACACAAGATGCATATGCAAAAAAAGATTGAACGCGACTTAAGCCCTTTTTGGTCCCTAGCAGAGTCGCCACTTGTCGATGCCGGGAAAATACTTTGATGTATCCTTCTTTCCTAAGTTTGTGTTGTTGGTTTTACCCTTTTGTGATTCGCTATGTCTATGGATTTTATTGAAAGGGTGAGGTTTTAGGAAAGAGATACCAATATAAGTGTTGACGACTTTGCAAAGATTGATTTTATTATTTTATGATTAAACCGAATGAGACAGAGCCGCCAGTTGATATGGTTTAAATGGATGTACCTGAAAGTAGTATGCATACAAGCCAATCATGTATGATGATAAAGCATATACTTTGGAGACGATCTTAATTATTTATTAATAAAAGTATTCCATTATTAAAGGCGTTTAATTATCTACATGATGCTTTTTTTATAATATATAAATATAGTTTTAAGCAATGCTTTTAGAATCATGATGTTGATCATGCTAATGAGATCTAAATTCTTAGAAAGCTTAAAACTAAAATAGTTCCCAATCGTTGGATTACTAAATAGGGGATTAGTAAGTCCGGATAGATTGGTACATATGTTGCTTGCTCATTGGATGCGGATGATTGATCTCATGATCATTTGTGTGGAGACACTAAAGCAAGTATGTAGATGCTTATTAGAGAATAAGTTCACTGAACGTGACTCGCTATGGAAAACCTAATGGAGTTTTACTAGTATGTCAATAGGAATTCCTAATGTAATAGTAGTACAAGTGATCTTTGGACTTGAGATCATCGTAGTATCTTATATGTAATGAATTATACTTTGATTTATTCCTTAAGACCCTTAGGGTATATCAAAGGGTATGCTTGGGTATAATAAGTTATATATGGAGATAATGAATGGTCAATAAAGAATCTACCACTTATAGTAAAAGAAGATATATGTCCTATGTGATTCGTTAAATGACAACCCAGTAGTCCTTGGCCAAGGTAGAATGAAATTAAAAAGGAGTTTCTAATTCGCATGATTTGGAGTTGTGCATTTTCTAATGTAAATACATATAATTAAATAAAAATAAGACTTGACAGTCATTCCATGTCTTATATTTAATTGGGATATTGTATGGTGGAATGATTGAATTGTACGGTAACTATTTACTCACAAGTTCTTTTATGATTAATGTTGAAATCTTTATTATCTGAAAAGTCATTGATCGCTAAAGAGGCTTATTCCTATTTTAGAATAAATATTATTTATTTAAATAGATTATTAGTTTAATTTATTTATTTAAATAAGATTAGAATTGTTCTAATTGATTTATTCACAACCGGTTTAATATGGAGAACCTAAAGGGTAACACCATAAAAGAAAGAATAATTATTTAAGAAGGTTATGGTTTATCGTAATAATGTATTAAGTGTAATTAATTTAATCTATGGTGATAGAATAAATTAAATAGCTTCATATTTATTATTTAATATTTTGCAAATATTAAATATAAATTAATAAGAGGAGTCTTATTAATATTATTATAATTATTATTATTTTAATTTCTAAAGGAGTATAGGAATTAATTTAATATTAGTACTCTCATTTATTCCTAATAAGATTAGGAGGCAAATTAATTAAAGAAGTTTAATTAATCAATCCCAATATGATTGGGAAGCCTAATTAATTAAAGGAGTTTAATTAATTAAATGAAAACCTATTTCTAATAGGATTAGAAAAGTTGACCAATATCTTTATAAGAGGAGTCTTATGTTAGATACCAGCTGATGCAATTCCAATTGTTGGAGAGTACTTCTTTTTTATAGAGGATAGAAAACTAGGGTTTAGTCAACCACCCACCTTCTTGAATAATTCTTATTCCTTGGTGGATCACCTCTAGAGGCAAACACTTGGGTGGCTAACGTTGATCAAAGGAAGGAATTTAGCCCAAAAATTCAAGGAGATCACGAAGAATAAAGAGTTGAACTCGTACCTATGGAAGCTTCGTTCTACAAGGGTATGATTTCATAACTTCTTATTTATCATTTTAAATTATTAATTTGCATAAAGGATAATCTGAGTAATGGTTTTGTAGAAAATTTTTAAACTCTGATATACTATGCTTCCGCTAATTTTTGCAATTTGCTTGCGCCATGATTTCGTACAAACCTAACAGTGGCATCAGAGGCAAACCTTTATGCAATTATTAATTGTTTTGATTCCATATATGTGTGGGTATGTATTTAGAATAATTTATTAGGCATTATTAATTGTATAAAATTATTTTTTTTATGAAAGAAAAAAAAATTGGAAAGCAATTTTTTTCCCTTCGCTGCTGTGATCCATGTTATTAAACAAAAAAGCGAAAGTTAATGAGAGTAAAAGTGACCTGAATACTATTCAAAAAGGGAAGTTGAATTGATTTAAAAAAAAGTGACTTCGTCACTTTATTTTCAAGTCTGATTCACATTATATATATATATATATAAAGTGACCTTATTACTTATATATATATTATATATATATATATATATAATAGGTTACCATTATAAATATATTATAATATATATGCGGTTAGTCCTATTATATATATATATATATAGTTAATATTATATATATATATATATATATAATATTCTTAATAATTTATAATTAAAAGAACGAGTTTATTTTAATCTTGAAATTGGATTTCATGCAATTTAAAATTGCCCATTAAATGATACTCATATATATATGGAATGTTTTGATTCATGAGATGAATGTTTATTTATTGATGCATATGGTGATATGTATGATAATAAATGGGATTGATTATGAAACTATTGACCAATGTGATTGGATTTATTTTAGTTGAATGCTTGAATGAGTTTTATTAAATGGGGTCTGCGTACCTCATCTTCTTTGATTTTTCTCGATTTAAAATTCTATCTCCCTCCTATGTACTTCCCCTTGACTTTTGATCAAGGTTTCTATTTAAATTAAATAATTAATGTAATAGAAATAGTTAGAATTATCTTGAAGAAATTGGATACCAAGGAGCAAGGACCGCGTGAAGACCCGTTTGTATGGAGCCCAGGTTTAAATGTAATAGTTACATTTAAATTTAAATTCTTTCACTCCTAGATTTGACCTTTTGGTTCACTTGGTGGCTCAAGTGAATCAAACTAAAATAAAAATCCATAATCAATCCGGGTAGAATATAGTATTCTATATGTGCATGCTAAGTATTATATATATTATATTTTATGCAAACATACTTCGCATGTTTTAATAAAATGACGCGTATTTTATATATATATATATATATATATATATATATATATATATATATGTGCATGCGCGCTAAACAAGATGAGACAAATAATAACAAACCTCTCAAAGAAATCATATTAAGTCTAAAACGTTCAATGATATTTGGAATAACGAACGTCGCCTTCTAGCATGATAAATTAATAGAGTATTAAATATTTAATATGAGTTTGTTGTGCACACACAAGGCAAGTATTAAGTATTTAAGATATTAATTTAATCACATTTAATGCTTATAAAGTTAATTGAACAATATTATTTTGTTGTGCACACACAAGGACAATATTTTTCTTTTTTGAATATATGAAGTGCTAGGTTGGACTTAACTTAAATCATTTTAGTTCGGATGTGCACACACTTGACCATTATGATCTAAAAGGCAGAATACAAGGAGTTACATGTCGATGTAATTAACAAGAGTTGTCTATCTATTTATTTATATATCGTTTGTTGTGCAAACACAAGGCTATATACGTTTGAAATGCGATCCTTATTTGCACTAGCAAATCTTTAGTTAGATGTTGCCGAACTATATAAGTGAGGGTAATATAGTTTAAAAAAAATAGTGGGAGATACCAATTTAAAATAAGACCTAATTTATTTTGGTATATAAAATTAATTAAATGAATGTTTGCCAAAATATTGTCTTTTCACATGCAGAAATTTAAAAATGTCAAAATCGCTAATTTCACTACATAGCATACTTGATGCTAACAAACTAACCGAGCCGAATTACACGGACTGGTTAAGAAATTTGAGAATAGTTCCCACTGCTGAAAAGATTTCTTATGTCCTAAATTCACCTGTCCCTAGAACTGTTCCAGAATCAGCCTATGAGAAAGAGACTGCCACTATTCAAAGTGCCAAGATGATGCATCTGTGGCTCAATTGCATCATGCTCGCATTCATGAATAACGAGCTTCAGCATCAGCATGAAATTATGGATGCTCCTACTATGTTGTTTCACCTCAAGGAGTTGTATGGTGAACAAAGTAGGACTGCATGATATAAGACATCTAAGGAGCTCTTCCGATCTCGGATGATCGAGGGCACTGCCGTTGAGACTCATATCCTAAGGGTGATCATTTTGATTGAGCGCCTTGGATAGCTTGGGTTCATCATGGATGGGGAGTTGAGTCAAGACTTGGTCTTGTAGTCACTCCCTGAGACCTTTTCGCAATTTGTTATTAATTTTCACATGAATAAGTTAGATGTCAGCTTGCCTGAATTACTTTACATGTTAAAACTACAAAAGGTCACTTCCCATCCAAGAAAAACCATGTCTTAATGGTGGACGATTCTTTCAAGAAAAGAAAGAGGCCCAAGGTATTTCCTGAAAAGAAGAAATCTAAGAAGGCTAAGGGTAAGGCTAAAGTGAAGGAACAAAAGAAACCTGATCCAGCTAGCAAAGGAATGTGGTTCCATTGCAACGAGCCGGGTCATTGGAAGAGGAACTACAAGAAGTTTCTAGCAGAGAAGAAGCTTGGAGAAGCTTCGACTTCCAATCAAGGTTTGTTCATAATTGAAATTAATTTTTAGAAAGTCAAAATTCTACTTAGGTATTGGATACCGGCTGTGGTTCTCACATATGTAATACTGAGCAGGGACTGGTCAGAAGTAGAAAGCTGAACAAGGATGAGGTCGTCCTACGAGTGAGAAATAGAGCAAAGGTTGATGAATTAGCTGTAAGCACTTATTGTTTAGCGCTGCTTATGGGCAATTCCATTTATTTAAACAACGGTTATTTTATTCTGAATATCATTAGAAACATTATTTTTATTTTCGTATTAGATATGGATGGATTTAACATTATAATAAATAACAACCGTTGTTCTATTTATAAAAGCAATATTTTATATGGTGTTGGTAATTTGTGAAATGGACTTTACATACTTGACTTGCATGAAAATATATTTTAAATAGAACAAACTAAGAAAAGGAAAAGAGATGATGTTAATTATACCTATATGTGGCACTGTAGACTCGGTCATATCAATGAAACAAGATTATCCAAGTTGCATAAGGATGAGCTCTTAGAGCTATCTGATTATGAATAATATCCAACTTGTGAATCTTGTCTCATGGGTAAAATAACTAAATCTTCTTTTAGTGGAAAAGGAGAAAGATTTACAGAGTTGTTAGCATTGGTTCACACAGATGTTTGTGGACCTATGACAATGAATGCACAGGGAGGGTATTCTTATTTTATTACTTTCACTAATGATCACTCAAGATTTGGATATGTGTATTTAATGAGATACAAATCTGAATCATTTAAAAAGTTCAAAGAGTTCAGAAGTGAAGTAGAGAAACAAATGGGCAAGAGTATTAAGATTCTTCGATCAGATCTAGGTGGAGAATACTTTAGCGGTGAGTTTCTCAATTGTCTCAAAGATAATGGAATAATCTCACAATGGACTCCACCAGGTACACCACAGTTAAATGGAGTATCTGAAAGGAGAAATCGAACATTGTTGGACATGGTTCGTTCTATGATGAGTTTTACCGATCTTCCAATTTCATTATGGTGTTATGCCCTAGAAACGGCTGCATATCTACTAAATAAGGTCCCCTCAAAATCCGTCCCCAAGACTCCATATGAGATATGGACAGGAAGGAAACCTAGTTTTAAGCATGTTAAGATTTGGGGATGTCCAGCTTATGTGAAAAAGGTTTCAAAATGATAAGCTTGGGACAAGATCTGGTAAGTGCACGTTTTGTGGAATAGCCTAAAGAAAGTTTGGGATACTATTTCTACAATCCTACTGAGCAAAAGGTGTTTGTTGCGAAACACGTTGCCTTCTCAGAAAAGGAGTTTTTCCTTGAAGAGGCTAGTGGGAGAAAAATAGATCTTGAAGAAATTCAAGACCCACAAACCACTACAGATCAATTGGATGAACATGTCCAAGTAGAGACACCTTCTGTACAACACCCTATTCGTAAACTTGGAAGAGTACTGAAGATACTTGAGAGGTATGGATTTGTCATAGAGGATGACGATGAGGTACACATCATAGATGATGATGATCCATGGAATTACAAACAGGCTGTGAGTAATAAAGACTCAGGAAAATGGTAGATGACCATAAAATCTAAAATAGATCTTTGAAGCAATGCTCAAGTCCATTTGGATTTTACTTGCGATTGCAGCTTATTATTACTAGATCTGGCAAAATGGAGGGGGAGACGCCCTTCCTCAAATAGACATTATTAGAGGAGAATGTATGTATGATACAGCCAGATGAATTTGTTTCAATGGTTAAAGCAAATCATGTATATAAGTTACACCAATCCATTTATGGATTGAAGCAAGCTTCTCAAAGATGAAACATTCATTTTGATGAGACAATCAAAGAGTTTGATTTTATCAAAAACGAGGATGAACCATATGTGTACAAGAAGGTTAGTAGGAGCGCTGTTTCATTCCCTGTAGTATATGCTGATGATATATTACTTATAGGGAATGACATTCCTATACTACAATCAATTAAAATAAAGTTGTCTAAACATTCCTCCATGAATGATTTGGGTAGAACATCCTACATTGGGGATATAAAACTGTATAGATAGATTTAAAAGGATGTTCGGCTTAACCCAAGGAACGTATATTCATTAGATGCCAAAGACGTTTAGCATGACAAATTCCAAAAATGTGTCTCATGATGATGAGCCATGGAGTGTATCTCACTAAAATTATCCTCAATAAAAGAGAGATCGCATGAGTTACTGTGACAACCCGAATTTTCAAGAATTAATAAATGAGAATTTAATAAATAAAATTCTTATTATGGGATGTTTCGTGTTTGAGTATGTGTATATGTGTTATATATTGTGAAATATGTGATTTGGTGTGAAGAAAATTTTATATATTAATTTTGATATTTATTGAATTAAATAAATATTTTAATTGATTTATTTATTGAGTAAAATAAATAATTTATGTGATTGTTGTGAAGTAATTTAATTAAGTGTAATATATTAATTAAATGAATATTTAATATTTAATTTAATTAATATGTAATGATTTTATGTTATAGTTCTAATTTAATTAGGATAATTAAATTAGAAGAAGTTATGTAGTAATTGTTACATGAAATTATAATTAGCATGTAATTATAATTGTTATGTGGCAATTTTTATGTGATTAATTGATGTTAACTTTTAATTAATAAAATTAGAATGTTAATATTTAATTAATTAAATTATAACATTAAAAATATGTGTTAAAGGATTTATTAAAAGAATTTAAAAAGGGGTTTTTAAATTAGTTTTACCAAACAAGGCTCTTGCATCTGTTTTAATTTCGTTTTGCCAAACAGGGCCTTAACTATTAAAAATATATTTTTTTCAAAAATAAACTGTTTTGCCAAACAAGCCCTATGACTTTTAAAATTCAAAATAAATTATAATTGTTATATATTTAATATAGTCATTATGTATTTGTCAGTTATGTTATATGTTAATTATACTTATTATTACGTATATCAGTTTTACATATACGTTAACTTAGAAAAATAAGAACAGAGAAAGAGAGAGTAGAGAAAGAAAAGAGAGAAAATACACTCTGTAAGTTTGAAAGAGAAAGATTGAGAAGAAATTAGTGATTCTGAGAATCAAGAAGAGATTATTTGAGCCATTCTCATCATCTATCAAAACTTAATCAAGGATTAAGGGCACGTGAAGTGCAGATAGATGTAAGCTGTTAAACTGTTATTGGTAAACAACGATCAAGGCAAGTCTTTCAGTTCCTATTTGTTATGTGAACTTAATGATGAACTATTTTTAAATCTTTATTTCAAAGAGCACGATGTGTTATATATATGTTAAAAGTATGAAATGTTAAAGTAATTTATGACTATGTTGATTGAGTAATGAATGCTGATTGAGTAAGGAACTCAATCTTTATACTTGTTATATGAACTACAACATGTATCTTATGCTAGTCTAATGTTTATGACATGTATGTTGAGCATGTTTTTATGTGCTATGTGATGCATGAAAATTGTTAGATCTTGTTGAGCTGTAGAGCTCAATGTTGCAAATAACCACTTTTGCATGTTTAGGATTCAAGGTAACGCTATGTGCTACTTGCAAGAAATGAATCAGATGTAATGCATGAAGATTTATATACTTTGGCTGAATTGTTATTATTTTGGACCATGTTTAATGTTCCAGAAAATGTATTTGATAATGTATGATACTTAATAGATGTTGAGTTGTAAAGTTTAATTTTATCCGATGTACAAAGGGTATTGAACCTGGTTGTAAGTTTTAGTTTATAATAACTCTAATGAAGTGATTAATAAAATAAATTTTAATCAAAGATATGTAATGGTAAAGGTTATGATTCAGGGGAGTAAAGAAGGTAGACAAAAAAGTTTAAAATTATTTCGCATTTTATTAAGTTTAACATCGATTAATGATGTAAAGTCTGAATAAAGATGTATTATTAACGATCGATGTCGAGAGTTGTATTGTATGAATTTCGGGGTCGTTACAGTTGATATTAAAGTCGATAGGTTATACACCTTAGGTAAGAGTACCTTAGGACTATGACCTTAGGTTATAAGAAGTTAAGTTTAAGTTACGTATGTTGAAAAGGTGATTCTTTTCACATACGTAAATGTTTAGGATGAGGTAAGTTTTAGAAATATTATAAGAAGAAGATGAGAATGACGAGGAGTAAACTCTAATAAAATATTGAGCAATATGAATGAAGTTAGAAATTCCTAAAGGAAGAATTGATAAATAAACAAGAAGATTCAAAGAAGAATCTTGAAGAGATATAAAAAAAAGAATCAGGAGTTACCTAACTCCAATAATAAAGATGATGAATAATGATGAATAGACAAAGTCTATACGATTAAAAGCATAAATGAAATCATAATATGACATGATGAAAGGTAAAGATAAGAAGATTGTAAAACAAAATGATCATGAGATAAGAAAAGAATCATAAGGGAGATGATTATAGAAATAAGATCATAGCGTGATCTTTTAAAGTTGTAAAAGACAAATGGTATGTAATGATTGAATAGTTATAGTTTGATACTATAAAGAGAATGTACTATGATATAGTACGAGATAAACTCACAAGGAGTTATAAACAATGAGATACAGAAAATTTGTATCGACCAAAGAGCAAGTTATGAGCAAGATAAAGTTAAGTGGGATTTCAACTTAGGACTCATGTGGTAGCTAAGTTGTACAAACCTTTGTATGGACAGGGTTTTTGTGCTTACACTTGGTTTATCGCATGGATAATCATTGGAATGTTGGTGTCGCGCTATCGATATATATATGGTGAGAAGGTGATTCTTGTCCCATGTTTATATTTGATAGTTAGAGATAATTAAGATTAGATTAGATGATATTAAGGTTAGGTGCGGTTCTTAAAACTCATGTTCATGGTAAGTTCGTGACTCATAATTGTATGCATATTTTTGAACCCCTAAGCGTATGAACAGTCCCTGATCAGTTCTTGGACTACATATTATTAGGACAAGTTCTTAAACTCATATTATTGTGGCAAGTTCCTGAACTTCCAAAGTGTGGTAAGTTTGATGACCTATACTGGGTATAGAAATGTTATGGTATAGAAAGCATTGATAGTGAAACGGTGGAGTAAAAGATTTAAAGTGATGGAGAAAATTTTGATATTCTAAATCTTCTAGCTATGCTAGATTTTCAAAATTTATTGACCTCGTGCTGATGTTGCACTTCTGAGACTTTTAAAAAATATTGAACCAATGGAAATTTAAAACAGTGCTATTATTCACATGTCTATGCTAATTCCTTCAGCTAGACAAAAATGATTTGAAATTTTCAAAATGTATTTTATATATTCTATGCATCATTTAATATGATAATCAAGGAAGTCATCAATACAGTTGAATATAGTGTTGGATGTGATCGTAGGATCGTCAGGCCACTATGGTATGTTGTAGCATGATGACGTCATATAATGAAGAAATCTTCAACGTACCATTACTAAGGTACGGTATCAGGATATTAAAAAAAAGAAAAAGAAAAAGAAAAGAGAAAATAGATTTATTTATTTTTGTTTCCTTAAACTATATAAATTTTTTTAATTGAGTTAGTTAAATATATATATATATATATATATATATATATATTTCTATTGATGTCCGAATTGTTGCTAGAAGTTTATGCTACTTGATTCAGCTAGGTAAATATTAAAAGATGTTTATGAAATTCAAGCATTCTTGATAAAGTATGCCAAACCAAGTTACTCTGGTGCAGATTCAGATGTTGAAAGTTGAGGTGAACAACCCTATAAAGGAGACATATTATCGGAGACAATAGTTTCGAGTGTAACGCATATAGTCGTTACGATGTACTACGTTTGTGCACGACGTAGTGGTGCAATAGTCTGATCACATAGAGCACCGATGTAGGATGTTATAGTCTGTGTGATTGTTAAACATTTTGTTAAAGCGGTTTATAGTGTGAAGTACCGGGGGTGAAACACTATTAAACTTAAAGATGAGTTCAAGGTTTTGTGACTCCTCAGCATGATTTGGAATCTTTTAACTTCCTTAGTTATTCTTACTGATTCCCAATTATTGAGCAATTGTGGAAGATTCTTATTATTCTAAAGGTGAATGTGGCAAGAAGGATATTCCTTAGAAAGAAGTAGTTGTAGAACGCAATAATCTAGTGAATAAAGATTAACATAAAAATCTATTTTGATAGATTGATAGACTAAAATTTCGAAGACGAAATTCTTAGAAGAAGGGGTGGATGTGATAACCCGAATACTTACAAGATAGTGAATTATGAAGTATATGAATTCGACAAGTAGAGTATATGGTAATGATCCTTAGAAAGGAAATGAACTGGTTAAAGGATAGATAATAGTTGAAACATAATTGAGTTTAATTGAAGGTTATGAAATAAAACCTAACATTTGTTGAAAAAATGAATGGAGTAGTATATATATATATATATATATATATAACTTTTGATAAGGTAATGTGTTAAAATTATTCAACGATAAATTTTGGAAGAGAATTTAATGAAAACAGGGTAAGAGAGGTTTCGTTGATTCCGAGGACGGAATCCTTATAAGGAGGGCAGGATGTGACAACCCGGATTTTCAAAAATTAATAAATGAAAATTTAATAAATAAAATTCTTATTATGAGATATTTCGAGTTTGAGTATGTGTATATGTGTTATATATTGTGAAATATGTGATTTGGTATGAATAAAATTTTATATATTAATTTTGATATTTATTGAATTAAATAAATATTTTAATTGATTTATTTATTGAGTAAAATAAATAATTTATGTGATTGTTGTGAAGTAATTTAATTAAGTGTAATATATTAATTAAATAAATATTTAATATTTAATTTAATTAATATGTAATGATTTTATGTTATAGTTCTAATTTAATTGGGATAATTAAATTAGATGAAGTTATGTAGTAAGTGTTACATGAAATTATAATTAGCGAGTAATTATAATTATTATGTGGCAATTTTTATGTGATTAATTGATGTTAACTTTTAATTACATAAATTAGAATATTAAGATTTAATTAATTAATGTATAACATTAAAAATATGTGTTAAAGGATTTATTAAAAAAATTTAAAAAGAGATTTTTAAATTAGTTTTACCAAACAAGGCCCTTGCACTTGTTTTAATTCCGTTTTGCCAAACGGGGCCTTAACTATTAAAAATTTATTTTTTTCAAAAATAAACTATTTTGCCAAACAAGCGTTATGGCTTTTAAAATTCAAAATAAATTATAATTGCTATATATTTAATATAGTCATTATGTATTCGTCAGTTATGTTATATGTTAATTATACTTATTATTACGTATATCAGTTTTACATGTACGTTAACTTAGAAAAATAAGAACAGAGAAAGAGATAGTAGAGAAAGAAAAGAGAGAAAATACACTCTGTAAGTTTGAAAGAGGAATATTGAGAAGAAATTGGTGATTCTGAGAATCAAGAAGAGATTATCAGAGCCATTCTCATCATCTATCAAAACTTAATCAAGGATTAAGGGCACGTGAAGTGCAGATAGCTGTAAGCTGTTAAACTGTTATTGGTAAACAACGATCAAGACAAGTCTTTCAGTTTCTATTTGCTATGTGAACTTGATAATGAACTTTTTTTAAATCTTTATTTCAAAGAGCATGATGTGTTATATATATATATATATGTTGAAAGTATGAAATGTTAAAGTCAATTTATGACTTTGTTGATTGAGTAATAAATGCTAATTGAGTAAGGAACTCAATCTTTATACTTGTTATATGAACTGCAGCATGTATGTTATGCTAGTCCAATGTTTATGAGATGTATGTTGAGCATGTTGTTATGTGCTATATGATGCATGAAAACGGTTAGATCTTGCTGAGCTGTCGAGCTCAATCTTGCAAATAATCACTTTTGCAGGTTAAGGATTCAAGATAACGCTATGTGCTACTTGCAAGAAATGAATCAGATGTAATGCATGAAGATTTATATACTTTAGCTGAATTGTTATTATTTTGGACCATGTTTAAGGTTCCAGATAATGTATTTGATAATGTATGATACTTAATAGATGTTGAGTTGTAAAGTTTAATTTTATCCGATGTACAAAGGGTATTGAACCTGGTTGTAAGTTTTAGTTTATAATAACTCTGATGAAGCGATTAATAAAATAAATTTGAATCAAAGATATGTAATGGTAAAGGTTGTGATTCAGGGGAGTAAAGAAGGTAGACAGAAACTTTAAAATTATTTCGCATTTTATTAAGTTTAACATCGATTAATGATGTAAAGTTTGAATAAAGATGTATTGTTAACGACCGATGTCGAGAGTTGTATTGTATGAATTTTTGGGTAGTTACAGTTACTATCATGTATGCAATGAAATATACGAGACTTGATGTTGATCAATCAGATTCTGGAGAAGATCACTATAGGACAGTGATAAATATCCTAAAGTACTTAACTGACACTAAGGATGTCATCATAACAAATGATGGGTCTGAATTAAACTTGAGGACTAAACAAACTCAAGTTTTCAGACTAACCAAGACGACAGTAAATCCACTATACGGTAAGTCGTTACCTTGAAAGGTGGTTCAGTGAATTAGAAAGGTTCCAAACAGCAAAAGGTTGCTGGTCTAATGACAAAGACAAAGTATATAACTGTAAGTGAAGCTGCAAGTTGATGTTTCGGATGAAAAGTTCATTACAAAACTAGGAATAGTTCATATATCTCATCTTGAATCTAAACATGTGTTGCGGCACTTTGATTAAAGAAATAATTGAAAGAGGAGGCGTCACCTTAGACCGTGTAGACTCTCAAGACAATATTGTAGATCCATTTACCCTTTTGTGATTCTATATGTCTCTAGATTTTATTGAAAGGGTGAGGTTTTAGGAAAGCAATACCGACATAAGTGTCGACGACTTTGCAAAGATTGATTTTATTATTTTATGATTAGACTGAATGAGAAAGAGCCACCAGTTGGTATGGTTTAAATGGATGTACCAACTCATCCGAGTTTTAATAGTTTTCACAATATAGTCCAATATATGACACCAAAAGATTGGTTTGAAACCCGAGATTTGTGGAATTCGGGGGCTAGGATAAGTGGGCGGAAGGTGGTAGGCACCCCCGACTCCCGTAAAAACACGGTACCTCATCTTATTGATTTACTATGCATAAAGTTAGTGTGTGTGTGTGTGTGTGTGTGTTTTATTTGAAAAGGTTTATTCTAAGCCTCATTGTGAGTTATTTGAAAGTAGTGTCGTTCCTCTTTTGCACCTATGTACGAAGGGTTTGATTTAGCAAAAGTTCATTTTTAGACAAAATATACATTTCATATGATATTTTTGGAAAACACAAGGTTTTCAAATCCTTCGCCCGAATAGTAATCAAGGACTTTTGATACTTATATTTATGATCTAATGTCTATTCATGAACCACTTTATTGTTATTGAAAGCTCTTTGTGGTTTTATTGGAAATCATTTTAGTGAAAATGCATGCTAAAGCGCCAAAAGGGTAGGGTCATCATCGGGCATGTAAGCCATCTCGATGAATCCGAGCACCCACAATCAAAGTTTTCACTATCACGGGATCTTGAATCTGACTTCTCGGGACTAACCCCTCGAGTTCGTCTTCAAGATCCAAATATTACATATACAATGATTTTTGCATTATTTAAACATTACATCACAGAATTCAGTCCATCGTGGGAATCAAGTCGGGATTCAATCGGGGATCTCGACACCGAGATTCCTAGGCTCACATTATTATGCGCGAATATATATGTACAATGTCCTAAACTTGATATTAGATGATTTCATTGGTTGAAATCACCGTTTCAAGTTACTTTGGACCCCTTTCGCCTCTAGATATAGATCTAGGGCTATACGGGATAACCGGGACAGATTAAAAGCAATAAATACATAGATCTACCATGGTTCTAAACTTATCTAGCATACGGGTTAAAGCTTCATGCTTAATAACCACTCAAAAGGCTAGATTCGACTTAGATCTAGGTAGATCTAGCCTACGGACTTGATTTACAACACGATATGCACAATATAACCGATAGGAATGAAATAGCTACCAACTACTACACAATATACTTAGAAAACAACAAGTTTAACTAGATTTAAACAATATATAACATCAATCTAGTATATTGAACAAAATTTACAAAGAACGTAGCTAAAAAGAGCATTTTTTCACCATGGGGACGCGTGAGCAAGCGTTTTATCTCCCGGGATCAACTTAGAACACTCTCGGGACTCCAAGTAGATGCTAAACAAGATAAAATAGCTCAAAGTTAGTGTATATAGCTCCAACCCGAGGGGTTCTCTCTCTAAAATTGATTTTTTCACTCTAAAACTCTCTCCCTCTCTTCTAAATGAGATGATATTGCTCTATTAATCCATCGGATCCAGCTGCATATATACATGCGACTAGCTGCATGTATAGATACACCTGGACACTGCGGGTCCCGTTGTCTCGAAGTGTGTTCCTTCGATCTCGATTCAGAGAAAGTCGACCTTCGCAGACCGAACTTTCAGAAAGTCTTTGCGGAATGCAACAAAATAAGATCGAGTCTGACTGAATCGGGGTCCGGGAAGATAATGCTGGTAGTTGAGAGATATCTTCCAGTTCCAGACTGCAGTTAACTGGTTTATCTTTGATGGCACGTAGTTTAAGGTTTGCTGAGGTGGCTTCGGGCGGACACTGTCTCAGCTTTGCGATCCTCGTTGGGTTTGTAACATGTTCGAATATTATTGGCCCTTGGAATCATCCATAGGGTTGTCTCTGGGGTAACCAGATGCTTTTGCCCTACCTCGGGGTTGTCTCCGAAGTAAAATTACACTTTTTCCCTTCTGCAAGGTTAGTATAAAGAAGAAAAAAAATTCAAGTGTCTATATGTACGTTTCAGCACTTTTGGAGAAAGCTTTCATTGCAGAAGGTGGTAGCAAAGCAATAACTAAGTACAATCGGGAAAAGAACAAGTAGAAGATTGAAGGTGGAAATCAGGGTGCCAGCAGTGGTGGCAGTAACAGTAAGAAACGTAAGTGGAACAGTGGCAACAACTCAGGAACTCAATAAGGAAGTACACCACAGAAGAAGCCAGCATGTGAAAAGTGTGGAAAGAATCACTTGGGATAGTGTATGAAAGGGAAGAATGTTTATTATAATTGTGGTCAAGAAGGACATATTTCACGAAATTTTCCTAAGCCAAGGAAGGGGGGTTGCTTTTCTTGTGGAGGAACGGTACATCGGTTTAAGGATTGTCCATTAAAGAAGAATACTAATGGAGGTAGTGGAAATAAGAGCAGTAGCATAAAGTTAACAGTTGGAGGGCCAACGCAGTAGAGCATGCTGACAGCCCAAAAATTTAACATGAATGTGCAAGTAGAAGTTGCATCAAAGGAGGTGGTGTCACGTATTATTCCGATCAATAATATAAATACACATTTTGAAAGTAGTATGCACACAAGCCAATCATGTTTGATGATTGTAGACACTCAAAATTTTGAATTCCTGTTACTAACCCTATAGGAGAGTAAAACCGTATTTTAGCTTCCTGCGACGACCCCGGGAGGTATAGTAACCCCGACAACAACATCGGGATATCAAATTCAACCCCGACAGTAACACCGGGAGATCAAGTCAAGCCCCGACGACAACCCCAGGAGGTACAGTAACCTCGACAACAACACTGGGATATCAAAATTCAGCCCCGATGACAACACCGGAAGATCAAGTCAAGCCCCAATGACAACCCTAGGAGGTATAGTAACCTCGATAACAACACCAGGATATCAAAGTCAACCCCGACGACAACATCGGGAGATCAAATCAAGCCCAGACGATAACCCTGGGAGGTACAGTAACCCCGACAACGACACCGAGAGGCCAAGCCAACCTTCGGAGACCGCCCCGAAGCAAAAAATCATCCTCAGAGACAACCTTTGGAGACCAAGTCAACCACGGAGACAATCCTGAGGAAGAACAGAGTCGACTGGGATCAAACCTCAGAGACAACCCCGAGAAATAGTCGAAAACCATGTCAATCCTGGAGACAACCCCTAGAAGGGCAAAATAGTTATTTTACTAACTTAACATCAAATTAAGTCAAAATTAACCCAAATCAATGCAATAAGGGTCAGAAAGAACCATAACATCGATCCAGAGTGAAAACAACACAAGACAGCTCAACGGACGGACTGCAAGATTCAAAGATCTGGTGATGAACCCATCTTCCAGGATTCGAAAAGGTCAAATCCCATGACATTGTGTAGCTCTCGAAAAAGGCTTTTCCAAAAAAGTATAGTATGCCTCAATCGGACTCCCGGATTGAAAGTTATGAAAGTTTGAAGCAGACATCGTGTTGGTCGGAGTGCACGTACTTCGAGATAACGGGACCCGCGGTAGTGGGGCCCACTCGGGTAGCCACACCTCTACCTGCGCCTGTCGCGAGTTGACCCGTGGTCATCTAGTCTATAAATAAGAATGTTAGGTTTGTACGAAATCGTGACACAATTAATTTACAAAAATTAGCGAAAGCATGATATATCAAAGTTTAAAATTTTCTACAAAACCAGTACCCGGATCATCCTTTATGCATAGTTATTAATTAGAACAAAGAAGAAGAATATTAGATCCATACCCTTGTAGAATGAAGCTTCAACAGGTACAAGTTCAACTCTTTTGTTTTTCGTGGTCTCCTTGAGTTTCTGGGATTGATTCCTTCCTTTGATCAAGTTAGCCACCCAAGTGTCTGACCTGTAGAGATGACCCACCAAGGAAGAGGAATAGTTCAAGAAGGAGGGTGGTTGGCTAAACCCTAATTTTCTATTCTCTATAGAAAAGGAGTACTCACCAACAATTGGAATTACGTCTACTAATATCTAACATAAGACGCCTCCAATATTGATATTAGTCAACCTTCTAATCCTATTAGACACAGGGTTTCATTTAATTAATTAAACTCCTTTAATTAATTAGGCTTCCCAATATATTGGGATTAATTAATTAAACTCCTTTAATTAATTTGCCTCCTAATCTTATTAGGAATAAATGAGAGTACTAATATTAATTAATTCCTGAACTCCTTTAGAAATTAAAATAATAATAATTGTAATAATATTAATAAGACTCCTCTTATTAATTTATATTTAATATTTTCAAAATATTAAATAATAAATATTAAGCTATTTAATTTATTCTATCATCATAGATTAAATTAATTACACTTAATGCATTATTACGATTATACCATTACCTTCTTAAATAATTATTCTTTGTTTTATGGTGTGACCCTTTAGTTTCTCGATATTAAACCGGTTGTAAATAAATCAATTAGAACAATTCTAATCTTATTTAAGTAAATAAATTAAACTAATAATCTATTTAAATAAATAATATTTATTCTACAATAGGGATAAGCCTCCCTAGCGAGCAACGACTTTCTAGATAATATAGATTTCAACATTAATCATAAAAGAACATGTGAGTAAATAGTTACCGTACAATTCGATCCTTCCACCATACAATGTCCCAATTAAATATATGGCATGAAATTACTGTCAAGTCTTATTTTATTTAATTATATGTATTTCGATTAAAAAATCTATAACTCCAAATAATACAAATTAGAAACTCTTTTCTAATTCATTCTGCATTGGCCAAAACTACTGGGTTGTCATTTAACGAATCACATAGGATATATCTCTTCTTTTACTAGAGATGGTAGATTCTTTATTGACCATTTATTATCTCCATATGTAACTTATTACACCCAAGCATACCCTTTGATATACCCTAAGGGTCTTAAGGAATAAATTAAAATATAATTCATTACACACAAGATACTATGATGATCTCAGGTCCAAGGATCACTTGTACTACTATCACATTAGGAATTCTTATTGACAGACAAGTAAAACTCCATTAGGCATTCCATAGCGAGTCATGTTCAGTGTACTTATTCTCCAATAAGCACCTACATACTTGATTTAGTGTCTCCACGCAAATGATCATGAGATCAATCATCCTCATCCAATGAGCAAGCAACATATGTACCAATCTATCCGAATTTACTAATCCCTTTTTTAGTAATCCAACGATTAGGAACTATTTTAGTTTTAAGCTTTCTAAGATTTTAGATTTCATTAGCATGATCAACATCATGATTCTAAAAGCATTGCTTAAAACTATGGGTTATATACATATTATAAAAACAGCATTATGTAGATAATTAAATGTCTTTAATAAATAAATACTTTTATTAATAAATAAATAAGATCGTTTATAAAGTATATGCTTTATCATCATACATGATTGGCTTGTATGCATACTACTTTCAATCTCCCACTTACACTAAAGCCAATCGCCATGGTATCTCATACCCATCTTCTCTAAGTGACGATCAAACTGAAGTTGTGTTAAAGCTTTAGTAAATGGATCTGCAATGTTGTCTTGAGAGTCTAGACGCTCCAAGGTGACATCTCCTCTTTCAATGATCTCCTTGATAAAGTGAAATCACCACAACACGTGTTTGGATTTCTGATGAGACCTGGGTTCCTTAGCCTGTGCAACCGCTCTGGTGTTGTCACAGTATAAAGGGACTGCTCTTCCAATGCTAGGAAACACAGCAAGTTCTATTATGAACTTCTTCATCCAAATAGCCTCCTTTGCAGCTTCACTTGCAGCTATGTACTCTGCCCCTTGTCACTAAATCAGCAACCATTTGCTGCTTGGAACTATCTAACTCACTGCGCCTCCGTTCAAGGTAAATACATACCCCAAAATAGATTTAATATCATCTTATTCCATTTGAAAACTTGAGTATGTGAAGCCCTTGAGTTTTAATTCAGACCCACCATAGACAAGAAATACATCCTTAGTCCTTCGTATGTACTTTAGGATATTTTTTTACTGCCTTCCAGTGCTCTTCTCCTGGATTCGACTAATATTTGCTCGTTACACTAAGTGCATAAGTGACATCTGATCTAGTACATATCATACCATATATGATAGATCCTATTGCTGAAGCATGAGGAATCTTACTCATACGGTCTCTCTCTTCAAGTGTTTTTGGGGCCTGTTTCTTGGAGAGAGATATTCCATAGCCCATCGGCATGAGACCTCTTTTGGAATCTTCCATGCTAAACCTCTTTAGCATCGTGTCAATGTACGTCCCTTGGGATAAGACAAGTATCCTTTTAGATCTATCTCTATAGATATTTATCCCCAAAATATAGGATACTTCTCCCAAGTCCTTCATGGAGAAGTGTTTAGATAACAGATTTTAATCAATTATAGCATAGGAATGTCATTCCCTATCAGTAATATATCATCAACATATAATACAAGGAAAGAAACAACTCTCCCACTAACCTTCTTATACACACATAGTTTATCCTTGTTTTTGATAAAATAACTCTTTGATTGTCTCATCAAAATGAATGTTCCATCGACGAGAAGCTTGCTTCAATCCATAAATGGATCGTTGCAGCTTACAGACTTGATTTGTTCCAACCTTTGAAACAAATCCCTTTGGTTGTGTCATATACATATCCTCCTCAAGTTTTCCATTGAGGAAGGCCGTTTTCACGTCCATATGGCAGATCTCATAGTCGTAATAAGCTATAATCGCAAGCAAAATCTGAATGGACTTGAGCATAGCTACTGATGAGAAGGTTTCATCATAGCCAACTCCTTGTCTTTGTTTGATACCTTTTGCAACCAGTTGGGCCTTATAGGTCTCCACCTTTCCGTCCGCTCCAGTCTTTTTTTTAAAGGCCCATTTACACCCAATAGGTTTAATGCCTTCAGGTTGTGAAACCAAAGTCCATACTTGGTTTTCATCCATGGAGTCCATCTCGGATTTCATGGCTTCAATCCATTTCCCTAAGTCTTTATTATTCATAGCTTGTTCGTAATTTAATGGATCATTATCATCCATGATGTGTACCGCATCGTCATCCTCTATGACGAATCCATACCTATAAGGTATCTTCCGTACTCTTCCAGATTTATGAATAGGGTGTGGTACAATAGGTTCATCCACCTGGTCAGGTACCTGACATTGATCCGTAGTAATTTGTGGTTCTTGAACTTCTTCAAGATATATCTGACTTCCACTGACCCCTTCATGGATAAACTCCTTTTCCAAGAAGGCAGCATGTTTCCTAACGAACACTTTTTGATCAGTTGGATGATAGAAATAATACCCTAAAGTTTCTTTAGGGTATCCCACAAATATACACTTTTCAGAATTAGTCTGTAGTTTATCATGTTCAAATTTTTTGACATAAGTTGGACAACCCCAAGTCTTAGCATGCTTAAGATTTGGTTTCCTCCCTTTCCACATCTCATATGGAGTCTTTGGGGCGGAATTGGTAGGCACCTTATTAAGTAGGTATGCTAACCGTTTCTAGGGCATAACTCCTGAAGGAAATTAGAAGATCGATAAAACTCATCATGGAATGAACCATGTCCAACAATGTTCAATTTCTCCTTTCAGATACTCCATTTAACTATGGTGTACCTGGTGGAGTCCATTGTGAGATTATACCATTATCTTTGAGACAATTGAGAAACTCACTGCTTAAGTATTCTCCACCTCAATCTGATCGAAGAATATTAATTCTCTTACCCGTTTGTTTCTCTACTTCACTTCTGAACTCTTTGAACTTTTTAAATGATTCAGATTTGTATTTCATTAAATACACATATCCAAATCTTGAGTGATCATCAGTGAAAGTAATATAATAAGAATACCTTCCCCATGCATTCATTGTCATATGTCCACAAACGTTTGTTGGAACCAACGTTAACAACTTTGTAACTCTTTCTCCTTTTCCACTAAAAGGAGATTTAGTCATTTTACCCATGAGACAAGATTCACAAGTTGGATATGATTCATAATCGGATAGCTCTAAGAGCTCATCCTTATGCAACTTGGATAATCTTGTTTCATTGATATGACCGAGTCTACAGTGCCACATATAGGTATAATTAATATCATCTCTTTTCCTTTTATTAGTTTGTTCTATTTGAAATATATTTTTATGCAAGTCAAGTATATAAAGTCCTCCATTTCGCAAATTACCAACACCGTATAAAACATTGTTTTTATAAATAAAACAATTGTTGTTCTTTATTATAATGTCAAATCCATCCATATCTAATACAAAATAAAAATAATATTTCTAATAATATTCGGAACAAAATAATAATTATTTAAATAAATGGACTTGCCCGTAGGAAGTGCTAAACAATAAGTGCCTACAGCTAATGCAATAACCTTTACTCTATTTCTCACTCATAGGATGACCTCATCCTTGTTCAGCTTTCTATTTCTAATCAGTCCCTGCACAGTATTACATATGTGAGAACCACAACCGATATCCAATACCCTAGTAGAATTTTGACTTTCAAAAAAATTAATTTCAATCATTATGACACAGAGGATTGTTGGGGATTTCATCACCTGATTCAAAATCTGATTGAAAGAGGTGAGCTGATGAAGGCAAATCAAGATTATGGCTATCCTGGCGAGGAAGCACTCTTTCTTCCCATGGCATAGAATCTTAAAGAAGTAGTGACTGTCATTTTCTGTGAGAAGAATCTAGCCATCACGTTCCTGATACTGTAGGGAAAAGGGGTCCAAAAAGGAAATAATCCTGTAAAAATGGTTACGCCCGAGCTTTTAATATTGCCATTCAGACCGCAATATCCTGTAGTCAGCTTGAAGAAAGTCCCATGGAACTATGGGAAAGGTGAAGGATTAACATCAAACCACATTGCTATTATATCAAAGGAAAATCCGTTGTACCTGCCTCAGCGAGTTATCAACTCATTCATTAAAGCCAAAGGAAGAATGTCTGAAGAGAAAATTAAAGAATTCCTTAGCAAGATAGGGCATAATGAGGTTAAAGTGGTGAAAAGCTTAAAAGAGGCACCCCGACAGATATCTATTTTGGATTTGGCATTATCTTCGGAGGATCATCGCAAGATTCTAGTGAAGGTACTGGAAGAAGCACATCTGCCAAAGACGGTGGATACTGAGAAATTTCATCACGTGATAGAGCACATTTTCAACAATAATGTGATATCTTTCACTGACGATAATATACCCGCAGAAGGTATGAGTCATTGCACATAGCAGTGATGTCATCAGGATATGTGGTCGGAGGTGTGATGATAGATGGAGGATCATCCTTGAACATCTGCCCCTACGACACCTTGGAGAGAATGAAGATCAATCCAAATTGAATCTGGACTAGTCATGTAGTTATCCAAGCTTTGGATGGATCTCGCCGAGAGGTTATGGGGGAGATTGAGCTTCCATTGGATTTTGGTCCCCATACTTTCTATATATCTGATAAGTGGTTTTATAACCACTTATTTAGATATCAACTCACTTCTTTTGTTGCTTAAACTCATGTGTTATATTAGCTTTTCATGCATTTTAGCTTGTTTTTGTAGATTTCATATTGGAAACTCTCTTGGTGACATTTGAAGCAAAAATGGGAAAGAAATTGCAATTCGAACATCGTTGGGGGGTTTCATTTTCATTTTATGTTCTTGGTATGGAGCTTGGGTCATATTGTAGAGCGTCTTCTAAACTTTTTGGAACATCTTGAATCATCCCAATCGAAGTTCGGAGGTGAGAGTTATGACCCTTGTACCAACGGACGTTAAACTTCACAATTTTGGGTTTCTATTGCACAGTTGTCACTTGGAGCTCAATTTCGACCTTCATTCATCCATTATTTCTCAATAATCAAAGAATGAAAGTTGTAGATCTCTTTGATTTGACAGGTGGCAGGCCCCGTAACTATTCCCGGATAAAAAGTTATGGCCGATCTACCAGAGGTCACTGCAGCAGAATTTTTGCAGGTCGGCCGCGCCAATTTGTAGTGTATTTTGAGAGCGACCGAGCCTTTCCCTTGGCCAAAAAAATGACATTCGCTTCCAGCGTGCCCGCGCCCAATTCCAGGCCATTTCTAGTGCAGCCGCGCCACTCCGAAACACTACCAGACTTGACTTTTTCATTAAAGAGTGCGATTGAAGAGTAACTGAGGGGGTGTTAATATTAGGGCTTATATATAGAAACATATGAGGAGGAAAGAAGGGTATTCCACCCTTTGGGATCATTAGTATAGACGTGTTCTCTTCTTCTCCTTCATTAGATTAGGTTAGTTTAGAGTAGAACCCTAGATTAGATTGGATTTGGGGCTTGTAGCAATTGGAAGACATTGAGGATTCAGACTTAGAGCAAGAGATCATATTTGCTTTTCTTATTCATATTTTCTCTTTGATTCCTATTTGTATTTTCTAATGTTTATTCAAATTGTGGATTGTGGATTTGATTCAGTCATGAATTAAACTCTATTTTGAGATTTCAATGGAACCCAACATAGAGTTTGTATTGATTTCTCTCTCTTTCCTATTAATTGATTACTTATGAATTGGTTATCATAACTTATGCTTATAGACCTAGTTATGATATCATGCGAAAATTAGAGATTCTTGTGGGTAGTCTATGAGATTATGTGACGTGTGTCTTATTCATTATTCTCAAGAATAGATAATTTGATAGTATTTAGGATAGAGATATACCTAAATACCGTATGCGTCTAATTGAGAATCTGTCCTTAATGACTTTCTATGTGAAAGTTGGTAATTGAAGGAGTAGTTAACGAGATTTTCCCGTGACATGTGTCTTGTTAATTATTCTTGATATTAGTCTCTTGATAGTGTGTAGGATAGACATATACCTACATGCTGCATTAGGAAGATTCATAATTGACTATCGAGAGAGGCTTTTATGTAATTGTGATTTCTCGGATGACAATTCTTGTGATTTAACTAGTTGAAAAGAGAGAGTTAGGATATTTAAATAAAGTGTTATGGGAAATTATAATCTCATATCTTCATTATCTAGTTTTATTCTAGGGTTATTAATTATTAGTTTAATTACATAGTTTTAATCAATATATCAAAATTTTCGTTTAGATAAGATTGAAATGGTTATGGGCTAGTGCTTGGTGACTTTTATTAGTTAATTCTCAGTGGGAACGATACTTTACTTACTCTTTATTACTTGTTGACCGTGTATACTTGCACGCTTATATTGATCGGTAAAACGACCAACAAGTTTTTGGCGCCGTTGCCGGGGAATTAATTTGATAAATTTTTGCCAACATTAGTTTCAATCAAATTAGTCTTAATTTAAACATTTTATTTTAGTTTGTAATTCTCTTCCTATATTCTCTCTTTTCAGGTAACATGGATTTCAATGCTTATCTATGGTTTTATACGAGGAAATATCAACCAAGGGAAATAGGGAATGATGGACTCGACCCAATTGCTACACTATCAGCACAACTTGAGACTCTTTCGAGAAAGTTGGACACTGTTACAACTCAATGGAGTCAAGAGACGGCAAATACTTATGATTATTGTGCTGGTAACCATTTGAGTCATCAGTGCCCCATTAGTTTTGGACAAGTGCAGTATGGGGGTGATTACTTCAACCACGAGTATCCCAATTATCAGCAAGATTGGGAGTATCACCTAGATTCTTCAGGGAGCTATTATCAAGACCACTACTGGGATCCAAGTCCATCATACGCACCAGAATTCACATTCTAAACTCCAACCAACGATCATCAATATATGGATTCTGAGGTTGAAACAGAAAAGGCAAGATTGGAGGAAGAATGTTGCATAGCATCAATGAAGGAGATCTTGATTGAGCAAGCAAAGTCAATTAAGACTCTTCAGAAATGGATGGATAAAATTTGCATGGCTTTAATGAAAGAGGAATTGATTGAGCAAGGGATAAAAACTCAGAATCTTCAGAATCAATTATATCAAATATTCGAAGCCGTGAAAAATGGTCCTCAGAATAATTGGTGCTATGACCTAGATGCCGAAACTGATGGAGAGCCAGAAGTGTACATGCAACTGGACGAACTGAAAGAAGTGGACAACGAGGAGACAAATGGGGATATGGAAAATAATGTATCTGAGCCGACCTTTATAACACCCTAAGTGCCTTCTCAGTCAAAGTTGAACAAGCCAGTGAATTTTGCACACCCGTGTCCCCTTGGTAGTCACATCACAGACAAGGATCTTGATGATATGAGATATTCCACATTTTTAAAACCATGGTGGTCCGACGAAGAGTGAATTGAAGAAGAGCCCGTTGTATTTTTCATGCTAACAAATACAACGGACGAAGTGCTTAACTATTTGAATTTCAAAATGGTGAATTCATGTACAAGAAATAGGCTAGGTGTCTTCAATTCGAAGACTCTCGGGAAGGGGAACCTCCCAATGCACACTGTGGTCCTAATGGATGGAGGGTTTCACGCTTATCGTAGAGGAATCGGATAGTGGTGATAAGAGAAAGTCCAGCTAACGGACTATAAACCGAGCGCTCAATGGGAGGCACCCCATCCAATCTCTCTCTCTCTCTCTCCTTGTTTAATTCTCCATTACGTGCTTTCTATCATTTCCCCCCCCCCCCATGTTTAATTCTTGGATACATTTAGTTTAACTAGTTCAATTTTGAGTTTGTGGAATAAGAATATGTCTCATCTTTAATGCCCATTTGTGCAGGAAGTAACTCACGTGTCAGTTAGCTGCTTAGTTCCATATTGCTGCAGAAATTTAAGGACAGACACCAGGGTAGCGCAGCCGCCCTCCTCAAGGCCAATATCAGCGCGCCCGCGCCAATACCCAGAAAACTGCTGAAGTTTAAAAGTGTAAAAAAAAATCAACCTAGCCTTATATCATCTATTCATTTGGTTGAACCCTCCAGATATGCCACCATAGCAAGCCGAGGAGGCGGAGGACGACGAGGCCAACTAGGGGAGTTTCCTAACCTTTTATCTCCAATAAGGACATTGTCATTTTTAAGTTTGGGGGTATTAGGTTCATTTTGCATATAGTTAGGTTCATATTGCATATAGTCGCATTTTAGGTCATATTTTGTATATTTTGTCAATTTTAAAAAAAAATTAAAAAATTATTGTTTATTTTTAGGTTGTGTCCTTTGAGCATTGTTTTAATTTGAGTTATTCATGGTCAATGATAGCAACAAATTTTTAATTGATTCTAACTCATGGGAAGCGGACAAATGTTTCTTAGTCGTTGTGCTTAAACTCATTGTTGGTTATTGCTGCTTATGTGGCCTTTCACTTTCATGCACTTACCCATGAGTATTGAGCTAGTTGTATGCTTAGAGAAGGCTTATATTACGAAATGCATGTGGGAGATATCTATAAACTCTAGAACTCGTTTAAACATCACTCGAAGCAATGTATCCAAGTTTGATTTGCTAGTTATGTGGTGAGTTGAGATGGAGCGTAAAACGCACTCACTCATAAACACATGATTAGGGGAGATAGAGCGTAAGACTCACTCTCCTGTGAATTGAGGACAAAAGAAAGAAAATTGTATATTGTAAATCTTACGTTGAGTTGAGATGGAGCGTAAAACACACTCACCCACAACAATGGACTTAGGATAAGATGGAGCATAAAATGCACTTACCTAGAGTCCTTTGATTTCATATTTTTAGAAATTGTGATTTGTATACATTTACGGTGAGTGATGTGTTAAGCATGTAGTTTTTGAAGTTTATTTTGATCTCTTTCATAAGGTAATATGGTTGCATAAGTTTATCCGAGCTATAATTGGTTTAGTGCAATTAGGTGCACACACACACACGGAAGGGACCTAAAGCATGATATGACTAACTATTTGTAATTCTAGACTTGCAACGTTTTGAATGCTTTCATGAGTTACCATGCTTTGTCATCTTTGAGACCATTGTTTAAACTTATTAACTCATTGCTCAAGTTTAGTTTATTTAGAAATGTTTAATGTTGTCAAGTAGAGTGTTTGCTTGAGGACAACCAACAGTTTAAGTTTGGGGGTATTTGATAAGTGATTTTATAACCACCTATTTATATATCAACTCACTTATTTTGTTGCTTAAACTTATATGTTATATTAGCTTTTCATGCATTTTAGCTTGTTTTTGTAGATTTCATATTGGAAGCTTTGTTGGTGACATTTGAAGCAAAAATGGGAAGGAAATTGCAATCCGGACATCGTTTGGGGGTTTCATGTTCATTTCATGTTCTTGGATTGGAGCTTGGGTCATATTGTAGAGCATCTTCTAAGCTTTTCGGAACATCTTGACTCATCCCAATCGGAGTTCGGAGGCGAGAGTTATGACCCTTGTACCAACGACGTTAAACTTCATAGTTTTGGGTTTCTATTGCATATCTGTTACTTGGAGCTCAATTTTGACCTTCATCCGTCCATTATTTCTCAATGATCAAAGAATGAAAGTTGTAGATCTCTTCAATAGCTTTGATTTGACAGGTGGCAGGCCTCGTAACTCCTTCCGGATCAAAAGTTATGGCTGTTATACTAGAGGTCACTGCAATAGAATTTTTGCAGCGCGGCTGCGCCAGTTTGTAGTGTATTTTGAGCGTGGCTGAGTCCTTCCCCAGGCTAAAAAAATGACATTTGTTTCCAGCGCGCCCGCACCCAATTCCAGGCCATTTCCAGCGCGGTCGCACCACTTCGGAACACGACCAAACTTGACTTTTTCATTAAAGAGTGCTATTGAAGCGTAACTGGGGGGGGATTCATATTAGGGCTTATATATAGAGACATAGGAGGAGGAAAGAAGGGTATTCCACCCTTTGGGATCATTAGTATAGACATGTTCTCTTCTTCTCCTTCATTAGATTAGGTTAGTTTAGAGTAGAACCCTAGATTACATTGGATTTAGGGCTTGAAGCAATTGGAAGACATTGAGGATTTAGACTTGGAACAAGAGATCAGATTTTCTTTTCATATTCATATTTTCTCTTTGATTCCTATTTGTATTTTCTAATGTTTATTCAAATTGTGGATTGTGGATTTGATTCAGTCTTGAATTAAACTCTATTTTGAGATTTCAATGGAACCAAACACATAGTTTATATTGATTTCTCTCAGTTTGCTATTAATTGATTACTTATGAATTGGTTATCATATCTTATGCTTATAGATTAATTGTTTGGCTCATAATTACCTTGGGAACCTATATGAACTTGACAAACGGATTATAGGTTGAGACCTAGTTATGATATCATACGAAAATTAGAGATTCTTGTGGGTAGTCTATGAGATTATGTGACGTGTGTCTTATTCATTATCCTCAAGAATAGATAATTTGATAGTATTTAGGATAGAGATATACCTAAATACCGTATGCGTCTAATTGAGAATCTATCCTTAATGACTTCCTATGTGAAAGTTGGTAATTAAAGGAGTAGTTAACGAGATTTTCCCGTGACATGTGTCTTGTTAATTATTCTTGCTATTGGTCTCTTGATAGTGTGTAGGATAGACATATACCTACATGCCGCATTAGGAAGATTCATAATTGACCATCGAGAGAGGCTTTTATGTAATTATGATTTCTCGGATGACAATTCTTGTGATTTAACTAGTTCAAAAGAGAGAGTTAGGATATTTAAATGATGTGTTGGGGGAAATTATAATCTCATATCTTTATTATCTAGTTTTATTCTAGGGTTATTAAGTATTAGTTTAATTACATAGTTTTAATCAATATATCAAATCATTCGTTTAGATAAGATTGAAATGGTTATGGGGTAGTGCTTGGTGGCTTTTATTAGTTAATTCTCCGTGGGAACGATACTTTACTTACTCTTTATTACTTGTTGACCGTGTATACTTGCACGCTTATATTGATCGGTAAAACGACCAACAATATCCTTTCAGGTACTAAAAAATACCACTGGATATAATTTGTTGTTTGGAAGACCAGGGATCCACATGGTAGGAGCAGTTCCGTCCACCTTTCATCAACAACTCAAGTACATTATTGATGGCAATCTGATCACCGCAAATGCCGAGCCTGAATATCATGTCTATATACAGAGCTATATGACGGTAATCAGTGTAACGACCCCAAAATTCATACAATAATATTCTCCTTCTCGATCGTTAATAATACAACTTTAATCTCTCATTACATCATTATTCGATATTAAAAATCACTAAAAATGCGGAATATTTAAAACTTTTATAAACTTTCTTTCTATATTGCCCTGAATCGCAACCTTTACATTACATCTCTTTGATTCAAATCTATATCATGAATCATTAAAACAAAATGACTATACAAAGTCTTTCATAATAAAATAATATCCATCTATATTGGATAACTCTACTTATAACTCAGCGACATATTTCATTCAAAACATTAACTACAATTTAAAATTGAACATAACTAATATTCTTGAACATTGATCTCTATAAATCTCTTAACACGTATCATTACCTTGCGTCCTTAACCTGCAAAAATGGTTATTTGCAAGAGTGAGCTCGACAGCTCAGCAAGTTCTAACAGTTTTCATGCATCACGTATCACATAATAAACATGCTCAACATAAATCTCATAATAATTAAAGTAACATGGCATACATGCTTTAATTCACATAACAAATATAAAGATTGAGTTTCATACTCAATCAACATTATTTAACCAAACAGTGTAGTCATAAATTGACTTTGACATTTCATGATTGCAACATGTATAACATATCATGCTCGCTTGCAATTTAAAACAGTTCATCAAATTCACGTAGACAAGTAAAAACCGAAAGACTTGCCTGGCTCGTGGATTACTAATTACCGAAAAACTTCTTAATATAATCTTCTTCATGATCCTACATAACGTATCACGATACGCATCAATTATTAGTCACTTAGCAACGCTTATCAAACGTCTAAGTAAATTCCAATTTACACTTTCTAATTTACACTTCGTAACTCTCTTCCATTCACTCGTTTGACACTCGCTGTCAAATCATATGTATAATTATTACATATCTAATCTTCATTGTTAGTTAACCAATTAAGATTAACTCATTCTTCATTAACTAATAAGTTAATAATTAATCACCACGTAATTTAATAACCTCACATAATCATATTACATTTCACATAATTAACCAATTATAATTACATCTTACGTCAATCAAATTACATTTCAAGTTAAACATAATTATATTTTTACTAAAATTCATGTTTTATAACTTATAACAACATCTAATATCGTCGACAGCACTATACTTGTGTATGCGCATGACCGACGCCCTCCGATTGCCTCAAAATACGCATCAGTCCCAAAAATGACCATTTTGACCCTAGATAACGACCTCAATCAAAAAGTCAAAAACACAAAAGTTGTAGGTCTACTCGTGCTCGTTCTGAATCATCTTGAATCACCTCAATCGGAGTTCGTATGAAAATGTTATGGCCATTTTAGTAACAGAGGTCAAAACAGTTTTGCATTACGACAACTAAACTATCCCGGGCAGCAAGTATACCCGCTGGGGCGGGTCCCCCAAGGCATAAACACCCACTGGGGCGGGTCCAAGGGCTGGTGGAGGTGCTGGGTCACGAACTGGTGGAGAAATAAGCCAATTTGGCTTATTCCGTCACACCGAATTCGAATTTTCCCAACATGATAAACATGAAACATGTGACAAACAATATTTTAAGCTTATTAACATGCTCATAACATAAAATTTTCATATAAACACATAATCACAACCAAGATTTCATGGAATTCGAAGAAAAACACAATTTTAAGCTTTCTTGACGAAAATTGCTACTACGAACTCATTTTTCAATCAATTCAAGTGATTCCAACTGTAATCACTTCTATTCTTAACATACTAACATAATACTTAATCAATTTTAACAATAACTCATAATCAACATCAATTTTGATAGTTTCAAAAGTTATTTTTCAGAAATTACTTCACCGAGAATCACTTTGAACACACTTCCTATTGTTTATCAAAAATTCATGGATTGAATTGCCAGAACAACCATATAACTCATATATAATCATGTTATATCACATATTACACATAATTCATGCTCACATCAAGGATTTAAAGAATTTTCAACATAATTCCATAATCTAACATTATGAACATGAATTTCATGGTGTTCATCATATACTTGTGAATTGAAATTCTTAAACAACTATGAAACTCTCATGTAAATATATATATATATATATATATATATATATAGAGAGAGAGAGATACATACATATCCCATTCTCATAACAAAATTATGAAGTTTCACAAAGAGACTTCCACATAGAATTCTAAAACCATGAAAACATAGAAGAATATGCTTTGAAAACATGTTTTTACAACAATTGATTTTGAAAACCCTTTCATGGCATACAATTACATATGAAAACATATGAACACCATATATACATATAATTTTATGATTGTAAAAACCTAATTTGATAAAGAAGAAAACACAACACGTATGAATTAATTCTAGGGTTAAAATTATAACCTTACTAGTTTTGACTTAAGAGAGAGATGATGAAGATGATGATCCTCTCTTGCCTTCTCAAGCTTTTCTTCCTCTTCTCTCTTCTTCTTCTCTGACAATTCTCTCTAACCCTCTTCTTCTTCTTTCTTTGTTTTGTTTAGACTTAGGCTTTTAGAAAACTAACGTATCTTTTAACTTAGCATATATTATACAATATACAATATACATATACAATATATGTAACCTATATTATTAATATAGCTAATAAATAATATACTAATTGCTATACTAACTACCACTTATTACATAGGTTACAAAATTTGAAAAGCCCAAGGCCATGTTTGGCAAAACCACATTATTTTTAAAAATTAACTTCTTGAGTTTAAGGCATTGTTTGGAAGAAATAAGATTAAACAAGTACAAAGGCCTTGTTTGGTAAAACTCATCATTTTAAAAACAGATTTTAATAGTTAAGGCCCCGTTTGGCAAAATGAATTTAAAAACGGTGCTAGGGCCTTGTTTGGGAAAATAGTTTTGAAAACTCTTTTAATAAATCATTTTAACACATACTTTTTAATGTTGTCCTTTAACTAATTAAAACTCAACATTAATTTAATTAATTAAAAGTTTAACATCAATTAATCACATAAAATTATCACATAATTATAATTACTCACTAATTATAATTTCATGTTACTCTCACCACATAACTCATCTAATTTAATTATCCCAATTAAATTAGAACTATAAAATAAAATCATTATATCAATTAAATTAAATACCAAATACTAATTTAATTAACATATAACACTTAATTAAATTACTCCATAATAATCACATAATTATTTATTTAACTCAATAAATTATTCAATTAATATATTTATTTAATTCAATAAATATATAAATTCTCTTCACACCAAATCATATATTTTACAATATATAACACATACACACATACTCGTACTTAAACATCTTAAAATAAGAATTTTATTTTTTAAATTCTCATTTATTAATTCTTAAAAATCCGGGATGTCACAATCAGTCTGTATATGAGGGGGTTGAACCTGCCAGTTTTTAAGCTTTGGAGGTGGGAAACACTCAATACTTACCTATTGGGGCACCAGCCTTAAAACTAAAAGTTTCCCCCGAAGTGATGACGGTCGGTCAGAAAATGGTATCCTTGGGTTTCTACCCTGGAAAAGGGTTAGGGAAAAACCAGCAAGGAATCAGAAGTCTAATCCAAATTCCTAGCCAAACAGGGAAAGCCGGACTGGGCTATTCATCCGGATCAAACTACCGAAACCCGCACAAGCACCCAACGGTTCTTACCTCCACCATCCTGCTGCTAAACCTCACTGATGCAAGGTTTGTGAAACCAATGAGGAAGATTCCTGCTAGTGTGTCAGTTATGCTATTTTCTCAGGTCAAGCCGAATGGTGAAAGAAAAGTCCCAAAGCTTGATGGGGAAAGCAAAAAGGGAAAAAAAGTTCTTGCATAAAAGACGAGACCCGTTTGCAAACATGTATTTTCTGGTGCATACTGAGGGTATGTACGAAATATCCCAGACGATTACTATTCATGAGATCAAGTCCTAATCCCTCGCATTAACAGCGGTAAGAATAGCAGGTCAAAGAAAAACATTGGCCTTGATATGAATGTTATCTTAGTCATCATCAAAGAGGAGACAGACAACAACAACTCCTTTATCCTCCCTGTTTATGAGGACTTGACTCTAGACAATTGGAGCAGCACTCCATGCCTCAGTTAAAAGGGCAAAAGGGCAGAAAGTCCATATGCCCTGAAGCGTGGTTCTATTTACTGCTTATTTTTATTGCACATCGATAGCAGTTACTTTTGTCATGCGTAAAGTAAATGCTTTGTATGATCAAGCCGTTTCATATATTAAAGTGAAAAAATTTTGTTTTCAGGACTCCAGAGTTGGATTTGTTTGTCCCTGCTGATAAGGTGCCAAATTTTCATAGTGACTACAACTTTGATGTAGAACTGGACTTCGACTTAATGAAGATTGATCAAGAAGAGATAGATGACTATGGGGTGCCCGAGGAGATCAAAGAATGTGTTAGGAATATGCATGAGAATGTTATTCCTCTTTATATAAGATTTGATTATGTACTTAATGAATGAATATGTAAGCATGACTGCATTGATGAAAGATGTAAAGTCCTTAATAGATGATAGACAATGTGTACAAGGACTTAGACTGAAAAGATCAAATGTGTTAGGTTGATCCTACATGAATGAACAGCTTTGTGAAGTCCTTAAAAATATTACAATTTACAAGGACTATGAATAGAAAGATCAAGCTTGATATGTTGATCATATAAAATGTAATAGATAGGTCAGTCTGATCGTAGAGCACTGCATCAGCCATCGTAGTTTGCCAAGAGAGATAAGAAAGAATCGTAGTCTATCAAGGCAGAATCGTATTCTGTAAAGATAGCCTCTCTCGGAGTCGCAGTCTTCCAAGAAGGCCACTCTCGAGATTGTAGAGACAACCTGTCGAGCGCCTGCCGAGCCAAGTCAAGAATCGCAGGCTTCACTCAAAGTCGTGGAGTCTATAGATTGTAACTGGGCAGAAATCGTAGTCGGGCAAGCAAGTCAAGAGATTGCAGATGTCAAGGTAGAAATCGTAGTCTGTCATATGAACTACTCTCAGAGTCATAGACTACACTCGGAGTCGTAGAGTCTACAGATCGGCTATGGGCATAATCATAGTCTGCATAACCAAAGTAGAATCGTAGTCTGCAGAACCAGAGCCAAATCATAGTTTGCAGAACTAGGACAAAATCGTAGTCAGTTAAGTGCTCACAATGCCAAGGAATAATCGTAGAGCACTCCACGATTCTCAACAAATGAGCATTCTTGTAGTATACACAAAGTACTCATCCTCTGGTAAGAGTAGTCAACTTTTAGAATGCAGTCTACTTGAAGAGTATCAGAAAGCATTCTCTGAATGGCCTGCAAGCAAACAGAAGATCTAAGCACCAACTCTATCAGTAAGGCGGATTGAGAAGTGAAGAGCCATTCAGGAGAAGTCTTCTACAAGCGCTTATCAGAACACAATGATTGTAGTGTCTGTCAAATAAAAAGAAGACAATGATCATAGTGTTGATGACAACGATCGTGGTGTTTGCCAACGAGAAGCAGAGACTGATAAAGCACCTACAGAGATAATGGCCAACCTATAAAAGATAAACAAAAAAGATTGTCTATGCTCAGCCTCACCATAAAGAGTGACAAGGAGATCATAGGGTAGAAAACTTGAGGAAGCTGAGCATGACTAATCAGAAGAGTCTTGTAAACCTAAGGGCCAGAACAGTCATCCAAGTTATCAGTTCTTGATGCAAGTCAAGGTAAGCAGGATCTTAGAACAGACTGCAAGAGCCAAGTGCAAGATGGTTCTACATCTTCAATTCACGGAGCACTCTCAGAATCATAGTGTTGTCAAAGTCGGTCAACTTGCAACTTCCATAGACAAACTACGACCAAGCACATGAACGTCAGCATCAGAATCATGGATTTAGTTTGTCTGATTATTGACACTCAACAAATGTCTAAATATAAAGACTGATAATCGAATGTTGCTGATTGAGAGTCCCGATGCACTCACCAACAACGTTGGTCTAAATCGAGGAAACAAAAATGAGAAATAATGTTGACTTCCAAGTGAGTCTACTAAAAGTGATGTTTTAGAGGTGTTAGGTGAAACAGTAGACCGCTGTGTCAGGAAAGTTAAAAAGGAGCTGTCACGTCAACTCAGCATGTCTACATCAAAGTACTTGGAATCCTTGAAGATTTTTAAATAGCTTCCAATGGCTATATTCCAATAGGAAGCTGATGGATGGATATAAAACAGCTGAAGCTTCAACAGTGAAGACTTGTTGACTCGGAGTGAGTCCTATTAAGCTTAACAAAGAAAAAGTCTCAGTGGCAGTGAGACTACCATATAAGGAGTGAAGCACATCTGATGAAGGTCTTTAACTTCTAAAGGCTTCACTCAACACGGAGGAGAATGCCAACAGAGTGGCATCTGAGCTGAGAGCCGGAAGGCTAAGAAGATAAGAACTAGAGTGGCAGATCAGAAAGAAGACCTCCAGAGCCACTCTACATTTCACCATGAACAACCTGAGCTGATGAGAAGTAGATGCAGAGCAAAATCTGCACACAAGACAACGAGTGTTCAATGTGTGTTCTGCTGAAATCAGATGAAATCAAGCATCAATAATAATGATCAGCTGCACCAAGGAGATGAATCAGACTGCTAAGTACCCTAAAATGTCAAGATTAATGAATATCTTAGCAGTCCATCAGTTGTGATCAAGTCTCAATGCTGAATTCCAGACGATCACAAGAAGCTGCTAAGTACCAGAAGATGAACAAGCTGAATGTCATCTTAGCAGCTCAGCACCAATAATAAACAAAAAAACAACCAGGGCCTGAGGGGTCCTTGTCTTTGTGACTAATTCAAAGTCAAGTCTGTTGGGCTTGTTGAGAACCGAAGGGTACAAGAGATTTTAAGTCTGCTAGGCTTAGTCTACAGTTTCCAAGTTTGCTGGGCTTAAAGAGTTCTTAGTGAACTAGAGTTCCAAGGTTGCTGGCCTTGAAGGAATCTTAGTGATTCAGAGTTACCCTTTTCCTTAGTGGAATCCCTTCTTGTTGAAGCAGAAGAGTGGAGTAGTAGCATTTAGTCTTTGAACCACTTAAAACCCCTGGTGTCATTTATCTTATGTCATTTACATTCTGCATTATAAACTGTTATAACTACTTACAACTAAACTAACATTAGAACTATATTTATCAAGATATTCTTGAAGGTGATCTTAACTTATTCCACTGTGCATTAATGTGATTCTTATATTTGTCATCTACTAATTACTTAGCAATACTAAAATATAGGAAAAAGCTTTTAATATTAAAAAGGATTTATTCAACCCCCCTTCTAGATATCATGTGTTCCCCTAGGAACTAACAATTTGTATTAGAGCAGGTTCTCATGCTGTATCCAAAAGCTAACGCTTTGAGTTTGGTTCGCAGCACAAATAAGTTCTAAACTTAGTATTAGTGGTAAGTCTCTTCTGAATGAAGATGAGCTCACAAGTTGAAAATTGTACGTACAGGTAAATATGCATATACACCTGAAGCTATCCAGATTGGTCCATGTCCTTAAATGCAATAGCAATCAGGCCAATCGCTGCCCATAGTTAATCAGCAGTCTGCAGCCTATTGATGGGAAGTCAAGATGCAACAAGAGCAAAGAATCTTATGTCCACTGTTCTGAAAGAAGAAATGCTTATACATGCTATGAGATGCTTATCCAGAGGAGAAAGGAGTATTCTTTAAATATGTATTTCGCTAAATCCATGGATCTGAACCTTAAGGTTCGAGGGCGTCAAAGAAGTCAAGCTGCCAAGACTTTCCTCTAATCATAACTCCAAGACTCTGTTTGATTGATCTAAGGCCATATGGAGCAACAAAAGTTGCCAGTATTGACAATATAAAGATGTGCACAACAATGCCTCATATCATTGTGCAAATAAACAGGACAACTAACTATTAAGAAACTGACAGTGTCAAGATATGTATCCTCATCACTATATACATACATCATATTGCATCTCCTTATGTAATATAACAGTATTCTATCAAAAGACCATTTTCTTCCTAAAAAGGGAAAAGAGAGAAAGTACATTTGAGGTTGGAAACTATTTGCTGAAAAACTTTCTCTCCACCAATGTTTTAAGTTGACAATAAATTTTTGAAAGAAATCTGATATATGCCTTAAGTACATTACAATCTAAGAAGTTTAAGTTGCTCGACCTTTGCTAATGGGTTGGTATGTTTGTAAATTCATACAAACCAATGTTTTATGTTTTTGATAAAACATAGAGTGTGATCAGCACTACAGGTGTGTATCTTGAAGGTTCTTGGAAACTGGTCAACTTCACCAACCAACAAGATGCAAATAATTAATAGAGTTGATCCTCACTCTGTGAATATTCAAAATCTGTGAACATAGCGAAAGAAATGTGTGTAACAACCAAAGAAAAAGATTAACAAATAAAAAAGGTTTAATCATACAAACACTCATAATTATGCATTATAACTGTCATTATATCTAAAATTGATATATGTATGATTATGATTGTTGATGCTTATATGATGAAAATCTAAAAGGAATGAGGAACTAGGGATTTTGAGAAAACTAACCTAGCAGGACCCAAATAAGCAATGGGTACCAAGATATAAATTCATTTAACCTGCAGGTACTTCATCTATCTGACCTCACTGAGGAAAATTAAAACACATGACTTTAGTCACAAAGACTCTACCAACTGCAAGTCCAAAGATCCCTCAGCAATGCTCTCATTCAAGGTAATCCAAGGCCAGAGCTTGCTCCTGAAGATTTGTTGTGTCCCTAAGGATGAAGATCTCATGAGCTTAAATGGATTCCAAAACCCTTAGTATGATCATCATGATACTTCAAAAGGAACCTGGTTATTCATGACAAGAAGTAAGAGACCTTCCATGTTTATCCATGCAAGGTATATCATCTCAAAAGGAACATCAAGGTAGATCATATCAAGGGATCATCAACCAATGGTGATGAAGTATGAATCATAAAAGTAAAACTCTACGAGTACAGAAGGTGCTAAAGTCTTAATGATAGAAACTACGTTCGTAGTGTCTAGTCAGCAAATCGTGGAGTAACCAGTTATGAAGAAAATACTCTATGATCAAATGGAGTTGATTCAACTATAAAGATTCCAGCTAAAAGGAGATGTGCAAGGCGGTCTTACTTATGTATAAACAGAAGAGTAGCCCATCTTTCTCTAAGATGATAGTATCAACTGTGGGGGAGCAGTGATCTGATAAGTCTAGCAGCACTTATATTGACAAAGGAGCACATTGAATCAAATTCTTAAGATCTCCCAAACAATGAAGGTAGCTATACCTAATGACAAGGGAAAAGAAACTGAAGATATGGAGGTGGTGAAGATTAAGGAGAAGAATAAGAAGTGGGATTCTTGCTATAAGTCCAAAAATAAGTTCAGAAGACATGTCAACCTCTCTTACATATCTGATGACCACTCCACGAAGAACCAGTTTACTTTTGATTAAGTTCCTAAACCAGAAGCTTATCCAAACAGCCACATCCCAGTTACAGAGTCCCAAAACTCTGTGGCTGATGAACCAAATAAATCTTCATCCCCAGTAGTAACGTCTCAAAATGTGCTATTGATATCCATATCAGCCAACTACCCCATTCATAGAGTACTTACGATTAAACTCTTGATCGTGGATTAAGAGTGTGCTGACTCAACGATTGCAGTCTACAAACACCTCTCCAATATACTCCTAACCATACATATTGAAGAGCTAAAAGCACGCCACTCTCTCTCACTTGCATATACCTACATCAAAGAATATTCAAAGTTGGTAAGTAAACTTTATGGCAGAGAAGCTAACTGTGATGGCATTGTTACCACCAAGTATAAGCAGTCCTTCTTCTGATAAGCGCCTCAGAGACAAACCTAGCCCTAAGTTTTATACTAAGAGGCCAGCCTTTTCTGAGCTACCTTAACTCAGAAGAAGTGTTGATAAAGAATGCATCACAAGGACCTCTACAGAAGTATATAGTAGTCCCTCAGAAGAATTAAAGCTGCTGATGAATCATGCAACTTCATGTTGAAGATTAAGGAAGAACTATCTACTGAAGCATAGCTACAGACGACGATTGTCGAGTAAACAAAGAGATTGTCGAGTAGACAAAGAAATCGTGGAGTATTAAACTACGCCATCCGGCTACTCCACGAACTGAAGGAGTTAACGGTCAACTAAAGGGAAGTTAAATCTGAAAAGCTGATCTGTTATGAGAAGTTACAGATAGTGACCTATCGGGCTCTTACACCTGTCCTATTGAAAAGTAGAGGGAATAGTTATTAAGGAAAATTCAAATCAGTGGCAATTACACTTATAATAAAATACCAAAAAGCTGCAAGTCTCTCTAGTCCATCTTCCCTCCTTGAACCCGAAGCCCTAAACACTTTGCATAAGCCTAAAACTGTCAAACCTCTAGCCATACTCAAATAGCCCTTAAGTATCACCTGCAATACTCCTAAAATCAAAACCCTATATATTCATAACCCCTCAAATGGAAAATTGGCGTGTTGTCACGGGAATTCAACTCTGCTCTACGAGATTCAAAAAATCAGAAAAGAAGTTTAGGGACATTCTAGATCTAGTAAAAAATGCTAGGTTTTCAGAATGCCTTAAATCGAACACCGGCTGATCTATGCCGACCTAGTGAAGGAGTTCTATTCACATGCAACGATAGATTCTGGGCTTCTATTTACAAAAGTCAAAGGATCAAATCTGAAGATACGAGCTTCAAACATCAATCAATGTCTAGGGTTTCATGACCAAGGTCTGAATAATCTAGAAGAAGACGACATTGAAGAAGGAAAAATGGTAATGCGCTATAAGAGAAACCTAAGTGTGAAAGATATGAAGAAGAAGGAGTTTTCTGAGGAGTTTAAATTTCTTGCTGAGATTGTAGGGAAGTGTATCTTGAGCATACTGCATATGATACTGTAGGTGATCAGCAACTAAGAATCATGTCTGCTATTGTCTTGAAGCAGCAAATCAACTTAGGAGCGGTACTGTTCGACCTAATTTCCAAGTGGCTAGAAAAGGCAGAGAGGAAGAAGTCAACAGATTAACCTCTCACAAAGGTTTTCCATTGAAGATTATTAAGCATCATCTTGAAGAAGAAACTGAAGAACAAGATAAGGGATGATGAGGGAGAACCCCTTAATATTCACAAAGTGATGTCTCCAAAAATGTTTGACAATTGGAAGAAGAATCCCATAGAGAACAAGAAGCTGAAGAAGTCTGGCAGCAGCAGCAAGGGCATTTCAAAGAAGAGGAAGGCAAGCAATATGAAGGATGAGCTCTCTCACCCTGATGATTCCAAAGCTCCAGAGTCCACTTCTGTAAAGCCATCCAAGAAGAGAGCCAAAGTTGTGAGAAAATCACTAGAGATCACCCCAAGAAGTTCTTCTGCTGATAAAGAGGAATCAGAATAAGAAAAAGAAGAATCACCTGGATCTCCTATTGCTGAACCCCCAAGAAAAAGAAGGGGAAATCGTCTACTTCTCAAACCAGGCCTTAAGAAGAAAGAAGGATCTTCAGCAAAAATCCTTGATCTCAGTGATGATGATGATGATGATGATGATGATGAGCCTGAGACTATAGAAGAAGATACAAAGGGCAAAAGGAGGATGAATTCTGACAGCTCCAATAGTGATGAAAGTGAAAAAACTGCAAATGGATCTGAATCAGAAGAGACAGATGAAATTGAAGCTATGGAGATTTTGAAGATTAAAGAGCAAGGACTGACTGGTGAGTCTACGAAAGCTAGCTCAGCAGAGAGTGATGGAAATGGAGATCATATGCAGGAATCTACTGACGAGTCAGTTGAAATGAGCTTGCACCAATCTGATTCTAGATCAAGACATGAAGGAAAGGAAGCAGACTCAAGCTCTGAAGATTAGGGATCAACAAACTATTATGTCCCTTATCTTGGAAATGTTCAAAGAAGATTAGTAGTGGAAGTCTTTGATGAGCCAGAAGGAGTGCTACTAGGCAGATAGGTAAACCATGGGAATGAACGACTCAGCGTAGTAAGGATGTCCACAGTCGATCTGCTCAATAATTTTCAAGACATAGACTTAGACCTTACAACAGTGTTGTAAGATTCTGAGAATCATTTAATAAAGTGGTGTAGACACTCAAAATTTTCTTCAGTCCTGTTGTAGACACTCAAAATTTTGCATTCCTGTTGCTAACCCTGTAAGAGGGCAAAATCATATTTTTAACTCAACCCCGGTCTCAATACCGGGAAACCAGTTCAACCTCGATCTCAATACCCAGAAGCCAGTTCAACCCCGGTCTCAATACCGGGAAGACAATTCAACCTCGATATCAATACCGAGAAGCCATTTCAACCCCGGTCTCAAAATCGGGAAGCCAGTTCAACCCCTGTCTCAATATCAAGAATCCAGTTCAACCCCGATCTCAATACTAGAAAGCCAGTTCAACCTCGGTCTCGATACCGGGAAGCCAGTTTAACCCCGATTTCAATACCGGGAAGCTAGCTCAACCCTGGTCTCAATACCGGGAAGCTAGTTCAACCCCGGCCTCAATTCTAGGAAGCTATTTCAACCCCGGTCTCAATACCTAGAAGCCCACTCAACCCCGATCTCATCCCGGGAGGTACAGATCAACCCCGATCTCAACCCGAGAGGTACAGATCAACCCCGATCTCAATCCGAGAGGTACAGGTCAGCCCCGGTCTCAACCCGGGAGGTACAGGTTAACCCCGGTCTTAACCCGGGAGATATAGGTCAGCCTCCGTCTCAACCCAGAAGGTATAGGTCAGCCTCTTTCTCAACCCGAGAGGTACAGGTCAGCCCCGGTCTCAACCTGGGAGGTACAGGTCAGCCCCAGTCTTAACCCGGGAGGTACAACTCAGCCCCGGTCTCAACCCGAGAGGTGCAGGTCAACCCCGGTCTCAACCCAGGAAGTACAGGTTAGCCTTGGTCTCAACTCGGGAGGTACATGTCAGCCCCGATATCAACCCGGGAGGTACAGGTCAGCCTCGATCTCAACTCGGGAGGTACAGGTAAACCCCGGTGTCTACCCCAGAGGCCAACTCAACTTCGAAGACAACCTTGAAGCCTCACATCATCTCTAGTGACAAACTTGGAAGAACCAAGTTGGCCTCAGAGACAACCCTGAGGACAAACAGAATCGGCTGGGATCCAAACCTCGGAGACAACCCCGTGAAGTCAGCCGAAGGTTATGCCAACACTAAAGGCAACCCCGAGAGGGGCAAAATGATTATTTTACCAACTTAAAACCAATTCAGTCAAACTCGAGCCGAATTGATGTCACCAAGGTCAGAAAGAACCATAACAATCATCCCGAATGGAAACAGCGCAAGACAGCTCAACTGACAAACTACAAGGAATCGAAGACCTGGTTATAAATCCGTCTTTTGAATTCGGAAAAGGTTTACTCCCATGTCATTGCGACAATCTCGGCGAGGGCTTTTCAAAAAAGTACAGCACGCCTCCAACGGATGCTCCGATCAAAAGTTTGAAAGTTTCGAATCTGACCTCGCATTGCTCGGAGTGCCGCAGGTAGAGCCGCTTCCATCAGGTCTATAAATAAACGTGCACCCCCAGCTCATTTTATTTAAAAAAACGCTCTAAACCTCTGCCTGTTTAGTTTCTCAGCCCCACTCTTATACTCCAAACCCAGATTTTATCAATCTAACACGTAGATATACTCATATACTACCACATATCAAAAATTAACTAGTAGAAACAGATGTTTAAAGCCTACGATTTGGCAAAGAGCCCGTGTAGCAGTCTATTGTGAGTATTTTTATGATCAAAAAGTTTATATTACTTCATTGCACTTTTATACACTTGCACGTTAATTTTTACTTTCTGATTATGCCCGGAACTCAGTTCCGTGGCAGTTTTGCTTACATTTTTGTGCATTTTAGTACATAAACTCATTTTCTGGCATTTCTACAACTCGAATCGTAGATCCGTCGCTTCTAACAGCATTTATATATATATATATATATATATATATATATATATATATATATGAAAAGGATGTTTCCCGCTCTAATCTTAGTCAAATCACTCATGTTACCCGAGAATTCTAAGTTAAATGGTGGGATAAGTTTGATCCTTATCGCATTGTTGGTCAAGTCCAGAAGGAATTTCCCAATCCTTCTCCTATTCAATCGATTCCTCCTTCCAAGGAATCTTCCTCTAGTAGATCAAAATCCAAAAAATCTTCTGCTTCCAAGTTAGATTTTGCGGATATTGAGCATTGTACTGATAATGAACTCAAACAGTTATCTCGTCTTATTAAAAAATGAATGGATAAACTTAGTGAGGACTCAATTCCTTCTGTTTGTTCATCCTCTTCGTCCCATTCCAGTCAACATTCTAGCCCTAATGATCCGTACGGAAGCATCTCTCTTCAAGATGCGTAGTTCTTCTTCTGTTTAATCTTAGTCATTTTTAAAAAATCAAAAGTTTTGATCTTTCTTGGTTCAAGAAGTCACCTAGTCTCTTTGTATAAACCACCCTCCATCGCCATAGGTCCCTGTCCAGCCTTTGTAAGTCTCGAGTGTGTGAGCAGTTTTGGCTTTCTGGGAATCTCTAGATGATAGGGTATGTGTTTATGTTAAGCAAAGAAAGGGGTATGTACGGAAGAACACAGATTTATTAAAACTTTAATTTTTAATTATGAGTAGATTATTCAGATCCAGTTCGTCGGTTAGTAATAGATCTTCTCTTCCTTCTGTTCCAAACATAGTTAACCAAGAAGAACATAGTTATGAAAATATTAATCAAACCCTCAATAATTGGAACATACCTAGTGTATCTCCTAAGGAGATTTACCAGTCAACTTTTATTGATAATTTTAAAACTGATTACAATGTAAAAACTGTTGAACGAGTTTATGCTATTAATAAAGAATATGAAAATTGTAGTCTTCTTTCTCCTGAAGTTATTAATAAACATCGTAAGAAAGGATATAATTTTATTCATATTGGTCTTGTTCAGGTTGCAGTTAATCCATTAACTATTAAAGGAATAAACTCAAGTGTCTTTTTATGCTTAAGAGATGCTCGATATCTCAATTATGCTCCTAGTATTATTGGAATCATGGAGTCTAGTTTGCATGATGGTCCTATACATTTTAATTGCTTTCCTGACCTTCCTTTGAGTTTGTCTGATATTAATTTATTAAAAGCTTTAACTTTGAATATTAAAACTGCTGGTGAGATAACTCAAATGATGGAGGGATCTCAACCTTTAGCCTTAATTTACAGAATTTATTATAAGGTTATGAAAACCAATTTAAATATTCACGCACTCAGTAAAAGTCCTAAAGATCATACTGTTTTAATTCAGAATAGCACTAATAACGCCAATATTCAAACACCAAAAACTATTCTTTGGAAAGACGTTACGTTACTTAGTCAATGGATTCTTCCCCAAGAAATTCCACAAAAACTTGTTAATAATAATTTATTTAATCTGGAAAATATTAAACAATTTTCTGATGGTACGGTTCGGATCAGTTTTGAACGTACTAGAAGACCTTTTATTATTAAAGAATTTACCAGTTCTTCAGTCCCTTCTACCTCCAGAAGAGACACTGAAGTTTTAAGTGACTTTTCTATTCCTGATGTTAAATTGAAAGGTGTGTTGAATCAGGGACAGACAAGTCATCCTTGTTATACTCCGGCCTTTCAGGCTGATGGAGAACAAGAAGATGTGTCTCCTACCATTTCGGTCGGACCTTCTCCCTCTGATTTTGATGCTCCAATTAATCACCAGTTAAGAGTCATTACTAAAGTCTCTAAATTGGATTGGGACAGTCTTGTTGCTGATTTTAATTCAAAAGCAAATCAACAAAAACGTCATGTTTTCATAAATATGTACGATAAACCTGATAGAGATAAAATTGTCCATAATTGGAAAAAATTTATTAAGCTTACTAGAGAGAACCTTACATTTTATGATTGGTATGATAAGCATCATTCTCAGTGTAAAGTTCTTACAAAATCTCAATGGGTAAAAGAAGATAAATCTAAAACTTTAGCTTCTCATCCTCCCCTTGAAACTATTCTACCAAAAGGCAGAAGCATAAGAGGAGAGGAGAAGAGTGGCGCATATACAAAGCTGAATAACAACTATAGCAATACTATAAGAAATTAAAGCAGCAGTTCATAAGTATTATCAGAAGTATAAGTAGAAGTTTAAATAAAATAAACTTTATTGAACTTTGAAATAATTACAAACAATTAACTTGGTTACTTACAACAAATTGACTCGATTATAGAAACTTAACATGTCTAAGGAAGAAGGTAAGAGAGCTGAAGATTCGTTAGATAGGAATCTAAGTCTTCACAAGCTTTCTATTGGATTACTAAATCCTGCCTCTAACAAATGACCAAGCCTCTCTTATATAGGAAGAGAAAAGGCGTTACTGATACAACTCAATGATTACAAAACAAAAATGACTATTACATAACAGTAATGCTTTATCAAAAGATGAAAGCATTATTACAACTTTTGACTATTACAAACACTTTTGACTATTACAAACAGCTTTTCACTATTACAGACGCGTTAAAAATAAAATACAGACTAACTTTTGACTAAAGGGGCCATATGGCCGACAAACAGAACAAGACTCATACAAGACGACAAATGACTCAGCAACTGCTTTCGGCTGCTTTAGACAAAGAAGCACGGGCTGCGCGGGCAGGAGCATCTTGCAACGAGGCTGACCAAAGTAACTGTAGGAATTCTAGGCAAATGGGTCCTGAGCATCTTGAAGAGAGATGCTTCCGTACGGATCATTAGGGCTAGAATGTTGACTGGAATGGGACGAAGAGGATGAACAAACAGAAGGAACTGAGTCCTCACTAAGTTTATCCATTCATTTTTTAATAAGACGAGATAACTGTTTGAGTTCATTATCAGTACAATGCTCAATATCTGCAAAATCTAACTTGGAAGCAGAAGATTTTTTGGATTTTGATTTACTAGAGGAAGATTCCTTGGAAGGAGGAATCGATTGAATAGGAGAAGGATTGGGAAATTCCTTCTAGACTTGACCAACAATGCGATAAGGATCAAACTTATCCCACCATTTAACTGAGAATTCTCTAGTAACATGAGTAATTTGACTAAGATTAGAGCGGGAAACATCCTTTTCAGATGTTAGAACATTATCAGGAGAAAGAGCAACATTAACAACCGGAGAATAAAATCCATAGTTCCATCTAAGAATCCATGGAATTTTATATTTACTAACAAAATGAAGAATTACTGGAATGCAACAATTGGATTGCACCACAGGAACTCTAGAACTTAAAACATTAAGAACAGACTGGAGCTCAATTGGCAATATTTTATAAATGAGACCAAAACGTTCCCACCATAAAACGAACCAATGAGGAATTTGACTTTTAAATTTTTGATCGAACTGAATAAACCAGGAATGACTAGACGATGGAGTTTGAAATAGAAAAACCCTGTTCCAAGCTTCCATGTAATCATAATAGCAAAACTGGCTATCATGACCTTCTAACTGTCTAAGATCAGATGGATGATTACCCCAGTTTGGCATGGTGATAATCTGCTTAATATATAAGGAATGATAGATGATCTTAGAGGAATCATTTCTATCATAAATAGGTTTAATGACAATTGACTGAGTTTGAAGCAAGACATCCTTATAATACATAAGAGATTTATAAGGAGCCAAAGGAATAAAATGCCAACCAGTTGGGAAAAAATGGGCGGCCAACTTAACTGGATCATCAATTGATTTCATATGTCTTTCAATATGAAATAAATTGGTGGAATAAATAGGAATGTACTCAGATTGAGTACGCTGACCAGCAGGAGGATTACTGGACGAGGCATAAGGATCAATAACTTGAGCGGGCTGGGCCAAAATCGAGCTAAAGGGCTTTGTACCAGAAATAAGGGGAGTGAACCTATTGACTACAGTAAGAGGGGTAACTGGATGTGGGATTACAGCTCCCATGGGCTTCTGACTAGGGGGGCCTAGGCCTGGAGGGCCAGAAGGCCGAACAATCATATCTTTACCTCTCACACTCATTTTGAATTGGAGGGGTACCTGAATTAATAAATTCCCGAGTTAAAAAATCAGGAACTGAATTATCACAACCTTTAATATAATCAATATCAAAATCAAAAATACTTAGAATAGATTGCCATCTGGCAAAAATATGCTTAGCAGCTATATTTTTAACATCTTTTTCTAAAATATATTTTGCTGATTTGCAATCAATACGAACTAAATATTTTTGATTTAATAAATTTTTTTGAAATTTGGTAATACATAAAACTAAGGCCAAGATTTCTTTTTTAATTGTGCTATAATTTAATTGGGCTTGATTCCACGCGCCTGAGTGGAACCGAACAATTTGCTCAGAAGAAGCAGGAGTCAACTTCTGCTTCAAGATACCACCGAAGCCAATTTCGGAGGCGTCAATTTCAACAATTTTAAAAGCTGATTCATTGGATATGCCAAGGCAAGGAAGGACCTTAACATATTTCTTGACCTGCTGAACGATGGCAGTATGCACATCAGTCCAGGGAGGAGGATTTTTTTGTAAACGAAGAAACAAAGGTTTACAGATTTTTCTCAAATTCTGATAAAACTTACCGACGTAATTAAGTGATCCTAAAAAACGCTGGAGTTGAGTTTTATCGATAATTTTGTCAGGAAATTTATCGGCGAATTGAATGACTCTTTGAATTGGTCCAACAAGACCGCGGTAAATGTCATGACCTAAGAACTTAACCCTAACTTGGAAAAGACAGCATTTGGTTGGTGAAAGAACCAAACCATTGACTTTAATGGCTTTGAAGAACGAATTCAAATGTTTGAAATGTTCATCAATTGATTTAGAGAAAACAAGGATATCATCAATATACACGATGATAAAATGACTGAAGGGGTTAAGTATTTCATTAAGAATATTTTGAAATTCCCTGGGGGCGTTTATCAGGCCAAAAGCTTGAACAACCCATTCATAGTGACCGAAAGGAGTGGTAAAGGCAGTTTTGTACCTATCACTAGGGTGGATACTTACTTTCCAGAAACCAGACTTGAGGTCGAATTTGCTAAAAATGGTGGCATTACTAAGGCGACTAAGAAGGTCCTCTTTATTGGGAAGAGGATACCTAATCCATTCCAAGACCTTATTAAGCAGTTTGTAATTAATGACTAAACGAGGGACACCTCTTTCCTTTTTTGCTTCATTGTTAACATAAAAGGCAAGGCAAGACCAAGGGGATTTACTATGCTTTATCAAACCTTTTGCAAGTAAGTCATTAATCTCTTGCTTGCAAAGTTCCATTTGTTGATGACTCATTTGAATAGGTCTAGCCTTAGTAGGAATTAGATGTTCTTTAAATTCCTTAGCGTAAGGTAGTTTGACTACATGCTTTCTACGATGCCAAAAGGCATTAGGAGAATCGGCACATAAGTTTTTTACCATGAATAAACAAAGTTCTTCTATCTTGTCTTGAATTTTTTCAAGTAGAAGGAGATCTTCAACTTGCTTATACTTAATCTCTTGTTTTAAATATTTTAATTGAGAAGTTTAACAGGTTGAGCGACTTAGAAATGGACTCATCTTGAATAAATTTCAAGTCTTTCTCTTTAGGCTGAGTGATAAACTCAAAAACTACTTTCTGCGCAAGGTGTTCAGTAGTTAAACCATTATTGCTAGTGGTGAATGGGTATAATAAATATATAAACGGGAGACCTAAAATTATTTTATCAGTCAAGTTACGAATTAAAACAAAGGATGTTTTAAAACACATACTATCCTGGCAAATATGAACTCTAGGCAGTTTATATTTTATTTCCATACTACTACCATTGGCAGAATTAAGACGTTCACTGGTTTTCTTATAGAACTTGGTTGGAATTAATCCTTCCTGAATGCAATTTAAATCAGCACCTGTATCAACAAGGGCAGGTAGCTGAATTGCAAAGGTTCCATCAATAACTAGGCGAACAATGATATACCATTTTTGAATAGTTATATCCTTTAATCTTTTTAACGAATTAACTTGAACCATCAGAAGAGATTCTTCATCTTTAACACCTGAAGACTCAGGATGGTCTTCATCATTATCAGAGGAATCTGAAATATGAAGTTCTGAACCCTTAGAGGCCAGATTAGTCATATCTCTTCTTAAATCAGATATTTCAATCTTAAGGCCAGAAATTTCTTTTTTAAGCTTATTGACCTCTTGATTTAACTCCGGGAGAGTGATTTCTTTTTCAGCTATTTTAAATCTCTCTAGGGTTTTATTAAGACTAATAACAGGTTTTTCTTTAGCTTTCGTAATTTTACCCTTTCCCGAATTATTTTTAGAAAACAATTCTTTTAACTGTTTCATATATTGTAATTTTAAATCTTCATCAGTAAGTTTACTAATTAATTCAATTAACAAAGAGCTCTCTTGGTCCTCTTTGGTAAGAACATTAATAGTTTTACAACAATCGGATCTACAGTTATCGGTACAAAGGGTGACTTCATTATCTTCACTAGGAGTTTGACTGTTTTCATCATTAGCAGAGGAATAAGGGACATCAGAAAGACCATTATCCTCATCACACTGAGTTCTAATTAACTCAAAAATCTTTTCAGTATCATCAACAGAAATATTTAACTGACTCAATTTTTGTTTTAACTTACACTCATTCTTATAGTGATCCTTTTTACCACAATTATAACATGTAATTTTACTCTTATCATTAGATTTAGAAGTGGATTTTTTATTTCGAGTTTTCTATCGTGACTTGGATTTTTCATAATAACTATCTTTATTATTAGACTGACTAGAACGCTTCTTATGATGCTTGCATTTTCTGTGGGTTTCAATTTGCTTTTTCCTATGCTTTCTACGAGAAGGGGCAATAGGTGGCAAACCATATTGTTCACAAAAAGTACCAAGTTCATATTTAGCTTTCTTTTTATCTTTAGCGGCTTGTTTAGCAATTTTAAAGTCAATACACATTTTTAAGCCTATCTTTTGAATATAACTAATTATGTCACCATAAGTGAGATTATCATAATCAATATAGCCCAAAGTTTTACTAAGTTCTTCACGGACTTTATGAGCAAATAAAGAAGGAAGACCATTAACAAATTTTTCTTTCCAACAGGGTTTGTTACTATCATTACGAAGCATAGCACGTGAAATAAAGACATCTTTATACCACCTAAAATCACTTAAGGTAGGACAAGTGAGATTACTTAACTGATCATGGATCCTCTCAGTGATATTACTAGGGGTTCCAATGAAGTGTTTTATTATTGTGAAAATTAACGTGTTAATACCATCTGGAACACCAAAGCCAATATCTTCTTTAAAGATAGGCTGACCATTGTCATCTAACTGGTAAGCATGAATAATAGAATTCCTAGCGTTCTCATCCAGGTGCTTTTCCCACCAAGAGCGAAGAACACCCGTAAAACCATTGGTTAATATTTCAACGATATCAGGTTGAGTAAGATTGTTAAACGCTGTGATATAACTATTGGCTACCATAGACAAATGGTTCATCTTAGTGAGAATTTGGTGCTCACTGAACCCATCAATATTCCATTCATAAATTTTGTTGAACGAAACAGAAAATTGATTATCAAGGTTTTTTTGTTCGAACTGAAGATCAGGGGGAGTAGGTCTAGTATACCAATTTTTTGTAATACTAGTGTTATTAAAGGTTAACTTATTTAATTGTTCAGTAAGGTCAGGAATCGAAGTGACCTCAGAAATCTCATCTGAGTCACTATTATTTTCATAGTCAGATTCTTGAATCTGATCAATGATGGCTACGGTTCCACTGGCTTCGCCAGAACTCGAGCCAATCTTTTTAATAAGTTTATCTATACTTTTAACTAAGTCAGAATCTTTGCTAGGCAATCCCTTTCCATCTCTATTATCAGGGAGAGTTAATAAAGGCTGATCTAGTTTCTTATCAGGGTTTTTAATAAGAGTATTATCAACTTTTTCTTCAATTTTATCAAGTTGTTTACATATGGTGGCTAAATACTGATTAGTGAAATTATTTTGTTCAATAATTTTTTTATCATCAGTTTTACCATCAGCAACTTTGAAAGGACTAGCAATAACAGAGGCATTTTTAACTTGTAGAAGAAAAGTTTCAAGGGGAGGATGAGAAGCTAAAGTTTTAGATTTATCTTCTTTTACCCATTGAGATTTTGTAAGAACTTTACACTGAGAATGATGCTTATCATACCAATCATAAAATGTAAGGTTCTCTCTAGTAAGCTTAATAAATTTTTTCCAATTATGGACAATTTTATCTCTATCAGGTTTATCGTACATATTTCTGAAAACATGACGTTTTTGTTGATTTGCTTTTGAATTAAAATCAGCAACAAGACTGTCCCAATCCAATTTAGAGACTTTAGTAATGACTCTTAACTGGTGATTAATTGGGGCATCAAAATCAGAGGGAGAAGGTCCGACCGAAACGGTAGGAGACACATCTTCTTGTTCTCCATCAGCCTGAAAGGCAGGAGTATAACAAGGATGACTTGTCTGTCCCTGATTCAACACACCTTTCAATTTAACATCAGGAATAGAAAAGTCACTTAAAACTTCAGTGTCTCTTCTGGAGGTAGAAGGGACTGAAGAACTGGTAAATTCTTTTATAATAAAAGGTCTTCTAGTACGTTGAAAACTGATCCGAACCGTACCATCAGAAAATTATTTAATATTTTCCAGATTTAATAAATTATTATTAACAGGTTTTTGTGGAATTTCTTGGGGAAGAATCCATTGACTAGGTAACGCAACGTCTTTCCAAAGAATAGTTTTTGGTGTTTGAATATTGGCGTTATTAGTGCTATTCTGAATTAAAACAGTATGATCTTTAGGACTTTTACTGAGTGCGTGAATATTTAAATTGGTTTTCATAACCTTATAATAAATTCTGTAAATTAAGGCTAAAGGTTGAGATCCCTCCATCATTTGAGTTATCTCGCCAGCAGTTTTAATTTTCAAAGTTAAAACTTTTAATAAATTAATATCAGACAAACTCAAAGGAAGGTCAGGAAAGCAATTAAAATGTATAGGACCATCATGCAAACTAGACTCCATGATTCCAATAATACTAGGAGCATAATTGAGATATCGAGCATCTCTTAAGCATAAAAAGACACTTGAGTTTATTCCTTTAATAGTTAATGGTTTAACTGCAACCTGAACAAGACCAATATGAATAAAATTATATCCTTTCTTACGATGTTTATTAATAACTTCAGGAGAAAGAAGACTACAATTTTCATATTCTTTATTAATAGCATAAACTCGTTCAACAGTTTTTACATTGTAATCAGTTTTAAAATTATCAATAAAAGTTGACTGGTAAATCTCCTTAGGAGATACACTAGGTATGTTCCAATTATTGAGGGTTTGATTAATATTTTCATAACTATGTTCTTCTTGGTTAACTATGTTTGGAACAGAAGGAAGAGAAGATCTATTACAAACAGACGAACTGGATCTGAATAATCTACTCATAATTAAAAATTAGAGTTTTAATAAATCTGTGTTCTTCCGTACATACCCCTTTCTTTGCATAACATAAACACATACCCTATCATCTAGAGATTCCCAGAAAGCCAAAACTGCTCACACACTCGAGACTTACAAAGGCTGGACAGGGACCTATGGCGATGGAGGGTGGTTTATACAAAGAGACTAGGTGACTTCTTGAACCAAGAAAGATCAAAACTTTTGATTTTTTAAAAATGACTAAGATTAAACAGAAGAAGAACTACGCATAGGAAATAGACAACACATGGCTCTGATACCAAAAGGCGGAAGCATAAGAGGAGAGGAGAAGAGTGGCGCATATACAAAGCTGAATAACAACTATAGCAAAACTATAAGAAATTAAAGCAGCAGTTCATAAGTATTATCAGAAGTATAAGTTGAAGTTTAAATAAAATAAACTTTATTGAACTTTGAAATAATTACAAACAATTAACTTGGTTACTTACAACAAATTGACTCGATTATAGAAACTTAACATGTCTAAGGAAGAAGGCAAGAGAGCTGAAGATTCGTTAGATAGGAATCTAAGTCTTCACAAGCTTTCTATTGGATTACTAAATCCTGCCTCTAACAAATGACCAAGCCTCTCTTATATAGGAAGAGAAAAGGCATTACTGATACAACTCAATGATTACAAAACAAAAATGACTATTACATAACAGTAATGCTTTATCAAAAGATGAAAGCATTATTACAACTTTTGACTATTACAAACACTTTTGACTATTACAAACAGCTTTTCACTATTACAGACGCGTTAAAAATAAAATACAGACTAACTTTTGACTAAAGGGGCCATATGGCCGACAAACAGAACAAGACTCATACAAGACGACAAATGACTCAGCAACTGCTTTCGGCTGCTTTAGAAAAAGAAGCACGTGCTGCGCGGACAGGAGCATCTTGCAACGAGGCTGACCAAAGTAACTGTAGGAATTCTAGGCAAATGGGTCCTGAGCATCTTGAAGAGAGATGCTTCCGTACGGATCATTAGGGCTAGAATGTTGACTGGAATGGGACGAAGAGGATGAACAAACAGAAGGAACTGAGTCCTCACTAAGTTTATCCATTCGTTTTCTAATAAGACGAGATAACTGTTTGAGTTCATTATCAGTACAATGCTCAATATCCGCAAAATCTAACTTGGAAGCAGAAGATTTTTTGGATTTTGATTTACTAGAGGAAGATTCCTTGGAAGGAGGAATCGATTGAATAGGAGAAGGATTGGGAAATTCCTTCTAGACTTGACCAACAATGCGATAAGGATCAAACTTATCCCACCATTTAACTGAGAATTCTCTGGTAACATGAGTAATTTGACTAAGATTAGAGCGGGAAACATCCTTTTCGGATGTTAGAACATTATTAGGAGAAAGAGCAACATTAACAACCGGAGAATAAAATCCATAGTTCCATCTAAGATTCCATGGAATTTTATATTTACTAACAAAATGAAGAATTACTGGAATGCAACAATTGGATTGCACCACAGGAACTCTAGAACTGAAAACATTAAGAACAGACTGGAGCTCAATTGGCAATATTTTATAAATGAGACCAAAACGTTCCCACCATAAAACGAACCAATGAGGAATTTGACTTTTAAATTTTTGATCGAACTGAATAAACCAGGAATGACTAAACGATGGAGTTTGAAATAGAAAAACCCTGTTCCAAGCTTCCATGTAATCATAATAGCAAAACTGGCTATCATGACCTTCTAACTGTCTAAGATCAGATGGATGATTACCCCAGTTTGGCATGGTGATAATCTGCTTAATATATAAGGAATGATAGATGATCTTAGAGGAATCATTTCTATCATAAATAGGTTTAATGACAATTGACTGAGTTTGAAGCAAGACATCCTTATAATACATAAGAGATTTATAAGGAGCCAAAGGAATAAAATGCCAACCAGTTGGGAAAAAATGGGCGGCCAACTTAACTGGATCATCAATTGATTTCATATGTCTTTCAATATGAAATAAATTGGTGGAATAAATAGGAATGTACTCAGATTGAGTACGCTGACCAGCAGGAGGATTACTGGACGAGGCATAAGGATCAATAACTTGAGCGGGCTGGGCCAAAACCGAGCTAAAGGGCTTTGTACCAGAAATAAGGGGAGTGAACCTATTGACTACAGTAAGAGGGGTAACTGGATGTGGGATTACAGCTCCCATGGGCTTCTGACTAGGGGGGCCTGGGCCTGGAGGGCCAGAAGGCCGAACAATCATATCTTTACCTCTCACACTCATTTTGAATTGGAGGGGTACCTGAATTAATAAATTCCCGAGTTAAAAAATCAGGATCTGAATTATCACAACCTTTAATATAATCAATATCAAAATCAAAAATACTTAGAATAGATTGCCATTTGGCAAAAATATGCTTAGCAGCTATATTTTTAACATCTTTTTCTAAAATATATTTTGCTGATTAGCAATCAATACGAACTAAATATTTTTGATTTAATAAATTTTTTTGAAATTTGGTAATACATAAAACTAAGGCCAAGATTTATTTTTTAATTGTGCTATAATTTAATTGGGCTTGATTCCACGCGCCTGAGTGGAACCGAACAATTTGCTCAGAAGAAGCAGGAGTCAACTTCTGCTTCAAGATACCACCGAAGCCAATTTCGGAGGCGTCAATTTCAACGATTTTAAAAGCTGATTCATTGGATATGCCAAGGCAAGGAAGGACCTTAACATATTTCTTGACCTGCTGAACGATGGCAGTATGCACATCAGTCCAGGGAGGAGGATTTTTTTGTAAACGAAGAAACAAAGGTTTACAGATTTTTCTCAAATTCTGATAAAACTTACCGACGTAATTAAGTGATCCTAAAAAACGCTGGAGTTGAGTTTTATCGATAATTTTGTCAGGAAATTTATCGGCGAATTGAATGACTCTTTGAATTGGTCCAACAAGACCGCGGTAAATGTCATGACCTAAGAACTTAACCCTAACTTGGAAAAGACTGCATTTGGTTGGTGAAAGAACCAAACCATTGACTTTAATGGCTTTGAAGAACGAATTCAAATGTTTGAAATGTTCATCAATTGATTTAGAGAAAACAAGGATATCATCAATATACACGATGATAAAATGACTGAAGGGGTTAAGTATTTCATTAAGAATATTTTGAAATTCCCTGGGGGCGTTTATCAGGCCAAAAGCTTGAACAACCCATTCATAGTGACCGAAAGGAGTGGTAAAGGCAGTTTTGTACCTATCACTAGGGTGGATACTTACTTTCCAGAAACCAGACTTGAGGTCGAATTTGCTAAAAATGGTGGCATTACTAAGGCGACTAAGAAGGTCCTCTTTATTGGGAAGAGGATACCTAATCCATTCCAAGACCTTATTAAGCAGTTTGTAATTAATGACTAAACGAGGGACACCTCTTTCCTTTTTTGCTTCATTGTTAACATAAAAGGCAAGGCAAGACCAAGGGGATTACTATGCTTTATCAAACCTTTTGCAAGTAAGTCATTAATCTCTTGCTTGCAAAGTTCCATTTGTTGATGACTCATTTGAATAGGTCTAGCCTTAGTAGGAATTAGATGTTCTTTAAATTCCTTAGCGTAAGGTAGTTTGACTACATGCTTTCTACGATGCCAAAAGGCATTAGGAGAATCGGCACATAAGTTTTTTACCATGAATAAACAAAGTTCTTCTATCTTGTCTTGAATTTTTTCAAGTAGAAGGAGATCTTCAACTTGCTTATACTTAATCTCTTGTTTTAAATATTTTAATTGAGAAGTTTAACAGGTTGAGCGACTTAGAAATGGACTCATCTTGAATAAATTTCAAGTCTTTCTCTTTAGGCTGAGTGATAAACTCAAAAACTACTTTCTGCGCAAGGTGTTCAGTAGTTAAACCATTATTGCTAGTGGTGAATGGGTATAATAAATATATAAACGGGAGACCTAAAATTATTTTATCAGTCAAGTTACGAATTAAAACAAAGGATGTTTTAAAACACATACTATCCTGGCAAATATGAACTCTAGGCAGTTTATATTTTATTTCCATACTACTACCATTGGCAGAATTAAGACGTTCACTGGTTTTCTTATAGAACTTGGTTGGAATTAATCCTTCCTGAATGCAATTTAAATCAGCACCTGTATCAACAAGGGCAGGTAGCTGAATTGCAAAGGTTCCATCAATAACTAGGCGAACAATGATATACCATTTTTGAATAGTTATATCCTTTAATCTTTTTAACGAATTAACTTGAACCATCAGAAGAGATTCTTCATCTTTAACACCTGAAGACTCAGGATGGTCTTCATCATTATCAGAGGAATCTGAAATATGAAGTTCTGAACCCTTAGAGGCCAGATTAGTCATATCTCTTCTTAAATCAGATATTTCAATCTTAAGGCCAGAAATTTCTTTTTTAAGCTTATTGACCTCTTGATTTAACTCCGGGAGAGTGATTTCTTTTTCAGCTGTTTTAAATCTCTCTAGGGTTTTATTAAGACTAATAACAGGTTTTTCTTTAGCTTTCGTAATTTTACCCTTTCCCGAATTATTTTTAGAAAACAATTCTTTTAACTGTTTCATATATTGTAATTTTAAATCTTCATCAGTAAGTTTACTAATTAATTCAATTAACAAAGAGCTCTCTTGGTCCTCTTTGGTAAGAACATTAATAGTTTTACAACAATCGGATCTACAGTTATCGGTACAAAGGGTGACTTCATTATCTTCACTAGGAGTTTGACTGTTTTCATCATTAGCAGAGGAATAAGGGACATCAGAAAGACCATTATCCTCATCACACTGAGTTCTAATTAACTCAAAAATCTTTTCAGTATCATCAACAGAAATATTTAACTGACTCAATTTTTGTTTTAACTTACACTCATTCTTATAGTGATCCTTTTTACCACAATTATAACATGTAATTTTACTCTTATCATTAGATTTAGAAGTGGATTTTTTATTTCGAGTTTTCTATCGTGACTTGGATTTTTCATAATAACTATCTTTATTATTAGACTGACTAGAACGCTTCTTATGATGCTTGCATTTTCTGTGGGTTTCAATTTGCTTTTTCCTATGCTTTCTACGAGAAGGGGCAATAGGTGGCAAACCATATTGTTCACAAAAAGTACCAAGTTCATATTTAGCTTTCTTTTTATCTTTAGCGGCTTGTTTAGCAATTTTAAAGTCAATACACATTTTTAAGCCTATCTTTTGAATATAACTAATTATGTCACCATAAGTGAGATTATCATAATCAATATAGCCCAAAGTTTTACTAAGTTCTTCACGGACTTTATGAGCAAATAAAGAAGGAAGACCATTAACAAATTTTTCTTTCCAACAGGGTTTGTTACTATCATTACGAAGCATAGCACGTGAAATAAAGACATCTTTATACCACCTAAAATCACTTAAGGTAGGACAAGTGAGATTACTTAACTGATCATGGATCCTCTCAGTGATATTACTAGGGGTTCCAATGAAGTGTTTTATTATTGTGAAAATTAACGTGTTAATACCATCTGGAACACCAAAGCCAATATCTTCTTTAAAGATAGGCTGACCATTGTCATCTAACTGGTAAGCATGAATAATAGAATTCCTAGCGTTCTCATCCAGGTGCTTTTCCCACCAAGAGCGAAGAACACCCGTAAAACCATTGGTTAATATTTCAACGATATCAGGTTGAGTAAGATTGTTAAACGCTGTGATATAACTATTGGCTACCATAGACAAATGGTTCATCTTAGTGAGAATTTGGTGCTCACTGAACCCATCAATATTCCATTCATAAATTTTGTTGAACGAAACAGAAAATTGATTATCAAGGTTTTTTTCTTCGAACTGAAGATCAGGGGGAGTAGGTCTAGTATACCAATTTTTTGTAATACTAGTGTTATTAAAGGTTAACTTATTTAATTGTTCAGTAAGGTCAGGAATCGAAGTGACCTCAGAAATCTCATCTGAGTCACTATTATTTTCATAGTCAGATTCTTGAATCTGATCAATGATGGCTACGGTTCCACTGGCTTCGCCAGAACTCGAGCCAATCTTTTTAATAAGTTTATCTATACTTTTAACTAAGTTAGAATCTTTGCTAGGCAATCCCTTTCCATCTCTATTATCAGGGAGAGTTAATAAAGGCTGATCTAGTTTCTTATCAGGGTTTTTAATAAGAGTATTATCAACTTTTTCTTCAATTTTATCAAGTTGTTTACATATGGTGGCTAAATACTGATTAGTGAAATTATTTTGTTCAATAATTTTTTTATCATCAGTTTTACCATCAGCAACTTTGAAAGGACTAGCAATAACAGAGGCATTTTTAACTTGTAGAAGAAAAGTTTCAAGGGGAGGATGAGAAGCTAAAGTTTTAGATTTATCTTCTTTTACCCATTGAGATTTTGTAAGAACTTTACACTGAGAATGATGCTTATCATACCAATCATAAAATGTAAGGTTCTCTCTAGTAAGCTTAATAAATTTTTTCCAATTATGGACAATTTTATCTCTATCAGGTTTATCGTACATATTTCTGAAAACATGACGTTTTTGTTGATTTGCTTTTGAATTAAAATCAGCAACAAGACTGTCCCAATCCAATTTAGAGACTTTAGTAATGACTCTTAACTGGTGATTAATTGGGGCATCAAAATCAGAGGGAGAAGGTCCGACCGAAACGGTAGGAGACACATCTTCTTGTTCTCCATCAGCCTGAAAGGCAGGAGTATAACAAGGATGACTTGTCTGTCCCTGATTCAACACACCTTTCAATTTAACATCAGGAATAGAAAAGTCACTTAAAACTTCAGTGTCTCTTCTGGAGGTAGAAGGGACTGAAGAACTGGTAAATTCTTTTATAATAAAAGGTCTTCTAGTACGTTGAAAACTGATCCGAACCGTACCATCAGAAAATTATTTAATATTTTCCAGATTTAATAAATTATTATTAACAGGTTTTTGTGGAATTTCTTGGGGAAGAATCCATTGACTAGGTAACGCAACGTCTTTCCAAAGAATAGTTTTTGGTGTTTGAATATTGGCGTTATTAGTGCTATTCTGAATTAAAACAGTATGATCTTTAGGACTTTTACTGAGTGCGTGAATATTTAAATTGGTTTTCATAACCTTATAATAAATTCTGTAACTTAAGGCTAAAGGTTGAGATCCCTCCATCATTTGAGTTATCTCGCCAGCAGTTTTAATTTTCAAAGTTAAAACTTTTAATAAATTAATATCAGACAAACTCAAAGGAAGGTCAGGAAAGCAATTAAAATGTATAGGACCATCATGCAAACTAGACTCCATGATTCCAATAATACTAGGAGCATAATTGAGATATCGAGCATCTCTTAAGCATAAAAAGACACTTGAGTTTATTCCTTTAATAGTTAATGGTTTAACTGCAACCTGAACAAGACCAATATGAATAAAATTATATCCTTTCTTACGATGTTTATTAATAACTTCAGGAGAAAGAAGACTACAATTTTCATATTCTTTATTAATAGCATAAACTCGTTCAACAGTTTTTACATTGTAATCAGTTTTAAAATTATCAATAAAAGTTGACTGGTAAATCTCCTTAGGAGATACACTAGGTATGTTCCAATTATTGAGGGTTTGATTAATATTTTCATAACTATGTTCTTCTTGGTTAACTATGTTTGGAACAGAAGGAAGAGAAGATCTATTACAAACAGACGAACTGGATCTGAATAATCTACTCATAATTAAAAATTAGAGTTTTAATAAATCTGTGTTCTTCCGTACATACCCCTTTCTTTGCATAACATAAACACATACCCTATCATCTAGAGATTCCCAGAAAGCCAAAACTGCTCACACACTCGAGACTTACAAAGGCTGGACAGGGACCTATGGCGATGGAGGGTGGTTTATACAAAGAGACTAGGTGACTTCTTGAACCAAGAAAGATCAAAACTTTTGATTTTTTAAAAATGACTAAGATTAAACAGAAGAAGAACTACGCATAGGAAATAGACAACACATGGCTCTGATACCAAAAGGCGGAAGCATAAGAGGAGAGGAGAAGAGTGGCGCATATACAAAGCTGAATAACAACTATAGCAAAACTATAAGAAATTAAAGCAGCAGTTCATAAGTATTATCAGAAGTATAAGTTGAAGTTTAAATAAAATAAACTTTATTGAACTTTGAAATAATTACAAACAATTAACTTGGTTACTTACAACAAATTGACTCGATTATAGAAACTTAACATGTCTAAGGAAGAAGGCAAGAGAGCTGAAGATTCGTTAGATAGGAATCTAAGTCTTCACAAGCTTTCTATTGGATTACTAAATCCTGCCTCTAACAAATGACCAAGCCTCTCTTATATAGGAAGAGAAAAGGCATTACTGATACAACTCAATGATTACAAAACAAAAATGACTATTACATAACAGTAATGCTTTATCAAAAGATGAAAGCATTATTACAACTTTTGACTATTACAAACACTTTTGACTATTACAAACAGCTTTTCACTATTACAGACGCGTTAAAAATAAAATACAGACTAACTTTTGACTAAAGGGGCCATATGGCCGACAAACAGAACAAGACTCATACAAGACGACAAATGACTCAGCAACTGCTTTCGGCTGCTTTAGAAAAAGAAGCACGTGCTGCGCGGACAGGAGCATCTTGCAACGAGGCTGACCAAAGTAACTGTAGGAATTCTAGGCAAATGGGTCCTGAGCATCTTGAAGAGAGATGCTTCCGTACGGATCATTAGGGCTAGAATGTTGACTGGAATGGGATGAAGAGGATGAACAAACAGAAGGAACTGAGTCCTCACTAAGTTTATCCATTCGTTTTCTAATAAGACGAGATAACTGTTTGAGTTCATTATCAGTACAATGCTCAATATCCGCAAAATCTAACTTGGAAGCAGAAGATTTTTTGGATTTTGATTTACTAGAGGAAGATTCCTTGGAAGGAGGAATCGATTGAATAGGAGAAGGATTGGGAAATTCCTTCTAGACTTGACCAACAATGCGATAAGGATCAAACTTATCCCACCATTTAACTGAGAATTCTCTGGTAACATGAGTAATTTGACTAAGATTAGAGCGGGAAACATCCTTTTCGGATGTTAGAACATTATTAGGAGAAAGAGCAACATTAACAACCGGAGAATAAAATCCATAGTTCCATCTAAGAATCCATGGAATTTTATATTTACTAACAAAATGAAGAATTACTGGAATGCAACAATTGGATTGCAACATAGGAACTCTAGAACTGAAAACATTAAGAACAGACTGGAGCTCAATTGGCAATATTTTATAAATGAGACCAAAACGTTCCCACCATAAAACGAACCAATGAGGAATTTGACTTTTAAATTTTTGATCGAACTGAATAAACCAGGAATGACTAAACGATGGAGTTTAAAATAGAAAAACCCTGTTCCAAGCTTCCATGTAATCATAATAGCAAAACTGGCTATCATGACCTTCTAACTGTCTAAGATCAGATGGATGATTACCCCAGTTTGGCATGGTGATAATCTGCTTAATATATAAGGAATGATAGATGATCTTAGAGGAATCATTTCTATCATAAATAGGTTTAATGACAATTGACTGAGTTTGAAGCAAGACATCCTTATAATACATAAGAGATTTATAAGGAGCCAAAGGAATAAAATGCCAACCAGTTGGGAAAAAAAGGGCGGCCAACTTAACTGGATCATCAATTGATTTCATATGTCTTTCAATATGAAATAAATTGGTGGAATAAATAGGAATGTACTCAGATTTAGTACGCTGACCAGCAGGAGGATTACTGGACGAGGCATAAGGATCAATAACTTGAGCGAGCTGGGCCAAAACCGAGCTAAAGGGCTTTGTACCAGAAATAAGGGGAGTGAACCTATTGACTACAGTAAGAGGGGTAACTGGATGTGGGATTACAGCTCCCATGGGCTTCTGACTAGGGGGGCCTGGGCCTGGAGGGCCAGAAGGCTGAACAATCATATCTTTACCTCTCACACTCATTTTGAACTGGAGGGGTACCTGAATTAATAAATTTTTGAGTTAAAAAATCAGGAACTGAATTATCACAACCTTTAATATAATCAATATCAAAATCAAAAATACTTAGAATAGATTGCCATCTGGAAAAAATATGCTTAGCAGCTATATTTTTAACATCTTTTTCTAAAATATATTTTGCTGATTTGCAATCAATACGAACCAAATATTTTTGATTTAATAAATCATTTTGAAATTTGGTAATACATAAAACTAAGGCCAAGATTTCTTTTTTAATTGTGCTATAATTTAATTGGGCTTGATTCCATGCGCCTGAGTGGAACCGAACAATTTGCTCAGAAGAAGCAGGAGTAAACTTCTGCTTCAAGATACCACCGAAGCCAATTTCGGAGGCGTCAATTTCAACGATTTTAAAAGCTGATTCATTGGATATGCCAAGGCAAGGAAGGACCTTAACATATTTCTTGACTTGCTGAACGATGGCAGTATGCACATCAGTCCAGGGAGGAGGATTTTTCTGTAAACGAAGAAACAAAGGTTTACAGATTTTTCTCAAATTCTGATAAAACTTACCGACGTAATTAAGTGATCCTAAAAAACGCTGGAGTTGAGTTTTATCGATAATTTTGTCAGGAAATTTATCGGCGAATTGAATGACTCTTTGAATTGGTCGAACAAGACCGCGGTAAATGTCATGACCTAAGAAATTCTTTTAACTATTTCATATATTGTAATTTTAAATCTTCATCAGTAAGTTTACTAATTAATTCAATTAACAAAGAGCTCTCTTGGTCCTCTTTGGTAAGAACATTAATAGTTTTACAACAATCGGATCTACAGTTATCGGTACAAAGGGTGACTTCATTATCTTCACTAGGAGTTTGACTGTTTTCATCATTAGCAGAGGAATAAGGGACATCAGAAAGACCATTATCCTCATCACACTGAGTTCTAATTAACTCAAAAATCTTTTCAGTATCATCAACAGAAATATTTAACTGACTCAATTTTTGTTTTAACTTACACTCATTCTTATAGTGATCCTTTTTACCACAATTATAACATGTAATTTTACTCTTATCATTAGATTTAGAAGTGGATTTTTTATTTCGAGTTTTCTTTCGTGACTTGGGTTTTTCATAATAACTATCTTTATTATTAGACTGACTAGAACGCTTCTTATGATGCTTGCGTTTTCTGTGGGTTTTAATTTGCTTTTTCCTATGCTTTCTACGAGAAGGGGCAATAGGTGGCAAACCATATTGTTCACAAAAAGTACCAAGTTCATATTTAGCTTTCTTTTTATCTTTAGCGGCTTGTTTAGCAATTTTAAAGTCAATACACATTTTTAAGCCTATCTTTTGAATATAACTAATTATGTCACCATAAGTGAGATTATCATAATCAATATAGCCCAAAGTTTTACTAAGTTCTTCACGGACTTTATGAGCAAATAAAGAAGGAAGACCATTAACAAATTTTTCTTTCCAAAAGGGTTTGTTACTATCATTACGAAGCATAACACGTGAAATAAAGACATCTTTATACCACCTAAAATCACTTAAGGTAGGACAAGTGAGATTACTTAACTGATCATGGATCCTCTCAGTGATATTACTAGGGGTTCCAATGAAATGTTTTATTATTGTGAAAATTAACGTGTTAATACCATCTGGAACACCAAAGCCAATATCTTCTCTGAAGATAGGCTGACCATTGTCATCTAACTGGTAAGCATGAATAATAGAATTCCTAGCGTCCTCATCCAGGTGTTTTTCCCACCAAGAGCGAAGAACACCCGTAAAACCATTGGTTAATATTTCAATGATATCAGGTTGAGTAAGATTGTTAAACGCTGTGATATAACTATTGGCTACCATCAGAAAATTGTTTAATATTTTCCAAATTTAATAAATTATTATTAACAGGTTTTTGTGGAATTTCTCGGGAAAGAATCCATTGACTAGGTAACGTAACGTCTTTCCAAAGAATAGTTTTTGGTGTTTGAATATTGGCGTTATTAGTGCTACTCTGAATTAAAACAGTATGATCTTTAGGACTTTTACTAAGTGCGTGAATATTTAAATTGGTTTTCATAACCTTATAATAAATTCTGTAAATTAAGGCTAAAGGTTGGGATCCTTCCATCATTTGAGTTATCTCGCCAGCAGTTTTAATATTCAAAGTTAAAGCTTTTAATAAATTAATATCAGACAAACTCAAAGGAAGGTCAGGAAAGCAATTAAAATGTATAGGACCATCATGCAAACTAGACTCCATGATTCCAATAATACTAGGAGCATAATTGAGATATCGAGCATCTCTTAAGCATAAAAAGACACTTGAGTTTATTCCTTTAATAGTTTATGGTTTAACTTCAACCTGAACAAGACCAATATGAATAAAATTATATCCTTTCTTACGATGTTTATTAATAACTTCAGGAGAAAGAAGACTACAATTTTCATATTCTTTATTAATAGCATAAACTCGTTCAACAGTTGTTACATTGTAATCAGTTTTAAAATTATCATTAAAAGTTGACTGGTAAATCTCCTTAGGAGATACACTAGGTATGTTCCAATTATTGAGGGTTTGATTAATATTTTCATAACTATGTTCTTCTTGGTTAACTATGTTTGGAACAGAAGGAAGAGAAGATCTATTACTAACCGACGAACTGGATCTGAATAATCTACTCATAATTAAAAATTAAAGTTTTAATAAATCTATGTTCTTCCGTACATACCCCTTTCTTTGCTTAACATAAACACATACCCTATCATCTAGAGATTCCCAGAAAGCCAAAACTGCTCACACACTCGAGACTTACAAAGGCTGGACAGGGACCTATGGCGATGGAGGGTGATTTATACAAAGAGACTAGGTGACTTCTTGAACCAAGAAAGATCAAAACTTTTGATTTTTTAAAAATGACTAAGATTAAACAGAAGAAGAACTACGCATAGGAAATAGACAACATATGGCTCTGATACCAAAAGGCGGAAGCATAAGAGGAGAGATGAAGAGTGGCGCATATACAAAGATGAATAACAACTATAGCAAAACTATAAGAAATTAAAGCAGCAGTTCATAAGTATTATCAGAAGTATAAGTAGAAGTTTAAATAAAATAAACTTTATTAAACTTTGAAATAATTACAAACAATTAACTTGGTTACTTACAACAAATTGACTCGATTATATATCGCCGATTTTAGCAACTTCATCGGACTGGGTTATCTTCCCAGTCCGAGTTTGGATTTTTAATGTGTATATTTAACTTTATATATACTAACTTTTCGATTCTGTCAAGCCCGGATATCAAATATGAGGTAGTTTACTGCTTTTATATATATAACTATACATATATAAATTTTTCTGACTTATTTGGGCTTGGATTTATACTTCGTGGCCTTTTTATTGCTTTAATATATATATATATATATATATATATATATATTAACATTTCCATTCCAGTTTGCGCTGGATCATTCTGTGGCCTTTTTACTACTTTTATAATATATATATACTTACATTTTCTGTCCGGGAAAAAGATAGAATGTCCGTCGCTCTTTACAGCTTTTATATATATATATATATTTATATTTTGTTAAGCTTGGATTATTCCGTGGCATTTTACAGCTTATATATATATATATTTTAATTCTGTCCAGCCTGAATTACTCCGTGGCTTTTTACAGCTTTTATAAATATATATATATATATATATATATATATATATATATATTTTTCCATTCCAGTTCGGGCCTCGGAGTGAAAACCCACCGCCCTTTATCGCTTTTATATATATATATATATATATATATTTCAATTCTGTCCAGCCTGGATTACTCCGTGGCTTTTTACAGCTTTTCTATATATATATATATATATATAATTACATTCTAGTTCGGGCATCAGAGTGCAAACCCATTGCCCTTTATTGCTTTCGTATATATATAATTATATATTTATATATATATATATATTGCTTTACTCATTTTGATTAAATTGTTACTTTAAATATTCATTTGATATGAATCTGCACTGACATTTCTGCGGGCTAGATTCTTTAAATCTCGACAACTCTACCTTTCAAACTGTTCAAAATAGGTGCAGACAGAACTGGGAAGCTAGAATTGCTGAGATTTACTTAAATCTAGCATTTTTCTAGTTTCAGTTATGAAAGCTACCTCGCACCCCTTAGATCGCCATCTAGTGGGAACGAGACGCTTCAGTTACATGCGAGCTAGGATTTACTATTGAATCCTTGGTTCTGGCGACATCTGGATGTAAATATATATTTCTGTACATATTTGAATTGTGCAGGTTTTATGGGCTTTCCTCTGTGAGCTTAGGAATCGTGGGATTCATGATCAAACTGATCAGAATCTGATTCCCACGATGGACAAACTCCACTGTACAGATGTACCCTGCCAATTTTTCTGTAAAATGTACATCTGAAAGACCTTAAAATGGTTATCTAGGTTTTAGGTTTCGACATAATGAGAAGAATGGTTTATCGTGTCAGAGTCACTCCGATGGCTGTCATGCCCATGAGAAGACCGATAATTGTATATATTCTATGGTCGACGATGCTTCGCAGCCCAACAATCACCTCAATTGTATATATTCTATTGTGCCCAAAGGCTAAAAAAAAGAAGATAAAACTGAATTATCGATATGTTTCAATTCCTATGTTAGCGTAAGGGTGTGAAAAACTACTTTTAAAACATCATTTTAATAATCTTGTCTAAAAAAGAGACTTTTGCAAATCAAATCAAACCCTTCGTATATAGGTTCAACAAAGCACGTCCCTACTTTCAATCAATCAAAACATAGGCCCAATTTCTTCCAGCATTCACACACACACATTGTAGATTTAAAAGGGAAATATTAAAAAGATGTGGTACCGTGTTTTCATTGGAGTTGTGGGGTGCCTAAAACCTTCCCCATACTTAACCAAGCCCCCGAACTTAGAACTTCGATTTTAAAGATCAAGTTTCAACAGTGTCCAACAATTGGGCCTCCTTTCAAACAAAACTCAGTTGAGTTAGTACAACCATTTCAAATCTACCAACTGGCGAATCTGTAAAACGTTCAAATCATCGACATGATACATGTTGACCTTTTCCTAAAAAACCCTTCAAAACCTTTTTCACAATAAAAAGAATAAGGGTAGACAAAACTTTGGAAGAGAAAGATTCGAGTCCAACTTGACTCGCAATTTTTTCCCGACATCGACAGGTGGCGAATCCGTTGGGGATTGTATAGGGCTTAGGCCGCGTTTCAATCTTTTTAAAATTTTCCTTTCATAGCTGCGTATGTGTGAATGCTGCGTCTTTACATTGAATGAATGCGTGAATACTGCATCTTTACACTAAATGAATGCGAATGAATGCTTCCTTGCTTTATTAGTTCTTCGCACAAATATTAGTGCTTCGCACCAATGTCATCATATGCATACGGTGAGACGCGATATATGTGAATGTATGTTGTGTGATTCCTCCACCAGGTGGCAAACCCGTCGGTGACAGAGTAATGTCTTCGAGGACATCTAAGTCTTCGGGGCTCATGAAAAAGCACCACTCAGATTCGCTCCAGTTGAAAGATCGGATTAATTTTTCATCTAGTAGATTGCGATGATCTGAGAACCTTCATGCCGAAAAAGCCGTGAGAGTAGCCTAAGATAGGTCAGCCTCTGATTAACCAAACCCGAAGAGAAGCTTCTTCATGCCTTCCTTTCTCAAATTTAATGTCTAGTTTTTTAATTCCAATGTAAATAGCACAATGTGAATATCATAATGTAAATATACATTCTGTATTTTTGTACATCCTGTCATGTTATCAGGTCATCAAAACAACTGACCTCTGTTTTGCAGAATAAGATTAAAAGAAAACCATTAAAACACATCATGGCATGCATCCTATCCATACCTACCCCAGGAAATTGACACACCTACATTTTGTTGTAGGTGAAAAATTGGTCCTGTCACTAGATCTAAGTCTAAGAAAGCACTAAGTCCATCTCCGGACATGGCCAGTGCTCAGCCAGAATCCACCCCTGTCTCTAGGGAAGAGTTTGAAGGACTGAGGAATCAGATAGCCGAATTAGCCACTTTCCTGAGAGAGAGAAGTAAAGCTCTTAAAGGGAAACAAGCACAGGGTCACACAGAACCAGGAACACCCGGTGGTACTCAAGAAACCGAAAAAATAGATACTCAGATTCCTGGACCACAGAACCAGGATACTACCAACAAAACCCCTGAAATCACCATCCTCAACAAAGAACAGGAAGCTGGTGACATTCTAAAGAAAGTCCAACAGATGGAAGAAACCATCCGGTCCATAAAAGGGACTGGGGCATTTGGTAGTGTTAATTATTCAGACTTATGCATTTTTCCTGGGGCCCGTTATCCCGAAAAATTTTAAGTCCCTTATTTTGAGAAATACGATGGATTGGGAGACCCCTACACTCACTTAAAGATGTTCATTGGAGAGCTCGGATCCTATTCAGAGGACGAGAAACTCTAAATACAGTTATTCCAGAAAAGTCTGACCGTAGAGGCTATGTGACGAATGAGTTTTTTTTTTATTGTGATTCTGGGGACAGAATCCTTTTAAGGAAGGAATATTATAACGGATGAGAATTTGTATATTTAATTATAAATATTTATTGAATTAAATAAATATTTTAATTGATTTATTTATTGAGTTAAATAAATAATTTATGTGATTATGTTATGGAGTAATTTAGTTAAGTGCAATATGATTAATATTAAATCGAGGTGTAAGTAATTTTGTGGTATAGTTTAAATTTAATTGAGATAATTAAATTAGAACATATTATGTGGTATTTGTTACATAAGATTATGATTAGCGAGTAATTATAATTGTGTGATAATTTAGTATTATGTGGAAATTTTAATTCATTTACGAATGTTAGCTTGTATTTAATTAAATTACACTACAAGAAACAAGTCTAATTCCGACGAAATTAATCTTGACAGAAATAATTCAGTCGAAAGTAAGGTATTTCTGACGGAAGAAATTCGTCGAAAGTAAGTCCCTCGAACATAAGCTAATTACGACGGAAATCCGTCGAAGCTAATTAATCCCCCGTGGCGCCAGTTTTCCCGCTAGCGCGAAAGTGAACTTCGACGAAAAAAGGTTACCTTTGAGGGAATAATTCGTCGTAGATAACATATTTCCGAGGGAATTAATTCCGACGAAAATTCCGTCAAAAATATGTCTTAAAACCTATTTCACCGTCTTCTTCTCCAGCCGCCTTCCTCACTCTCATTTTCATTTCTCTCTCTCTCTCTCTCTCTCTCTCTCTCTCGTGTTCTCTCTCCCTCACGAACACGTCCACCACCTGCCGCCACCGCCTGCTGGAACCACCTCCTGCCTCCTCCTCCTGCCGCCAGCTACCGCCACCTCCGGCCACCAACAGCTGCCCCCTCTTGCCGCCAGCTGCCTCATTCCCTTCCTCCACCAGAAGCCACCACCCCTCAGCCAACAGCCACCACTTCTCCGCCAGCAGCCTCCTTCCCCACCTCCTACTGCCACCACCAGCCAGCACCTCCTGCCGCCAGCCACCACCTCCTGCCGCCAACCATCTTCTCTTCTGTTCTACAGGTTTTATTTAGGGTTTTTCAATAATTTACTATATTGTATGATGAATTGTATGCTGAAATTTGTGTTTAATTTAGGGTTTGTTATATTGTTTGGTTAATTTTGATATTGTATCATTAGGGTTTAATGTGAATTGAATTTGTTTGAAAATTGTGTTGAATTTGTTTGAATATTGTATTGAATTTGTTTAAAGTACATATGTTCATCAATCTGAAATTGTGAATTGGGCATACTGTTAATAAATTGGGCATACTGTGAATTGAAATTGGGCATACTGTGAATGTGGTTTTAGGAAATGTGATATTTGTTATGTCGGACATAATTTCCGACGGAATTTCTGTCAGAATTGTGCAATTGCATAATTTGTGGGCCCTACAAGTATTTTATTAAATAATAAATAATAAAAAGTAAATAAATTATAAATTATAAATTATAAATTATAAATAAATAATAAATAATAAACTAAGTAGTATTTACTTAGTTTCTTACTACTAAATACTAAATACTAAATACTAAATACTAAATAATAAATAATAAATAATAAATAATAAATAATAAATAAGATAAATAAATAATAAATAATAAATAATAAATGATAACTAAATAAATAATAAATAATAAATAATAAATAAGAAACTAAGTAGTATTTACTTAGTTTCTTACTACTAAATACTAAATAATAAATAATAAATAATAAATAAATAATAAACTAATTAAGTAGTATTTACTTAGTTTCTTACTACTAAATACTAAATAATAAATAATAAATAAATGAGATAAATAAGTAATAAATAAATTAATAATAAATAATAATTAAATATTAAATATTAAATAAATAAATAATAATAAATAAATAATAAATAAATGAGATAAATAAATAATAAATAATAAATAATAAATAATAAATAATAAACTAAGTAGTATTTACTTAGTTTCGTACTACTAAATACTAAATACTAAATACTAAATAATAAATAAATAATAAATAGAAATAAATAATAAACTAATGAAGTAGTATTTACTTAGTTTCTTACTACTAAATACTAAATAATAAATAATAAATAAGATAAATAATAATAAATAAATAAATAAATGAGATAAATAAATAAATAAATGAGATAAATAAATAATAAATAATAAATAAATGAGATAATAAATAATAAACAATAAATAAATAATAAACTCAGTAGTATTTACTTAGTTTCGTACTACTAAATACTAAATACCAAATACTAAATAAATATTAAATAATAAATAATAATAAATAATAAATAATAAATAATAAATAATAAATAATAAATAATAAATAATAAATAAGATAAATAATAAATAATAAATAATAAACTAAGTAGCACTTACTTAGTTTTTCATTGGCAAAATAAACTAAATAGCATTTGCTTAGTTGGGATGCAATATTCAATAAACTAAGTAGCATTTACTTAGTTTTTCAATGTTAAAATAAACTAAGTAGCATTTGCTTAGTTGAGATGCAATATTCAATAAACTAAGTATCACTTAGTTTTTCATTGGCAAAATAAACTAAGTAGCATTTGCTTGGTTTGAATGATATGATCTTGGTTCCTATAATAATATGGGAACCAGATCATATCGTTCAAACTAAGCAAATGTTATACTTAGTTTATAAATGATAAAATCTTGAGTCTTTCCGATCTCATACATGCTTTTGGAGGTGTCAACTTAGAAACCCATTTCACATTCACTCAGTAGGAGTGAATGTCGAATAGTCCCCAGTTTGGGATTGTTACTAGATGTTATGTCTTTCACTTCGGCCGGTGCCAATACGAAATGACACGTTTTTGTTGTTTTGAGGACTTTTTGGTTGTTATCTCTACATGTTCTTCGAGTACATACTTAGATTAAGTTATCTTAATCTATTTCGTGTACTTGGAGACCATGGGAAGGTTTTGCCAAAATTTTTTTAAAACAAGAGAAACGTGCATAACGTGTTGGCACTAGTGAAGAGACGCATCTAGGAACGAGATAGAAACCTAAATTACCCCTTTCCTATAGAGCTGTCATAATAGGAAAATGCTCTAATTTATGTATGGACCACATGCATGAACATCCCTGTAATGAAACCCGCTTGGCATTCATTCATGAATGGACGTCATACATGAACATCCCTGTACTGAATCCGTGGTCTGTGTAGTTAAAAATGTCAGCCGACCGGAGTTGGATGTACCGTAGGATACGCAGTGATGGGAGGGGATTAGTATCAGCTTATCGTGATGGGGTGTTAGATTTCTTGAACAAAGCAATAGATTATGTTGATGATTCGAACGGAAAGATGCGTTGCCCGTGTGTCAAGTGTAAAAACCTGATCTGGAAGAAAGTTGACGAGATTAAATTCGACTTATTTTCCCATGGATTTGTGGATGAGTACTTCGTATGGACTCATCATGGGGAATCAGCTGAGCGGATAGATATTCTACAGGATTCATACGCCGAAAACTATGATCCGGTGGAGATGTTGGTCGATGCTTATGGCCCTACTAATATTGACTAGGCTGAAAATGAGCCTTCTTCAAGCAGTGCTAAGAAAGTGCCAAATGATACAGCTGCTGGCTTTTACAAGTTGCTATCTGAATCTGGGGTCCGTTGTATCCGGGAAATGATACGGACACCAAGCTTTCTGCAGTGACGATGCTCTTAAACTACAAGAATGAGCACGACTGTAGTGAGAGAGGTTTCAACGATTTGCTTGCCATTGTTGGAAAGTTCTTACCCAAGGATCATACTCTTCCTGCAAATTATTACGAAGTGAAGAAGATGGTCAAAGAGTTAAATATAGGGTATCAAAAAATCGATGCTTGTGAGCAGGATTGCATGTTATACTATGGGGAGGACAGAGATAAGGGACAGTGTGATATATGCAGCTTTTCGCTCTATAAGGTGACAAAACGTGGGGGGGAAGGAGAAACATGTTCCCAGGAAGATCTTACGGTACTTTCCTCTTGCGTCGTGGCTTCAACGGTTGTTCATGTCGTCACACACGGCTCAACATATGAGTTGGCATCGAACAAGGGATGTCGTGCCTAGTCAGCTGACTCACCCAGCGGATAGAGATGAATGGAAGAGATTTGATGCAAATTATCATGAGTTTGCAGAGGAAGTTAGGAATGTTAGGCTTGGCATGGCTACTGATGGCTTTTTCCCTTTTAATAATTTTATTCAGTCGTACTCAGTTTGGCTAGTGAATATGGTCGCTTATAATCTTCCACCGTCGATGTGCATGAGGGATCCGTACTTGTTCTTGACTTTACTCATACCGGGGGATAAAAGTCCTACAAAAGACACTAACGTGTACCTTCGACCGTTAGTAGATGAACTAAAGATGTTATGGGAGACAGGGGTCTAGACTTATGATAAATCGAAAAGCGAGAATTTTGTGATGAAGGAAGCCCTGTTATGGACTATCACTATCTTTCCGGCTCTTGGGATGGTTAGTGGTTGGTCAACCCCCGGGAAGCTGTCATGTCCAGTGTGTATGGGGGATGTGCAAGGCAATCAGTTGCAGCATGGGCGGAAATGTACTTTCTTTGGAACTGCTCGTAGATTCTTGCCTCTTGATCACAATTATAGAAAGATGTCTGCACAGTTCAACAGAAAGACAGAGAAGAAGGGGTTGTTGGTCGACTGTTGGGCAGTGAGATCTTGGGCTGGTTGAACCAGCTTGATTTTCCTTTGCCGGGGAAGATACCGAATTCGAGACTGATATACATGTTGATTTTAATGGGTTTGATGGCGTAAGTAATTGAAAATTAGCATTCATATTAGTAAATATCACATTGTTAAACCTTACATATTCATAATTTACCACTTTGGATATTTTAGTAGGATATTAATGGCTAGACATAGCGGTGGAGGTCGCTGAGGTGGTGGGCGATCCGGTACAGGAGACGGTAGCCACGCCGACGGCTCGTCTTCAGGAGCTAGTAAGTTATCTTAACTAGGATTTAAATATATCTCAAACTGCATTAGTTTATGTTTGTTGACTCAGTTAAATACAATTATTACAGATGTACCTCGTCGACGACACCGAGGGACGAACCTCGGGCTCTTAGGTCGTCCGCCGACAGATCCACATATCGTACCGGTAGATGTTACTTATGGACAGTAAGTGTTAATATATTGTTAATATTTCTGTCAATTATTGTAAAACACAATTCACATAACACATATTATTGCAAAATATAATTTTTTCTGTAGTATACTAGACCTGGTGGCTAAGCACACCCTACACGCCATCTGTTTGACGCACCTCCCAACTGGGTGCATACGGTTCAGCTAGTATGCGCGGTTCGATGCCACTTTTATACAGACTGTCTTGCGGGAGTTTTACGTAAGTAAAACATATTATATTAATTAGTACATAGTTTCACGAAATTAATTATTTCTAATTTTTAAACTTTTGTTATAGGTTTATTATAGATTTGACCCGAGTATCTCTCAGACAGCTGGCGACGATGTGATTATATCACATGTCGCTAAGAATTACTCTGGTTGGCTATATGAGATGCGACATAGGGCAGCCCGGGCAGTTGAGGACCAGCCCAGGACCACCATCAGATCTCATCAGCCTCGCATAGTCTCCGATTTAGCCTGGGAGGCTATGTGTGCGCATTGGAATGCTGATGACTTCAAGAAGAAGTCTGAGCAGGCGAAGAAGAACCGTGGTCAGCTCCGCATAGTACACACCACAGGTTCTCAGTCGTTCGAGGAGGCGAAGACGGTAAGTGCGCTGTATTTTGTTGTTTAGTTATCATGTTCTTACACAAATACTTAATACCTATTTTATGAATGTTTTTATTAGGCCCTGAGTAGGTCCTTGGGCCGAGATCCCACTATTCTAGAGTTTTGGGATAGATCCCACACGCCCAAGGACGAGCGTGTTTTGTCTCAGGCAGCTGTAGCTATACGGGTAAAACTCATCTTACTATTTAGCTTTTAGTAATATTCAATCGTAAATAAAATGATATAATTAACAAACTTTTAAAAAATAAATTACAGGACCGATTTTAAAGGCTTCGGGACGATCGTATAGCTGAGCTGGATGCTATTAGGAGGGGTTCTGAGCCGTCAGACTCCGCCACTCCCCTTCCCGATATTGTATTAGATCAGGATGAGGAGCTGAGACTATGGGTCGCGTCTCAAGATCCCCCTACTAGCAGTACCGGCAGATATCGAGTGTTGGGTCTGCTGAGGATACCCGCATATACACTCCTTGGAGGTAATAATATTTTTTATGTTTCATAAAATTATCAGAATTTATCACAGAACACAAATTATTATTAGTAATGGAATTTGTCTCTTATTGTAGGCTTTAGCCAGCGCCAGCGTCCAGAGCACATGTCGAACCATCTGATACGGGCGCTGGCTTGGATGACGAGATCTTCCAGAGGCTAATAGGGGCCATGTCGGATAGGTTTCGTATCGATCCGGTCTTTCGCCGTTAGCAGTTGCCTTCCAGTTCTCGTCTTCACCAGGTTGCTCAGGATGTTATAGCAGGGGCCTCCGCAGAGAGTACGGGATTACCACGAGAGCAATTCGACGCTTTTAGCACCGAGATGCTCCGGATGGTGATTACTCTCTTGGAGGAGGCTTTTCGTCCTCCCCCGCCTACTCAGGTATTCTTATTGTTTATGTTATTTTCATTTAAAGCTAGCTTGTTAATTCTCACATATATACAGACTAATGATTTTTATTTATAATTTTTTCAATAGGGTGGCGATGGCGAGCGGGCTGGCGGCGATGACGAGCGGTTTGACGACGACGACGACGAGGAGGAGAACGACAGAGATTTTCATACACCAGACAGGCATCGTCCACCTCCGCCTGATGATGATACTACTGGATTATAGTTTATTTTTATATGTTATTCATTCTAGTTCATTTGTACGTATAGTTTATATAGTTGTGTTTGTATAATGAGATTACGTTGTATTCATTTATTTGTATAACATTTGTATATATTTAGTTGGGCCTCTGATGATACATTAGCTTATATTTGTTATTGTTAGTTTGTGATATTGATGATGATCAGTTAGTCGATTACGTTATTGCGAATTGGTACAGGTTTTTAGAATTACGTTTGTTGTTGTGAATTGGTACAGGTTTTTTGAATTACATTTGTTATTGAATGTGAAATATATTGTTGCCTGGCTGTATTAAGATAAAACAGGTTACAGGTACAGATATGGGTTTAAATACCTGGATATTGCATTTTCAAAAAAATTATTTTAAAAAAATTTGCTTAACTTCAACGGAATAGGCTATTTTCGACGGATATTCCGTCGGAATTATAAAACCAGATTAATTTCGTATTTATTTAATAATTTTAATTTTTCATCAGAAGTAAGCTATTTTCGAGGGAATATCCATCAAAATTAAAAAGTAATTACTGTTTTAATAAATTATTTTTCCTTCGTGAATGGTCTATGTCCGAGAGAATTTTTCGTCGAAAATAATAGATATTATCCTCGACGGTATACGTCCGTCGTAACTCATCCGTCGAAGATAGTGTAGGTCCGACGGAATGTGGTAAGAAATAAACTCGTCGAAGATATGTAATGTTCGACAGAATTTACGACAGACTTATTTTCGACGTGTGTATATACGACGGCATGTACGACGGAATTTTCCGTTGGAAATAGGTTAGGTTCGACGGAATAGGCCTATCTCCGAGGGAAAATTCCGTCGAAAATATAGCTTTTTCTTGTAGTGTTAGAAGGTTGGGATTTAATTAAATAAAGTGTAACATTTAAACTATGTGTTAAAATGATTTATCAAAATAAATAAAAAGGATTTTAAATTAGTTTTACCAAACAAGGCCCTTACACCTATTTTAAATCTTGTTTTACCAAACGATGCCTCAAGTAATACTAAAAATATACTTTTGAAAATAAATGGTTTTGGCCAAACAAAGCCTTATGGCTTTTGATTTTCAAAAACTAAGTAACTGATGTCTTTAATAAAGGTATTATGATTATATCAGTTATTATATTATAATTATATGTATATTATTCCTATATCAGTTATATGTATAGTAAAATAGAGTTAGGAAGAACAGAGAAAGAGAGCAGAGAAAGAAAAGAGAGAAGAAAGAAAGAAAGAGAAGACTCTTTGATTTTATAAACAAAGAATCACCATCATCATCTTCCTTGAAAGCTAGAAAGGGTATAATTCTAACTCCATGATTTCTAAATTGTGTTCTTCAATGTTTTCATAGTTTTAGAACTTCTCTGTAAAGTTAGTTTTTATGAGTTGATGTGATTATAATTTATATATGTTATGATGAATATATATATATATATATATATATATACGATTATATATGTGTTATATAACAAATTAAGTGATCAATTTCATGTAAATATGATGAACATGAAAAAATCATGTTCATCAAAAGTTTCAGTGAATTAGTTTTGAAAAATAGTTTTTAATTATCAAAATTTGTGTTTGATTATGTAAATTGACCATAGATATGATAATATGTTAAGAAACAAAGTTCATACGATTTGAATTACGTGATTTGGTTTAAAAACGAACTCACAGTATCAATTTTTCTTCAAGAACGCTTAAAAATGGTGTTTTCTTCAAAATCATGGAAATCCAGTGTTTTGATTATGTATTGTGGTGTTTATGTATAATAAAAACATGTTAGAAGTTTAAGATTTTGTTTTTATTAAGTTTTCATATGCATTGTGTTAGTTAAAATTGGAATTTGGTGCAAAGAAATAAGCCAAATTGGCTTTTTCTCTGCACAGTTCGCGCCGGGAATCCCACAAGCAAGGGGACCCGCCCCAGCGGGTGTACATGTTGTCCTGAAATTTTACTTGGGTTTCGAGTAGTTTTTATGCATTACATGATTAGCTAACTTAATGTGATGACATCTTAAGTGTATAAAATAATAAGATAACATATTTTTGACATGTATAAGATAATTTGAAGTCTCATATTAACATGTTATGTGTGTACTTAGATATTGTTATCATAAGGTGTGATTTTGATAGTTTAAAGTGTTATACACGTGTGATGTGACACCCCCAAATTCGGGTACTTTGTTTTCACATGATTTGGTGTTCACTTTCTAACTATAACAAACATCTACTAATATATCTCAAAATAAATTACAATCTTTATATAAAATCTCCCTTAAAACAAGGGTTACAACCTTAAAAAAAAATCCCAGGGTTACTCTAACTTCGATATAAACAATAAAGTGCGGAAAAAAAACATGACATAAAAGTCTTATTACAATCATTTCAAAATAATTAAACAAGTCTTCACTTGTTCATCTTTCCCTTACCTTTACTCGTAGACGGGGCATCAACGTTATCAACCTTAAATGCAATTGTTATTTAATGCAAGAGTGAGCAAACAACAGCTCACTGGAGTTTAACAATAATAAATACATAAAAGGATATCTTTAAAAAGATCTGCATAACTTAGCTTACTTCAACAATAAAGAATTGAATAATAATTCTCTATCAACATTAAAATTCAAATATAGAATTTATCTGAGGGTCATATGACCTTTGAACTCTTGTCCTAGGTTATAAATATTTCTATTTAAACCTTTAACGGTCAATAAGACAATGGACCTTAACTCGTACTTAGGGGGATCAACCCTTTGTACCATGTATTGTGCACAAACATCTTAATGCTATGCGTAGTAACCTCCCATAATAATTAGGGTTGTTCAACTCAGTAATTTGAATTCAAGTCCGCACCAAAGAAAATTTGGTTTGGATAAGCTTACAAGGGTAATTTAGAATTCACGTTCATCAACTAAGGATTAGTTGAATCGACTTTCAATAATTCATAAATAAAAGAATTATGAATTAACATATGCTTTAGAAGTAAACTTAAAACATTTAAAATAATAAATTGGATCTTACTTGAACAATATATCAAGATCTCTTCGGTTAAGTAAATAATTGTCCAGTACAGAAATGAAAAGGACATTTTCAACAATGAATATATGAACTCAAAGAACTTGCATAGAAATAGCGAGTTTAGGGTTTAGAAGACTTGCCTTACGCGCAAGCTACTTAACTCAACCACGTACTTTAACACTTCCTACATACATACATATTTAATCACAATAACCTAAATTAGTTAACATGTAACTAATTCACATAAGTGGTTAACCCTCATGGTTAACTCACTCTAACTAAATAAATAATAATAATCAATCATCATATAGTTAATTACATCATTTACATATTCACATAATTAAATTAATTATGTATTTAGCTAAATTATAATTAAACAATTATAATTTAGACACGTAATCTAAATATAATTACTCAATATACATTATAATTTAACCATATTATACTTTAAATTAAACACTTACTCTTAATTATAATTTATCAAATTATAATTAAGTAACTCATTTACAATAAAACATTTATAATCTAATTAATGTTTTCAAAATTTCTTTTATTTCCCAAATATGAATTTGTCACAAACATATAACAACATGTTATATTATTTAAATATATATCCACTAACAAGGATTAATTAAACTAAGGCTTTAAAATAAACTGAACAAGAAACGAAAGTCACTGCCCAAGCACTTTGCACGGCGCAGCCAGCAACCTGGGAACCGGCGTAGCTGCGCAGGGGTCGGATCAGAGAAGAGCAAGCGGGACAGCTGCACTGCTCCTGGCCTTGCTGCCGGGGCAACTGCGCAGCAACGCTGCCAGACGCAGATAGTTTCGACCCTCTGCTTTACTGAACAACCATTCAAGCCAACAAAAGAAAAATTACAGTAACGTAGCCACTGTAACTCATACATATGCAATAATACATAACATAACATGTTTCTACAACATAACAACCATCTAAATAATGATAATCACAAGTTTTAAAAATCCAATTTGGCCATTTTCATGAAAACTCATATTTTTCCAAAATAATCCACTGTAAGAAATTTTCTCCATCAATTCCACTCTATATACATACATTATATACGTAATTGCATGTAATCATCAAATAATTTCCCAATAAACATGCTAGCATATTCCAATTTATCAATTTCTCAAACCAAAATTGACAACAAAAATAAAACTCATATAAACTCATATCAACATGAATTTTCTGTTAAAATATATTTCTACAGTAATTTGATTTCTGAAAATCATTATGGCATACAATCACTATTAGTATAACATGAACACAATACATATATTCAATTCATGATTATACAACTTTCATGAAAATTTACTTTTATGGAGAATGAAAATATGAAGAACATAAAAATTTGTTTTTCCAATAATTGTATTCTTGAAAACTCTCCATGGCATGCAATTATGAAAACATATGAACATCATATATACACGTAACTCATAATTACAACTTCTATGAAATCTTAATATTTTATAGAGATTGAACATGAAGAACATGATATATATATATATATATATCAAATATAAGGAATTAAAGAAATACCTTAATGCTTAATAAAGTGAAGAAGATGATTTTCCTTTTAATTACTCAAACTTCTCTTATTCTTCTCTGCTTCTCTTTTCTTTCTTTGTTTTTCTTAGTTTAGACGTAGGAAAACTAACGTAGTTTTAAACTTAGGTAGTATATAGAAAATATATAACTGACATATAATAATATACGTACTAATTCTAATTAAATTAACAGTTACAAAATTCAAAAGCCATCTTGACTTGTTTGGCTACAAGAAAATTAGAAACTAGCTTTATTAAATCCAAACACAGTTTAGGTAATTTAGGGTTAGGCTAGTGTAAGGGCCCTGTTTGGCAACAGTCCTTTAAAACAAAAGCAAGGGCCTTGTTTGGTATAAATCATTTTAAAAATTCTTTTTCTTTTATTTTAATAAATTATTTTAACACATACTTTAATGTCACACTTTAATTAATTAAATCATTGAACAACTAATTTAATCAATTAAAATTCAACATTAATTAATCACATAAAATTATCACATTTTATAATTACTCGCTAATTATAATTCATGTAACACTAACACATAAATCATCTAATTTAATTCTCTCAATTAAATTAGAAGTATAATATAAAATTACTATACATCAATTAAATTAAATATTATACCTTCATTTAATTAATATATAACACTTAATTAAATCACTTCCATAAATCACATAATTTATTTATTTCACTCTGTAAATAAATCACATAAAATATTTATTTAACTCAATAAACATTTAAAATTAAATATAAAATCTCAATCGTTACACGTGATAGACATGTTATGAATTTAGACTCACGTATGTGGTTAGCTAGCGAGTTAAGTTTACAAACCACGTTGTTAAGTTGAACTTAAGTAAGAAGTTCAACGGTTAAACGTAGTGGTTATGAAACTAATTGGCATTGTAAACGTAATGTAATGTGTAAAATGATTGAGGAAGTGATTTATAAATTGTAAATTGTTGCTTGCGCTTAAGGCAAGTTTCCTAAACCTTTCTTTTACGTTTATGCAAGTCTTCTAACTATACTCTTTCATTGAACAAGTTTGCTAAACCTTTCTTTTACGTTTATGCATGTCTTCTAACTATACTCTTTCATTGAGAAAGTTTCCTATTTCTAACTTGTTATTCATATGCGAGTTATTGTATTATCTATAAATTATATATTGTATAAATATCTTATCAAAGTTCATTATTGAGTGATGTGACCTTGACTTAATTGATCAAGCAAGGTCTATCTTATCTTTCAATTGCTTTAAGTTTAGTTATAAAGCATAAGTTATTTGGTAATCCTTTATTGTTGAATTATTATTGAAAGTCGATTCAACTACTCCTTAGTTGATGGTAGTCGAACTCTAAATTTCCCTTGAAGCTTATCCAAACCAAACTTTCTTAGGTGCGGACTTGTTATTAAATACTGAGATGAACAACCCTATTTAATAGGGGATTACCATGCGAAAGCATTAAGATGTTTGTGCACAATACATGGTATGAATGGCTGATCCCCCTAAGTACGAGTTAAGAGTCCATATAGTCTAAGGACTGTTAAAGGTTTTAAATAGAAAAGTTTACAACCTAGGACATAGTTCAAGGTCTTACGACCCTCAGACAAATTCTATATTCTATATTCAATTCTTTATTATTGATGAAAGAAATATTATTCGAATCAGTTGAAGTTATTCAGTTTTTGTCATCACTATCATTTGTTATTTCAAGTGAGCTTTTGTTTGCTCACTCTTGAATTATATAACCATTGCAACTAAAGTCGAAAGAGTTGACGAACCGTCAACTAGTAAGGGCAAGAGCAAGATGAACAAGTGAAGACTTGTTTATATTCTGATTATGATGTGTAATAAAATTTTGATTTTATTATGTGATGTTTATTTTCCGCAAATTGTTAATGTTAAGGTTAGATAACCCTGGGATATTTTGAACAAGGTTGTAATCCTTTTGATAAGGAAGATTTTATTATTTATTTAAGGTTGTAATTTATTTTGCATTCCTTATTATGGGCAGTAGTTGTAATTTATTTATATAATGAGCACCAAATCCCATGGAATTGAAGTACCCGAATTTGGGGATGTCACAAGTTGGTATCAGAGCAGTGCTTAGGTTATGAACCTTTGGTGGGGAAACCTTAGGTAGTAGCCTTATAGAAGATTGAAAAGATAGTGATGATAGTAAAGATAAAAAAAATACCTTATGTGCTATATGTTTAAGTTTAAGTATTCGAAGAGTATCGATCGATATCACGTAATAATTAAACTTTAAAACTTTGTTGTCAGGATGACGAACGTTGGAGAGTTTAATTAGGCTAGGGAGGAGTTACCCCAGATGCCTAGGGACAAGGAGCCCCAAGACATCCAGGTTGTCTGGGAGCAGTTGGTTCAGAGAGAGCCATCACCATTGATCACCGTAGTTGGTCAGGAGCATTAGACAGTCTTTGACCGAGATGACGAGGATGAGTCAGAGGAAGATGATGAGGATATTGAAGAGGAATTTCCACTTCACTCGACTGGCGCTGAGATGTACGAGGAGATCTATGACCTTAATGTGGAGCTACATGGTAGAGTCAGAGAGCTTGAGGAATTGGTGGACGAGAGTCAGACTATCATACAACAGAGAGATGAGGCGATTCAAAAACTGAACGATGAGCTTGGAAACACGAAGTGGGATCTAGTCCATGTGCAGAGCGAAAGAGATGATGCACTGGTCGAGCTAGCCAAGTTGAAGAACAACATCCAAAAGGAGTCAACGAAGCGTGCCAAAGCAGAAGAAACGGGCTTGAAGTCTACTCAATGTGTAGATCGAGCTGAAGACGAGGTTCAAGTGAAGAAGGCCAAGCTGAGGGAGACAGACTATGCTTTCCATACGACTATAGATAGGGCCCAGGATCGTGTCTTCTATTACCCAGCTCAGTTCAAAGATTTACCCTGGTACATGGTGGATCGCCGAACAGTGTTCCGGGTGATAGAAGAAGAACGTAGAGAGGCTGTGCGACGTCTTAACATGCCTAGATAGTAGAGTCATTAATTATGTGTTTTTTTTATAAATAAATATAATCCCAGAATTTGAGATAATAATGGGATAAGATAAGAATGTAATCCTGTAACTTTTTAGTTAAGGAAAGATGATGTAAATAGCAGAGATGATATCTATTCTATGTTTTAAAACTATGAATCAATAAAATATCAGAGTTTATTGACGTGCTATGTGTTCAAATGTGAATTAATTTATTCAAATATTTAAGTATGAACTTAAATAATTAAGTGATGAGTAAATGATCTAATAAGAGTATGTTTTAACAGAAAGATGCCTCCTAGAAGAAGACCTACATGTCAAAACCCAGAGGGATCTACTAATAACAACAACAACGACAACAACAATGATGGGACTAACCCTAATTCAGTTCAACAATTGGTGAACTTGCTGACGGGAGCGCTTGCGAATCAGCCGCACGTCTGGAATACAACGTTTAAGGAGTTCAAGGCAGAAGGACCGCCAGAATTTCAAGGATCGGTAAAATCGATAGAGGCCCAGAGGTGGATAATGGAGATGGAGATGGTCTTTGATGTGGCCAAAGTAAACGATGACCAGAAGAAGGCTTTTGCGACGTTCATGCTAAAGTCGGGAGTTAGTTTTTGGTGGCAGGCTAACAAGACTAGGGAAGGAGAGGGTGTTATAGAGTGGGACCATTTCAAAGAGATGTTCTTTGAAATATACTTCCTCATAAGCTCGCAGAACCAGATGGAGGTTCAATTTCTAGAACTGAAACATGGAGCGATGATGGTGCCGGAGTACGCCGCAAATTTAACGAGCTGGCCAGGTTTGCGACGTACCAAGTCAGTACCGACAAGAGGAAGGCGAGAAGTTTTGAGCAGGGATTGAAGCTCTGGCTCTACACCAAGGTCTCCATGTTCCAGCTAAATACGTTTGCAGCTGTTTTGGAAAATGCCATCCTCGCTGAAGGTGGAAGCGAGGCGGTGACCAAATACAACCAGGATCAGAAGAAGAAGAAGAATGAGATAGAGAACAAGGCTGGTGGTAGCGGTGCTATCAACCAAAAAAGGAAGTGGAATGACAACACTTCTGCGGGGAGTCAACCGGGAAGCCAGCAGAAGAAAAGGATTAAAGCATGTGCTACATGCGGGAAGAAACACACTGAAGTGTGCCTGAAGGGGAAGTGAGTATGCTTCAACTGTGGTCAAGAAGGCTACATTGTGCCGAATTGTCCTAACCCGAAGAAGGGAGCTTACTACATATGTAGATCTAAGGATCACATGGCCTAAAGTTACCTAAGGAAGCCAGCAAGAGGGTCAACAGGGAACGGAGGAAATGGTAGCGGCAGTACTTTGACTATCACTGAACCACTGCAGGCAATTTAACACACTGCCAGGACATTCAACATGACGGTGCAGGATGCTGTGCAGTCAAAAGATATGGTGTCAGGTATTATTCTGGTCAATAGTATAAATGCTTATATATTATTTGATTTGGGTGCTACTTGTTTATTCATATCTGATGAATTTGCTAAGACCTTAAACTTACCTAAAGAGGAATTAGTTTACTCGTTGAACATAGAGATTATGAATACGGAGGTTATTCCTATTAGGTTTGTTTACAAGAACTGTAGATTAGACATTAAAGGTCATGAGTTGAGGGTAGTTTTAATTCCGATAAAACATGGGGAGTTTAATGTGATACTGGGTATGGATTGGTTGTTCAACCATGGTGCGGTAATCGATTGCCAGAAGAAGTTTGTGAACCTTACGACTCCGTCGAAGGTAGTATTTTATGGTAGCAAATCGCCTAGACAAGCAAGTTTTCTGACGATTATGCAAGCCAAGAAGTTATTGAAACAAAGTTATGTAGGGTATTTAGCCTACATAGTGGATACTAGTAAGGAAAGTCCGAAGATAGAAGAGATATCGGTGGTTAGAGAGTTTGTAGACGTATTTCTGAGTGATTTGCCAAGACTTCCACTAGACAGAGAGATAGAGTTCGTGATCAACTTAGCACCGGGGACTGCTCCTATTTTGAAAGCCTCGTACAGAATGGCTCCAGTCGAGATGAAGGAATTGATGGTTTAACTACTGGAATTGCTAGACAAAAAGTATATTCGGCCGAGCGTATCACCATGGGGAGCGGTAGTTTTGTTCGTGAAGAAAAAGGATGGATCGATGCGTCATTGCATTGATTATAAGGAGTTGAACAAAGTTACGATCAAGAATAGGTATCCTTTACCTAGGATTGATGACTAGTTTGATCAACTGAAGGGAGATAGATACTTCTCGAAAATTGATTTGAGAAGTGGGTATCATCAGTTGAAGGTGAGATGAGAATATATGCCGAAGACAGCTTTTAGAACTCAGAATGGACATTACGAGTTCTTGGTGATGTCATTTGATCTAACGAATTCACCAGCGACATTTATGGACCTAATGAATATGGTGGTTAAGCCATTTTGGGACAAGTTCGTAGTAGTGTTCATAGATGACATCTTGGTTTATTCCAAAAATGAGGAGGAACACACTGAACATTTAAGGCTAACATTGGAATCGCTGAGATGGGAGAAATTGTACGTGAAATTTTGGTTAGAACGTGTGTAATTTCTTGGCCACATGATTGACAAAGATGGGATTTCGGTAGATCCGTTGAAAGTTGAAGCTGTGATGAATTGGGATCAGCCGAAGACACCGTCTGAAGTTAGGAGTTTCTTGGGATTGGCAGGTTACTACCAAAGATTTATCCAAGACTTTTCCAAAATCGCAACTCCGTTGACAAATTTGACTCGTAAAACGGTTAAGTTTGTATGGACAAAAAAGTGTGAAGAAAGTTTTCAAAAACTGAAGAAGAGGTTGAGTACTGCGCCTGTGTTGTCATTATCGGATAGTACAAGAAATTTCGTAGTATACAGTGATACCTCACATAAAGGATTAGGCTGTGTGCTGATGCAGAACGACAAAGTTATAGCACATGCATCACGTCAACTGAAGGATTATGAGAAAGGGTATCCAACCCATGACTTGGAGTTGACGGCAGTAGTGTTTGCCTTGAAGATTTGGAGACACTACCTTTATGGAGAAAAGTGTGAGATATACACAGATAATAAGAGTCTGAAGTATCTTTACACAGAAAGATTTGAACATGCTCCAAAAGAGATGGTTGGAACTTATCAAGGACTACGACTGCGATATTCTCTACCATCCTGGTAAAGCTAATGTGGTTGCCGACACTTTAAGCAGGAAGGGTCAGGATAAGTTAAATATATTAACTGATCAGAACGAGTTAATAGAAGAGATGACTAAGTTGGAACTGGAAGTTAAGTATCTAAAGGAATCGGTTGAGAAGCTATTTCAAGTAACTACTGGTTCAACCTTAGTGGACAAAGTGAAAGAGGCACAACTTCTTGATGAGGAGTGTGAGAAGATCCGAAAGAGAGTAATCGATGGGGAAGAGATAAAATTCAAGATCGATAATGAAGGACTACTACGATTTAAAAAGGGAATTTGGGTACCACCAGTACAGGACATCAAAGAGGTAATTTTGAGCGAGGCTCTTAGTTTGAGATATTCTATTCACCCCGGGCGTATGAAGATGTACCAGGATCTTAGACAACATTTTTGGTGGCTAAATATAAAGAGAGACGTGGCTGAATGCATTGCGAGATGTCTAACGTGCCAAAAGGTCAAAGAAGAACACCAGAGACCAAGTTGATTAGTGCAATCGCTAGAGATTTCAGAATGGAAGTGGGAGCATATCATGATGGATTTCGTGGTTGGTCTTTTAGCGACTCAGAAGGGTTTTGATGCGATATGGGTGATAGTGGATCGACTGACAAAGTCAACACATTTCCTACCAATCAAGATTAGATACAATTTGGATCAGTTAACGAAGCTATACGTGAAGGATATTATCTCTAGACACGGTGTTCTAGTGTCGATTGTGTTCGACAGAGATCCGTGTTTCACGTTAAATTTCTGAAAGCAATTACAGGAGTGTTTGGGAATGCAATTACGAATGAGTACAGCGTACCATCCTCAAACTGATGGCCAGAGTGAGAGAACGATTCAGAATTTAGAAGATATACTGAGAGCTTGCATTATAGACTTTAATGGAAGCTGGGATGATCATCTACCATTGGTGGAGTTCTCCTATAACAACAGTTACCATAAAAGTATTGGCATGCCGCCTTATGAGGAATTATATCGAAAAAAATGCAGGACTCCATTATGATGGGATGAGGTTGGTGAACAACAGCTGTTGGGATCGGAAATGGTGCAACAAACTACTGAGATCTTCAAGATAATTAGAACGAGATTGGTTACTGCTCAAGACAAACAAAAGAAGTATGCCGATTATCATCGTTAAAATCGAGAATTTGCAGTATGAAGCTTCGTTTTCTTGAAGGTATCTCCCTAGAAAGGGAAAATTCGATTGGCAAGAAGGGGAAGCTGAGTCCCCGATTTATTGGACCTTTCGAGATACTATGAAGGGTTGGCAAAGTTGCTTACGAGGTTGCGTTACCTCCGGAGCTAGATAATATCCATAATATTTTTTATATTTCGGTATTGCGATCGGACAAACACGACTACAAGCATGTAATAGAATACGAGCCTTTACAGTTCGATAAAGACTTAACTTATGAAGAGGTTCTTGTTTAGATAGTTAATAGGAAAGAACAAGTACTTATAAATAAAGTGATACCTTCTGTTAAGGTAATCTGGAGGAACCAAAGTGCTGAAGAAGCTACGTGAGAACTCGAGGATGTAATGATGAAAACCTATCCCCAATTATTCGTGTAATTTCTTATATATCGATTTTGTGGACATAATCTTATTAAGGGGGGAAGAATGTGATGAATGAGTTTTTTTATTGCGATTCTGGGGACATAATCTTTTTAAGGAGGGAATATTGTAACGAATGAGAATTTGTATATTTAATTGTAAATATTTATTGAATTACATAAATATTTTAATTGATTTATTTATTGAGTTAAATAAATACTTTATGTGATTATGTTATGGAGTAATTTAGTTAAGTGCAATATGATTAATATTAAATTGAGGTGTAAGTAATTTTGTGGTATACTTCAAATTTAATTGAGATAACTAAATTAGATGATATTATGTGGTCTTTGTTACATGAGATTATGATTAGCGAGTAATTATAATTGTGAGATAATTTAGTATTATGTGGTAATTTTAATTAATTTACGAATGTTAGCTTGTATTTAATTAAATTAGAAGGTTGGTATTTAACTAAATAAAGTGTAACATTTAAACTATGTGTTAAAATAATTTATCAAAATAAATAAAAAGGGTTTTAAATTAGTTTTACCAAAACAAGGCCCTTACACCTATTTTAAATCCTGTTTTACCAAACGATGCCTTAACTACTAAAAATCAACTTTTGAAAATAAATGGTTTTGGCCAAACAAAGCCTTATGGTTTTTGATTTTCAAAAACTAAGTAAATGATGTCTTTAATAAGGGTATTTTGATTATATCAGTTATTATATTATAATTATATGTATATTATACCTATATCAGTTATATGTATAATATCTATTATACGTTAAGTAAAATAAAGTTAGGAAGAACAGAGAAAGAGAGAGAGAGCAGAGAAAGAAAAGAGAGAAGAAAGAAAGAATGAGAAGACTCTATGATTTTATAAACAAAGAATCACCATCATCATCTTCCTTAAAAGCTAGAAAAGGTATAATTCTAACTCCATTATTTCTAAATTGTGTTTTTCAGTGTTTTCATAGTTTTAGAACTTCTCTGTAAAGTTAGTTTTCATGAATTGATGTGATTTATATATGTTATGATGATTATATATATATATATATATATATATATGATTATATATGTGTTATATAACAAATTAAGTGATCAATTTCATGTAAATATGATGAACATGAAGAAATCATGCTCATCAAAAGTTACATTGAACTAGTTTTGAAAAATAGTCTTTAATTATCAAAATTTGTGTTTGATTATGCTATGTTATGTAAATTGACCATAGATTATGATAATATGTTAAGAAACAAAGTTAATACGATTTGAATTACGTGATTTGGTTTAAAAAACAAACTCACAATATCAATTTTCTTCAATAACGCTTAAAAATGGTGTTTTCTTCAAAATCATAGAAATCAAGTGTTTTGATTATGTATTGTGGTGTTTATGTATATTAAAAACATGTTAGAAGTTTAAGATATTATTTTTATAAAGTTTCATATGCATTGTGTTAGTTAAAATCAAAATTTGGTGCGAATAAATAAGCCAAATTGGCTTTTTCTCTACACAGTTCGCGAGCTGAGAATCCCACCAGCAGGGGGACCAGCCCCAACGGGTCTATTAAGGGCAAAACACTCTCCCCAGAGGGTGTACATGCTGTCCGAAAATTTTACTTGGGTTCCGAGTAGTTTTTATGCATTACATGATTAGCTAACTTAATGTGATGATATGTTAAGTGTATAAAACAATAAGATAACATATTTTGACATGTATAAGACAATTTGAAGTCTCATATTAACATGTTATGTGTGTACTTAGATATTGTTATCATAGGGTGTGATTTTCATAGTTTAAAGTGTCATACATGTGTGATATGAATGTTGTGAATTTAGACTCACGTATGTGGTTAGCTAGCGAGTTAAGTTTACAAACCACGTTGTTAAGTTAAATTTAAGTAAGAAGTTCAACGGTTAAACATAGTGGTTATAAAACTAATTGGTATTGTAAACGTAATATAATGTGTAGGACGATTGAGGAAGTGATTTGTAAATTTTAAATTGTAGCTTGCGCTTAAGGTAAGTTTCCTAAACCTTTCTTTTACGTTTGTGCATGTCTTCTAACTATACTCTTTCATTGGGCAAGGTTGCTAAACCTTTCTTTTACGTTTATGCAAGTCTTGTAACTATACTCTTTCATTGAGCAAGTTTCTTATTTCTAACTTGTTATTCATATGCGAGTTATTGCATTCTATATAAATTATATATTGAATAAATATTTTATCAAAGTTCATTATTAAGTTAATGTGACCTTGACTTAATTGTTCAAGCAAGGTCTATCTTATCTTTCAATTGCTTTAAGTTTAGTTCTAAAGCATAAGTTATTTCCTAATCCTTTATTGTTGAATTATTATTGAAAGTCGATTCAACTACTCCTTAGTTGATGATAGTTGAACTCTAAATTTTCCTTGAAGCTTATCCAAACCAAACTTTCTTTGGTGCAGACTTGTTATTAAATACTGAGATGAACAACTCTATTTAATAGGGGATTACCATGCGAAAGCGTTAAGATATTTATGCACATTACATGATACGAAGGGCTAATCCCTCTAAGTACGAGTTAAGAGTCCATATAGTCTAACGACTGTTAAAGGTTTTAAATAGAAAAGTTTACATCCTATGATAAAATTCAAGGTCTTACGACCCTCAGACGAATTCTATATTCCATATTCAATTCTTTATTATTGATTAAAGAAATATTATTTGAATTTGTTGAACTTATTCAGTTTATGTCATCACTATCATTTGTTATTTCAAGTGAGCTATTGTTTGCTCACTCTTGCATTATATAACCATTGTAGCTAAAGTCGAAAGAGTTGATGAATCGTCAACTAGTCAGGGCAAGAGCAAGATAAACAAGTGAAGACTTGTTTATATTCTAATTATGATGTGTAATAAAACTTTGATTTTATTATTTGATGTTTATTTTCCGCAAATTGTTTATGTTAAGGTTAGATAACCCTGGGATATTTTGAACAAGTTTGTAACCCTTATGATAAGGAATATTTTATTATTTATTTAAGGTTGTAATTTATTTTGCATTCCTTATTATGGGCAATAGTTGTATTTTATTTAGATAGTGAGCACCAAATTCTGTGGAATTGAAGTACCCAGATTTGGGGATGTCACAGGCTAGAGCCTGGTATGCCTGTCTGGACAACTCTAAGATTCAAAGCTGGGAAGAGCTGGTACATGCCTTCCTCAATTAATATAGTTTCCAGTCTCAACTGGCTCTAGATAGATATCAAATAAACAAAATGAAGAAACAAAACACTAAGTCATTCAGAGATAATGCTCAATATAGACACTCAAAATTTATTTCCATGTTACTAACATTGTAGCAGGGAAAGATTGTCTTTTTGACTCAACCCCGATCTCCAATCGGGCCATCAGATCAACCCCGATCTCAAATCGGGCTGTCAGATCAACCACGATCTCAAATCGAGCCATCAGATCAACCCTGATCTCAAATCGGGCCGTCAGATCAACCTCGATCTCAAAATTGGGCCATCAGATCAACCCTGATCTCAAAATCGGGCTGTCAGATCAACCCTGATCTCAATATCGGACCGTCAGATCAACCCTGATCTCAAATCTGGCCGTCAGATCAACCCCAATCTCATAATGGGCAGTCAGATCAGCCCCCGTCTCAATCCAGAAGGTACAGATCAGCACTGGTCTCAACCCGGAAGGTACAGATTAGCCCCGGTCTCAACCCGAAAAGTACAGGTCAGCCCCGATCTCAACCCGGGAAGTACAGGTCAGCCCCGGTCTCAATCCGGGAGGTACAGCTCAGCCCCGGTCTCAACCTGGGAAGTACAGGTCAGCCCGATCTCAACCCGGGAAGTACATGTTAGCCCCGGTCTCAACTCAGGAGGTACAAATCAGCCCCGGTCTCAACCTGGGAGGTACAGATCAGCCCCGGTCTCAACCTGGGAGGTACAGGTCAGCCCCGGTCTCAACCCGAAAAGTACAAGTCAGCCCCGATCTCAACCCGGGAGGTACAGGTTAGCCCTAGTATCAACCCAAGAAGTCAGGTCAACTTCAAGAACAATCTTAAAGCATCACAATATCTCCATGGAAAAACCTGGAAGGACCAAGTTAGCCTCGGAGACAACACTGAGGACAAACAGACTCGAATGGGACCCAAATCTTGGAAACAACCCCACGAAGTCGACCGAAGGTCATGTCAACACTAAAGGCTACGCCGGGAAGGGCAAAAAGGTCATTTTACCAACTCTAAGCCGATTCAGTCAAATTCAAGCTGAATTGATGCCAGCAAGGTCAGAACGAACTATAACAATGATCCCGAGTGCAAACAGTGCAAGACAGCTCAACGGACAAATTGCGAGGAATCGAAGACCTGGTTATGAACCCTTCTTATTGGACCCAAAAAATATTTTATCCCATGTCATTATGACACTCTCGGCGAGGGCTTTCCAGAAAGGTACAGCAACGGACGCTCCGATTAAAAGTTAGATAGTTTCGATTTTGACCTGGCGTTGCTCGGAATGCATGTACTTTGAGATGATGGAACCCCGCACATGGGCTCTATTAGGGGAGCCGCACCTCTACCTGCGGTAGTAGCAGGTAGGGTGGAGGCTCCCTGGCCTATAAATATGAGGGCATCCCCCTCATTTAAAAAAAGAAAAAACCTTCAAACCTCTGCCTGTTTAGGTTTCTGTCCAATTTCTTGTCTTCCAAACCCAAAAATTTTCACTCTAACACGTAGATATACTCACATACTACCACATATCAAAAAATAACCGGTAGATTTAGACGTTTAAAACCTACGAGTTGGCGAAAAGCCCGTGTAGCAGTTCATTGTGAGTATTTTTACGATCAGCAAGTCAATACTACTACTTTGCACTTTTATACACTTGCACGTTAAGTTTTGTTTTCTAAATACGCCCGAAACTCAGTTTTGTGGCCGTTTTCGTCAACTTTTGGCACATTTTTGTACATAAACGCATTTTTTGGCATTTCTACAAGTTGGATTGACAATCCGTTGCTTCCAGCAGCCTCGACATACTTGCATCTTCGTTTTATGCAACTTCGCCGGAATGGGTTATCTTCCCAGTCCATGTTTTGTTTTGTTTTATACATATTTAACTGTATATATACTAACTCTTAAATTATGTCAAGCCCGGATGTCAAATCAGCGGTAGTTTATTACTTTTATATATAAATATGCATATGTGAGCAACTTTCACCACCAATGGGTTCTCTTCCCAGTCTTGGTTGACTACGTTTCTGTCTCTATATATATATTTATATTTTAGTTCGGCCTGGATTATTCTGTGGCCTTTTTACAGCTTTTACATATAAATATGAATATATAAGCAACTTTCACCACCACTGGGTTCTCTTCCCAGTCTTGGTTAACTACTTTTCTGTATATTTACATTTCAGTTTGGCCTAGATTATTCTGTGGCCTTTTTAGTGCTTTTATATATATTTCTGCATATATAAGCAGCCTTCACGACACTGGGTTCTCTCCCCAGTCTTAGTTGACTACATTTCTATACATTTACATTCCAGTCCGGGCACCGATGTGAAAACCCATCGCCCTTTACAGCTTTTATATATAATTATATATATATATATATATATATATTTCTTTACTCGCTTTTATTAAACTATTGCTTTAAATATTCATTTTATATGAATCGTCACTAACATATCTGCGAGCGAACTAGATTTATTTAAATCTCGCCAAATCTAGCTTTCAAACAGTTCAAAATTGGTACAAACGAAATCGAGAAGCTAGAATGACTGAGATTTATTTAAATCTAGCATTTTTCTAGGTTCAGTTATAAAAGCTACCTCGCGGCCATTAGATCACTATCTAGTGGGAACGAGACGCTTCTGTTTGGTGCGAACCAGGATTTACTGAATGAATCCTTGGTTCTGACGACATTTGAGATATATATCTATTTCTGTACAAATTTGAACTGTGCAGGTTTATTGGCTACTCATATGTGAGCCTAGAAATCGTGGGATTCATGATCAAACAGATTATAATCTGATTCCCACGATGGACAAACTCCACTTTATAGATGTACACTGCCAGTTTTTCTGTAAAAAATGTACATTCAAAAGACCTTAAAAAGGTTATCCGGATTTAAGGTCTCAACATAGTGAAAATATGGTTTGTCGTGTCAGAGTCCCTCCGATGGCTATCATGCCCATGAGGAGACCGACACTTGTATATATGTTGTGGTCGAGGATGCTTCGCAGCTCAAAAATGACCGTTCAAATTGAGCCAAAAAGATGAAAAGATAAAACTGAAGTATCGATATGTTTCAATTCCTATACCAGCGTTGAAAACCTTTTTTTTCCAAAACATCATTCAATAATCTTTTCGAAAAGATAAGCTTTTGCAAATCAAATCAAACACTTTTACAAATCAAATCAAAGACTTTTTGCAAATCAAATCAAACCCTTCGTATATAGGTTCAATGATGTATAAGACATGCTTCCCATCAAACATAGACCCAATTTTTAAACAACATTCACACACACATCTCAGTTTTTCAAGGGAAATATTGAAAAGATGTGGTACTGTGTTTAAATGGGAGTTGTGGGGTGCCTAACACCTTCCCCACACTTAACCAAGCCCCCGAACTCAAACTTTGTTTTCAAAGATCAAGTTTTGACAGTGTCCAACAATTGGGCCTCCTTTTAAACAAAACTCGGTTGAGTTGGTACAACCATTTCAAATCTACCAACAGCCGACTCTGTAAAACGTCCAATCATCGACGTGATACATGTTGGCCTTTTCCTAAAAAACCCTTCAAAACCTTTTTCGAAATAAAAAAGAGTAAGGGTAGAGATAACTTAGGAAGAGAGAAAGATTTGGGTTGTGACCTAACCCGCGGATTTTTTTTCCCGACGTCGACACTCAACCATGTCCAAACTGGGGTATCAACCATGTTATTTCCTCTAATCATACTCGTAAGTGAGAGAAAAGCCCTCAAGCCTAAGGCAGATAGCGAAAAGAGAAAAGAAAAGATCATGTACGAAGGACGAGACCTATTTGCTAACATACGGGTTATCATAAACTATGAGGGTATGAATGATGAGATCCCAGACAGTAGCGACGAGGATCAAATTCAAATTCCTCGCATCAAGAAGGGAAAAGGGGGTAGTTCAAAGAAAAGCCCTGAACCTATTTTGAAGGATGTCTTAGTCATCATCCGAGACGAAGATCAAAGCTATCACTAAGATGCCAGTACCTCAAACAGAGAAGGAGATACGTGGGTTTCTGGGAAGAATTAACTTTATAAGACGATTCATTTCCCAGGTCACAGCAACCTGTGAACCCATATTCAAGCTATTAAGGAAGAATTCTTCCACTAAATGGAATGAGAATTGTGACGCCCCCAAATTCAGACCGTCACTGATCTCGAATTTGGTTCATCACGTACTAATTCTAATAACAACTAAAATCCCAAACAATGGAATAACAGAATAATTTACATTGATATAACATAAATATTCTCGTCCCAAGTCTCGAAACTATTACTAATACACTTCATAACTTAAACCAAACATATCTTAATACATAACATTAAATAAGTCTTAATACAACATAACGAAAACATCCTAATATAGAAAAGCACAGCTACTCCATAGCCTTGCCTTCGCACTTGTCCTGTCCTGGGGTTCCACCTTGCCCTGCCCTAACTGAAATATTTATGGGAAGCAAGAGTGAGCAACAAATTTGCTCAGCAAGTAATATGCCAATAAATGTGCACAGGAATATATACAGTTCTAAATCTCAAGGGTAAAATGGTAATTAATCGCTTAGGATTTCAAATAAGAATGTTGTGAACAAAATAAATAGCAATGACTTCCAAATCTATTCTGTGAAGTTGAATAAGGACTACTACGGGTCGAGAAGTTATTAAAGGATTCAAAAGTTTCAACAATTTCAAGTGAATGAATAGATATCACTAAGTGTCGCTGTGGACCAAGGATTGATAAAAGAATCCAAAGAATTCAAAGTTTCAAGTAAATAAATACTGGATACTGAGTGGTCGCTAAGAACCACGAACTTCTACTAGAATCACCAAAAATATTTCTGGTAACCCAACCAAGTACAATTAGGGGATCAGCCTATCGTACCTGGAGTTATGCATAACCTACCACACCACTGTCGGCACCCCGACTATATAGTTCCCCTTTTTACAAGGGTTGTTCAACTCAGTCAATTTATAAGAGTCCGCACCAAGGTAATTGGTGTGGATTGCTTTCCAATTCATGATATTGGTCTAGCCGAATTAAATGGCGTAGACAATTTCAACAATGTATATAAGAATAATTTATGAGTTCAATACTCGCAACAATAATTCGAAGAATATAATCGTGATTTAAATCAAACTATGAAACATAAGTTTGTAAGGCAAGAATTATTATAGCACCTATTTACTCGTACGACCAAAGTTAGTACAAGCTCGAATATGTTTTCAATGAACAGTATAAATCAAATACTTGCTCAATAAAAGAGTAGTCAGATACTTGCAATTAATATACAAGAACGGTTTCAAGGAAACTTGCACAATGAAAGAGTATAAGTTAGGGAACTTGCTTACGACGTTCTTCGAATAAGTAACCACAAGGATAGGATACTTGCAACACAATAAAAGTAGGGTTCAGATAATTGCACTATAAATGAGTGTAAGTCAGGAAACTTGCCTTATGCGTAGTTTATCCTCGTTAAGTAAATCAACACTTTCGAATCCCTATCGTAATATAGTTACGTATATATATATATATATACGATATCCATTAGTAATACAGTTTAACGTTATACTTTATCTCATATATACCATCCACATATAAGTTAAATCTTTAACCTTACTATACAGTCATATATAGTATTATATTTAATTCACAAGTCTTGACTAATATACCTTTATCCTCAACGTTCCTCTTTTTGAGTTTAAACACATTCTCATATCATATAAGATCGCAACAATTATCAAACATGCTCTCATATTATTAATATCACATAAGACCATTATTAATACTAAATGTATTTTATTTTAGCAAGTTATGGCATTCCCATAAGTTAACCGTCAAAATCGGGTTCAAGTAACATCATATAATATCACGTAGCATGTATACATGTTTAAAAGATACTTTTATGTGTATACAACCTTTCCTTGTTCCAATCATACATGCAATAGATTCTAAGTTAACACTTTCAATAATTTAAAGCCATTCAAGGTCATGGAATTCACAAGGCCTATCATGCTCGCTCTTTAAACACAAAAGGTATTCATATACTTTGCATTAGACATACTTATGAGTATTCACATTTCATACATGTAACTATTACAGTTATTAGTTGAAAACATGCTTCGTTTACGCTAAATTTTAATCATGACCTCTAACATGGTATGTATACATGCATGACGTTCATGAAGTCAATAGTATTAACACGTCCATAAACTTCAGAATTTAAACTTCAAGTTAACATGTCAAGGTGTACGTTTAAAACTTGTATTCTCATTAGTAAAGCTCACTAATAAGGCCTAACATGCTCATACTATCTAGATTCATATGTTAACATGTTTGACATGCATTTCAAGGTCATATAACATGCTCGAAAAATCAGAACCTAGAATCCTAATATAACATGTTAGAGTCCATGTTCAACGCTTGAGTTTTCGTTGGAAAGGTTCACTATTGAGGTTCATATGCTCAAGTTACATTATGAAGCTCAGATACGCAAGTTAACATTCATATCATGTGTTTCTAGCTCATACAAATATGTTTCAAAAGTCAGAATGTCAATATAAAGCTAACATGTCAAAGTTCCTCTTTTCATAACTTTCAGTTTTCTTCGAAATACTCAACTAAAACGACTAGCATGGATTACTATAACCTAGTACCCTTATTCCATATGTTATTGTGAGTTATATGCACATCCTAACAGTACAACATGCTCACTATATCAGAAGATATAATAGAAATCATTAACAAATTCTGCAGTGGCGCGCGGCCGCGCCCAAATTGTACTAGGGAGACGCGCGGCCGCGCGGCTCCCGTTCCAGTGCAGAGAGCAGCTAGCCTCGGCAACCATTATCCCAAATCACAAAATTACTTCACGAAAACTTCTGTAAACAGTTGCATTGTGGTTTAAACATGTTTGTAAGTCTATATATCAACTAACTAAGCAATTTATATTTCAATTGTCATCAATTTCCACAATATCAAGAATTCAAGAATTTGCAAAAACAGAAAATGGAAATGAAGAACTTGAGAGTATACCTCTGCAATGTAATTGGGCTTGCTGCTATCTCAAGAACACTGATATATATGTATATATATAACTCTTAACTCAACACTTATGCAAACTCTCAGCAAATGAAAAGAGAGGAGAAGAGCTTGCATTTATAGGACAACTAATTTCCAGACAATGAAATTTTCCACCAAAACAAACCATTGGAATGAGAAGAATTTGATGGATATTCGGTAGTTGGTGGAGTTGGTGATTCCCACTGTTGAGCCCACTCCCCATATGATCATTGCTAGCTATATTGCTGAGAATTGGGAGGAGAATTGGAGAAGGCTAGCCTTAGGCCAATGGCCTATGCACGTGAGAAGAGAAATGACACTCTTTGTGGGACAAACAAGGACTCAGCAACATGAAACAATGCAGTAAAATAAAATAACCCAATACATACACATTTTATATACACTTAGGCATATATGTATACTTAGGCTATAATGTAATGTTACAATGTAATTCAATGAATGAGTAACATTTCAATGTAGTAAATATAATTTGCACATATATAATCCATGTACATTTATAATACCAAATATAATCTAATTGGGTATTATCTTTCCACATTACCATAAACTATATTATTTTAATTATTTATAATCATTGAAATAATTATTATTTTAATTCCTCCTCAATATTAAAATAGGTAATCCATTTATTTATTTTCCCTCATATTATTAAATACACACTTAGTTCAATTTGATAATTCATAAGTACACCATTAATGTATCCATATATACATGTTGTCACATAACATTATTACAACTCTTATTATTTTCAATTATATTAATCTATTGAACTATTCATCACATAACATTTGTTTATTTATAATATTATACGAAGTACATCTTTTAATGTAACCACATACCACATGTTGTAACTTATATAATTTATTTAATCATAACATATGGTTTCAATATGTACAATCACATTGCATTATATAATATAGTTTAATAATTCTTAATATGTGGTTTCTATATATAGCATAGTCACATGAATGTCGCACTATACTATATAATATAGTTGTATCCCATATATTTTATATATTTAATTATTGCATGCTTGTACATAACAATCAATATAATCTTATTATATTAATGACTTACTTATTTATTTTATAATGGCAATTAATTAATTAATAAAAATATTAATCAATTCCTTCCTCATAGATTAATGAAGTTACTAATCTCCATATTAACTAACATTTATATGATTAATTATCACGTTAAATAAATATAAATCTTATTCTATTCATAAACAAATTGCTTATTATCATTCTATTATTCGCGATAATAATAATCAACACATTACCAATTAATCATCATTAATATTCTATTTTCTCATAATAGAATATAAATAACAATTAATATCGATTAATTGTTCACGTAGTAATTCCTTCATTACTTACTCTTATTGATTATTATACGATAAATGATCACATTCCTCAACAATATAAATCCTAATTATATTTATAAACCATTTTCTTAGTATCCAATCATTACTTGCAAAAATACTAAATTAATATATTATTATTATATTTCTCATAATAACAATTAACAATTAATATAGATTAATTATTCACTTAATAATTCATTTACTCTTTAACCGATTATTATTCATAATATCAGTTAATAGCATTATTGTACGATTAACTATCACATGTATTGTACTCAACAAATAATCAATTAAATATAACTCTTATCATATTCATCAATTACTTACTCGTAAATATTTTGTTATTTATAATAACATATTATTAATAATTACTCATTAGTAGGCTATTTACTAATCACAATGATTATTTAACAATGTAATATTAATTAATCCTTCACTTATCGATTTCCCTCTGAAATTGATTAAACCGTCATCTTTTCCATTCTCATGCCACACAAGGCATTTTACGAGTCGCAATTCTCCATATTTTCTCAATTATTATAAATTCAATTTAATATAATCGAATTACTTTTCTCATAACTCGTACACATTTATGTTCCAATAATATTCATTTTCTTATTATATCAAAAAAAAAATTATTCATGAAATTCACGGTTCTTACATCTTCCCCCCCTTATAAAAATTTCGTCCTCAGAATTGGTACAAGGCTACACAAATAGATGGGGTTAGATCCTCATCATCCTATCTTCTAATTTTCACGTGGCCTCCTTGGCATTGTGGTTTTACCAAAGCACTATCACAAGAGATAAAATTTTATTTCTTAATATCTATTCTTTCCTATCTAGTATTTGGACAGGAATTCTTCATATGTCAGATTCTTCCCTACTTGATTGGCTCATAAGGTATCACACGCTTATAATTAAGCTTATAGGATCGTAAGACAGAAACTTAAAACACATCGTGGATATGTTCCAGTTCAACAGGTAAGGCTATCTTGTATGCCACTTTTCCTGCTCTCTGCAATACTTCAGAAGGTTCCACGAACCTCAAACTTAATTCTTCTTTCTTACCTAATCTTATCTTCCCCTCACCGGGAAACATTTAAGAAATATGAAACTACCGTCTTCCAAAATCTTGATTATGACGATGGCAATCTGCATATTTCCCATGTTGATCTTGAGCTGCTACTAATCTGGCTCTTTTGTCTTCACATCGTCTGCCATTCGTCGTACTAAATTCGGTCCCAATTGAAGTAGTCGTTCTCTGACCTCATCCCAATGTAGCGGTGTTCTGCATTTTCTTCCGTGGAGAGCTTTGTATGATGGCTTACCGATATTTGTATAATAATTATTACTATAAGCGAATTCTACTAAGGGTAAATGATATTCCAAGTTACCTTTGAAATCCATTATGCAAGCTCTTCCAAAACTTTGAAGTGGAGCGCGGGTCTCGATCGAAAATTATTAACACTGATATTTCGTGTCGCTAAACGATTTTCTTTATGCATAATTTGGCTAACTGATTTAAATTGAATCGAATATCTATTGGTAGAAAGCGCGTTGTCTTCTTTAATCGGTCGATGCATTCTACAACTTCTCGTCTCATATTGACCACCAATAGTGTCTTCGAAGATCCCGGTACGTTTTCGTGCTTCCTGGGTAAACAAAATATGTCCAACTATATGCCTCATAAAAACTCTTATCTCATAATTTTAGTTACGGTTGACTCTCACGCTCGATCTACAATTCTCAAGATACCATTATTATTTTTTCTAAACTTTTTTCTCTTTATCTTCTCGCACTTTTGTCTTTATCTTGTTATCCCTTCACTCTATCCAACAACGCTAGACAAACCTCCATTATAAACTTCCCTTTGGACTCTCTGGGTCCCTTCACTTCTATTTCCAATCTCTTCACCTTCCTGATTAGTTCCTCTCGAGTTATCAACTTGAATAATTTCTCCATTCCCTTTTCCTACTTAGCATATCAACTACTACGTTTGCCTCTTCCAGGTAATAGAGAATTTTGCAATGGTAGTCTTCGTCTGCTCCCAATTACTTACCGCCTTCAATGCTGCCAGATCTGACGTGCCCTAAAACTAACCTTCTCCTTGACTCACAACACTGGTGCTCCTTAAGGGAAAACACACTCGACTGAATATATCCCTTTATCTAACATTTCTCACAATTGTATTAATAATTCTTCATTTCTACCGGTGCCATAAGATAGGTGCTTTCGAAATCAGTGCAGTCTCCGATACTAAATCTATTACGACTTGTTTTCTCTCACTGGCGGAAGGCCGGGCAGATCGCCTGGGAATACATTTTGAAATTCTGGTTCTACTAATACATTATTTATTTCTACTTCCATTCTCTTAGTATCTATAATAAAAGTGAAATAATTTATACCAACTTTTCTTAACATGTCTTAGCCTGCATCATCGTAAGGCAACACAATTGCCTAAACGACGAGCTACCATAAAACACTTCCTTAGACCGGTTTGGATTCTAGAGGTTCATATTGTTCTTCTAACAATCAATTATCGTATGTGGTTATGTAACCAGTCCATTCATAGTATCCCATCACACTCTCCAAATTTTATCGGAATTAAGTCTATGCTTAGCTTACGTTCACTAATTTATGCGCAAAAATATCGATAAACGAATTTCTACAGGAATTACTTCCTTATTCGCAACTTCTATGTTTAAAGGATCTTCTAATCGTTCTTGGGGTAACTTAGTCGTCTCACAGTTCTTCAGATGCAAAAGGGAAAAAAATAGCACTAGGATTAGATAATATATACGCATTTATATTATAGATTAAGACAGCACCTGACATCACGACTTGGAATGCTACTGCATCATGTATCATAACGTTAGTCGTACTTGGCATTGGTTCACTCGATTGAGCTAGTTCGATTATTGCCGGCTTCCCGCTATGGCTTCCTTTGTTGCTGTCTTCTTCCTTCCTTCCTTTCTTTGGGCAGTTCTTAACCTGATGATCTGTTAACTTACAAGCAAAACATCCTCTGATCTTTTTCGGGTTTGGGCAATTCGGGGAAATATGCCCTTCCTGGCCGCAGTTATAGCAAACGCCTCGTCCCTTCCAGCACTCTCCTTGATGACTCTTTCCACATTTTGGGCAAACCTTGTTCTTTTTCTTGAGTCCTTCTTGGTGACTTCCCCTCGGATTGTTATTGATGTTGTTGTTGTCTCGTCTTCTTTTGTTTCCGTTTCCGTTCTCGTTCGTCTCCTTCTGCCGATAACGTATTTGACGTTTTTCAGATCCATACGCAAAACAATCTATGGTTTTCTCCTCCCTAGGACAGTTAGGAGAAATATGACCCTTCACACCGCACTTATAACATACATGTTTTCCTTTCAAACACGCTCCCATGTGGTTCTTTCCACATTCCTTACAGGCTTCTATCTTCTTCTTCCATAGTTGTCCTTCTCCTCTTACATACTTATTCTCATTTCACTTCCTCTTGAAATTCTTACTGCTACCACTACTACTCTCTTCCATCTTTCCTTCATTCGCTTTCTTTGAATTATTAGCCTCTCCTTCTTTAGTCAAATTAATATCTTTTCCTACCTCTGAAGTTTTCGTATGTCTCTTCTTATAATCATTGATTACTTCTTCAAAAGCATTTACTATAAGGCCTACCAATTGTTGTAAGGGTTCTTGATTCAATTCCCTATCTCCATTCTCCGTCGCTTGACGAGTCTCTCCTCCTTGGGATATTGACATTTCTCTACGTAGAAATAAAATGGTATTTGCATCTCTTTGTTAAACATCTAATACTTCTTAAGACGTATAAGTTTTATTGCTATTCTCCCTTGTTATTATTTAACAAAATCTGGTTACTACACGCACGTTTATTAAAAATATGCCACATAAAAACACATCACATCGTATAGCAATCTGCTAGTCTCATTACATACCCCTCTCGGGTACCACTAAAGTTGGGGTTAGAAAGATACTTCCCACATTATCCCTAAAATTGGGATCTACAACACTGTTTCGCATCTATAAATATCTATTGCGATGCTTATTATCTAACTACCTTCACTCTCACCATGTCTATAACTATTAATTACTAATTTGAAGGTCTAGAACTTCGCCTCCCACTATTGTATCTTATTTTTCATCTTAAAGTAACTCACACATGCCTCAATTCTGAAAGAAAACTTTCACCGTGGATTTCTGCTTGGATTCCGATTCCCTCTCCTCCTAGGTTAAGGCTACTACTTAACTTCAAGGGGTGTTGCGGACACCACATGTATATCACATGGTTCCTCCTCCATGACCCTACTAGGTTTACCTATCTCTGACATCCAAAATCACAAAACCAATGAACTTTATTATTGCCTCCGAGTAAAACATAATTTCATCGTATGGAATGAAAATATATTTCATAACACTACTAGCTTTCTAAGAAAACTCTACATGAGTTTTATCTCCTTGTACTCTCTAAATTCTTCTAAGGTTATAGTCTAAGGACTCGCTCCTAAGGTTTATAACCTATCGCTTTGATACCAACCTGTGACGCCCCCAAATTCAGACCGTCACTGATCTCGAATTTGGTTCATCACGTACTAATTCTAATAACAACTAAAATCCCAAACAATGGAATAACAGAATAATTTACATTGATATAACATAAATATTCTCGTCCCAAGTCTCGAAACTATTACTAATACACTTCATAACTTAAACCAAACATATCTTAATACATAACATTAAATAAGTCTTAATACAACATAACGAAAACATCCTAATATAGAAAAGCACAGCTACTCCATAGCCTTGCCTTCGCACTTGTCCTGTCCTGGGGTTCCACCTTGCCCTGCCCTAACTGAAATATTTATGGGAAGCAAGAGTGAGCAACAAATTTGCTCAGCAAGTAATATGCCAATAAATGTGAACAGGAATATATATAGTTCTAAATCTCAAGGGTAAAATGGTAATTAATCGCTTAGGATTTCAAATAAGAATGTTGTGAACAAAATAAATAGCAATGACTTCCAAATCTATTCTGTGAAATTGAATAAGGACTACTACGGGTCGAGAAGTTATTAAAGGATTCAAAAGTTTCAACAATTTCAAGTGAATGAATAGATATCACTAAGTGTCGCTGTGGACCAAGGATTGATAAAAGAATCCAAAGAATTCAAAGTTTCAAGTAAATAAATACTGGATACTGAGTGGTCGCTAAGAACCACGAACTTCTACTAGAATCACCAAAAATATTTCTGGTAACCCAACCAAGTACAATTAGGGGATCAGCCTATCGTACCTGGAGTTATGCATAACCTACCACACCACTGTCGGCACCCCGACTATATAGTTCCCCTTTTTACAAGGGTTGTTCAACTCAGTCAATTTATAAGAGTCCGCACCAAGGTAATTGGTGTGGATTGCTTTCCAATTCATGATATTGGTCTAGCCGAATTAAATGGCGTAGACAATTTCAACAATGTATATAAGAATAATTTATGAGTTCAATACTCGCAACAATAATTCGAAGAATATAATCGTGATTTAAATCAAACTATGAAACATAAGTTTGTAAGGCAAGAATTATTATAGCACCTATTTACTCGTACGACCAAAGTTAGTACAAGCTCGAATATGTTTTCAATGAACAGTATAAATCAAATACTTGCTCAATAAAAGAGTAGTCAGATACTTGCAATTAATATACAAGAACGGTTTCAAGGAAACTTGCACAATGAAAGAGTATAAGTTAGGGAACTTGCTTACGACGTTCTTCGAATAAGTAACCACAAGGATAGGATACTTGCAACACAATAAAAGTAGGGTTCAGATAATTGCACTATAAATGAGTGTAAGTCAGGAAACTTGCCTTATGCGTAGTTTATCCTCGTTAAGTAAATCAACACTTTCGAATCCCTATCGTAATATAGTTACGTATATATATATATATATACGATATCCATTAGTAATACAGTTTAACGTTATACTTTATCTCATATATACCATCCACATATAAGTTAAATCTTTAACCTTACTATACAGTCATATATAGTATTATATTTAATTCACAAGTCTTGACTAATATACCTTTATCCTCAACGTTCCTCTTTTTGAGTTTAAACACATTCTCATATCATATAAGATCGCAACAATTATCAAACATGCTCTCATATTATTAATATCACATAAGACCATTATTAATACTAAATGTATTTTATTTTAGCAAGTTATGGCATTCCCATAAGTTAACCGTCAAAATCGGGTTCAAGTAACATCATATAATATCACGTAGCATGTATACATGTTTAAAAGATACTTTTATGTGTATACAACCTTTCCTTGTTCCAATCATACATGCAATAGATTCTAAGTTAACACTTTCAATAATTTAAAGCCATTCAAGGTCATGGAATTCACAAGGCCTATCATGCTCGCTCTTTAAACACAAAAGGTATTCATATACTTTGCATTAGACATACTTATGAGTATTCACATTTCATACATGTAACTATTACAGTTATTAGTTGAAAACATGCTTCGTTTACGCTAAATTTTAATCATGACCTCTAACATGGTATGTATACATGCATGACGTTCATGAAGTCAATAGTATTAACACGTCCATAAACTTCAGAATTTAAACTTCAAGTTAACATGTCAAGGTGTACGTTTAAAACTTGTATTCTCATTAGTAAAGCTCACTAATAAGGCCTAACATGCTCATACTATCTAGATTCATATGTTAACATGTTTGACATGCATTTCAAGGTCATATAACATGCTCGAAAAATCAGAACCTAGAATCCTAATATAACATGTTAGAGTCCATGTTCAACGCTTGAGTTTTCGTTGGAAAGGTTCACTATTGAGGTTCATATGCTCAAGTTACATTATGAAGCTCAGATATGCAAGTTAACATTCATATCATGTGTTTCTAGCTCATACAAATATGTTTCAAAAGTGAGAATGTCAATATAAAGCTAACATGTCAAAGTTCCTCTTTTCATAACTTTCAGTTTTCTTCGAAATACTCAACTAAAACGACTAGCATGGATTACTATAACCTAGTACCCTTATTCCATATGTTATTGTGAGTTATATGCACATCCTAACAGTACAACATGCTCACTATATCAGAAGATATAATAGAAATTATTAACAAATTCTGCAGTGGCGCGCGGCCGCGCCCAAATTGTACTAGGGAGACGCGCGGCCGCGCGGCTCCCGTTCCAGTGCAGAGAGCAGCTAGCCTCGGCAACCATTATCCCAAATCACAAAATTACTTCACGAAAACTTCTGTAAACAGTTGCATTGTGGTTTAAACATGTTTGTAAGTCTATATATCAACTAACTAAGCAATTTATATTTCAATTGTCATCAATTTCCACAATATCAAGAATTCAAGAATTTGCAAAAACAGAAAATGGAAATGAAGAACTTGAGAGTATACCTCTGCAATGTAATTGGGCTTGCTGCTATCTCAAGAACACTGATATATATGTATATATATAACTCTTAACTCAACACTTATGCAAACTCTCAGCAAATGAAAAGAGAGGAGAAGAGCTTGCATTTATAGGACAACTAATTTCCAGACAATGAAATTTTCCACCAAAACAAACCATTGGAATGAAGAAGAATTTGATGGATATTCGGTAGTTGGTGGAGTTGGTGATTCCCACTGTTGAGCCCACTCCCCATATGATCATTGCTAGCTATATTGCTGAGAATTGGGAGGAGAATTGGAGAAGGCTAGCCTTAGGCCAATGGCCTATGCACGTGAGAAGAGAAATGACACTCTTTGTGGGACAAACAAGGACTCAGCAACATGAAACAATGCAGTAAAATAAAATAAGGGGAGGCTAAACCTGAGCATGGCAAAATCGAGAACGGATGCTCAATATTCGACAGAAATGCTGACTGTGTCTCTACATCAGTACACTTCACGGGTTGAAAGGAGTAAGATGTGGCTACCTCGCGGGTGAAGCAATACCCACGAGGTCTAAAAAATCCAATCGATCAGATATAAGACATAAGACATACATACAGCAAGACCGAATTGCCTCTAAAAAACCCCTCCGTTTGGGTAATATAGTGAGTGGCTGACCGCAGCGTCTTAGCCAATATCATCAGTATGATAGTGCTCCCCTGTCTAAGGGCCCTAACCACGACTATCAACCCCACATTCAAATGATCAGGGCAGAGCGACATGTAAACATAGGACACGATGCACAACAATAATATATCTACCCTGGCCAAATGCCATGCCTCTGCTGAAACAATAAAATCCGCAGCATGTCGATCATAGTTGTAAAGCTCACCAAAGCGGTCAATCAAGAAGTCAGTAGAGATCACCCGTCCAGATATGATCTCATCTCTCACCAAGCTTTGGCGAAGACCTGACATCCGTGTGAACAGTCTCCTCATATCGTTGATAGCTGTCCGAGCGCAGGGAAACTCTAATGATAAACTTGTAAACCGCTGATACTCCTCAAGAGTCGATGTCAGCTCATGCTGCCCAAAATGGAAGACCTATCTATAGGGTATCCAAAAGGGTAAAAGACCATCCACAAACCCTTACAAAACTCAAAAATCTTTGAGGGCCAATGAATGCCCCAACCTATGATCAACTGTCCCTCTGGCTGAGAAGGACAGACTTCTATACCACGATCTCAATGATAATGCCACCTCAGACGGTGGTAACTACTCAATATGGCTTACGATAGACGATGTCATCTGTATCATCGTATCACAAGACCATCCAGGGGTCAAATCTGAACTCATCTGTCTAAATGTATAAACATGACATAATACATGTATAATGACAATGATAAACATGATGCAATAGATAGGAAATATCATGCATCTCTACAATAAACTATATACTACAAGCATCATCCATGTCTGATAATACAAAGCAAAATAAAAAGTATAGGGAAATGGGGCACCACCACCCAACTACTAACAGTGGTTTATCAAAATGGGGCACAACCGCACAAAAGCCAAAATAGTGGCCAACCAAAAGATATAGCTACAATAGCTATCCAAAAAGATCCAAGATATCGACGCTCAGGTGGTTAACCTGCTCCATATCCTCTGTGGACACAAAATCGCTGTCATCAACCATATCTGGGCGGTACAAGGGAGGATCTGCCCCTGCAAAATTACTAGATAATGGACCTGAAGTGGGACCCGCTCCTGAGCTAGAAGGGTCAAATGAAGATACCTCTGACGAATCTCGGCCAATATGCCTAATAAATAAATGAGCTCTCTCCAACTGCTGGGTCAATCCTATGATCTGATCCAAATGAGTCGGCTCTCTGAGGCAAGCTATCCAGTCTGTCATCATAACAAACCCTAGCACCATGTCTGCCATGAACTAGGTAGCCCAAGACTGAGCTTCAATCGTGCGAGGACTCCACCAGCTGCTAAATGCCTCCTAGCTATAAGGTCCCTCTGATAAGGTAAAGCCGTCTTTGCCCTCCATATGGATATTCTGTTAGTGGCAGGATCAATGGCCAATGATTCTAAGAAGGTGGAACAATGGGAATACGGATCTGCCCCGTAATGCTTCTGATCGCACGCTCTCCTAAGAAGAGCTCCCAGCCTCCCTCTATAAAAATTGGGACTTTGCGGGTCGACAATGCAAACTCTCGACTAGTGGGGATGCCTCCCTCAAATCCAACAGTCAAAAACTCGGAGATATATGACATCCAAGAGATCTATCCAGCCATCAAAAGCTCCAACTGTAGGCGAGCATGGGTAAATCCCTCAGCAACAGAGACCTTCGTCAGAGTGGAGTGATGCCAACGTTGTCCTCGAGGATAGGTCTCCATACCTAAAGCAGTGGCGGGCCGTAGGCAAGGAAGCCTCTCAAATGCCCAGAACTGGCCATGTAAATATCAAAAGTCCTCAATGACCAAAATGGACAAATAGAAATGTTGAAATCAAAAAGGTACAAGAAAGATGTACTCACCAGCAGAAATGGATAGAACCCTAACCAAGCCTTCATCAAAGCATGCGCATGCCTCGGAGAAAATAGGAAAAGGTGTAGGAATCCCAATCAAAGTCATTGAGGTGCTCTACATATCGGGTAGCACTGACCAGGCCGAAGGATACCGTAGATGAGTTGTCCACCACAGAACAACCCCCTGATGATTACCAGGAACAATAGCCTCAAGATGCGATCCCTAACCCTCTGATCATCAGGCAGAGTCTCAAGTAAAGCCCCACTCTGGGCATCTATACTCAAGGGACCTGATCGGACCGTCCGACCCTTGATCGCCGTCGTAGGAACTCCTAGCAGGAACCGAACAACAGTAGGTGTGATGTCAGCCACGACAGGCACTGGCTCACCCTCAAACTCAATACCGTTGATGAACCTACAGTTCATAGGGGTCATCATCACCTCACAGTCCAGTAGATGAAGGGACTAAGTCTGGTGGAACCAGTGCTCAGACAAAGCCCTCATATACCCCCAAGGGCAATGGCGGGGAAGAATAGAAAAGAAGGCCTGAAACCCCCAGCCATCAATGATATCTCTATACTCCTGGTGCAGAGTATAATATAGGGAACACACGTTAAACCAGTTCCCTTGAGGCTACGTAAAGCAAGGAATCTGCATCAAAAATCAACATATGTCAGAATCTGTGCCCCGAGAATGGCAAAAAGAAACAAAGAGAATCCATAAAGAAGAAAACTTCAAGTCACCTCGTTGGCGTGAAGAAATCTCGATGGACGGTGACTCAAGTCGCCCAACAGCTTCTGGGTCAGCACAATAATGCCCGAAACCTCCGTACGTAGAGGCTGAGAAGGGGCAGGAGCAGTGAAATGAGCCTGCTCATCATCAATATTGATCGGCTGCTAATCCTGTGCTGGAAGAATCACCGACTTCGCCAATCTACGAGGCGGTCGAGCTGGACGTGGCTGAGAAACATCAGAAGCCCTCCTTCATCTAATGCCTGAAATGACTCTGTTGGCACTGCTTGGTCGATCTCTAGCCATCACCTGGACAAAATCTCCAAATCACCTCAAAAAGGGTGTGGTAAACCTAAAACATGTGGCTTATTTATTTAAATAAGTACTCTATGCATCTCTAAGTCTTAAAACATGCATGGGTCAGTCAAAAATACTAAAAAAAGTCAAAACTACATGTTTTTTCAAAAGATAAATCGTAAAAACATGAATGGGTCAGTCAAAAATTCCCAGTAGAGTCAAAATCGCATGTTTATTAAATACTTGAGTTTTGAAAAAATTTCGCCAGAGTCTCCTTTGTAAAATGGACTGTTCGCATACACATGGGCATGTTTAGGTGGCCATTCAGTAGCACACCTTCCCAAAAATAGGAACATTTCATATTTATGAAATAAAATCAAATGTAAACTTCACATGGTAGCCAAATTACCATGAACATTTTTAGTTGAAAATCTAGGCTCACTATGCCTCAAAAAAGTTGAGTAAACTGATCAAAAAGAGCAAAATATGGCTGTCTCATAATCTGAATTTTCTTACATGCAAACGTGCATTACAATAAGATATGCATACGTATGTAATCAGAAAATTTTTAGCAGGTCATATAAGCATAAATTTTTCATGCATTGCGTCTAAAAGCCCCCTACATGGTTCACATGCTTTTAACGGTCAAAACTTGTGAAAAAAGGACGTAAAACGTTACCTACGATGTGCTGAATGCGTAGAAACTAACGGAATCAGAAAAAAGCTGCCCGAGCTCGATAGATCTGAAAAAGAAGACCGAATTCCGTTTGAAACTCGAAATGAAAACTTAAAATTATGAACTCCCCACTACCCAATATAAAACCACAGGTGGAAGCGGGCCCACCTACGGCAGCCGCACCTCCACCTGTGGCTCCCCAGGGTGGGTCCCACTGTAACGCCCCCAAAATAGGTCCAATCCACCCAACCCATTCTGGGTCGCCACGAAATACACTCAACAAAGATTCTAAATATAAATCTTCAAATTCTAACTTTTAAACTGTCATACAAAATACGACCACAATTAAACTGTGAGTTTCAATGCAAATATAGTGCCCATACTCCAAATCAATAATACGTTACAGAAAGGTACAGTCAATAACTGTTTTAGGAATTAAAATCTTTGGAAAATGCACAAGGAAACCTTCGTACATGGGAGGCCATGCGTCTAAGTTATAATAGATATCATATGACTTGAGAATTATCCTTGGTTGACCCAATAGACCCCAAAGAAAAATGAGAAGATTACTATCATGTTGTTTCCAATGGTGGGTCTTCTCTTGCCATATAATTATCTCCATTGTCTCCAATTGAGAATTATATTTCAACTAAACTCCAATATTATATAGGTAGTGCTCATAGATATAATCAGCAAGTGGATGTGCACAACCCTGCCTTATGATAACACGAAGTCGTATGTCGTTAGACATCTTATATGATAGTGGCAAAACACTCTTCCAAAGTTGGGTTCACCTCAGCCTATTTGGTTCACCAAAATCAACTGTTAAATGACGTATAAAATACGACACACACATTTTAAATTCTCAATATAATTCTTCTCATACTATTTTATGGAAAACCACAACAGCTATAGACCATTGTTCTATTTCCCTGTTATCCCCGCTCGACCCCGCTATACTCTTATTACCTGAAAGGAATTGTGAAACAAAAGGGTGAGCACAAATAGCCCATTAAAGAATATAATGACTAAAGATAATTAAATTATCAATAGTTTTCATCAGTAATAAATCAGAGATTTAAAAATATGGTAGATGATAAAACTTTTCAACCATAGTTGCAGCGGAACGAGCAATCCATTAGAAGAGTCAAATAGACCATAATGTCTACTATCTTCTCCATGTTAAAATCCACCAACAATATTTTATCCCGGTAACATCAATCAATAGTTTCTGCCCACAATCATGTAAATAGTTCATGATCATAATTATGTTGATAAATTCCTCTTCGCACTCAGGACGAAGATAATTCTCATCACCTGTCTTTACCTGAAACACCAAAAATCATGGTTATACCAAATCACAGTTCTTGTTCATAATCGTATATAATACGAAATATTAACATTCAAATTCATTCTTTATTTATTACAATTATTATCCCACTATTTTACAAAAATAGCGAGGACTACTACTGCTCTAACTCGGACCATCACTCTGTCCCCTGACTAGTTCCCGCAACGTTCTCATTTCCTAAAGAGGACAATAGATGAAAAGGGTGAGCTCAACTAGCCCAGTAAAGAATATTACGACTAAGATAATGGAAAATAAATTATTGTTAGCCTTCAATAAATCAGATAAAATATTATTGACAACAAGTTTTAGATCAATATTCGCAGCGGAAATAACCGTTCATCATCAATATTTTATCCCTGTAACATCAATCAATATACATCTCAAATCAAATATTCATTTTTGCACTACAGGCCAAAGATATTCATTTGTATCATCAGTGGTCATATTCATCTCAACACCTGTCATCTTTGCACTACGACCAAAGATATTCCTCAGGTAATCATTCATCTTTGCTCTACAGGCCAAAGATATTCAGTTATATCACCTTTTAGGACTGAGGATGATGAAAAATAATATAAATAACGAATCCAGTGAAATAAAGGATAAGATTAAGGATTCGTATTTTAGTTTATTCAAGTTCAAGAATATTCCATAATAATATTTTGTGGAGCAAAATTCAAGAATGAAGCTCAAAACTTAGATCCAATCAAAGATAGTAACTATAACAGATAATTTGGACAAATAGAAGAAAATTTAGTTTTTCTGTGAATAGTGCCATTTACGTGAATAGTGTCGTATACGTGAATAGTAACCCCGATGGAAAAAGTAAGAATTTCATAATAAAATCCATGCCAATATTTTGGTATAATGATATTGAAAAGAATAACATCATTTATGAAAGAAAATAACATCCCTTACCTCAAAAGAATAGTACTTTTGACTGGAGTATCGGATATAATATCGAAGGAAACTTGCACTGAATAGTAATACTCAAAGTATCTAAATACTCACAAAAATACGCTCGATATTATAGAGAGAGAAAACTTCTGATTCTATTGTGATTTCCAATTCTAACCTAAGCACCCTATTTATAGGAAAACCTTAGGATGCCAAAGTAGACAAAATTAATAAAATAATATTTTTTTTTAAAAAAATTCCGCTGCCGGTTGCTTTCAAAAAAATCAGAATTTTTTAACAAAACAACAAAAGTGGGGCCCACCCATTAAAAAAATATTTATTTCCCGAAACTTCAATAATTCATAATAAATAACCCTTTTGTCAGGAAAATACAAATTCTATATCTTTTTATAGGAAATTTAATTCTCTACGACTTTATAGAAGGAAGTTTTTCCAAATTCCAAACATAAATTATCCGAAATCCATAAACGGATGATTTTCCACACTAAAATACTGATAAAAACACATCAGCACTAATTCCTTCTCTTATATTCACAAAATAAATATTTTCTAATCATATAAATCAATAATTAATTATTCACAAATAATATTACAGAACTACAATATTGACAACCAGGTTGTTCCCAGGAAAGAGGGGGCCTTCCGATAAGGATTTCTCCTTACTGGCGCGCAATTAAATAACCACTCCTAGACAGAACTTCCTTAGTCATTGTTAATAATGCTATCAAATAATATTATTCAAATAATATGAATTATTGAGTTAATAATGTGAAATACTGTGCAGTGACAATTATTGAATCAATAATACAAAATATCAACTGTAGCAAGTATTGAATCAATTGTAGCAATTATTGAGTCAATAAAATATCAATGTAACAATTATTGAGTCAATAATATAATATATCAACGTAGCAATTATTGAGTTAATAATATAAAATATTGAACAGTAATTACTGTAACAATAATTGAGTAAGTGCCTTCTCACGTAAGAATCAATAATTTGAAATACTGTGAAATACCGTGTGCTACTGTGCAATACCGTGTGCTACTGTGTAACACCGCGTATCACTGTATTTTAACCACCGAGTATTTCAACAGTACTAACGGTAACAATTACGCCGTTATTTTATAAAAAAGTTATTTCTGTCGCTTTCTATACCGATAGTTATTCTGTTGTGGGGCCCACAAATAGTTGCGCCGTTGTACGAATATTCACTGACAACAGAAATATTCCACGACCAAACGAATATTCCCCGACAATAAAAATATTTTATAACCACTTGCTCATTTTAAAATATTTGCACATTTCACCCATAACTTTTTACATTTATCAAATCAACACCTTACTATTTCGAAATAATATATAAAGAAAATTAAATCTTTATTCATAAAAGTTGGGTTCTTACAATGGTTATACCAAATCACAGTTTATTTTTATAATCATGCTAACCAATTCATCTTTGCATTACAAGCCAAAGATATTCAACAATTAATCATTCATCTTTGCACTATAGGCCAAAGATATTCACAAATCAACCGCTCATCTTTGCACTACAGGCCAAAGATATTCATCAATAGTTCATCTTTGCACTACGGGCGAAAGATATTCAACAACAGGTCATCTTTGCACTACATGCCAAAGATATTCATATCTCAAAAAATATTTAATCATTTCAGAATTTATATAAACAATAATTATAACCATGTTGATCAATTCACCTTTGCCCTTAAGTTAAAGATATTCAATTGTAAATTCAATGGTCATGAACATACCAGTCAACAATCCATCTTTGCACTACTTGCCAAAGATAATCTATAATCATGATCATACCAATAATCTATCCATCTTTACACTAAAGTCAAAGAGAAATTTCATCACTAGGATTACAAAAATGTTATATATGATAATAAAAACAATATGATCAAAACATCGATCTAATTTCAAGAGTACGGTTCATAAATCAACAATAATTTGGTTAGAAAAAAAAAATCAATTTTGTCATGAATACTACCCCGTGAATAGTAACCCATGCATAGTACCCCCGACACGAAAAAGTAAGAATTTCATAATACAATCCATGCCAATATTTTGGTATAATGATATTGAAAAGAAAACAACATCCCTTACAAATACGACAGAAATAATACCCCTTACCTTAGTAGAAGTTTGGATACTGCAATAGTGTAGTAGCAGAATACTCTTCTTCTTTCTCTCTTATTCTCTTTCTAAAGCTTCTCTCTGTATAACTCTGTGAATTGGTGGTGAGAAATAATGAAGAATTGAACTTCTATTTATAGAAGAACTGAAAGTGGCCCTTGGCTTTAACGAATGTCCAAAATGACTCCTGGTAATATTGAAGAGACAACTACTATTTGCGAAGAGGCAAATAACTCTTGAAAAAACGAAGAGGCAAGTAACTCTTGGAAAAACAAAGAGGCAAGTTACTATTTGAGTTACTATTTACGAAAGTGACTCTTAAATGATGACCTATGGGTCCCAACATACAAAATGCCACATATCACCATAACTTCATCTAATGGTTATGTTACTCATCACACAATTAGTTAACGCTTTTTAATCCTTCCAAATTCCCAACCGAAAATGGCCGAAATCAACAAACGGATGATTTTCCACGCCAAAATACTGATAAAAACACATCAGCACTAATTCCTTCTTTTATATCCACAAAATAAATATTTCCTAATCATATAAATCAATAATTAATTATTCACAAATAATATTACAGAATTACAACATTGACAACCAGGTCATTCCCAGGAAAGAGGGGGCCTTTCGATAAGGACTTTTCCTTACTGGCGCGCAATTGAATAACCCCTCCTAGACAGAACTTCCTTAGACATTGTCAATAATGCTATCTAATAATATTATTCAAATAATATGAATTATTGAGTTGATAATGTGAAATACTGTGCAGTGACAATTATTGAATCAATAATATAAAATATCAACGTAGCAATTATTGATATAAAATATCAACGTAGCAATTATTGAATCAATAAAATATCATGCAATTATTAAATCAATAATATAAAATATTGAACAATAATTACTGTAATAATAATTGAGTAAGTGCCTTTTTACGTAAGAATCAATAATTCGAAATACTGTGCAATACCCTGTGCTACTGTGCACAACGCGTATTACTGTATTTTTATCACCGGGTATTTCAACAGTTTAACCGTAACAGTTTTACCGTTATTTATAAAAAGGTTATTTCTGTCGCTTCTATATCCGACAGTTATTCCGTTGTGGGGCCCACAAATAGCTACGCCGTGGTACGAATATTCCCCGACAACAAGAATATTTCACGACCAAACGAATATTCCCCGACAACAATGAATATTTTATAACCACTTGCATATTTTGAAAAATTTACATATCTTACCCTTAACTTTAAACTTTTATCAATTTAACCATTTACTAAATAGAAAAATTGAATACTTCTACTTCATAAAATTCGGGGTCTTACAGCCACTCCAACAGGCTCGGTTCGGTTTGAGTTGAAACGGAGTTTATATGAGCTGCTGAGTCAAATCTGAAGAAAAATCGCTACGCGATTGAGCGGTTTGTCCTTAAATCCTACTTTTAAGCAGCGTAATCCTGACAGAAAGGGGAACATTTTGAAAACCCTTGGTATTCATCCCGAAGCAATGTCTGGGGATCAATGATATAAAATACTGAAAAACTGCCAAAAAACTGCGTAAATTTGCCAAAAAGCTGCCACTTTCGAAGCGTCGGATACAGACCGAGACAGTTCAGCCTTTGGCTCAACCCCAGCGAAGCGTCGGGTACGGACCAAGATAGTTCAACCGTTGGCTCAACCCCAGCAAATCGCCGGGTACAGACCGCGACAGTTCAGTCGTTGGCACAACCCCAACGAAGCGTCAAGTATAGATCGAAAACAATTCAGCCGTTGGCTCAACCCCATCAAAGCGTCGGGTACAGACCGAGACCGTTCAGCCGTTGGCTCAACCCCAGAAAAACGTCGGGTATAGACAGAGACAGTTCAGCAGTTGGCATAACCCCAACAAAGCATCGGGAACAGACCGACACAGTTCAGCCGTTGGCTCAACTCCAGCGAAGCGTCGGCTACAGACCGAGATAGTTTAGCCGTTGGCTCAACCCCAGTGAAGTGTCGGGTATAGACCTAGACAATTCAACCGTTAGTTCAATCCCAGTGATGCGTCGGGTACATACCGAGACAATTCATCCATTGGCTCAACCCCAGCGAAGCGTTGGGTACATACCGAGACAGTTCAGTCGTTGGCACAACCCCAGCAAAGCGTCGAGTACAGATCGAGATAATTCAACGTTGGCACAACCCTAGCTAAACATTGGGTACAGACCGAGATAGTTCAGCCGTTGGCTCAACCCCAGCAAAGCATCGGGTACAGACAAAGACAGTTCATCCGTTGGCTCAACCCAAGCGAAGCGTCGGGTACTGACCGATGACAGTTCAGTCGTTGGCACAACCCCAGCGAAGCGTCGGGTATTGACGAATGACAGTTCAACCGATGCCACAACCCCAGCGAAGCGTTGGGTATAGACCGGTGACAGTTCAGCCATTGGCTCAACCTTAGTGACATCTCAGCTATTAGTACAACCCCACGAAGCGTCGGAAGGGATCCGGCTTCAGAAGGGATCCGGTGGCAGAAGCAATATAGTAATCCATCACCAATGATGGAATCTGTTATACATATCCTCAGAAGGAGCACCAAGAAGGATTGGTGATTCAACCCCCTTGTGGCCAACTATCGGTGTAAATTATCGTCAAGACAGGCATCGAGAGTGCATTGGCCTAACTCGGCGGCAACAACGTCATTCCTAGGCTCTCGTGAATGATGTCATCCCCAACAGAAGATGACAAAAACAATTCGTGATAGCCTATTAACATCACCCCCAGCAAAAACTAACATAACCAGTCAATGATGACCCCACCTCCTCGAAGGTATCTCACCTTCCTGGCATACCATATAATGCTTAGCATCCCCTTTGCCTTTGGATTTCCAGTGTGTACTAATCTTTATCCTGTCCATTTCACTGCGTTGCATGAACAGGATAAAGAGGGGCATATGTAGACACTCGAAATTTATTTCCTTGTTACTAACATTGTAGGAGGGCAATACTATCTTTTCGACTCAACCCCGATCTCAAATCGGGCTGTCAGATCAACCTCGATCTTAAATCGGACCATTAGATCAACCCCAATCTCAAATCGGGCTGTCAGATCGACCACGATCTCAAATTGGGACGTCAGATCAACCCCGATCTCAAAATCGGGCTGTCAGATAAACCATGATTTCAAAATCGGGCCATTAGATCAACCCCGATCTCAAATCAGGCCACCAGATCAACCCCGATCTCAAATTGGGCCATCTGATTAGCCCCGGTCTCAACTCGGGAGGTACAGATCAGCCCCGGTCTTAACCCGGGAAGTACATATCAGCCCCATTCTCAACCCGGGATGTACAGATCAGCCCCAGTCTCAACCGGGGAAGTACAGATCAGCCCCGGTCTTAACTCGGGAAGTATAGGTCAGTTCTGGTCTCAACCCATGAAGTATAGGACAACCTCGCTCTCAACTCGGGAAGTACAGGTCAGCCCCCGTCTCAACCCGGGAGGTACAGATCAGCCCCGGTCTCAACCCGAGAAGTACAGGTCAGCCCCAGTCTCAACCTGAGAAGTACAGGTCAACCCCGATCTCAACCCAGGAGGTACAGATCAACCCCGGTCTCAACCCGAGAGGTACAGGTAAGCCCCGGTCTCAACCCAGGAAGTACAGGTCAACCCCGGTCTCAACCCGGGAGGTACAGGTCAACCCCGGTCTCAACTCGGGAAGTCAGATCAACTTCAGGAATAATCTTAAAGCATCACAATGTCTCCAGGGAAAAACCTGGAAGGACAAAGTTAGCCTCAGAGACAACACTGAGGACAAAAATACTCGAATGGGATCCAAATCATGGAAACAACCCCAAGAAGTCGACCGAAAGCCATGCAGACACTAAAGGCAACCTTGAGAGGGGCAAAATGGTCATTTTACCAACTCTAAGCTAATTCGGTAAAATTCAAGCCGAATTGATGCCAACAAGGTAAGAACAAACTATAACAATGATCCCGAGTGCAAACAAGACAACTCAACGGATAAACTACGGGGAATCAAAGACCTAGTTATGAACCCATCTTCTTGGACCCAAAAAATGTTTTATCACAAGTCATTATGATACTCTCGGTGAGGGCTTTTCGGAAAGGTATAGCACGCCTCAAACGGATGCTCCGATCAAAAGTTAGAAAGTTTCAACTTCGACCTCGCGTTACTCGGAGTACACGTACTTTGAGATGACGGAACTCGGTACGTGGGCCCATTCAGGGGAACCGCACCTCTACCTGTAGCAGCAGCAGGTAGAGTGGAGGCTCCTTGGCCTATATATATGAGGTCACCCCCCTCATTTAAAAAAAGAAAAAATGCTTCGAACCTCTGCCCGTTTGGTTTTTTGTCCAATTTCTTGTCTTCCAAACCCAAATTTTTTCACTGTAACACGTAGATATACCCACATACTACCACATATCAAAAAATAACCGGTAGATTTGGACGTTTAAAGCCTACGATTTGGCGAAAAGCCCGTGTAGTAGTCCATTGTGAGTATTTTTACGATCATCAAGTCAATACTACTACTTTGCACTTTTATACACTTGCACGTTAAGTTTCGTTTTCTAAATACGTCGGAACTCAATTTCGTGGCCGTTTTCATCAATTTTTGGTACATTTTTGTACATAAACTCATTTTCTGGTACTTCTACAACTTGGATTGACGATCCGTCGCTTCCAGCAGCCTCGGCATACTTACATCTTTGTTTTAAGAAACTTCGCCGGACTGGGTTATCTTCCCAATCCGGGTTTTTTTTTGTACATATTTAACTGTATATATACTAACTCTTCAATTCTGTCAAGCCTGGATGTCAAATCCACGGTAGTTTATTGCGTTTATATATAAATATGCATATATGAGCAACTTTCACCACCACTGGGTTCTCTTCCCAGTCTTGATTGACTACGTTTCTATCTCTATATATATATTTATATTTCAGTTCGGCCTGGATTATTCTAAGGCCTTTTTACTATTTTTATATATAAATATGCATATATAAGCAACTTTCACCACCACTGGGTTCTCTTTCCAGTCTTGGTTGACTACTTTTCTGTATATTTACATTCCAGTTCGACCTAGATTATTTTGTGGCCTTTTTACTTCTTTTATATATATTTATGCATATATAAGCAGCCTTCACCACACTGGGTTCTCTTCACAGTCTTGGTTGACTACATTTCTGTACATTTACATTCTAGTCCGGGCACCGATGTGAAAATCCATCGCCCTTTACAGCTTTTATATATAATTATATATATATATATATATATATATATATATATTGCTTTACTCGCTTTTATTAAACTGTTGCTTTAAATATTCATTTTATATGAATCCACACTAACATATCAGCGGATGAAATAGATTTATTTAAATCTCGCCAACTCTAGCTTTCAAACGGTTCAAAATAGGTACAAACGGAATCGGGAAGCTAGAATGGCTAAGATTTATTTAAATCTAGCATTGTTTTAGTTTCAGTTATAAAAACTACCTTGCGGCCCTTAGATCGCTATCTAGTGGAAACAAGATGCTTCGGCCAGGTGCGAACCAGGATTTACTGAAATGAATCCTCGATTCTGGCAATATTTGGGATATATATCTGTTTCTCTACAAATTTGAACTGTATAGGTTTATTGGCTACTCATATGTGAGCCTAGGAATCGTGGGATTCATGATCAAACAGATCAGAATCTGATTCCCACGATGGACAAACTCCACTTTATAGATGTACACTGCCAGTTTTTTTGTAAAAAATGTACATTCAAAAGACCTTAAAACGGTTATCCGGATTTAAGGTCTTAACATAGTGAACATATGGTTTGTCGTGTCAGAGTCCCTCTGATGGATATCATGCCCATGAGGAGGCCGAACTTGTATATATGTTGTGGTCGAGGATGCTTTGCAGCCCGACAATCACCATTCAAATTGAGCAAAAAGACTGAAAAGATAAAACTGAAGTATCAATATATTTCAATTCCTATGCCAGCGTAAGGGTTTGAAAACCTTCTTTTCCAAAACATCATTCAATAATATTTTCAAAAAGATAAGCTTTTGCAAATCAAATCAACCTCTTTTACAAATTAAATCAATGACTTTTTACAAATCAAATCAAACCCTTCGTATATAGGTTCAATGATGCATAAGACATGTTTCCCATCAAACATAGCCCCAATTTTCAAACAGCATTCACACACACATCTCATTTTTTCAAGGGAAATATTGAAAAGATTCGATATTGTGTTTACATGGGAGTTGTGGGGTGCCTAACAACTTCCCCACACTTAACCAAGGCCCCGAACTCAAACTTTGTTTTCAAAGATCAAGTTTCGATAGTGTCCAATAATTGGACCTCCTTTCAAACAAAACTCGGTTGAGTTGGTACAACCATTTCAAATCTACCAACTAGCGACTCTTTAAACGTTCAATCATCGACATAATACATGTTGGCCTTTTCCTAAAAAACCCTTTAAAACCTTTTTTAAAATAAAAAGAGTAAGGGTAGAGATAACTTAGGAAGAGAGAAAGATCCGGGTTGTGACCCGACCTGCGGACTTTTTTCCAGACGTCGACACTCAACGCTGGAGACGAATGACTGCATAGGTCACTCCACCTATGACTGAGTTTGAGATAGTCATGACCTTCATCGACATGTAAGAAGCCTGGTATTATGAAAGAGTCCTAGCCGGCATAGGAAAGCCATTCTCAGAAATGATCAAGCACGACGAGATTGCAGAAATGGGGCTCAAATCTGGGAAGAAGCTGTTGCCGAACATATCCAGTCCAGGAATTATGGGAGTAATCCCCGGAAAGTACACAAGAAGAAAGACAAAGAAGTGTCCTTAGTATTGCAAGGACAAAATTAGAGGAGTGATTCAAGCAGTATGCCCATTCAAAGGAGGAGTTATTCCCCTTTTCAAGCTCCATCCCAACCTTCAAACCCTTCCTTTCAGAAAAATTTGGAGGCCAGGCGTCGAAGAACTTTCACCCCCCTAGGGGATTCACTCTAGAATGTGCTAAAACTATTGGCGGCACATAAAAAGATTGTACAACTCCTTCCACCCACCAATACCAATGGACAAAATTTTAACCCAAGCAAAAAGTGTGCTTACCATTCCGGAGCTCCGAGCCATGATACACAAGACTGTTGGTCTCTCAAGCACAAAATCCAAGACTTGATTGACAATGGAGAGAATGTGGTGACCAAACCTGAGCAACCGCACGTACAAGACAATCCCCTCCCTCAGCACCAAGAGGAAGGTGTCAACATGATTAGCACACAAACTGGAGAAAGATCCAAATACCTCCGATACGTCGGAGAATCAACTCAATCCAGCCCAGACAGTTGGGAGTTATCAGAAAGGTAATTCCTGATAGAACAAGAGATTAAGTGTATCAAGGAACAAATTGGACAGTTAGCAGAGCTGGTTATATATCAACATCAAATAACCAGGAAGCTGATAAACCAATCCAACCAACAGGAGATAAGTCCGCCTACCCCTGAGATTAGCCTCATTGCTATGAGGGATCAATACCGGTCTCATGAACGTAAACCCTGGGCCGACAAGGTGGCCACGGAGGAGAAGTTCTAGGCTGGTCGGGAATTCGCTTTTCAAAGGAACTTCACAAATTTGAATCAACCTATGAAAGAGATCCTCCAAATGTTAATCAATTAGGGAATGGTTGCAGACTTATTACCCCCAGTAAATCCTCGATCCTAAAGATACAAGCCTGATCGAATCTATCAGTATCACTCCAATGCGCCCGGTCATGACACTGAAGATTGCTGCGGACTTCGTAACTTGATTCAGAATATGATTGAAGGCGGTGAACCGATAAGAGGAAATCAAGAGTATGGCCTCCCAGATGAAGAAACTTATTTATTCCCACTGCATGGAGTCAGGATACAGTGGCTGTTATTTCCTATGATAAGGAGCTAGCCGGAACACCCTTAGTACTACCTAGGAAAGGGGTCTTAGAAACACAAAATCCTGTGAAGTTGGCAGCACCTGAACCTTTGATATTACCATTCAGACCCCAGTATCTAGTGATAAGTCTGAGGAAAATCCCATAGAACTACGGGAATGATAAAGGTTCCACCTCAAACAATATTACCATTGTACCAAAGGAGAATCCATTGTACCTGCGTCAGCGGGTGATTAAATCACTCATCAAAGCCAAAGAAAAGCTGGCTGAAGAGAAAATTGAAGAGCTCCTTATCAAAATGGGACACAATAAAATAAAAGTGGTGCAAAGCCTAAAAGATACTCCCAAGCAGATGTCCATCCTAGATCTGGTCTTATCATCAATGGATCATCGCAACATTCTGGTGAAAGTACTGGAAGAAGCCCATCTGCCAAAGAAAATGGATACCGAGAAATTCCGTCACGTGATAGAACACATCTTCAACAATAATGTGATATCTTTCACTGACGATGATATACCTGTAGAGGGGACGGTCCCTGTATATAGCAGTGATGTAATTATGATATTTTATCGAAGGTGTGCTGATAGATGGACGATCATCCCTGAACATCTGTCCCTAAGACACCTTGGAGAGAATGAAGATCAACCCGAACCGGATCTGAACCAGTCATGTGGTCATCCGGGCTTTTGATGGATCTCGTCGAGAGGCTATGAGAGAAATTGAGCTTCCTCTAGAGATTGGTCCAAAGACTTTTTATGTATCTTTCCAGGTGCTCAACATCACCACCGGATATAACTTATTATTGGGTAGGCCATGGATCCACATAGCAGAAGTTGTGCCATCCACCCTCCATCAGCAACTCAAATACATTATCAATGGCAACCTAATCACGGTGAATGTCGAACCAGAATACCCTGTCTGCATACAAGGAGACATGCCAGTAATTAGTCTGGATGCAGGGATTGAACCTGCTAGTTTTTAAGCCTTGGAGGTGAGTGATACTCAGTACCTACCAGTTGGGGCACCAGCCTTGAAGCCTAAAGTCTCTCCCGAAGTGATGACAGTCAGCCAGGAGTTGGCATCTTTGGGTTTCTTCCCTGGAAAAGGGTTAGGGAAAAATTAGTAAGGAATCAAAAGTCAAGTGCAGATCCCGAGTCAGTCAAGGAGAGCCGGATTGGGCTATTCATCCGGGTCAAACCATCGGAACCCACATAAGCATCCTAAGGCTTATGCTTCCACCATACTTCTGCCAAACCTCACTGATGCTGGATTTGTGAAGCCTATGAGGAAGATCCCTGCTGTTGTATCAGCCATGTTGTTTCCTCCAATCATACAGGTTGGTGAGAGAAAGACCCAAAACCTGAATAAGAGAGCAAAAAGGGAAAATAAAAGTTCATATCCAATGACGAGACCCATTTACTAACATGCGTGTTATCATACACTATGAGGGGATGAATGATGATATCCCAGACAGTGATGATGAGGATCAGATCCAAATTCCCCGCATCAAAAAAAAGAGAAGGGAGGCAGTTCAAAGAAAAACCGCGACCCTATTTTGAAGGATGTTTTAGTCATCATCCGAGATGAGGCAGACGAGCACAATTTCTTGATCCTTCATGTTCATGAGGATTTGACCCTGGATAATTGGAGCAGCGTCCTTTGCCTCATTTAAAACGGGTAAAAGGGTAGAGAATTTGTCTGCCCTATAACATGGTTTCATTTATTACTTATTTTGGTTGCACAACTATAGCAGTAACTTTTGTCATGCTTTGCCAAATGCTTTGTATGTTTAAACAAATGCATATATTAAAGTGAAAGAATTTTTTTTAGGACTCCAAGATTGGATTTGTTTGTCTCTGTTGACGAAATGCCAACCTGTCACAGTGACTACACCTTTGATGTAGATCTGAGCTTTGACTTGATGGAAGTTGATCAAGAGGAGGAGGATGACTATGAGGTGCCTGATGAAATCAAATAATGGGTCGAAGACAAACCTAAACCGAACCTTAACCAAACTACCACTATCAATATCAGAACATCAGAAAACCTTGAAGAAATCTAGATAGGCGTAGACCTTAGACAAGACCAAAAATTCGACCTGATTGAACTCCTAACACAATTCCAGGATGTGTTTGCATGGTTATATGAAGACATGATTAGCCTATCTACGGATATTATCATCCATTGAATGCCCATCAAAGATGGATTCAAGCCAGTCAAGCAGAAGCTCAGGCGATTAAAACCTGAATGGAGTCTGAAAGTCAAAGATAAGGTCGTTAAATAATTCCAAGCCGGAATCATCATGGTATCAACATACACGGAGTGGCTGTCAAACATAGTCCCCGTGCCAATGCCCAGAGGGAAAGTACGAGTATGTATAGATTACAAGGATTTGAACAAAGCCTACCTAATTGATAATTTCCTGGTACCTTTCATCCACATCCTGATAGACAACACGGCGCAGTACGACATGTATTATTTTGTGGATTGCTTTACTGGTTACCATTAAATTATGGTTGCTGAAGAAGACTAGGAGAAAATAGCTTTCATCACTCCCTAGGCAACCTTCTGTTACAGACGATTATCCTTCGACCTCATCAATGCCGATCCACATACCAGCGAGCCATGATGGCCCTATTTCATGACATAATGTATAAGGAAATAGAGGTCTACATGGATGACATCATCTTCAAATCCCTAAAGGAGGATGATCACATCGACCATCTCAAGAAGCTATTTAACAGGTTGCGTAAGTACAACCTCAAATTGAATCCAGCCAAATGTGCTTTTGGGGTCAAATCGGGCAAGTTGTTAGGATTCATAGTGAGCAATAGAGGCATTGAACTGGATCCTGCCAAGATTAAAGCCATCACTGAAATGCCCGTACCCCGAACAGAAAAGGAGATACGCGGGTTCCTGGGAAGGATCAATTTCATAAGCCGATTCATTTCCCAGCTCACAACAACTTGTGAACCCATCTTCAAGCTACTAAGGAAGAATTCCTCCACCAAATGGAATGAGAATTGTAAAAAAGCTTTCCTTGCCATCAAGAAGTAGTTGATCGAAGCACCAGTATTGGTACCCCCAAGGGACAGAGTTCCCCTATTCATGTACCTGTCTATCAATGCCAATGCAATGGGCTGCATGCTAGGACAAAAGGATGATAGTAGCAAGGATAGAGCTATTTACTACATTAGCAAAAGGTTCAGCAGCGGTGAGCAAAAGTATACTCTGATTGAAAAGATATGTTGTGCTTTAGCATGGGCTGCCATAAGGTTGCAACATTATCTGCATGGGCACATGACCTACCTCATATCCCGTATGGATTCGTTGAAATACGTATTCAACAAACCATTATTGAGTTATCGACTGTCCAAATGGCAGTTGATCCTACAGCAGTTCGTCATTGTCTACGTGACACAGAAGTCCATCTAAGGTCAAGGCATTGCAGATCAACTAGCCGAATCACCATCAGGAGGGTTTGAACCTCTGGAGACTTACTTACCGGATGATCGGATCATGACAATTCAATAAATCTGATAAGAGAATACAGTCCAACCATGGAGAATGTATTTTAATGGAGCATTAAACATGGAAGGTGTTGGAGCTGGTGTAGTCCTTATCTCTAGTACGGGAGAACAATATCATGTGGCTACCAAGCTATAATTTGTCAACACCAGCAACACGGCTGAGTATGAACGCTGCATAATGAGGTTGAAACTAGCCCAATCCATGGGTGTTAAGCATCTATTGGTCTTTCAAGACTCTGACTTGGTTATCAGACAAACCATTGGGGTATATCACACCAAAGAATTGCATTTGATGCCCTATCACTGGCAGATCGTCAAAATATCCATAGAGTTTGAAGACAAAACCTTCATCCATATTCCTCGGGGTAGGAATAACTTCGCTGATGCATTGGCGACGTTGGCTTCCTTGATCCACATATCCGATAGGAGTGGGATTCCCGATATCAAATTCATAAGCCAAAAGGCCCTGACATACGGGAATTACATTGGAGAAGTATCAGACGAAATACCTCCTGTCAAACAGCCTTGGTATCAAGACATCAAGGAATATCTCTGAGATGGATCTACACCCGCTAGGGCAAGACACTTCGAACGAAAGAGGATTAACAACATGGCTATGACGTTCTATCTGAGCAGAGATGCACTTTATAAAAGGGATGTTGGAATAGGGCTCTTAAGATGCCTTGATAAAGAGCAAGCCCAGAGATTGATGGATTAAGTATACGGCGGAATCTGTTGTCCACACATGAGCGGTCATTTACTGGTGAAGAAAATATTGAGAATAGGGCATTATTAGATCTCTCTCAAAGCTGACTGTGATGATCACGTCAGAAGATGCTTTCAATGCCAAGTACATAGAAATGCCATCCACGCTCCTCCAAATGAGCTACATAATATAAGTTCACCAGGGCCTTTCTCTATGTGTGGAATGGATGTGATAGGCCCAGTGGAACCCAAAGCCAGCAATGGTCATCGATTCATCTTCACCATTATCGATTACTTCACCAAGTGGGTTGAAGTTGCCTCTTTTCCCAAAGTCACCAAAGAGGTCATCATTGGTTTTATCAGAAACAATGTCGTCTGTCGATATGGACAACCGGAGGTGATCGTATCAGACAACGCCAAGAACCTAAACAATCAAATGATGAGAGAACTATGCAGTAAGTTCCACATCAAGCATCTCAATTCTGTCATCTATCGGCCCAAGATGAATGGTGCTGTCAAAGTGGCCAACAAGAACATCAAGAAGATCATGCAGAAGATGTCCGCCAATTATAAAAAATGGCCCGACTTGTTGCTTCTAACCCTATTAGTATACAGGACGTCAATGCGTACTTCTACTGGGGCTACCCTAAACTCATTGGCCTATGGCATGGAAGAAGTACTTCTCATGGAATTTGAAATGGAGTCCCTGAGAGTTTTGATAGACGCTCAGATGGAGGAAGACCAGTGGTTGCAAGAGCGCTACCATCAACTATCCCTGATAGATGAAAAGAGGGCTACAGCCATTTTCCACAGGTAGTTATATCAGCAAAGGATTGCTCGATCATGCAACAAGAAAGTTCGAATTCGATAATTCAAATAAAACGACTTGGTGCTAAAGAATGTTTTGGCCAATCAAGACGAAGCCAAAGGATTGTCAAGGAAGCGTTGACAAGAAGGGTTATCAGATTGCAAAAGATGGACGGGAGTGAATTTCCCTAACACATCAACTTAGACACCATAAAAAAGGTACTATGTCTGAAGCACATGTATAATAGCATCCTGGTCTTGCGAATCAAATCAGTTCGGTTTTCACTAGAAAGTGAAATTACGAATGACCTGATCTCCCTCAACCCGGGAGTACGTGAGAAGACGTTTCTGGTGCGGTAAAACCAAACAAAAACTCAAAAACTCATCAAACCAAACTCAAAAGAAACACGTCTCAAGCCTCTCTTATATAAAAATTGGAACTACGAATGACCTGATCTCCCTCAAACCAGGAGTACGTAGGCAGCCATTCATGGTGCGGTTTGACCTTCAAAGAAAAATAAAAAACCAATAAAGACCAGTCCCAAGACACCGAAACCTAAATTCTCTCAAGCCTTCTTGGTTAACAGGCCCATCTGAGATATTCTCTGACATCTCAATCTCAGTCCATCAAGGAGAAGAACAAGTTACATCAACAACCACAAGTCATGAAAGAAGTGGTAAGCACTTAACAATAATAATACATATCCAAACAGGGAAGTGAATCAAAATATATTTCTCTGATATATAATACTTTTTGATATATACACTGTGTCCTATACATGACAAAAATGGCTGATCTAGTATGTGTAGGAAAAATAAAGCTAGTCTATAGACCTAAAGATAAATGGGACAGCAATGCCAACATGGCATCTTGTTCTGAAGATGGAGGAGCCGCTGCAAGCGCAATACCCTCAGCTTCCATATGGGCCAAAACATCCACAACCATATGCATAGTGGCACTGTGATCGTCAATGTAAACACTCATATCGACAACCAGGCTATGGGTATATGATCGGAGAGTAGTGATGTCGGCAATGTGGATATCTCGGGAAGCTATGGCCTCATCCCTCTACAAAAGCAGCGTCCTTGGCAATCAAAGTCTCCTCAATCTAGACAAAAGTAGCATCTCGAGAAGATTGAGCCTCATCTCTCTAGACCAATGTCGTATCTCGACTGGCTCGAGCCTCATCTCTATCAACAAAACCTATATCTCTGCTAGATAGGGCAGTCAAATTAGCGCCCTAGTCTAATCTCTCTCGAAACTCATCCTAGCTAGTGAATCTGCCAAAGCTGGATCTATCTCGGCAGGAAGGATCGACGGGTCACTAACTAAGGCTGCTGTCAGACCCATGAACAAATCATCCTCTGTAGGAAAGTCAGGATCCTCCATAGGCTCCTTCTCATCTGTATCCATAGTCGGAGCAGACTGAATGAATGCAGCTAATGCTATATCGGTCTCCAACCATACCAAATACTCTGGAGAACGATCCGGATGACTAGTAGAGAAATCAGCCCTCTCCCTATGAGTCCAATAATCATAAATCTTGATCAGGTCGGCTGATGACATAGAAGAAGCTAACATCCGCTGATCCATGACCCCCTCAAACTGGTACAGGCTCTGGAATTAATTAAACTGACCCAAAACTACCAATGGATGGTAGGTGGTCACCTCTCTCAATCTTGCTAGGGGCAAGTAGTCCATGCCCGATGCATAGGTGATGAGGCTATAAGGGGAGACTAGCCTTGAGCATGGCAGAATAGAAAAGGGATGCCCAATAACTAACAAAAAAGCTAACCATGTCTCTACATGTAGGGATTTCGGCACATAAACGCAGCGAAAATTTAAAATTTTCTGAAACCCTAAAATAGGATCCATGCGAAAATATATTAATTCAGAGGTTTGGATTTGTTTTACCTGAAAGTAGTATGCATACAAGCCAATCATGTATGATGATAAAGCATATACTTTGGAGACAATCTTATTTATATATTAAAGGCATTTAATTGTCTACATGATGCTGTTTTTATAATATGTAAATAACCCATAGTTTTAAGCAATGCTTTTAGAATCATGATGTTGATCATGCTAATGAGATTTAAATTCTTAGAAAGCTTAAAACTAAAATAGTTTCCAATCGTGGGATTACTAAAAAGGGGATTAGTAAATTCGGATAGATTGGTACATATGTTGCTTGCTCATTGGATGAGGATGACTGATCTCATAATCATTTGTGTGGAGACACTAAAGCAAGTATGTAGGTGCTTGTTGGAGAATAAATTCACTAAATGTGACTCGCTATGGAATACCTAATGGAGTTTTACTCGCCCGTCAATAGGAATTCCTAATGTGATAGTAGTACAAGTGATCCTTGGAATTGAGATCTTCATAGTATTTTGTATGTAATAAATTATACTTTGACTTATTTCTTAAGGCCCTTTAGGGTATATATATAGGGAATGCTTGGGTATAATGAGTTACATATGGAGATAATGTATGATCAATAAAGAATCTACCACCTCTAGTAAAAGAGGAGATATGTCCTATGTGATTCGTTAAATGACAACTCAGGAACCCTTGGCCAAGGTGGAATGAAATTAGAAAGGAGTTTCTAATTTGCATTATTTGGAGTTGTGCATTTTCTAATCGAAATACATATAATTAAATAAAATAAGACTTGACAGTAAATCCATATCTTATATTTAATTGGGACATTGTATGGCAGAAGGATTGAATTGTACGGTAACTATTAACTCACATGTTCTTTTATGATTAATGTTGAAATCTATATTATCTGAAAAGTCGTTGATCGCTAGGAAGGTTTATCCCTATTGTAGAATAAATATTATTTATTTAAATAGATTATTAGTTTAATTTATTTATTTAAATAAGATTAGAATTGTTCTAATTGATTTATTCACAACCGGTTTAATATAGAGAACTTAAAGGGTCACACCATAAAAGAAAGAATAATTATTTAAGAAGGTAATGGCATAATCGTAATAATGCATTAAGTGTAATTAATTTAATCTATGGTGATAGAATAAATTAAATAGCTTACTGTTTATTATTTAATATTTTGGAAATATTAAATATAAATTAATAAGAGGAGTCTTATTAATATTATTATAATTATTAATATTTTAATTTCTAAAGGAGTTTAGTAATTAATTTAATATTAGTACTCTCATTTATTCCTAATAAGATTAGGAGATAAATTAATTAAATGAATTTAATTAATTTTTCCCAATGTGGTGAGAAGATTAATTAAAGGAGTTTAATTAATTAAATGAAATCACATGTCTAATAGGATTAGAAGAGTTGACTAATATCTATATAAGAGGAGTCTTATAATAGATATCAGTTGATATAATTCTAATTGTTGGAGAGTACTCCTTTTCTATAGAGGATAAAAAATTAAGGTTTAGTCAAACACCCTCCTTCTTGATAATTCCTCTTCCTTGGTGGATCACCTCTAGAGGCCAAACACTTGGGTGGCTAACGTTGATCAAAGGAAGGAATCTAACCCGAAAATTCAAGGAGATCACGAAGAACAAGGAGTCGAACTCGTACCTGTGGAAGATTCGTTCTACAAGGGTATAATTCCATAACTTCTTATTTATTGTTTTAAATTAATAATTTACTTAAATGATAATCCGGGTAATGGTTTTATAGAAATTTTTTAAACTTTGATATACCATGATTCCGATTATTTTGCAATTTAATTGCGTCACGATTGCGTACAAACCCAACATTACCGATTATTCAAGCCTGAACGGAGATGATGAAAATTCTGGAACAGCTTCTAGTCTTCAACGTAATCCAAAGGAACTGAGTCTCTATGGTATCCACACGAACGTCCCGCGAATCGTCACACGATCTGCAGCAAAGAAAGTTGCGGTACTAGCCGCCAAGGATCTGGACTTTTTTAATTTTTCTCTCTAGTCTCTCTCTAAGAGCGGCTAGGGTTTCGATTTATGATTGATCCCCTAAAAAGGGCTGATATATCATATATATAGTAATTAAAGGAATTAATCCAAAACCTAATCCAATTAGAAAAATAAAATCTAAATTTATATATATTATATCTTAATTAAGTATTACTTAATTAATATACATATATGTACAAATTATCCTATTAATTTTAATTCGTAATTTAAATACTATCAATCATATTGATATATTTAAATCCTTACAATTTAAATTAATTCTCTTTTAATTACGTTCTAAGTGTGTGACCCTATAGGTTATTATTACGTTGGCAATAACTTTAAAGTCATATTATAAAATTATAAACAGTGAGCGGCATCTAGTAATGCATCACTGCTACCAAAATAATAATAAGATCGGTGATTCGATGCAACCTTTTCGTGACCAATGTTTCAATGTAATTTAATCCTTTTAACCTTGACATCATAGATTAAACTCGAGTCATGGAATGTGTCATACTCTTCATAATTTAATCTGAGTTTTCTTGATCAATGAGTAGAATATATGAAACAAATCACTATTTGAGCATGGCTATGCATTTCATAGTCCTACTCAATCAAGAGGCCTATGGATATCACCCCTAATAGATAGGAGGGTTAAATTACATCTAGATCACTTATATTCCTCACACGATTCATGATGTACCCATTAATCACCTTTATTGTCCACCCTATTAAAGGTGATCTTTGATGATATCAAAGTACATAAATTCTCGTGTAGTAATATAGTAATTTCAGGTCGGAGGATCATTACATCATTGTCACTATGAGAATTGCTTATGACACTTTGCATAATGCTCCACGTAGAATTCTCATGGTAGGTCTGTCCAGTACATTGTTCTCTAACATGTACCTATACATTGACTCAATATCTCATATATTTATGACCAATTAGATTTGGCCATCAGTCAATCCACATTCTAGTCTCAATGTATCATTGTTGTCCCATTAACAATGACACTCGACTAGGGACATTTAAGAGTAATGATACTAATTGTAATTATATGATCTCATGTTCAAGTCACATACTTGAAGCCATATAATTTGTATCACTATTCTAAGGACTTTTATTATGCTAACATTTATATAACGCAGTAAATAAAACCATAATAAAATAATTCATTTATTCAATCAAATATAATATCAAAAATGTTAAGCAATTACATCAAAGAATTGGCCTCTAGGGCATAAAATCTAACAGTCTCCCACTTGCACTAGAGCCAATCACTCATGTATCTAATACCCATGGAACTAATGTGACCTTCGTGCTTATGCTGCGACAAAGCTTTGGTCAGTGGATCTGCAATATTATAATCTGTTGGCACTCTGCTTATATGTACATCTCCTCTATCAATGATTTCACGGATGAGATGGTACCGCCTAAGTATATGCTTGGATCGTTGGTGAGATCTGGGTTCCTTAGCCTGTGCAATGGCTCTATCATTATCACCGTATAGCTCAATCGGATCAACAATGGTTGGAACAACACCAAGTTCAGTGACGAACTTTTTAATCCATATAACCTCCTTGGCCGCACTAGAAGCAGCAATATACTCAGCCTCTGTGGTAGAATCGGCTACTGTCTCTTGCTTCGAACTTTTCCAGCTAATAGCACCACCATTAAGGCAAAACACAAAACCTGACTGAGTCTTATAGTCATCTGTGTCAGTTTGGAAACTAGCATCTTTACTTCCAGTTCGTCTTCACCTCCATATACCAAGAATGAATTCTTAGTCCTTTTCAGGTACTTCAGGATATTCTTGACTGTTGTTCAGTGACCTTCACCTGGATTCGACTGGTGTCTGCTCGTCATGCTCAAAGCATACGAGACATACGGATAAGTACATATCATTGTATACATGATAGATCCAATTGTCAAAGCATAAGGGATCTTTCTCATACGCTCCTCATCATAATGTGATTTAGGACATTGGGCTTTAGAGATCTTAACACCATGAGACATGGGTGCATGCTGAACCGTTTCAGCACTTTATCAATATATGTACTTTGACTTAGGCCGAGCATTTTTCTCGATCTATCTCGATAGATATTGATACCTAAAATGTAGGTTGCATCGCCCAAATCTTTCATGGAGAAACATTTTCCTAACCATATTTTTACAGCCTGAAAGGAAGGAATGCCATTTCTAATAATTAATATGTCGTCAACATATAATACCAGGAATACAATGTGACTCCCACTAACCTTCTTATATACACAAGGTTCATCTTCATTTTTTATAAAGCCAAACTCTTTGACTGCTTCTTCAAATCGAAGATTCCACCTCCGAGAGGCTTGCTTCAATCCATAAATGGATCGCTGCAGCTTACGTACCTTTCCAGCATCCTTTGGATTGGCAAAACCCTCAGGTTATGTCATATACACATCCTCAAGGAGATTTTCGTTAAGAAAAGCAGTTTTGACATCCATCTGCCAGATTTCGTAATCATAAAAGGCTGCAATAGCAAGTAAGATCCTGATGGATTTAACCATTGCCACTGGAGAGAAGGTTTCATCATAGTCAACACCTTGAACTTGTTTGAAACCTTTTGCTACCAGTCGGCCTTTATAGATTTGTACATTACCATCCATGTCTGTTTTCTTCTTGAAAACCCACTTGCACCCGATTAGTTTTACCCATTCGAGTGGATTAACCAAAGTTCATACTTGGTTAGTATATATGGAGTCCATCTCAGATTTCATGGCTTCAAGCTATCTCTCAGAATCTGGTCCATTCATAGCTTCTTGGTAGGAAGCAGGCTCATCATGATCTACGAGCATCACATCGTCGTTTTGAGTCACAAGAAATCCATAATATCTCTCGGGCTCTTTGCGTGTCCTACCAGATCTACGAATGCCTCGTGTAATTTGAGCAGGTTCACTTTCCACAATATCTTGTGGTTCTTGCTCATGTTTAAACTCAGGTTCAATGATATTTTGTGGTTCTCGAATTTCTTTGAGTTCTACTTTCCTCCCACTATTTCCTTTAGGGAAAAATTCTCTTTCTAAAAAAATATTAGTTCGAGCAACAATTACTTTGTTCTTAGAAGGTTTGTAGAAATAATACCCTTTTGTTTCCTTTGGGTATCCCACAAAATTACATTTGTCAGATTTGGGTCCGAGCTTGTCTTAAGCCAAAAGTTTTACAAACGCCTCGCAACCCCAAATCTTCATGGACGACATAGTAGGATGCTTCCCAGTCCACATCTCATATGGTGTCTTCTGAACCGTCTTTGTAGGAACACGGTTGAGTGTGAATGCAGCTGTCTCTAGGGCATGACCCTAGAAGCTTATTGGAAGATCTGCATGACTCATCATCGATCGGACCATGTCCAACAAGGTGCAATTCCTCTTCTCAGACACACCATTCCATTGTGGTGTTCTAGGTGGAGTGAGCTGTGATATAATACCACACTCCTTTAGAAGGTCATCAAAGTCTTAGCTTAAGTATTCACCTCCTCGATCGGATCAAAGGGATTTTATGCTTTTGCCAAATTTAGTTTGAACTTCATTCTTGAATTCCTTGAACTTTTCAAAGGATTCGGATTTGTGTCTTATAAGATACACATATCCATATCTACTAAAGTATTCAGTAAATGTAATGAAGTAATAAAACCCACCTCTTGCTAACGAACTCATGGGTCCGCATACATCACTATGTATAAGTCCCAATACATCGCTAGCCCGTTCACTATGTCCAGTGAAAGGGGCTTTAGTCATCTTGCCTAATAAACAAGACTCGCATTTCTCATATGATTGAAATTCAAATGAATCCAAAAACCCATCTTTATGGAGTTTGGATATGCGTTTCTCATTTATATGGCCTAAACGACAGTGCCAGAGACATGTCGGATTTGAATCATTTGATTTAAATCGTTTTGTATTTATGTTATAGATAGGCATTTCTAAATTAAGAATATAAAGACCATTAAACAATTGTGCAACACCATAACATATTTTATTTAAGTAAAATGAACAACTTTTATTCTTTATTAAAAATGAAAAACCTTTCTTGTCCAAACAAGAAATAGAAATAATGCTTTTGCTCATAGCAGGCACATAATAACAATCCTCTAATTCTAATACTAGCCCAGTGGGCAAAAATAAATGATAAGTTCCTACGGCTAGTGCAGCAACTTTTGCTCCATTCCCAACTCGTAGGTCAACCTCGCCTTTCGTCAAAGTCCTACTCATTTGGAGTTCCTGCACAATAACACAAATGTGAGAACCACATCCAGTATCCAATACCCATGATGTAGAAGTGGACAAATTGACTTCTATAACATATATACCTGAATCAGAAGTCATACTTCCTTTCTTTTTCTTCAGTTCTTCCATATAAGCATGACAATTCCTCTTCCAGTGTCCAGGTTTTCCACAGAAGTGACAATCACCTCTTTAGCCACCCCACCTTTAGGTTTTAAAGCCTGTTTGGTTTTGGGATTGGGTTTGGCAGATTTAGATCATATCTTCTTCTTGCCTTTCCCCATTCCCTTAGCATTCCCCTTTTGCACCATCATTATCGGAGCGGGTCCTGCCTTTTTCATGTTGTTCTCAACAGTTCTTAACATGCTCAACAACTCAGTAAGTGGTTTAGCAATTTCATTCATGAGGTAATTCATAACAAATTGAGAGTAGCTGCTGTTCAAAGATTGCAAAATAATATCAGTTTGGGCTTCTGGAGTAATCGGAAAACCCAACCTACCAAGGTACTCAATATACCCAATCATTTCCAGCACATGTGGGCCAACTAGATCACGTTCACCCATTTTGCAGTGATACAACGCCTTGCTTATATCATACCTCTCCTGTCGAGCATGCCCTTCGAACAATTTCTTGAGATGCTCGATCATCTCATAAGCATCCATTAACTCATGTTGCTTCTGAAGCTCAGAGCTCATAGTTGCTAGCATGAGACAACTCAGGTCCAGAGCATCATCTTGATGCTTCTTGTAAGCATTATGCTCTACACGTGGTGCAGTGTTAGCTGGTGCTGCAGGAATGGGCCCATCAAGGACATATAGATTGCGCTCCTATTTGAGGATAATCCCCAAGTTCCTATGCCAGCCTAGGAAATTAATTCCACTCAGTTTTTCCTTTTTAAGGACTGATCGTAGTGAAAGACTATTTGTGTTGTTGTTTGCCATTGATATCTGTAATTTATAAGTGCAAAAATAATAAGTCAAATTGCAGAGTTTTGATATTATGTAATTCATAACAGTACATTCAAAATATACCTCCAATTATTTTATTCAAATTAATAGCCCTCACCATTAATTCGGAAAGCATTTTCTATTAAATCTTTCTAGCGAGCTAAGATCCATATTTCATTATGCCTTAAGTTAGCTTTGGCTATTCTCTCAAAACATAATTATTTAGGTAAACAACCCTTTATCAATTATATTATATATAACTCTTAGATAGTTTGGTGAACAACATTTGTTTCTTGTCCATCTAATGGTACCTACCGAACTATATGCCTCTAAGTCCACAATCCTATTGTGATAACTTAGTTAAGTCGGGCCCAATGATTTTAACAGTTTGGATATCACAATTATCCCATCGCATCTTACCATGATAAATGGGGTACTTTGCTTTGGCAAACCTACATCCATCGGTCAAGGTCTTGATGAGTGTTATTTATTGGAAGGCATTTGATTTAGACTTAATAATTTTATGAGGGATTTCATTAATTAATTTAGATCTCACCAATTTTAATCTTATTAAACATGCATATTATTTATCATGTCATATCGTATACATGCATAAATAAAGTGCAAAATTAAATGTGTCACAGTTATGGCCCCAACCCTATGTCAATCTTTTCAAGCTAATGAAAAGATTGAAGGTCAGTCTAAGGTGGTAAAAGGCCTTCAAAATAGTAGCTTCCTTGGACCTTCCTCATGCATGTGTCTCCTCTCCATCATCATCTTGTCATCTTGATAGGTTACAATTGTACATTACATGACATAAAGAAACCTCGAGTTACATTCGAGGGGGTTTAGATGAGAAGAGAATATTACATCAGAATTTATAGAAAGGCACGACATTCAAGCCGTAATTCAAAACCAAAAACCACTAACCTATGGGTCAAAAGGGCTATAACATTGCACCATGCATATCACAATAAGCACATGATATAATTTATATAATTAAAGAAAACTATATATAAAATATTGGGGTCACGACCATCGTGCGCTACGACGGGGGGGTCCAGGGGGGGTCACAACCATCTGTATTGTAGAATTTTTCATACGAATCTCTGAAATAATTCCAGAATCATATACAATCCGCCAACACACTCATAATAACAATACACCCAGAACATATTATATATGTCCAGTTTCGATTAATCATATTAAATTGAATCTTCATGTTTCTAATCCAATTAGAACAGAAGTTGAATTGTTATTCCACCTTCTAGGATACGATTATCAGAACATCATATACATGCATATATATTACAGATTTCCAGAATACGTATACATGCAGAATATCATATATTCAATTTCAGATCGGCAAGCATGCATCATCATAGATCATATATATTGACTACAATTAAAACACATAATCTGAATTAATCGTTTCGCAAGTAGCTCCGATACCACTGTAGGGATTTCGGCACATAAACGTAGAAAAAATTTAAAATTTTCCGAAACCCTAAAACAGGATCCATGTGAAAACATATTAACTCAGAGGTTTAGATTTGTTTTATCGATTATTCAAGCCTGAACGGAGATGATGGAAATTCTTGAATAGCTTCGAATCTTCAACGCAATCCAAAGGAACTGCGTATCTACGGTATCCACACGAACGTCCCGCGAATCGTCACACGATCTGCAGTAAAGAAAGTTGTGGTACTAGCCTCCAAGGATCTGGACTTTTTCAATTTTTCTCTCTAGTCTCTCTCTAAGAGCGGTTAGGGTTTCGGTTTATGATTGATCCCCTAAAAACGGCTAATATATCATATATATATATATATATATATATATAGTAGTTAAAAGAATTAATCCAAAACCTAATCCAATTAGAAAAATAAAATCCGAATTTATATATATTATATCTTAATTAAGTCTTACTTAATTAATATACATATATATACAAATTATCCTATTAATTTAAATTTGTAATTTAAATACTATCAATCATATTGATATATTTAAATCCTTATAATTTAAATTAATTTTTTTTTAATTACGTTCTAAGTGTGTGACCCTATAGGTTATTATTACGTTGGCAATAATTTTAAAGTCATATTATAAAATTATAATCAGTGAGCGGCATCTAGTAATGCATCACTGCTACCCAAATAATAATAACATCAGTGATTCAATGCAACCTTTTCGTGACCAATGTTTTAATGTAATTTAATCCTTTTAACCTTAACATCCTAGGTTAAACTCGAGTCATGGAATGTGTCATACTCTTCATAATTTAATCTGAGTTTTCTTGATCAATGAGTAGACTATATGAAACAAATCACTACTTGAGCATGGCTATGCATTTCATAGTCCTGCTCAATCAAGAGGCCTATGGATATCACCCCTAATATATAGGAGGGTTAAATTCCATCTAGATCACTCATATTCCTCACACGATTTATGATGTACCCAATAATCACCTTTATTGTCCACCCTATTAAAGGTGACCTGTGATGATATCAAAGTACATAAATTCTCATATAGTAATATAGTGATTTCAGGTCGGAGGATCATTACATCATTATCACTATGAGAATTGCTTATAACACTTTGCATAATGCTCCACGTAGAATTCTCATGGTGGGTCTGTCCAGTACATTGTTCTCTAACATGTACTTATGCATTGACTCAATATCTCATATATTTATGACCAATGAGATTTGGCCATAAGTTAATCCACATACTAGTCTCAATGTATTATTGTTGTCCTATTAACAGTGACACTCGACTAGGGACATTTAAGAGTAATGATACTAATTGTTATTATATGATCTCATGTTCAAGTCATATACTTGAAGCCATATAATTTGTATCACTATTCTAAGGACTTTTATTATGCTAACATTTATATAACGCAGTAAATAAAACCATAATAAAATAATTCATTTATTCAATCAAATATAATATCAAAAATGTTAAGCAATTACATCAATGAATTGGCCTCTAGGGCATAAACTCTAACACTACATCCAAACACTCTACTGGCTGAAATGAGTAGGACGTAGCTATCTCGTGGGTGAAGCAGTACCCCTGATGTCTGAAAAAGCCGATCGGACCCAAATAGGTCATGAGCCATACATACAAAAGGACAGAGCTACCTCTAAAAAACCCCTCTGAATGGGTGCTGCAATAGGTACCTGACCTCAATGTCTCTGCCAGTATCATCGGCAGGATGATGTTACCCTGTCTAAAGGCACGGATCACGACCATCAAGCCTAGGTCCAAATGTTCCAAATACAGTGGCATGTATACATAGGCCACAATGCACATAAGCAAAACATCTATCCTGGCTGAATGGCACACCTCTGCTGAGATGATAAAATCCCCAGCATGTCGAGTGTAGCTGTCCAGTCTACCGAAACGATCGATTAAGAAGTCAATCGAGATCACCCGTCCGGAAATGATCTCATTCGTGACTACACTCTGACTTAGACCCGATATCCGCAAGAATGGTCTCCTTATATCACTAATAGCAGTACGGGCGCACGATAAGTCCAGAGCCAAACCAGTAAGCCGCTCGTACTCCTCCAGAGTCTAAGTCAACTCATGCCGCCCGATGTGGAAAACCTGCCTCTCAGGTATCAAACAGCATAAGAGGCCATCTTGGAATCCATATGGAACCTGGAAATCCACAAGGGCTAATGAATGCCCTAACATCCGATCTACTGTCCCTCTGGCTGGGAAGGGCAGGCTATTATACCACGACCTCAAGGATGACGCTATCACGGATGGTGGTAGATGCTCAATGAGACTGACTTTCGATGAAAAAATCTGTATCACCGTATCACAAGACCATCCAGGGGTCAAATCTGAACTCATCTGTCTAGATGCATACACATAACATAATACATGCATAATGACAATGATAAACACGATGCAATAGATAGGAAATATCATGCATATCCAGAATAAACTATCTACTGCAAGAATCATCTCTATCTACTAATAAAGTGCAAAATAAAAAGTACAAAGATATGGGGCACAACACCCAACTACTAACAGTGGTCTATCAAAATGGGGCACAGCCGCCCAATAGCCAAAATAGTGGCCTACCAAAAGATATAGCTAGAAAAGCTATCCAGAAAGGTCAAGATAATCTACACTCAGGATGTTAACCTGCTCCATCTCCTCCGTGGACACAAAGTCTCGGTCATCAGGAATGTCAGGGCGGTACAATAGAGGATAGGCCCCTATAAACTGTTGGAAAATAGACCTGTGGAAGGACCCGCTCCAGAGCCAGATGGATCAAAAGAAGATACCTCTAATGGATCTCGGCCAAGATGCCTGATAAACAAATGAGCTCTCTCCAACTGCTGGGTCAGTCCTGTAATATGGTCCAAGTGAGTAAGCTCCTTAGGGCAAGCTATCCAGTCTGTTGTCATTAAAGACCCCGACACCATATCTGCCATGAACTGGGTAGCACAAGTCTGAGCCCCAATAGTGCGTGGACTCCACCAGCTGCTGAATGCTTCCTGACTGTATGGACCCTCTAACAGAGTAAAGCCATCTATGCCCTCCATCGAAATGTCTATGAGTGGCTGAACTAGTGGCCAATGGTGCCAAGAAGAAGGAACAATGGGAATGCGGATCTGCCCCGTGATGCTCCTCCTGATTGCACACTCTCCTAAATAGATCTCCCAACCTCCCTCTATCAAAAACGGGACTCTGTGGGTGGATAATGCAAACTCCCGGCCAGTGGGGAAACTGCTCTCAAACCTGACTGTCAAAAATTTTGAGGTATACGGTACCCATGATATCAATCCTGCTGTCAAAAGCTTAAGCTATAGACAGGAGTGGGTGAATCCCTCAGCTACAGGGACCTCCGCCAATGTGGAGTGGTGCCAACGCCGTCCCCGAGGATAGGTCTCCAGGCCTAAAGTAGTAGCGAGACATAGGTAAGGAAGCCTCTCATATGCCCAGAACTGGCCATGTAAATATCAAAAGTCCTCAGTGACCAAGACTGACAAATGTAAATACAGAAATCAAAAATGGTACAAGAAAGATGTACTCATCAGCAGGAATGGGTAGAACCCTAACCAAGCCTCCGTCACACCCTCCGAGCGCATGCGCATACTTCAGAGAAAATAGGCAAAGGTGTAGGTACACCAATCAAACTCACTGAGGCGCTCCAAATGTCGAGTGGCACTAACCAGGGCAAAGGACACCGTCACAGAGTTGTCCACCAGGAAGTAACCCCTGATGATCACCAGAAACAATCGCCTCAGGATGCGATCGCTAACCATCTGATCATCAGGCAAAGGCTTAAGCAAAGCCCCACTTTGGGCATCTACTCTCAAGGGACCAGATTGGATCGTCCAACCCTTAATCTCCATCGTAGAAACTCCCAGCAGTGACCGAACGGCAGTGAGTGTAATGTCAGCCACAACAGGCACAAGCGCACCCTCAAACTCTATCCCGGTGATGAACCTCTAATCCATCGGCGTCATCATCACCTCGCAATCCAGCAAGTGGAGAGATTGAGTTTGGTGGAACCAGTGCTCAGACAAAGCCCTCATAAAACCCCAGGGGCAACGGCGAGGAAGGATAGAAAAGAAAGACTAAAACCCCCAGCTGCCAACAATGTCCCTATAATCTTAGCGCAGAGTGTGATAAAGAGAATGCACATTAAACCAGTTCCCTCGAGGCTGCGTGAAGCCAGGAACCTGCATAAAAAGCCAACCCATTTGAAAAACCTGTGCCCCGAGAATGGCGAAAGAAAGAAAGAAAATCCATAAAGAAGGAAACTTTGGTCACCTCATTAGCGTGAAGGAACCTCGATGGATGGTGTCTCAAATCTCCCACAAGATCCTAGACTGGCACAACAATTCCTGGGAGCTCCGCAAGTGGAGCCTGAGCTGGGGCAGGAGCAGCAAAGAGCCTCCTCATCATCGATGTCTACCGGCGGCTCAGCCCTGTCAGAACGAATCACTGACTCAGCCAATCTACTCCGCTAACTCCTGAAATGACCCTGCTAGCACTCCCGGGTCTATCTCGTGTCCATCACCTTGATAAAGTCTCCAAATCACCTCAGAAAGGATGAGGTAAGCCTAAAACCTATGGCTTATTAATTTAAAGCAGTATTTCATACATTTTTAAATCCTAAAACATACTTGGGTCAGTTAAAAATCCCCAGTAGAGTCAGGACTGCATGTTTATTAAATGCTCAGGATTTTGAAAAAAAATTTGCCAGTGTCTCCTTTGTAAAATGGACTGTCCGCATGCACACAGGCATGTCTAGGTGGCCATTCAGTAGCACAGGTTCCCAAAATCAAAAATAGTTCATATTTATGAAAAAAAAATCAAAAATAAATTACACATGGTAGCTAAATTACCATGTACATTTTTTAGTTGAAAATCCAGGCTCACTAGGCCCCAAAAAGGATGAGTAAACTGATCAAAAAGAGGAAAATTTGACCGTCTCAGAATTTAAATTTTCTTACATCAAAACGTGTATTGTAGTAAAATATGCATACTTATGAAGTCAAAAAAATTTTAGCAAGTCATATAAGCATACATTTTTGATACATTGTGTTCAAAAGCACCATACGTGGTTTACATACTTCTAACAGTCAAAACTGGAAATGAAATGATATAAATGTTACCTGAGATGTGCAGAACTCATGGCCACTGACAAAATCTAAAAAAAGCTGCCCGAACTCTGTAGATCTGAAAAAGAAAATCGGATTTCTATAAAAACTCAAAACTAAAAATGACTTATGAGAGCTCCTGCTGCCCATTTTTAAACCGCAGGAAGGAGCGAGCCCACCTACGGCTACTGTACCCCTACCTGCAGCTCCCGAGGGTGGGTCGCGCCCCTCCAGCTCGGTCCAGTTTGAGTTGAAACAGAGATTATATGAGCTAAAAAGTCAAATATGAGGAAAAATTGCTACGCGATTGAGCGGTTTATCCTGAAATTTTGCGTTTAAGCAGCGGATTACTGACAGAAGTGGGAACTTCATGAAAGCCATTGGTATTCATCTCGAAGCAATGTCAAGGGACCAATGATGAAAATTGCTGAAAAACTATGAAAAACTGCCGAAATCTTCAACTTTCGAAGCGTCGGGTACTGACAAATGACAGTTCAGCCGTTGCCTCAACCCTAGCGAAGCTTCGGGTACTGACAGATGACAGTTCAGCTGTTAGCTCAAACTCAGCGAAGCGTCGGGTACTGACCGATGACAGTTCAGTCGTTGGCACTAACCCAGCGAAGCGTCAGGTACAGACCGATAACAGTTCAGCCGTTGGCTCAACCCCAGCGAAGCGTCAGGTACTGACCAATGATAGTTCAGCCGTTGGCACAACCCCAGCGAAGCGTCGGGTACTGACCGATGATAGTTCAGTCGTTGGCACAACCCCAGTGAAGCGTCGGGTACTGACCGATTACAGTTCAATCGCTGGCACAACCCCAGCAAAGCGTCGGGTACAGACCAGTGACAGTTCAGCCGTTGGCTCAGTCCCAGCGAAGCATCGGGTACTGACCGATGACAGCTCAGTCGTTGGCACAACCGCAACAAAGCATCGGGTACTAACCGATGATAGTTCAGCCGTTGGCACAACCCCAGCAAAGCGTCGGGTACTGACCGATGACAGTTCAGTCATTGGCACAACCCCAGCGAAGCGTTAGGTATTGACCGATGACAGTTCAGCCATTGGCTCAACCCGAGCGAAGAGTCGGGTACTTACCGATGACAGTTCAGCTGTTGACACAACCCTAGCTAAGCATCGGGTACTGACAGATGATAGTTCAGCTGTTGGCTTAACCCCAATGAAGCGTCGGGTACTGATCGATGATAGTTCAGCCGTTGGCACAACCCTAGTGAAGCGTCGGGTACAGACCGATGATAGTTCAGCCGTTGGCACAACCCAGCAAAGCATTATGTACTGACCGATGACAGTTCAGCCGTTGGTTCAACCCCAGCAATGCGTAAGATACTGATCGATGACAGTTCAACCGTTGGCACAACCACAACGAAACGTCGGGTACAGACCGGTGATAATTCTGCCGTTGACTCAACCCCAACGAAGCGTCAAGTACAGACCGGTGACTTTTCAGCTATTGGCACAACTCCAGCGAAGCATCGGGAATGATCTAGTGGCAAAAATGGTATATCAACCTATCCCCACGAAGGATAGATGATGGAATCTGTTATACACATCCTCAGAAGGAGCACCAACAAAGAATGGTGATTTAACCACCTGTTGCAAACTACCAGTGTAAATTATCGTCAGGATAGGCATCGAAAGCACCCACTAAGGTAACTCGTTAACCGAGATATATCCTCAGCGGAGGAGCCTTTAGAAATGTACAACAGCATCAGCTGAAAGGGAAATATACCTTATGTAAAGTATTGACAGACGTGGGAAACCATTGGTCTCAAACCAAGGTAGCGTCAATAATGTTATCCTTATCAGAGTCGACAAGGCTATCATGAATAACGTCTTCCCTAGCAGAAAGTGATGAGGACAATTGGAGATAGCCTATCAGTGATATCCTACCAGTACCCGCCAAACAGTGCTTTTCCAAGGGCTATCATGAATGACGTTGTCCCCCATAGAAAATGACGTGAACATTCAATGATAACCCTAACCCCTCAAAGGCATCTAACATTCATCACATATCATGCCATGCATTGCCTTTCCTTTGCATTTGCATTTCTAGTGTCTAGCAATCTTTATCTTATTCATTCCACTGCATTGTATGAACATGATAAAGAGGGCCATCTGTAGACACTCAAAATTTTCTTCAGTCCTGTTGTAGACACTCGAAATTTTGCATTCCTGTTACTAACCCTGCAGGAGGGAAAAACTGTCTTTTAAACTCAACCCCAGTCTCAATATCGGGAAGCCAGGTCAAACCCGATCTCAATACTAGGAAGTCAGTTCAACCCCGGTCGCAATACCAAGAAGCCAACTCAACCCCGGTCTAAACCCGAGAGGTACAGGTCAGCCCCGGTCTCAACCAAGAAGGTACAGGTTAGCACCGGTCTCAACCCAAGAGGTACAAGTCAGCCTAGGTCTCAACCCGGGAGGTACAGGTCAGCCCCGGTCTTAACTTAGGAGGTACAGGTCAACCCCGATCTCAACCCGGGAGGTACAACTCAGCCCCGGTCTCAACCTGGGAGGTACAGGTCAACCCCGGTCTCAACCTGGGAAGTACAGGTCAGCCCCGGTCTCAACCTAAGAGGTACAGGTCAACCCTGGTCTCAACCCGGGAGGTACAGGTCAGTCCCGGTCTCAACCCGAAAGGTACAGGTCAGCCCCGGTCTCAACCCAAGAGGGCAACTCAACTTTGGAGACAACCCCGAAGCCTCACATCATCTCTAGAGATAAACCTGGAAGAACCAAGTCGGCCTCGGAGACAACCCAAAGGACAAAAAGAATCGGCTGGGATCCAAACCTCAAAGACAACACCGGGAAGTCAGCCGAAGGTCATGCCAGCACTGAAGGCAACCCCGGGAGAGGAAAAATGGTTATTTTACCAAAATTAAAGCCGATTTGGTCAAACTCGAGCTGAATTAAAGTCACCAAGGTTAGAAAGAACCATAACAATGATCCCGAGTGGAAACAGCGTAAGACAGCTCAATGTATAAATTGCGAGGAATCGAAGACCTGGTTATGAACCCAACTTTTTGGACTCGAAAAAGGTTTATTCCCATGTCATTGCGACACTCTTGGCGAGGACTTTCTGAAAAGGTACAGCACGCCTCTAACGGAAGCTCTGATCAAAAGTTAGAAAGTTTCGAATCTGACCTCGCATTGCTCAGAGTGCACATACTTTGATGCAACAGGATCCGCCACGTAGTCCCGCCACATGGAGCCGCACCTCTAACTGCGGCTGTAGTAGGTAGAGCCGCTTCCATCAGGTCTATAAATAAACGTGCACCCCCAGCTCATTTTATATAAAAAACGCTCTGAACCTCTGTCCGTTTGGTTTCTCAGCCTCACTCTTGTACTCCAAACTCAGATTTTATCACTCTAACACATAGATATACTCATATACTACCACATATCAAAAATTAACTGATAGAAACGGGCATTTAAAGCCTATAATTTGGCAAAAAGCTTGTGTAGCAGTCCATTGTGAGTATTTTTACGATCAGAAAGTTTATATTACTTCATTGCACTTTTATACACTTGCACGTTAATTTTTACTTTTTGATTATGCTCGGAACTCAGTTCCATGGTCATTTTGCTTACGTTTTCGTACATTTTAGTACATAAACTCATTTTCTTGCATTTCTACAACTCGGATCGTAGATTCGTCGCTTCTAACAGCTTATATATATATATATATCTTCGTTTTTAGCAACTTCGACGGACTAGGTTACCTTCCCAGTCTGGGTTTGGCTTTTTAATGTGTATATTTAACTGTATATATACTAATTTTTCGATTCTGTAAAGCCCGAATGTCAAATTCGAGGTAGTTTACTGCTTTTATATATATAACTATACATATATAAATTTTTTTGACTTATTTGGGCCTTGATTTATACTTTGTGGCCTTTTTATTTCTTTAATATATATATATATATATATATATTAATAATATATATTAACATTTTCATTCCAGCTTGGCCTGGATCATTCTGTGACCTTTTTACTGCTTTTATAAATATATATATACTTACATTTTCTTTCCGGTCAAAGGATAGAATGTTCGTCGCCCTTTGTAGCTTTTATATATATATTTACATTTCGTTAAGCCTGGATTATTCCGTGGCATTTTACAAGTTATATATATATATATATATATATATATATATATATTTCAATTCTGTCCAGCCTGGATTACTCCGTGACTTTTTACAGTTTTTATAAATATATATATTTCCATTCAAGTTCGGGGCTCGGAGTGAAAACCCACCGCCCTTTACCGATTATATATATATATATATATATATATATATTTCGATTATGGCCAGCCTGGATTACATCGTGGCTTTTTACAACTTTTATAAATATATATATATTTACATTCCAGTCCGAACATCGGAGTGCAAACCCATCGCCCTTTATAACTTTCGTATATATATAATTATATATATATATATATATATTGCTTTACTCATTTTGATTAAATTGGTGCTTTAAATATTCATTTTATATGAATCGGTACCGATATTTCTGCGGGCGAACTAGATTTCTTTAAATCTCGCCAACTCTAGCTTTCAAATGGTTCAAAATAGGTCCAGACAGAACCGGGAAGGTAGACTGACTGAGATTTACTTAAATCTAGCATTTTTCTAGTTTCAATTCTGAAAGCTACCTCGCGGCCCTTAGATCGCTATCTAGTGGAAACGAGACGCTTCAGTTACATGCGAGCCAGGATTTACTGATGAATCCTTGGTTGTGGCGACATCTGGATGTAAATATATATTTTTGTACATATTTGAACTATGCAGGTTTTATGGGCTTCCCTCTGTGAGCCTAGGAATCATGGGATTCATGATCAAGCTGATCAGAATCTGATTCCCACGATGGACAAACTCCACTTTACAGATGTACTTTGTCAGTTTTTCTATAAAATGTACATCCGAAAGGCCTTAAAACGGTTATTCGGGTTTAAGGTCTCGACATAATGAGAATAATGGTTTGTCGTGTCAGAGTCACTCCGATGGCTGTTATGCCCATGAGAAGATCGAAACTTGTATATATTATGTGGTCGAGGATGCTTCGCAGCCCGACAATCACCACTCAAATTGTGCACAAAGGCTAAAAAAAGAAGATAAAACTGAAGTATCGATATATTTCAATTCCAATGTTAACGTGTAAGGGTTTGAAAAATTGCTTTCAAAACATCATTTTAATAATCTTGTCTAAAAAAGAGACTTTTGCAAACCAAATCAAACCCTTCGTATATAGGTTCAACGAAGCACGTCCCTACTTTCAATCAATCAAAACATAGGCTCAATTTCTTCCAGCATTCACACACACACATTGCAGATTTAAAAGGGAAATATTAAAAAGATGCGGTACCGTGTTTTCACGGGAGTTGTGGGGTGCCTAACACCTTCCCCACACTTGACCATGCCCCCGAACTTAGAACTTTGGTTTCAAAGATTAAGTTTCGACAGTGTCCAACAATTGGGCCTCCTTTCAAACAAAACTCGATTGAGTTGGTACAACAATTTCAAATCTACCAACTAGCGACTCTATAAAACGTTCAAATCGTCGACATGATACACGTTGGCCTTTTCCTAAAAAACCCTTCAAAACATTTTTCACAATAAAAAGAATAAGGGTAGACAAAACTTAGGCAGAGAGAAAGATTCGGGTCCAACTTGACTCGCAATTTTTTCCCGACGTCGACAAGTGGTTCTACGCTTGGATGCCATGGCTGAAGGCCTACACTGCTGGAGATAAAAGCTACATCAGCTGGTGTTACTCACACTTTCCTAATATAGAGCTGATCTCACAAAACTTTCCAAGGGTTAAGACATTCCCAACCAAGCTTATCAGAGACCAGCCTCACTTTAAAGTTTATCATCAGGCCAGTAACATCTACATTCCATACTATCTTCTAGAAAGCTTAGATGGCGGAAGGATCACATTAAAGTCTACGATCGTAGAGTCCTTACACTCTATAATTGCAAGTGATCAAGCTCACTCTGACAAGTTAAACTCTGCTCCTACAATACGCTCTGATATCCCATCTTCGTCCAACACCAACTGGTATTAAAATCTCGTTGAGATTTTCACTACCTTTGAAAACATCTCTAAGAGTGAGAAAAATGATGTCCAACCAGCTGCTCAAATTCTTCAAGATCAAGAGTTACTGAAAAACTCTAAAGAATTGGTTGAGAAATTCTCTTATATTGCTGAAGAAGCTAAGAGCATGACAAGTAGAGAAAACAGTCAATTCAACAGAAAGCTTCAAGCAACGATCTCAAATATATGTCTCAAGCTTCAACAGAGAGATCAAATATATCTAAAATCTTCAAGGGATCAAAGGAAAGAAGCTCTGCAAATTCAGAATGAAAATGAAGAATCTATTTTGTCTCTCTCTGAGAAAATAGACACTCTCAACCAGTCTCTTTCCCTAAAGTTCGAGCTCAGCCAGCAGGAACTCAAGATTGACGTTGGCAACACATCTCACTTGATTGAGCAGCTTATGTCCACTTTTCTGCATCTCTCTCAAGTCATTGATGACAAAAAGGGGGAGAAAAAGAGGCACTCAAGGAGGCACTCAAAGAGATAAATGAAGACAGAGGAGAAAAGCAAGGGCCAAAGCAGAAGATCAAAGGAGCTAAAAGAAAAAGAAAGCAATGAAGTCATCATCATAGGGGGAGCCAAAGCAAGATGAATCCATGAAGACAAGCTCTAAGGGGGAGCCCTGTCTCTCTCTAAGAAAATAGACACTCTCAACTAGTCTCTTTCCCTAAAGCTAGAGCTCGGCCAGCAGGAACTCAAGATTAAAGTTGGCAACACATCTCACCTGATTGAGCAGCTTATGTCCACTGTTCAGCATCTCTCTCAAGTCATTGATGACAAAAAGGGGGAGAAAAAGATGCACTCAAGGAGGCACTCAAAGAGACGAATGAAGACAGAGGAGAAGAGTAAGAGCCAAAGAAGAAGATCAAAGGAGCTGAAAGGAAAGAAAAAGAAGAAAGCAATGGAGTCATCATCTGAGGGGGAGCCAAAGCAAGATGAATCTATGAAGACAAGCTTTAAGAGGGAGCCGTGTCTCTCTCTGAGAAAATAGACACTCTCAACCAGTCTCTTTCCGTAAAGCTAGAGCTCGGCCAGCAGGAACTCAAGATTGAAGTTGGCAACACATCTCACCTAATTGAGCAGCTTATGTCCACTGTTCATCATCTCTCTCAAGTCATTGATGAAAAAAAGGGGGAGGAAAAGAGGCACTCATAGAGGCACTCAAAGAGACGAATGAAGACAGAGGAGAAGAGAAAGAGCCAAAGCAGAAGATCAAAGGAGCTGAAAGGAAAGAAGAAGAAGAAAGCAATGGACTCATCATCTGAGGGGGAGCCAAAGCAAGATGAATCCATGAAGACAAGCTCTAAGGGGGAGCGAAAAGAAGATAAAGCAATGAAGCAATCATCTGAGGGGGAGCAGGAACTAGAAGAACATTTAGATGAGTAGCAGCAATAGAAAGGGCATCCAGAAGACATACAAAGAATAGAAAATGAAAAAGAGAAGTTACATCTCTAATGGTAATAGTATGTTCTGGATCTAGGACTTAGATTGCCATATCAATTGTAAGTTAAATTAGCATCAATGACATTCATATTATCTGTTCTAGTAATACATCAGCTCACTATATATTAAGATTCATTCATCTCATACATATGCATTTAATGTTTTTGTCATAATCAAGTAGGGGGAGATTGTTAGGAATATGCATGAGAATGTTATTCCTCTTTATATAAGATTTGATTATGAACTTAATGAATGAATATGCAAACATGACTACATTGTTGAAAGCTGTAAAGTCCTTAATAGATGATAAACAATGTGTACAAGGACTTAGACTAAAAAGATTAAATGTGTTAGGTTGATCCTATATGAATAAACAGCTTTGTGAAGTCCTTCAAAAGATTACAATGTACAAGGATTATGAATACAAAGATTAAGCTTGTTAGGTTGATCTTCTAAAATGTAATAGATAAGTTAGTCTGATCGTAGAGCACTGCATCAGCCATCGTAGTCTGCGAAGAGAGACAAGGCAAAATCGTACTCCATCAAGGCAGAATCTTAGTCTGTAAAGATAGCCTCTCAGAGTCGTAGTCTGCCAAGAAGGCCACTCTCGAGATCATAGAGATAGCCTGCCGAGCGCCTCCCGAGCCAAGTCAAGAATCGCAAGCTTCACTCGAAGTCGTGTAGTCTGTAGATCGTAACTGAGGCAAAAATCATAATCGGGCAAGCCAGTCAAAAGATTACAGATGTCAAGGCAGAAATTATAGTCTGTCATATGAACTACTCTCAGAGTCGCAGACTACACTCGGAGTCGTAGATTCTACAGATCGCCTATGGGCAGAATTGTAGTCTGCAGAACCAGAGCCAAATCATAGTCTGTAGAACCAGAGAAAAATCGTAGTCAGTCAAGTGCTCACAATGCCAAGGAAGAATCGTAGAGCACTCCACGATTCTCAACAGGTGAGCATTCCTATAGTATACACAAAGATCTCATCCACTGTTAAGAATAGTCAAGTTTCAAAATGCTGTCTACTTGAAGAGTATTATAAAGCATTCTCTGAATAGCCTGCAAGCAAACAAAAGATCGAAGCACCAACTCTATCAGCAAGGTTGATTGAGAAGTGAGGGAGACATTCAAGAGAAGTCTTCTACAAGCGCTTATCAGAATATAACGATTGTAGTGTTTGTCAAATAAATAGAAGAAAACGATCGTGGTGTTTGCCAATGAGCAGCAGAGACTGATAAAGCACCTACAAAGATAATGGCCAAATTACAAAGGACAGATGAAAAGGATTGTCTATGCTCAGCCTTACCATATAGAGTGACAAGGAGATCACAGGGCACAAAAGTTGAGGAAGCAGAGCATGACTAATCAAAAGAGTCTTGTAAACCTAAGGGCCAGAACATTCAACCAAGTTATCAGTTCCTATGTGAGTCAAGGCAAGCAGGATCTTAGAACAGAATGCAAGAGCCAAGTGCAAGATGGTTCTACATCGTCAATTCACGGAGCACTCTTAGAATCGTAGTTTTGTCAAAGTCGGTCAACTTGCAACTTCCATAGATAAACTACGACCAAGCACATGAACTTCAGCATCAGATTCGTGGAGTTAGTTTGTCTGATTATTGAGACTCATCAAATGTCTAAATATAAATATTGACAATTGAACGTTGCTGATTGAGACTCAGCACATGTCTAAATAAGATTATTGAGACTCAGCAAATGTCTAAATGTCTAAAGTTGAGGAAGCTGAGCATGACAATCGAACGTTGCACTCACCAACACCCTTGGTCCAAATCGAGGAAACAAAAAGAAAAAATAAAGCTGACTTCCAAATAAGTCTGCTGAAAGTGATGTTTCAGAGGTGTTAGGTGAAACAGTAGACTGCTGTGTCAGGATATATCAAAAAGGAGCTATCACTTCAACTCAGCATATCTACATCAAAGTACTAAGAATTCTTGAAGCTTTTCAAATAGCTTCCAACAGCTATATTCCAACAGGAAGATGATGGATGGATATAAAACAGCTAAGCTTCAAAGGTGAAGAGTTGTTGACTCGGAGTGAGTCCTATTGAGCTTAATAGAGAAAAAGTCTCAGTGGCAGTGAGACTACCATAGATGGAGTGAAGCACAACTGATGAAGGTCTTTAACTGCTAAAGGCTTCACTCAACACGAAGGAGAATGCCAATAGAGTGGCATCTGAGCTAAGACCCGGAAGGCTAAGAAGACAAGAACTAGAGTGGCAGATCAGAAAGTAGACCTCTAGAGCCACTCTACATTTTACCATGAACAACCTGAGCTGAAGAGAAGTAGATGCAGAGTAGAATCTGTACACAAGACAACAGTGTTCAAAGGCTGCTAAGTACCAAAAGAAGTGTGACGCCCCAAAATTCCAGGACCGTCACGGGGTCGCTCAAAATCGGTTCATCACGTGCTCATGGTAACACACCACAATAATAATACGACTAAATATCGCATCGCACAGCGGAATAATACACAACTAATACCAAATAAAATATATTTAAATAATATAATTATTCACGTCCAAAGGTCTCGTAACTTAAACAGTGATTACATAGCTTAGACATATCTTAAGCATAAATAACCTTAACTAGTACATAATATCATAAGTTCGTTATTACAATCATAATCCTACATAATATTAAGCTACTCCATAGCCTTTCCCTTGCCCTTGTCGATACTCGAGGGTCCGCACTGCTCGACCTTAACTGAAATGTTTGTAGGGAAAGCAAGAATGAGCACAAATTGCTCAGCAAGTAATATACAATAAGGGTTTGTAATATAATTCTCAATTCTCGAAAGGGTATAGCAAGGTTTGATAGTTCAAGGATAACAAGAATATCAACAGTTTTCAATAACAGTCGCTAAGGACAGAATAATATCAATGTGATTCAATAATAAATCAATTCAAGATTTCAAGATAACCGAATACTGAGCAGTCACTAAGGACTATGAATTTCCACAGGAATTGACAGTAATAAACTGAAAATTCAACAAAAATAAGTACAACAGGTGATCAGCCTAAAGTACTCTATGTTATGCATAACACTCAATCATACTAATGTGCGCACATCGGTTTTTCGACAGTTATATTTTGTTCTTCTTAGTTAAAAACAAGATCCCGCACCCATCAATCGATTTGGGTCGCCTTTCAATAATATAAGTCTAGCCGAATCAAATGGCATAGATCTCAACAAATATAAATTTAATTTCCAGATTTAAAGTTCGAAGAATATAGTTCGACTTTATCCTATTCATGAAGTATATGATTCATAATATCTAAATTTAGTCTCAAGAGTTTACTCGTACGACAATAATAGCATAAGCCAAATGAATGTTCAATAAAGAGTAGAGTTAGGAACTTGCTTACCACGTTCCTTGAATAAAGTAAAACACGAAGGTCTAAGATACTTGCACTTATAAATGAGTGTAAGTAAGGAAACTTGCGCTTTAAAAGAGTATAAGTTAGAGAACTTGCCTTTAGCGTAGTTTATCCACGAAAAGCAAATCAACACTTTCGAATTCCTATCGTAATACAGTTACGTATATATATGATATTCATTAGTCATATAATTTAACTTCACATTATATCTTCGAATATACGATCACCACACAAGCTAAGTTTTAACCTAGCTACACGATTATTTAGTAAATAATTTCTATTCTTAGCTTCCTCTTTTCTCAAGTTAATCATATTCAGACATCGTTACTATCATTTGAGAATACCACAATTAGCAAACATACTCGCATATTACTAATATCACATAAGACAATAATCAATACTAAATATATTTTATTTTAGCAAGTTATAGTCTTGTTATAAGTTAACCGTTAAAAATCGGGTTCAAGTAACATCATATAATATCACGTAGCATGTATACATTTTAAAGAATACTTTTATGTTTGTATAACCTTCCCTCGTTCCAAACATATGTGATATAGCTTCTAAGTTAACCCTTTCGACAACTTACGTTCAGTCAAGGTCATAGAATTCACAAAGCCTATCATGCTTTGTTATACGAGGTGATCACATAACTTGTTTTAAGCATACTTGCAAGAATCTATATTATACACATATAACTAGAACCGTTATAACTTAATTCATGCTTCACTTATGCCTAACTAGTTCTCATGGCATGTGTATGTTTATGACATTTTAATGAGGTTATGAGCACTACCAAACATGTCCAAAATTTTTAGAATCTAGGCTTCGATATAATATGTCAAGATTTATGCTTCAATTTACACTTTCACCTAGTAAAGTTCATAAGTGAAGTCCACATGCTCATGTCATACTATGAAATATATATAAGCAAGTCAGCATGCTTTTCACTCATTTCAAGGCCCTATAAACATGCTCGAAAAGTCAGAATGTATATATGGTCTTTACATGTCAATATCAACCTTCAAAACTTGTATTTTTGTTAGAAAGGTGCACTAGTTGGGTTCACATGTTTATATTATATCACGATAGATATATACTTAAGTCAATATGGATTCCATGTATTTCTAGGTCATACAAACGTGTCTCAAAAAGTCAGAATGTCCAAGATGGATACAACGGGTCAACGTCCATTTTGAAATTCTAAGTTCATTTCGGAAATCTATAACTTCATCGTTCACGTAAGCGATCCGAATATCACATGCTCATACTAGTTTAACAAGTCCATATATACATATTAATTACATCAGCATGCTTATTCTATTTTATTTCATCAACTAACATGTAGCAGACATCAAGCAGGAAGCAACAATTCAAAATCTGTAGCAGGGGCCCTGCGCAGCCGCGTTGCGCCGCAGTGTAATGCCGGCGCAGCTGCCTCGCTTTCGGTTCAGTTCAAGAATAGCCTGCCTCGGCACACTTCCAGGCCAAATGCCAAATTACTTCACGAAATCAGTCCCAAGCAGTTACATTATGGTTTAAACATACTACTAAGACTAATTAACATAACCCAATCATAAAATTATGAATTCCAAATAACATTCAAAATTCAAGAAATCTCAGAGGCCGAAAATGAAGAACATAATTGTTATAAGAATTTAATTGCTAGCGAGCCATATCGTATATTCATATGATTGTAAGTCTACATAACAACTACACAAGTGTTCAAAAACCCAATTATCATCAAATTTGGCATAATCAAGATTTGAAACTTTGACAGTAAACAAAATGACGAACAAGAATGAAAAATATGGAATTTAGAATTATACCTCTTGAAGCTTAGTTTGCTTAGCTTCTAACTTTCTGAGATTGCTAGACTCTTCTTTGAACAACAAACACTCAAACTTAAATTCTCAGAGTTTTATCAGACAAAACACAGCAACGTAAACTTAGTAACATAGCTGACAATTTTATAGAGGAATGGTGGACTGGCTAAAGGTTTTACATGGAAGTTGAACCAAAGTGTAGAAGAAGAACACAGTGGTTTACAGTGGGTTGCTCAACCACCCACCTTCAGCCATTCCCATAGCCAATGATCACAGCTTGGAAGTTACATAATTTAGCCTTAGAATACTGTTCATGTACTGTGAGTGTAACTGATGAGCTTAGATTTCTAGCAACGTGATTAATTAGTTCAATTCAGTTACTATACTTTCCAAAAATGGGTTTTAATGTACAATTATTACTATATTAGGAAAAATTAGGGATTACCTATGTACTCACATCATATAATCCATGTACATTCTATCTTACCGGTATAATTTACTCGGATGTTATCACATTATTAAATTCTACAATCAACAATTGATTACAATATATTCATATTATGTTAATGTATACTTACATACATATTGTCACATATACATAATTCATGTAGCTCACATAGTTTAGTTGATCATAACATATAGTTTCAATATGTTCAATCACATTGCACTATATAACATAGTTTAGGTATACTTGTATGGTCACACCTAAGTGTTTCTCTACACTATATAATATAGTTGTATTCTATATACTTTATATATTGCACATTCACACATAATAATTAATATAATCTTATTATATTAATAACTTACTTATTTATTTTATTATTCTTAATGTCAAATAAATAAATTATTTATGTCATTGATTAATAATATTAATTAATCTATTCCTCATTGATTATTGATTTTCATAATAATCGATTAACACTTATATGATTAAATATCACATTAAATGAATATAAATCTTATTATATTTATAAACACATTGTTTATTATTATTATTATTATATTTCTTGCAATAATAATAATCACGTATTATTAATCAATCATAGTTAATATTCCATAACCATCAATTAATATTCTACAATTAACAATTAATATAGATTAATCGTTCACTTTAATAATTCATTCGTTGATTACTATAATCATTAATAATCCTCAACACTATGCCTCACAAGGCTATCAACGAGTTTATCGCAAACTCCATCAATTTCTCAATTATTATAATTATTCAATTTTATATAATTGAATTAATTTATCTCATAACACAAAAAAAATTTATATTCAAATAAATTCTCATTTCCACTAATATATTTATTTAATAATATTAGGAAATTCTCGGGTATTACATCCCCCCCCCCCTTATAAAAATTCCGTCTCGGAATTGCTACAAGGTTACACAAATAAGTGGGGATAGTCCCTCATTATCCTATCTTCTAACTCCCACGTTGCCTCCTCGACATCGTGGTTACGCCAAAGTACTTTTACAGAAGATATAATTTTATTTCTCAAAGTTCGTTCTTTCCTATCTAATATCTAGAAAGGAATTTCTCCATATGCCAAGTTCTTCTCCACTTGAATGGGCTCGTAAGAAATCGCGTGCTTGTAGTCAGCCTTGTACGGTCGCAACACGGAAATGTGAAACACGTTGTGGATGTGCTCCAACTCGGGTGGTAACGCAACTTTGTATGCCACTTCGCCCACTTGCTTTAGTATCTCGAACGGTCCTATGAATCTTGGACTCAATTTTCCTTTCTTGCTGAAATGAATTTTTCCCTTCCACGGAGATACCTTTAAAAATACGAAACTACCAACTTTAAAGTCTTGGTCCTGCCGATGCAAATCTGCGTATTTCTTCTGGCGATCTTGAGCTGCTACTAATCTGGCTCTTATCATTGTCACCACGTTTGCGGTTTGTTGAACTAACTCTGGTCTGAGTATTCGTCGCTCCCCGACTTCGTCCCAACATAATGGCGTTCTGCACTTTCTCCCGTAAATAGCTTCGTACGGTGGCGTGCCGATACTCGCATGGTAACTATTATTATACACAAATTCGACTAAGAGTAGGTGGTCGTCCCAATTTCACTTGAAGTCCATCACGCAAGTTCTAAGCCTTTCCTCCAGCGTTTGTATTGTTCGCTCGCTCTGTCCGTCAGTTTGAGGATGGTAAGCGGTACTCAACCTCAACTGCGTTCCCATTCTCTCTTGCAAACTCTTCCAAAAATTGGACGCGAAGCGCGGATCTCGATCAAAAATAATTGATACCGGCACTCCATGTCGTGAGACAATCTATTTTACATATAGGCTCGCTAACTGATTTAAACTGTAGCGGATCTTGATTGGTAAAAAATTTGCGATCTTCATTAGTCGATCCACGATAACCCAAATAGTATCATAACCTTTCTGTGTAACTGGAAGTCCTACCACAAAGTCCATCGTAATATGCTCCCATTTCCACTCTGGTATTTCTAACGGTTGTAGTAAATAACTCGGCCGTTGATGCTCTGCTTTAATGCGTTGGCAAGTCAAACATCTACTGACGCACTCTGCGACTTCCCGTTTCAAATTAGGCCACCAAAAAGGTTGCTTCAAATCTCAATACATCTTTGTGCCTCCCGGATAAACGAAATATGTCGTATTGTGTGCCTTGTGCAAAATCTCTTCCCTCAATTCGGTTACCGCTGGTACCCATACTCTTTCTTCAAATCTCAAATACCATCTTTATCCATTCAAAATTTCTCTTCTTCATTTTCTGTGATCCTCTTCCTGATCTTCTCACATTCTTCATCTTTCTCCTGTGCTTCCTTTACTCTATCCAACAATGTCGGATGAGCTTCCACTACAAACAACTTCTCACTAGACTTTTCTGGTCCTTGCACTTCTATCTCCAATTTCTCCATCCCTCTTATCAACTCTTCCTGAGTCGTCAATTTAAACAACTTTTTCCTTCCTTTTCTGCTCAGAGCGTCGGCAACCACATTTGCCTTTCCCGGGTGATAAAGAATATCGCAGTCATAGTCTTTGATTAATTCTAACCACCTTCTCTGCTGCATATTCAACTCCTTTTGTGTGAATATATATTTCAAACTTTTATGGTCCGTGTATATCTCACATTTCTCTCTGTATAAATAATGCCTCCATATTTTTAACGCAAAAACTACTGCCGCTAACTCTAAGTCGTGAGTAGGGTATCATTTTTCGTAATCCTTTAATTGTCGTGATGCATATGCAATGACCTTGCCGTGTTGCATGAGCACACAACCAAGTCCCTTGTGTTATGCATCACTATACACCACAAAATTTCTGGCATCATCTGGTAATGATAACACAAGTGCTTCGCTCAATCTCCTTTTCAGTTCCTGAAAACATTCTTTGCATTTATCGGTCTATACAAATTTTACCGTCTTCCTCGTCAAATTGGTCAACGGGGTTGCTATCTTAGAAAAATCTTGGATGAATCTTTGATAGTACCCAGCTAATCTTAAAAAGTTTCTCACCCCCGTCGGTGTTCTTGGTTGTTCCCTATTACTTACTGCTTCTACCTTTACAGTGTCTACAGCGATTCCATTCTTATCCACCACGTGGCCTAAGAATTGAACCTTCTCCATCCAAAATTCGCACTTAGAAAACTTTGCATACATCTTCTCCTTCCTTAGTGCCTCCAAAACAATCTTCAGATGTTCGGCGTGTTCTACCTCTGTCTTTGAGTAGATCAAAATGTCGTCAATAAAAACTACCACAAATTTATCCAAGTATTGCTCAAAAACTCGGTTCATCAAGTCCATAAATGCTGCCGGAGCATTAGTCAATCCAAATGATATTACCAAAAACTCGTAGTGTCCATAACGGGATCGAAACGCAGTCTTTAGTATGTCCTCATTCCGTACCTTCAGTTGGTGATACCCTATTCGTAGGTCAATTTTGAGAAACACTTTGTTCCCTTCAGTTGATCAAATAAGTCATCTATCCTCGGTAGCGGATATCGGTTCTTGATCGTTACTCTGTTCAATTCTCGATAATCGACATAGAGCCTCATCGATCCATCCTTCTTCTTAACGAATAGCACTGGTGCTCCCCAATGAGAAACACTCGGTCGAATGTAACCCTTATCCAATAACTCTTGCAATTGTATCATCAATTCTTTCATTTCTACTAGCGCCATACGATATGGAGCTTTCAAAATCGGTGCCATTCCCGGTGCTAAGTCTATTATGAATTTGATTTCTCTGTCTGGCGGAAGACCAGGTAGATCGTCTGGAAACACATCTTAAAATTCATTAACTACGGATATATCCTTAATTTCTAGTCCCTTTTTCTTAGTATCAACGATGTAAGTTAAATAACCTACACATCTTTTCCTTAACAATTTCTTGGCCTTCATCATCGTAACGCAACAAGACTGCTTAACCGATGAGCTACCATAAAACACTACCTTAGACTTACTCGGAGTCTGAAGGTTCACACATTTGTTCTGACAGTCAATTATCTCAACATGGTTATACAACCAATCCATTCCCAGTATTACGTCAAATTCTCCCAATCTAATAGGAATCAAGTCTACAGTTCATTTTCTCTAATGTTTGGGCGATAATTTCGATAAACGTATTCTACAGGGATCACTTCCTTATTAGCAACTTCTATGTTCAAAGGATTTTCTAATCGTTCTCGGGGTGTACTAAGTCTACTAGCAAATTTTTCAGATACAAAAGAACAGGTGGCACCCGAATCAAACAATACATAAGCATTTATATCATTGATCGGGATTATACCTGACACCACGTCCTTCTCAGCCACTGTATCCTGGACGGTCATGTTAAAAGTTCTAGCGGTTGGGCGGTTAGATTGTGCTGGCCCGCTGATTATCAGCTTTTTGCCTCCTTTCTGATTGCTACCCCCGCCACTTCCTTTCTTTGGGCAGTCCTTAATTCAGTGCTCCGTCGAGCCACACGCAAAGCATCCTTGTATCTTCTTTGGCTTCGGACAGTTTGGCGACATGTTCCCCTCTTGGCCGCAGTTATAACACGTGCCCTTTCCTTTTCAGCACTGCCCTTGGTGACTTTTCCCACACTTAATACAAGCTCCACTCCTTTTCTTAAAATTTCCCAGGTGACTCCCACCTTGATTATTGTTTCTGCTGCTATTGTTGTTGTGGTTGTCCCACTTTCTCTTCCCGGAGTTACTCCCTCCGCCACTGCTTCCTTCACGATTTTCACTACTAGTGTTCTTTCCTTTCTTCTCTTTGTTATACAAGCTCAAAGCTTCACTTCCTCCCTCGTCGATAATAGCCTTCTCCAGCAGTGTTGCAAAAGAATCGATCTGAAGAACTGACACCTTATTGAATAGCCAAGGCTTCAGTCCTTGTTCGAATCGTCTAGCCTTCCTCTCTTCATCTCCTACCTGGTGCTCTGCAAATCGGGCTAGTTCGTTAAACCTAACCGCGTATTGCGCCACCATTATCTCCCCTTATTTTAACTCTAGGAATTTCACCTCCATCCTATTCTTCATGCTTTTCGGGAAGTAATTATCAAAAAACAGCATCTTAAACTTATCCCAAGCTATTATCCCTTCTCCAGCTCTTTGTTGATTAGCCTCCCACCAATAGTTCGCCTCTCCTCTCATCATGTATATGGCAAACACCGTCTTCTGATCTTCGCCTACGCGAGCTATAGTGAAAGCTTTTTTGATCTCCCTGATCCACGTTTGTGCAACGATTGGGTCTATAGTTCCTTCGAACTCCGGGGGTCCTACACTCTTAAAGTCTTTAAAGGTTGTTACTGGCACAGCCTGAGGGTTGGGGTGAACGGGTTCATTTTTCCTTCCCCTTAAGGCCTCTCTTAATAAGTCTACTAACTTCTGAATGGGATCTACTTGTTCCCTCTCATTGTTCACTGACTCCTCAGGTGCAGTTAATCTACGTCTGGGCGACATTATCTGCATCACGAATTTTCATTTTATTATTATTCAAGTATATTACTTAAGTATTTCTTTTAATACTAAAAGATAAATTTATAACACGTTTCTGAAATAAGCTCATTTATATTCATATGCCATTTCATTACATGATTATCCTAGCATACTGCTATAAATGTCATCACATATATCCCCTAATATCACAAAAGACGGGGAATATACCGACCTACTACCCTACTACCCCTCTAACAAAAGCTAACTCGGGGTTTACATCACTATCCCACATCTTACACAAAAAATTGGGATTACAACATAGTATATACAATACATAAAGAGAATACTACTAGACTACTACTAATCCGTCTAAGGAAATCTCGTCACATCATGCCACGCTCCACAGCGCTCTTATACTCTAACTGCGCTATATAAGGTACCAGCTCTCGGCTCATAGTGTGTAGAGTCTGTCCCTGCTCTGCCGGGTAGTGGTACACACCATCAAGCACTCTCTCAAATGCCAAACGGAACACGTACCCCATCTTGTTCATTTTCCTCTTCTTACATCTGACCTCATCCTCCAGGTCGTCAGCTCTCTCATGGGCAGCCTCCCACTTCTCCTCAAAGTGTATCCTATCCATCACCTCTAATTCCAACTGAGTGCGGAGTGCTTCCTTCTCGGTCTTCTCACTAAGTTCTCTCTGCTCAACTTCTTCTAGCTTCCCTACCATATCTACATTTCTCGCCACCAACCTGTGGAATAGGGTTCCCATCTGGATCCCTGCCTCCCTGCGGTAAGCAATCTCCACCTCTAACTTCTGCATGGCTAACTTCCTCTGATGGTCCTCGTCCCGCAGCTTCTGGAACTCAGACTCTCTCTCTTGGGCCTTGGCCTCTAGCTCCTGGACTCTACAGTCCAACTCCAGAATACGCTCCTCGTACTCGCCTAACATCTGCTCCTCTACAGTAGCCTCATCAGAGTCCTCCACTGGCTCACCCTCCATCGGCTCGTCCTCTGGATCGGACTTTATCTCAATCTCGTCCTCATCATCAGACTCAAACGGTGCAACAGCCTGCACAGGCACATCTTCTAAGGGTGCCTCCTACACTACATGAATATCCCTGGGCTCATCCTCAGCCACTCTAGTGGGTAGTCCCATATCTGCCATCTACAATCACAAACACAGACACAAAACAACAACTCCATTAGAATGTTAAATAAAACATAAGTTCATTGTATAGAATGAAGTTACATTTCATAACAGACTAAGTCTCTCAAGGAAAACTCTACATGAGTTTTATCCCCTTCCTAACTTCTAAGTTCGCCTAAGTTATAGTCTAAGGACACTCGTTCCTAAGGTTTATAACTATAGCTCTGATACCAACCTGTGACGCCCCCAAATTCTAGGACCGTCACGGGGTCGCTCGAATTCGGTTCGTCACGTGCTCATGGTAACACATCACAATAATAATACGACTAAATGTCGCATCGCACAGTGGAATAATACACAACTAATACCGAATAAATTATATTTAAATAATATAATTATTCACATCCTAAGGTCTCGTAACTTAAACAGTGATTACATAGCTTAGACATATCTTAAGCATAAATAACCTTAAATAGTACATAATATTATAAGTTCTTTATTACAATCATAAGTCCTACATAATATTAAGCTACTTCGTAGCCTTTTCCTTGCCCTTGTCGGTACTCGAGGGTCCGCACTGCTCGTCCTTAACTGAAATGTTTGTAGGGAAAGCAAGAATGAGCACAAATTGCTCAGTAAGTAATATACAATAAGGGTTTATAATATAATTCTCAATTCTCGAAAGGGTATAGCAAGGTTTAATAGTTCAAGGATAACAAGAATATCAACAGTTTTCAATAACAGTCGCTAAGGACAGAATAATATCAATGTAATTCAATAATAAATCAATTCAAGATTTCAAGATAACCGAATACTGAGCAGTCACTAAGAACTATGAACTTCCACATGAATTGACAGTAATAAACTGAAAATCCAACAAAAACAAGTACAACAGTTGATCAGCCTAAAGTACCCTATGTTATGCATAACACTCAATCATACTAATGTGCGCGCGTCGGTTCTCCGACAGTTATATTTTGTTCTTCTTAGTCAAATACAAGATCCCGCTACCCATCAATCGGTTTGGGTCGCCTTTCAATAATATAAGTCTAGCTGAATCAAATGGCATAGATCTCAACATATAAATTCAATTTCAAGATTTAAAGTTCGAAGAATATAGTTCGACTTTTATCCTATTCATGAAGTATATGATTCATAATATCTGAATTTAATCTCAAGAGTTTACTCGTACGACAATAATAGCATAAGCCAATTGAATGTTCAATAAAGAGTAGAGTTAGGAACTTGCTTACCACGTTACTTGAATAAAGTAAAACACGAAGGTCTAAGATACTTGCACTTATAAATGAGTGTAAGTAAGGAAACTTGAACTTTAAAAGAGTTTAAGTTAGAGAACTTGCCTTTAGCATAGTTTATCCACGAAAAACAAATCAACACTTTCGAATTCCTATCGTAATACAGTTACGTATATATATAATATTCATTAGTCATATAATTTAACTTCACATTATATCTTCGAATATACAATCAACACACAAGCTAAGTTTTAACCTAGCTACACAATTATTTAGTATCTAATTTCTATTCTTAGCTTCCTCTTTTCTCAAGTTGATCATATTCATACATCGTTACTATCATGTGAGACTACCACAATTAGCAAACATACTTGCATATTATTAATATCACATAAGACAACAATCAATACTAAATATATTTTATTTTAGCAAGTTATAGTCTTGTTATAAGTTAACCGTTAAAAATCGGGTTCAAGTAACATCATATAATATCACGTAGCATGTATACATTTTAAAGAATACTTTTATGTTTGTATATCCTTCCCTCGTTCCAAACATATGTGATATAGCTTCTAAGTTAACCCTTTCGACAACTTACGGTCATTCAAGGTCATGGAATTCACAAAGCCTATCATGCTTTGTTATACGAGGTGATCACATAACATGTTTTAAGCATGCTTGCAAGAATCTATATTATACACATATAACTAGCACCGTTACAACTTAATTCATGCTTCACTTGTGCCTAACTAGTTCTCATGGCATCTAACATGGCATGTGTATGTTTATGACATTTTAATGAGGTTATGAGCACTACCAAACATGTCCAAAATTTTCAGAATCTAGGCTTCGATATAATATGTCAAGATTTATGCTTCAATTTACACTTTCACCTAGTAAAGTTCATATATGAAGTCCACATGCTCATGTCATACTATGAAACATATATAAGCAAATCAACATTTTTTTCATGCATTTCAAGGCACTATAAACATGCTCGAAAAGTCAGAATGTATATATGGTCTTTGCATGTCAATATTAAACTTGTATTTTTATTTGAAAGGTGCACTAGTTGGGTTCACATGTTCACATTATATCACGATACATATATACTTAAGTCAATATGCATTCCATGTGTTTCTAGGTCATACAAACGTGTCTCAAAAAGTCAAAATGTCCAAGATGGATACAACGGGTCAACGTCCATTTTGAAATTCTAAGTTCATTTCGGAAATCTATAACTTCATCGTTCACGTAAGCGATCCGAATATCACATACTCATACTAGTTTAACAAGTCCATATATACGTATTAATCACATCAGCATGCTTGTTCTATTTTATTTCATCAACTAACATGTAGCAGACATCAAGCGGGAAGCAGCAATTCAAAATCTGCAGCAGGTGCCTTGGGCAGCTGCGACGCGCCGCAGTGTAATGCCGGCGCAGCTGCGACGCGTCCGGTTCAGTTCAAGAACAGCCTGCATCGGCAGACTTCCAGGCCAAATGCCAAATCACTTCACGAAATCAGTCCCAAGCAGTTACATTATGGTTTAAACATACTACTAAGACTAATTAACATAACCCAATCATAAAATTATGAATTCCAAACAACATTCAAAATTCAAGAAATCTCAGAGACCGAAAATGAAGAACATAACTGTTATAAGAATTTAATTGCTAGCGAGCCATATCGTATATTCATATGATTGTAAGTCTACATAACAACTACACAAGTGTTCAAAAACCTAATTATCATCAAATTTGGTATAATCAAGATTTGAAACTTTGACAGTAAACAAAATGACGAACAAGAATGAAGAATGTGGAATTTAGAATTATACCTCTTGAAGCTTAGTTTACTTAGCTTCTAACTTTCTGAGATTGCTAGACTCTTCTTTGAACAACAAACACTCAAACAAAAATTCTCAGAGTTTTATCAGACAAAACACAGCAACGTAAACTTAGTAACATAGCTGCCAATTTTATAGAGGAATGGTGGACTGGCTAAAGGTTTTACATGGAAGTTGAAACCAAAGTGTAGAAGAAGAACATATTGGTTTACAGTGGGTTGCTCAACCACCCCCCATCAGCCATTCCCATACCCAATGTTCACAGCTTGGAAGTTACGTAATTTAGCCTTAGGCTACTGTTCATGTACTATGAGTGTAACTGATGAGCTTAGATTTCTAGCAACGTGATTAATTAGTTTAATTCAGTTACTATACTTTCCAAAAATGGGTTTTAATGTACAATTATTACTATATTAGGAAAAATTAGGGATTACCTATGTACTCACATCATATAATCCATGAACATTCTATCTTACCGGTATAATTTACTCGGATGTTATCACATTATTAAATTCTACAATCAACAATTGATTACAATATATTCATATTATGTTAATGAATACTTACATACATATTGTCACATACACATAATTCATGTAGCTCACATAGTTTAGTTGATCATAACATATAGTTTCAATATGTTCAATCACATTGCACTATATAACATAGTTTAGGTATACTTGCATGGTCACACCTAAGTGTTTCTCTATACTATATAATATAGTTGTATTCCATATACTTTATATATTGCACATTCGCACATAATAATTAATATAATCTTATTATATTAATAACTTACTTATTTGTTTTATTATTCATAATGTCAAATAAATAAATTATTTATCTCATTGATTAATAATATTAATTAATCTATTCCTCATTGATTATTAATTCCCATAATAATCGATTAACACTTATATGATTAAATATCACATTAAATGAATATAAATCTTATTATATTTATAAACACATTGCTTATTATTATTATTATTATTATATTTCTTACAATAATAATAATCACGTATTATTAATCAATCACAGTTAATATTTCATAACCATCAATTAATATTCTACAATTAACAATTAATATAGATTAATCGTTCACTTTAATAATTCATTCGTTAATTACTATAATCATTAATAATCTTCAACACTGTGCCTCACAATGCTATCAACGAGTTTATCACAAACTCCATCAATTTTTCAATTATTATAATTATTCAATTTTATATAATTGAATTAATTCATCTCATAACACAAAAAAAAATTTATTCAAATAAATTCTCATTTCCACTAATATATTTATTTAATAATATTAGGAAATTCTTGGGTATTACAAGAAGTCTACCTGATATGCAAGTCTTAGCAGTACCTCAGTGGTGATAGTGTGTTGTGCTAAAATAAGATGAAGTCAAGCATCAGCAATAAAGATCCGCTGCACCAAGGAGATGAATCAGACTGCTAAGTACCATAAGATGTCAAGCTTAATGAACATCTTAGCAGTCCATCAGTTGTGATCATGTCTCAATCATGAATGTCACATGATCACAAGAAGATGCTAAGTATCAGAAGAAGAACAAGTTGAATGCCATCTTAGCAGCTCAACACCAACAACAAACAAACAAACAATTAGGGCTTGAGGGGTCCTTGTCTTCGTGACTAAATCAAAGTCAAGTCTGCTGGGCTTGCTGAGTACCGGAGGGTACAAGAGATTCTATGTGTGTTGGGCTTAGTCTACAGTTTCCAAGTCTGCTGGGCTTGAAGAGTTCTTAGTGAACTAGAGTTCGAAGGATTCTGGCCTTGAAGAAATCTTAGTGATTTAGAGTTACCATTTTCCTTAGTGGAATCCATGCTTGTTAAAGTAGAAGAGTGGAGTAGGAGCATTTAGCCTCTTAACCACTTAAAACCCATGGTGTCATTTACATTCTGCACTATAAACTGCTATAACTGCTTACAACTAAACTAACATTAGAACTATGTTTATCAAGATATTCTTGAAGGGGATCTTAACTTATTCCGCTGTGCATTAATATAATTCTTATATTTGTCATCTGCTAATTACTTAGCAAGACTAAAGAAAAGGAAAAAGCTTTTAAAAATTAAAAGGATCTATTCAACCCCCCTTCTAGATCTCTTGTGTTCCCCTGGGAACTAACAGAAAGGGTCGAAGACAAACCCAAACCAAACCTCGACCAAACCACCACTGTCAATATCGAAACCTCAGAAAACCATAAAGAAATCCAAATAGGCATGAAATTTTCCCAAAACCAAAGAGCCAACCCAATTGAACTCTTAACTCAGTTCCAAGATGTGTTTGCATGGTTGCATGAAGACATGATTGGCTTGTCTACTAACATTGTCTCATCGACTGCCCATTAAAGATGGATTCAAGTAAATTAAGTAGAATCTTAGGCAACTGAAACCTGAGTGGAGTCTGAAAGTCAAAGAAGAAATAGTCAAGCAATTCAAAGTCGGCATCATCATAGTGCCCACTTACCCTGAGTGGTTATCCAACATAGTTCCCGTGCCTAATCCCGGAGGGAAAGTATGAGTATGTGTGGATTACAGGGATTTGAACAAAGCTTGTCTCAAGGACAACTTCCCAGTACCTTTTATCCACATACTGATAGACAACACAGCGCAGTATGGCATATATTCTTTTGTTGCCTGTTTTACCGGGTACCACCAAATCATGGTTGCTGAAGAGGACATGGAGAAAATAGCCTTCATCACTCCCTGGGAACCTTTTTTATAGACATTTGTCTTTCGGCCTTATCAATGCCGGTGTCACATATCAGCGAGCCATGATGGCCCTTTTTCATGACATGATTCACAAAGAAATTTTGGTCTTTGTAGATGACATCATTGTCAAATCCCGGAAGGAGGATGACCATATCAGCCATCTTAAAAAGCTTTTCAACAGGTCGTGCAAGTACAACCTAAAGCTGAATCTGGCCAAATGTGCTTTTGATGTCAAATCAGGCAAATTGTTGGGATTTTTTAAAAGCAACAATGGCATTGAGTTGGATCCCGCTAAAATTAAATCCATCAATGAGATGCCGGTGCCCCGAACAGAAAAGGAAATATGGGGAATCATGGGAAGAATCAATTTCATAAGCAGATTCATCTCTCAACTCACGGCAACTTGTGAACCCATCTTTAAGCTGCTAAGGAAGAATTCCTCCATGAAATGGAATGAAGATTGTCAAAAAGCATTCCTTTCCATCAGGAAGTAGTTGATTAAAGCACTTGTGTTGGTACCCCCAAGGGATAAGGTTCCCATATTTATGTACCTGTTCATCAATGCCAATGCAATGGGTTGTATGTTGGGCAGAAAGATGATAGAAGCAAGGAGAGAGCTATCATTACCTCAGCAAAAGATTCAGTAGCGGCGTGCAGAAGTACACATTAATTGAGAAGACCTATTGTGCATTAGCATCGGTCGCCATGAGGTTACATAATTATCTACACGGGCACACGACCTACCTCATATCCTGCATGGATCCATTGAAGTACGTATTCAGCAAACCCATATTGAATTGTTGTTTGTACCAAATGGTATTTGATCCTACAACAGTTAGACATTATCTACGTGACTCAGGAGATGCTACCAATGCCAAGTCCATGGAAATGTCATCCACGCTCCTCCAAATGAACTGCACAACATGAGTTAGCCATGACCCTTTTCAATGTGGGGAATAGATGTGATTGGGCCAATAAAACCCAAAGCCAACAATGGTCATCGATTCATCTTCACCATGATCGATTACTTCACCAAATAGGTTGAAGTTGCCACTTTTCCCAAAGTCACCAAAGAGGTAATCATTGGTTTCATCAGAAACAATGTGATATGTCGATATGGATAACCGGAGGTGATCGTATCAGATAATGCCAAGAATCTAAACAACCAGATGATGAGAGAATTATACAGCAAGTTTTATATCAAGCATCTCAATTTTGTCATCTATCGTCCCAAGATGAATGGTGCAGTCGAAGCGGCCAACAAAAATATCACAAAGATCATGCAGAAAATGTCCGCCAATCACAAAGGATGTCATGACCTATTGCCTCTGACTCTACTGACCTACAAAACGTCAATGTGTACTTCTATTAGGGCTACACCCTACTCATTAGTCTATGGCATGAAAGCAGTACTCCCCATAGAAGTAGAAATGGAGTCATTGAGGGTATTAATAGATGCTCAGATGGAAGAAAACAAGTGGTTGCAAGAGCGGTACCACTAATTGTCCCTGATAGATGAAAGAAGGGCTACAGCCATATTTCACGGGCAATTATATTAGCAAAAAATTGCTCGGTCATACAACAAAAAAGTTCATCTCCGACAATTCAAAGAAAATGACTTCGTACTGAAGAAAGTCCTTGTAAATCAAGATGAAGCCAAAGGAAAGTTTGTCCCAAATTGGGAAGGCTCTTTCATTGTCAAAGAAGTATTGACATGAGGAGCCATCAGATTGCAAGAAAAGGATGGGAAAGAATTTCCCCAGCTCATCAATCCAGACACCGTGAAGAGGTACTATGTCTGAAACATCTGCAAGCCATCATCCTGGTCCTGTGAAAAAATTAAATTAATTCAGGTTTTCACTAGAAGCCTAAACTACGAATGATCTGATCTCCCTCAACCTGGGAGTACGTAGGCAGCCATTTACGGTGGGGTCAAACCAAACAAAAACTTTTAAAAAAAACCCCTCAAACTATGCTCAAACCCAAAAGAAACATTTCTCAAACCTTTCAGGCCAAGCCTGAACTACGAATGACCTGATCTCCCTCAACCCGAGAGTACGTAGTTCATGGTGCGGTCTAACTTTCAAGAAAAAAAAACAAAACCCTATGAAAAACCTATCCCAAGACACCAAAATTCGTATAAAACCCAAATACTATCAAGCCTCCATGATCAACAAGCCCTTCTGAGACACTCTCTGACATCACAATGTCAATCCATCAAGGAAAAGCTCATGATATATCAAGATAGTAAATCATACAAAAAGTGGTAATCACTCAGCAATGATAATACATATCCAACAGGTAAGTGAATCAAAATATATTTCTCTTCTATATAATACTGTTTGATATATACAATGTATCTTGTATATGACAAAAATGGCTGATCTAGTATGTGCAGGAAAATGAAAACTAGTCTATAAACCCATGGATAAACGGGATAGCAAGTCCAACATGGCATCCCTCTCAGAAGATGGAGGAGCATCTGTAAGCTCATGTCCCATAGTCTCCATGCGAGCTAAAAGATCCACAGCCATCTTCATCTTGCTACTGTGACCATCTATGAAGGCACTCATATCTACAATGATGTTATGTGTATAAGACCTGAGCACAGTTCTATCAGCAATATAAACATCCCGGGTAGCTAGGGCCTCATCCCTTTCAATAAAAGCAGCATCCCGGGCGACTAGAGACTCCTAAATCTCAACAAAAGCGGTGTCCCAAGTAGCTCGAGCATCGTCTCTATCAACAAAAGCTGCATCCCTGCCAAAAAGGGCTGTCAACATCAGTGCTCTAGCCTGATCCCTTTCAAAGGTCATCCGAGCTAACGAATCGATAAGAGCTGGATCCGTCCTAGTAGGAATGCTCGGGAGGTCACTGACCAAAGCTGTTGTCATACTGACAAATAACTCATCCTCAGTGGGAGAATCAGGATCCTCCATAGGCTCCTCCTCATCAGAATCAATGCTCGGAGATGAGTGGATAACCGCAGGAAGTGCAATATCTGCCTCCAACCATTTAGAATACTCTAGAGAACGATTCGGATGGCTAGTCAAAAAATCCTCCCTCTCACAATGAGTCCAACAATCATAAATCCTTGTTAGGTTAGCTGATGACAAAGATAAAGCTGATAGCCGCTGATCCATAGCCCCCTCAAAGTGTTGGATGTCCAGAAACTGATCAAATTATCCCATGACAGCCAATGGATGATATATGGTCACCCCTCTCAAACCCGCCAGGGGCAGGTAATCCATGCCAACTGCATGAGTAATAAAGCTGTAAGGGGAGCTAAGCCCTGAGCAGGGCAAAATCAAAAAGGGATGCTCCATCGCAGTCAAAAAGGCCAACCATGATGCCGTATCTGTACACTCCGTCGGCTGAAAGGAGTAGGACATGGCTATCTTATGAGTAAAGCAGTACCCATGATGTATGAAAGTGCCAATGGGTCTCAAGTGTGTCATAAACTACACGTACAATAAAATGGCACTACCCCTGAAAAACCCCACTGGATGGGTATGGCAGAATGTAGCCGACCTCAAGGTCTCGGATAATATCATAGGTAGGATGGTACAACCATGTCTAAGAGCACGAACCATTACAATCAAGCCAATATCCAAGTGGTCCATATACAATGGCATGTACAGATAAGCTGTGACGCACATCAATAGAACATCCACTCGTGCAAACTGCAACTCATCTTCAGGGATGATAATGTCTCCTGAATATCTTGCGTAGCTATCCAGCTGGCCAAAACGATCAATCAAGAAGTCCAGGGACACCACATGCCCCGCAGTAATCTTATCTGTGATGACTATGTGCCTAAGACCAGTCATGGTCATTAACAGTTATCTCATATCAGTAAGGGCCATCCTAGCACAGGGCCGATCTAATGCCAAACCGGTGATGCACTCATACTCCTCCAACGTAGGAGTCAGCTCATGGATACCAAATCTGAAAACTTGGCGCTCAGGTATCCAATAGGATAACATGCTTTCCACAGAGCCCAGTGGGACCTGAAAAGCTAAGATGGCCAAAGAATGCCCCAGCATCTGATCAACTGTCACCCTATTTGTGGGAGGCAAACTTTCATACCAAGATCACAAAGAAGATGTTATCAATGAAGGTGGCAGATGATCAATACAGCTGACAGTAGATGAAGACATCTGTAGAACCGTATCATGAGACCATCCAGGGGTCAAAGCTAAACTCACCTATCTAAGTGCATATAGGGGTGTAAGCCGAGCAAAGTAGCTCGGTACTCAACTCTAGATAGGTTCAAAAATATGATCCAAAACTCGAATTCGAAGTTGATTTGAGTCGAATCTGATCCAAACTCGTTTTCTGTTTAATGATACACGAGTCGAATTCGAGTATACCAGTGTTCGCTCAGATTAGGGTTCAAGTATTTCATTTTTTCTCGAACCATACTCGATACCTGCTCGATGGATCATATTCGAATATTGGTCTGATCCATACTAACAAGCTAAATATGTGATATTTGTACCAATCTTTATAATTTATAAAGTATAGTATTAAATTGTGTAAACTTGTACTTGAATAAATCAATGAATTGATTGTCAATTTGTATTACATTTTTTGTAATTTCTTTACATAAATAAAAGTAAAAAACTTTTATATATAAATATTAGTTCAATAATCAATTTAGTATGTAGTGGTTCAGTATTAAGTGAAATGGTTCATATTCGAAACTCGAGTTGAAGGTTTAAGAGTAACTCATTTTGTAAACGAGCCGAGTACTTACGAGCCAAGTAGGTCCAAGTAATGATCCGAGTCGAATCTGGCACAAAATTAGAAATTTCTAATCAAATCCGAGTCGAATTCGAGCTCGATTTTTTTGAGTCGAGCCGAATCTGAGCATTAAGGTGTTCGCTGAAATTCAAATCGTTTACACCCCTAAGTGCATATCTATGACATAATGCATGCATAATGATAAATAACACTATGATGCAATAGATAGGAAATATCATACATTTCTAAATACACTGTCTACTGAAAGCATCATCTATGTTTGATAATTAAATGCAACATAAAAAGTAAAGGGAAATGGGGCACAACCGCCCAATGAATAACAGAGGCCTCTCAAAAGAGATAACGAGAAATGGGGCATAACCGCCCAATATCTAACAGAGGTCTATCAAAAGATATAGCGAGAAAGCTATCAAAAGAAGTCTATGATATCTGCATCTAGACTATCAACCTGCTGCAACTCCTCCTAAATCACTGAATCTCGGTCAATAAGAATGTCTGGTCGATACAGAGGAGGATCGGTACCTGTATAACTGCCAGAATATGGACCTCCTGAGGGGCCAGCTATGGAGCTGGAAGGATCAAAAGAATTTGCCTCTAAAGGATCCCTGCCAACGTGCCTGATAAAAGATTATGCCCGCTCTAATCGCTAGATCAAACCTGAAATGTTCTCTAAATGAATAGGCTCTCTGAGGCAAGCTATCCAGTCTTTCATTATAACAGACCCAGGCACCATGTCTGCCATAAACTAGGTAGCACGAGTCTGAGCCCCAATAGTGTGAGGACTCCACCAGCGATGAAATGTCTTCTGACTGTGAGGACAGGGTAAAGCCATTTATACCCACAAGAGAAATATATGTGACCGGCTGAGCTAAGGGCCAATAATGCCAAACAGAAGGAACGAATGGAATGCGGATCTCTTCCGTGACGCTCCTGATAGCGCACTATCCCAAATAGAGCTCCCAGCCTCCATCGGTCAAAAGGGGAATCTGGCGAGTGGCCAATTTAAGCTCCAGTCCAGTCCAAAAGCCATCCTCAAAACCAACTGTCAGATAGTCCGGGGTGTAGGGAACCCATATGATAGAGTCGGCAGTCAATAGCTATAGCTGCAAGCGGGAGTGGGTAAACCCCTCTGCTACAAGGACCTCTATCAAAGTGGAATGATGCCAACGCTGTCCCAGCGGATATGTCTCCAAGCCCAAAGTAGTGGCAGGGCGTAGGCAAGGGAGCCTCTCATATGCCCAAAACTGGAAGTGCAAAAAATTAAATGTCCTTAGTGATAAAGATTGATAAACATAGATGAAGGAGATTGAAAGGTGAAAGAGAAATTGCTCACCAGCAGGAAGGGATAAAAACCTAGCCAGGCCTCCGTCACGCCCTCAGAGCATAGGCATAATCCAAAAAAAAGAATAGGTGAAGGTGAAGGTGCCCTAGTCAAAAACCCGTAATGCTCTCCACATGTCGAGTAGCGCTAATCAGAGCGAAAGAGACTGTCGAGGAGTTGTCTGCAATGAAATAACCCCGGATGATGACCAAGAATAGTCACCAAAGAATGCGATCTCTAACCCTCTGGTCATCAGGCAAAGGCTCAGTCAAAGCCCCGATCTGGGCATCAACACTCAAGGGACCTGAACGGACAGTCCGACCCTTGATGGCCATCGCATGAACTCCTAGACGTGATCGAACGGTAGCAGGTGAAATGTCAGCAACCAACGACACTGGATCACTTATAAACTCTAAACCTGTGATAAATTGCCAGTCCATTAGTGTCATTATCACCTCATAGTCCAACAGATGGAGAGACTGGGTCTGGTGGAACCAACGCTCAGATAATACCCGCAGATAACCTCAAGGGCAACGATGGGGTGGAATAGAAAAGAAGGCCTTGAAACCCTCAGCGTTGACGATAGCCTAATACTCCGGATATAGAATATGATATAAAGAATGGAAGCTAAACTAGTTCCCCCTGGGCGGAGTAAAGTCGTGAACCTGTATCAAATTGTAAATCCAGATTAAACATGTGCCCTAAAATGGCAAAAGAAAGAAAAGTCCAGAGTGAAAACTTCAGTCACCTCATTGGCGTGAAGGTATATCGAAGGATGGCGTCTCATATCGCCCAAAACCTCAAGAATAGTCACCACGATGGCTGGAAGCTCCCTACGCAGAGCATGAGCTGGAATAGGATCCACAAATGGGACATCCTCGTCCTCCACATCATCCGGCCTCTCAGCCTGGACCGAACGAATCACGGACTCAGCCAACCGGATAGGCGGTCGGGCTGGACGGGGTTGAGGAACGTCAGAAGCTCTCCTCCACCTCACACTTGCAAAAACCCTGCTAGCACTGTCTGGTCTATCTGGCTCCATAACCTGGACAAAGTCTCTAACTCACCTCAAAAAGGGTGAGGTAAGCCTTGAACTTACGGCCTATTAAAATTAAATCATTTCTTCATGCATATTCTAAGTCCTAAAGCATGCATTAGTTAACATACATCCCCAGTAGAGTTAAAATTGCATGTTCATTAAATGCTCAGGCTTTTGAATTTTTTTTGCCAGAGTCTCCTTTGTAACATGTGAAAGTAGTATGCATACAAGCAAATCATGTATAATGATAAAGCATCTATTTTGGAGATGATCTTATTTATTTATTATTAAAAGTATTAACTTATTAAAGGCATTTAATTATCTACATAATGATGTTTTTATAATATGTAAATAACCCATAGTTTTAAGCAATGCTTTTAGAATCATGATGTTGATCATGCTAATGCGATCTAAATTCTTAGAAAGCTTAAAACTAAAATAGTTCACAATCATTGGATTACTAAAAAAGGGAATTATAAATCCGGATATATTGGTACATATGTTGCTTGCTCATTGGATGAGGATGATTGATCTCATGATCATTTGTGTGGAGACACTAAAACAAGTATGTAGGTGCTTATTGGAGAATAAGTTCATTGAACGTGACTCGCTATGGAATACCTAATAGAGTTTTACTTGCCTGTCAATCAGAATTCCTAATGTGATAGTAGTTCAAGTGATCCTTGGACTTGAGATCATCATAATATCTTGTATGTAATAAATTACACTTTGACTTATTCCTTAAGACCCTTAGGGTATATCAAAAGGTATGCTTGAGTGTAATAAGTTACATATGGAGATAATGAATTGTCAATAAAGAATCTACCACTTCTAGTAAAAGAAGAGATATGTCCTATGTGATTCGTTAAATGACAACACAGTAGTCCTTGGCCAAGGAAGAATAAAATTAGAAAGGAGTTTCTAATTTGCATTATTTGGAGTTGTGCGTTTTCTAATCAAAATACATATAATTAAATAAAATAAGACTTGACAGTAATTCCATGTCTTATATTTAATTGGGACATTGTATGGTCGAATGATTAAATTGTACGATAACTATTTACTCACAAGTTCTTTTATGATTAATGTTGAAATCTATATTATCTGAAAAGTCGTTGATCGCTAGGGAAGCTTATCCCTATTGTAGAATAAATATTATTTATTTAAATAGATTATTAGTTTAATTTTTTTATTTAAATAAGATTAAAATTGTTCTAATTGATTTATTCACAACCGGTTTAATATGGAGAACCTAAAGGGTTACACCATAAAAGGAAGAATAATTATTTAAGAAGGTAATGGCATAATCGTAATAATGCATTAAGTGTAATTAATTTAATCTATGATAATAGAATAAATTAAATAGCTTAATATTTATTATTTAATATTTTAAAAATACTAAATATAAATTAATAAGAGGAGTCTTATTAATATTATTATAATTGCTATTATTTTAACTTCTAAAGGAGTTTAGGAACTAATTTAATATTAGTACTCTCATTTATTTATAATAAGATTAAGAGGCAAATTAATTAAAGGAATTTAATTAATTATCCCCAATGTGGTGGGAAGCCTAAATTAATTAAAGAAGTTTAATTAATTAAATGAAACCCTATGTCTAATAGGATTAGAAGAGTTGACTAATATCTATATAAGAGGAGTCTTATGTTAAATATCAGTTGATGCAATTCTAATTGTTGGAGAGTACTCCTTTTCTATAGAGGATAGAAAACTAGGGTTTAGCCAACCACCCTCCTTCTTGATAATTCCTCTTCCTTGGTGGATCACCTCTACAGGCCAAACACTTGGGTGGCTAACGTTGATCAAAGAAAGGAATCTAACCTGGAAATTCAAGAAGATCACGAAGAACAAGGAGTTAAACTCGTACCTATGGAAGCTTCGTTGTACAAGGGTATGATTCCATAACTTCTTATTTATTGTTTTAAATTAATAATTTGCATAAAGGATGATCCGGGTATTGGTTTTGTATAAATTTTTAAACTCTGATATAACATCCTTCCGCTAATTTTTGCAATTTGATTGCGCCATGATTTCGTACAAACCCAACAGTGGCATCAGAGCCAAACCTTTATGCAATTATTAATTATTTTGATTTCATATACATATGGGTATGTATTTAGAATAATTTATTGGGCATAATTTAATTGTATAAAATTATTTATTAATTTATTTTTTTTGAAAGAAAAAAGAAAAAATTTCGAAAAGCAATCAGCTTTTTTCTTCACCGCGAAAACAATTCCGTGGCAGTGGGCAATAAAAGTTCGCTGGGATCCTTGTTATTCAATAAAGGGGTATATTTAACAAGGTGTCCCAGGGGCATTAAAGTTCTTGAAAGTAGTATGCATATAAGCCAATCATGTATGATGATAAAGCATCTACTTTAGAGACAATCATATTTATTTATTAATAAAAGTATTCATTTATTAAAGATATTTAATTTTCTACATGATGCTGTTTTTATAATATGTAAATAACCCATAGTTTTAAGCAATATTTTTAGAATCATGATGTTGATCATGCTAATGAGATTTAAATTCTTAGAAAGCTTAAAACTAAAATATTTTTCAATCGTTGGATTACTAAAAAGGTGATTAGTAAATCCAAATAGATTGGTGCATATGTTACTTGCTCATTGGATGAGGATGATTGATCTCATGATAATTTGTGTGGAGACACTAAAGCAAGTATGTAAGTGCTTATTAAAGAATAAGTTCACTGAACGTGACTCGCTATGGAATACCTAATAAAGTTTTACTTGCCTGTCAATAAAAATTCCTAATGTGATAATAGTACAAGTGATCCTTGGACTTGAGATCATCATAGTATCTTGTATGTAATGAATTATACTTTTACTTAATCCTTAAGATCCTTAAGGTATATCAAAGGATATGCTTGGGTATAATGAGTTACATATGGAGATAATGAATGATCAATAAAGAATCTACCACTTCTAGTAAAAGAAGAGATATGTCCTATGTGATTCATTAATGACAACCCAGTAGTTCTTGGCCAAGGCAGAATTAAATTAGAAATGAGTTTCTAATTTGCATTATTTGGAGTTGTACATTTTCCAATCGAAATACATATGATTAAATAAAATAAGACTTAACAGTAATTTCATGTCTTATATTTAATTGGGACATTGTATGGTGCAAGAATTGAATTGTACGGTAACTATTAACATACAAGTTCTTTTATAATTAATTTTGAAATCTATATTATCTGGAAAGTCGTTGATCGCTAGGGAGGCTTATCCCTATTGTAGAATAAATATTATTTATTTAAATAGATTATTAGTTTAATTTATTTATTTAAATAAGATTAGAATTGTTCTAATTGATTTTATTCACAACCGAATTAATATGGAGAACCTAAAGGGTCACTCCATAAAAGAAAGAATAATTATTTAAGAGGACAATGGCATAATCGTAATAATGTATTAAGTGTAATTAATTTAATCTATGGTGATTGAATAAATTAAATAGCTTAATATTTATTATTTAATATTTTGAAAATATTAAATATAAATTAATAAGAAGAGTCTTATTAATATTATTACAATTATTATTATTTTAATTTCTAAAGGAGTTTAGGAATTAATTTAATATTAGTACTCTCATTTATTTCTAATAAGATTAGGAGGCAAATTAATTAAATAAATTTAATTAATTAATCTCAAAATGGTGGAAAGCCTAAATTAATTAAAAGAGTTTAATTAATTAAATGAAACCTTGTGTCTAATAGGATTAGAAAGGTTGATCAATATCTATATAAGAGGAGTCTTTTAATAGATATCAGATGATGCAATTCCAATTGTTGGAGAGTACTCCTTTTCTATAGTGTATAGAAACCTAGGGTTTAGCCAACCACCATCCTTCTCGATAATTCCTCTTCCTTGGCGGATCACCTCTGGAGGCCAAACACTTGGGTGGCTAACGTTGATCAAAGGAAGGAATCTAACCCGAAAATTCAAGGAGATCGTGAAGAATAAGGAGTTAAACTCGTACCTGTGGAAGCTTCGTTCTACAAGGGTATGATTCTATAACTTCTTATTTATCATTTTAAATTAATAATTTGCATAAAGGATAATCCGGGTAATGGTTTTGTAGAAAATTTTAAACTCTGATATACCATGCTTCCGCTAATTTTGCAATTTGATTTCGCACTTGATTACGTACAAACCCAACAGTTCGCTGGTATGTTTAAAAGGTGACTTCATTAGTGATTAGCTGGGATCAAATTAAATATATATATATATCACATTATATATATATATATATATATAGTATATATATAACGTAAATATATGAAATTGTTTTAATTCATGAGATGAATATTTATTTATTGATGCATATGGTGATATGTATGATAATAAATGGGGTTGATTATGAACTATTGACCAATGTGATTGAATTTTATTTTAGTTGAATGCTTGAATGAATGGGTTTATTAAATGGGGTCTGCGTACCTCGTCTTCTCTGATTTTTTCTTGATGTAAAATTATATCTCCCTCCTATGTACTTCTCCTTGACTACTGATCAAGGTTTCTATTTAATTTAAATAGTTTAATGTAATAGAAATAGTTAGAATTATCTTGAAGAAATTGGAGACCAAGGTACAAAGAGCGCGTGAAGACCCGTTTGTAAAGAGTCTGGGTTTAAATATAATAGTTACGTTTATATTTAAATTCTTGCACTCCTAGGTTTGACCTTTCGGTTCACTTGATGGCTCTAGTAAACCAAACTAGAATAAAAGTCCATAATCAATCCGAGTAGAATATAGTATTCTATATGTGCATGCCAGTATTATATATAGATATCTTATATTTTATGCAAACATGCTTCGTATGTTTTAATAAAATGACGCGTATTTTATAGATATATATATATATATATATATGTGTGTGTGTGTGTGTGTGTGTGTGTGTGTGTGTGTGTGTGTGTGTGTGTGCATGCACGCTAAATAAGATGAGATAAATAATAACAAACCCCTCAAAGAAATCATATTAAGTCTAAAGCGTTTAATGATATTTGAAATATCAAACGTCGCCTTCTAGCATGATAAATTAATAGAATATTAAATATTTAATATGAGTTTGTTGTGCACACACAAGGCAAGTATTACGTATTTAAGATATTAATTTAATCACATTTGATGCTTATAAAGTTAATTAAATAATATTATTTTCTTGTGCACACATAAGGATAATATTTTTCTTTTTTGAATATATGGAGTTCTAGGTTGGACTTAACTTAAATCATTATAGTTCGGATGTACACACACTTGACCATTATGATCTAAGAGGCATAATACAAGGAGTTACATGTCGATATAATTGACAAGAGTTGTTTATGTGATGAACAAGAATTTTGTAAAAATATTTGAATATTTATTGAAATAAATAAATATTTTTAATAATTTAATTATTGAGTTAAATAATTAAGTCATGAATTTGTGGTAGATTAATTTAATTATATGTGTTACATTAATTAAATTAATGTGTAGTGATTTAATAGTTCAAAGTATTTAATTAATTGAGTTTATTTGATTAATTGAATTAATTAAATAAGCATATGTTACTTTAATTAATTTAATAATTAATTAAAGAATTAGTGAATTAACATAATTAATAAATAAAAATATTAATTATGTGACAATGTGATTTAAATGTGAATTATATTATATTATTTAATTAATTTAAATAAAATTAATTGATTAATTAAAGTATTACAATTAACTATATACTAAATTAGTTAATTAAAATAAATGAAAAAAGAATTAGGAGGGTTGCCAAACAGGGCCCTTGTGCGAGTTAGTAGTTGTTATACAACGGTAATATTATATATACGTATATCTTGTATTACCTAAGTTATTTTTATCAGAAGAAAATTTAGAGATTGTCAGAGAGAAAAAGGGAAGAAGGAATTGAGAAGAGATTGAGAGAAAGAAATTTGAGAAATCCTAAGTATTATTTGTGATTGTGTTATCTTCACACAAAAAGGGTAATCTTTCTTTTTAATTTTAAAAAAATCTGTTTTTCTCAAAGTCTTCATTACGTATATTTTTAAGTTTTGTGAAAATTGGGTTTCCCAATTGGGTTACGATATGGCTTTATCTATATGGGTATGGAATCATAACGTGTTTTTTTAACGTATAAACATGTTTTAAAGTAATCAATTTGATTTAATTGGCCTTAATTGGGTTGTTAAGGATTTACAGAGTTTTCATGTACGTGTTTTGTAAAAGTCCTCTGTGAATGGAGAAAGTTGACAATTGATTGATTTCATGGAAATATATATAGTAACATATGTCCATTATATAATTTAGGCTATCCATTCATGATTCATAGTGATCACACCAAGTAATTTTGTTAATAATTGGGTTTATGAAATTACAGAGTATTGAATATGGGTGAATAACCCATATGGGTTAAATTAATGATTAAATTATATGTTTATATTTAAATTGATACATGAATATGATTGTATATGTTAAAACAAAGGAAATGGAATTGAAATGAATGGATTTGGTGTAGTAACGAATCCGTAAGGAGATTTTTTTTATGTTTTTCATTAAACTCTTGAAAGTTTTGAAGAACAGTGAAAATTAATATTTTGATTTGTGTAATTACATGACGTGGAATGTTAAGAACATGTTATAAGTGATAAATAATATTTCTGTGAAGTTTATACTTCATGGATAACATTATCAATCAGTGTAATGATGTGAATTGGGAGAAAATAGGAGAAAATCTGTTTTCGTTCGCGAACTTCAGATTCTGAAATTTCGCAGCCGCGCGGCCGCGCTGGCTGCAATGCAAAATGGCGCGTGGCCGCGCCTGTCCGAAAATTTTGAAAAAAATTGCTAAGTGTTGGAAAATTTTGAAATGTGTTTTGAGTCTAATGAACATGAACACATGTTGTATAAATATGATAAAATATTTATATGAGTTTAATAATTTATGTTATGTGATTAATTAATAAATTAATTACGTGACTTAAACTATTATTTGTAAAGGTTAAATAATGTGATATAAATATGAAGACATTATTTTAAGTCTAATAAATATGAAGGCATGTGATGTAAGTAATAAGTTATTAATACAAGTTAATAACTTAAGTTATGTGATTAATTAACAAGTTAATTAATCAACGTAAACCATTATTTGAAAAAAATCTAATAATGAGTTTGAAGAATATAATTGTAAATCAATAATCATATCGAACCTGTGATTAATTGATATTGTAAATGTGTGATAGGTAAGAGTAATTAAAGAAGTGAGTAATAACTGTAGCTTGCGAACGAGGCAAGTTTTCTATCCTTAACTTATTATTATTGTTGGACAAGTTTCCTAAACTAAACTCTGTAAATTAAGCAATTGCTATGCTTAATTACTATTGTTGAGCAAATTCTTACTCTTGAATATCCAAGTTTAGAATTTTACATAAGATGCCATGATTCTTTTAAAAGTATCATTTAAGTGTACAATACTTATTCGATTGTATACCTTGAGAAGTTAATATTCAATTTGAATATCATTTATTGAGTTATCCAAACCAACTTTATTTGGTGCGGATTCTAATGTCAAACTGAGATGAACAACCATAATATAGGGGATTAATGAAGATGCTTTAAGCATTAAGATAATGTGCACAGTATCAGTACGAAGGGCTGATCTCCCTAAGTACGATAAGTAATGTCTATAGTCTTATGACTGTTAAAGATTGGAAAGGTTAATATACTTGACAACCTAAGACTCGGTTCAAGGTCTTAATGACCCTCAGAAGTAATTTGACTCTCGATTAATATTCTTGATTCAAAAGTTGAGAAGTAATTTGACTCTTGATTAATATTCTTGATTCAAATGTTGAGCTTTCTGTTATTCAGAATTCTTTCACTCGCATGTTATTATTCTGTCATATTTTTATACTTGCGGGCATTCGTGCTCACTCTTGCATAATAACATTGCAGCTAATAATGAACGAAGTGATGTACCTTCTAGTAGTAAGGGCAAAGGAAAAGTAAACAAGTGATGAAGACTTGTGTTGTCATGAATAATATTAAAGTTCAAGACTTATGTGTGATGATTTAAGACTTATTTATTTACGTTTCCGCAAAAGAGATTTAAGGTTAAGTATATAACCTAGGATTTATGATGTATTTTTATTTCAGATGATGTAATATGATGATTTATTTATCTAATAAATGAATTTCATTATTTATGGGTAGATAGTTGTATGATATTGGAACAGTGAACACCAAATCCTGTGGAAATTAAGATACTGGATTTGGGGGTGTCACAAGTTGGTATCAGAGCCGTAGGTTATGAACCTTAGGTGGGGGAAAAAAACCTTAGTATAGTAGCCTTCGTGAAGATAGTAATGACAACTCTGATTGAGTTCTAAGAAAGATAATAAAATTACATTATGTGCTATGTGCTTATGTGTTCATACTTGTTAGAGTATTGATTAGCATCACGCAAAAAACTAAGACTTAAAATTTATTTTGTCAGGATGTCAGATACTGGAGGAGCTAGTCAGCCTAGGGATGTGGTACCCCTAGAGACTAGAGATGAGGAGCCCCGGGACATACATACTGTCTGGGAGCAGTTAGTACAGCCAGAGCCATCTCCTGTGATTCCATATTTTGGTCAGGAGCATGAGCCAAAGATTGACTCAGAGGAGGACCCTGAGGAGGTCGAGATCTCGGCTGAGGCAGCCGAGGAGGAGGAAGAGGAAGACTCTGAAGAGGAAGAGGAGGAGGAGGAAGACCCTGAGGAGTTCCCACCGAACTCTGTCAGTGCTGATATGTATGATTTATTGTATGATCGCAACGTAGAGTTACAAGAGACAATTCAGGAGTTGAGGGAGCAGTCAGTTGCTTAGGGTGGTGAGATTGAGACACTCCACACCCGTCTTGGCAATGTGGAGTGGGATTTAGTTCATGAGAAGGGCCAAACTTAGCAGAAGACAGAGGAGATAGAAAAGTTAAAGAATGAGTTGAAAGAGAAATCTGAAAGACTCGTCATAGTGGAAGAAGCTTGGGTGAGAAATGCACGACGTGCAGATCTGGCAGAGGATGATGCGCGTGCGAAGAGAGTTAAGGTTGAAGAGACGTGCTACACGTTTCTAAGGGCAATGGATGAGGCCCAGGACCAAGTTACGAGATATCCAATTCAGTTCGAGGGACTGCCTCGGTATATGTTAGATCGCAGGACTTTGTCCCGCATTATGGAGGAGGAACGTAGTGAAGCTGTCCGACGCCTTAGTAGGCCGTGATAGGACAATATGATATTGTTAATGTTTAAATAATCGTAAATAATGTAAATTCCGATGTGATTATAAACAAAGGAATATTGTGATAATGTAAATCCTGTAGAAACTTTATTTCAGGATAGTTGATGTAAATGGCAGAAATGCTATCGTATTGTACTAAAAGCTTTTGGTTTTAATAAAATAATAAAGTTGTTCAAGATGATATGGGTTAAGTAAGTATGTTAAAGTATTTAACATTATGTGATACTCTTTGAAGTAATTAATGTAAATTCCGGTGTGATTAAAAACAAATGAATATTTTGAGAAACTAAATCCTGAAGATTCTTTATCTTGGGATAGTTGAAGTAAATGGCAGAGATGCTATAGTACTATGTTTAAAACTTTTGATTTAAATAAAATATCAAAGGTTATTTGAAAAGAAAAGGTTAAAGTGGTTATGTTAAATATTTGAGTTAAGTCTTAAATATTTAAGAGATTGAATAAAGATCTAATGGCATATATTCTTAACAGAAATATGCCGCCAAGAAGGAGACAAAATCATCGACAAGCCCAAGAAGGGTCAACCAATAACAACAATGATGCCAATGCGAACCCCGTTCAGTAGTTGGTAAATCTGTTGGCTGGAGCGATGAAGAATCAGCCTCAAGCCCCACCAAACACCTCATTTAAAGACTTTAAGGCAGTGGGACCGCCAAATTTTAAGGGTTCCACGAACCCGATAGAAGCTCAGACTTGGGTTATGGAAATGAAGAAAATTTTTGAGGTCGCCCGAGTTAGGGAGGACCAGAAGACCGCCTACGCAACCTTTATGTTAAAATCAAAAGCCAGCTACTGGTGGCAGGCAAATAAGATCAGGGGAGGAAAAGGAGTAATAACCTGGGAAAGGTTTAAGGAAATGTTTTTCGAGATGTATTTCCCGACCAGCTCCCAAAATCAAATGGAGGTGCAGTTTCTGGAGTTGAAGCAGGGGAATATGTCTGTGCCCGACTACGCAGCAAAGTTTAACGAATTGTCTAGGTTTGTCCAATATCAGGTGCATATTGACGAAAGAAAGGCTAGGCATTTTGAATAGGGATTGAAACCCTGGTTGTATAGCAAGGTGTCAATGTTTCAATTGAACACTCTTGCTGGAGTTCTGGAGAAGGCCATTCTCGCTGAAGGTGGAAGCGAAGCGGTGTCTAAGTACAATCAGGATCAAAAGAAGAAGAAGAATGATAGTGAAGGAAACAATAAGGCTAGTGGCAGTCACACAGGGGGGAACTAATAATCATAAACGAAAATAGAATGACAACACGTCGTCTATAAGTCAGCAAGGTAGTCAGAAGAAAAAGTTAGAACCATGCCCAACCTGTGGGAAGACTCACTTGGGAGTCTGCATGAAAGGAAAAAGAGTTTGTTACAATTGTGGTCAAGAAGGCCACATAGCACCTAACTGTCCTAACCCTAAGAAGGGCGCCTGCTACATATGTGGGTCAAAGGATCACTTGGCTAGAGACTGTCCAAAGAAGGCATCAGGAGGGGCAGGGTCAGGTGGACATAAGGGAAATAATAGTGGAAATCCTCTTACAATTACCGGACCGACTTCGACAAACCGACCAACTGCAAGGACATTTAACATGACCGTACAAGATGTTGTGCAGCCTCGTGATGTGGTGTCAGGTATCATTCAGATCAATAAAGTCAATGCTTATATTTTATTTGATTCGGGTGCTACTTGTTCATTTATATCCGATGATTTTGCAAAGAATTTAGAATTTCTTAAAGACGAATTAGAAATCCCTATGAACATGGAGATTGCAAACAAGGAAGTAATTCCTGTTAAGTATATACACAAGAACTGTAGAGTGGATATTAAGGGTAACGTTATGAATGTAGATCTTATCCCGATTAAACTTGGGGAATTTGACGTTATCTTGGGAATGGATTGGTTATTCAATTATGGAGCAGTAATTAATTTCCAGAAGAAATGTATTAACCTTATGACTCCGTCAAAGGTTGTGTTTTATGGCAGCAAATCGCCTAGACAAGCGAGTTGTCTGACGATGATGCAGGCCAGGAAGTTATTAAGACAGGGCTGTGTGGGGTATTTAGCCTACATAGTCGATAGTCATAAAGAGAATCCAAAGTTAGAAGAAATACCAGTCGTAAGAGACTTCGTGGATGTTTTCCCAGATGATCTGCCAGGACTACAGCTTGACAGGGAAGTAGATTTTGTTAGCGATTTGGTGCCAGGAACGGCTCCAGTATCGAAAGCACCGTACTGGATGGCTCCGATAGAAATGAAGGAATTGATGGTACAGCTATAAGAGCTGTTGGACAAGAAATATATTCAACAGAGTGTATCACCATGGGGAGAGCCGGTATTATTTGTTAAGAAGAAGGATGGAACGATGCGACTCTACATTGACTATAGAGAATTGAACAAAGTTACCATTAAGAATAGGTATCCGTTGCCAAGGATTGATGATCTGTTTGATCAATTAAAAGGAGCGAGATATTTCTCGAAGATAGACCTGAGAAGTGGTTATCATCAGTTGAAGGTAAGGCCAGAAGATGTCTCGAAGACAGCGTTTAGGACACGATATGGTCACTACGAATTTTTGGTTATGTCATTTGGTCTAACAAATGCGCCTGCAGCATTTATGGGCCTAATGAATGGAGTGTTCAAGCCGTTTCTAGACAAATTCGTAGTGGTTTTTATTGATGATATATTGGTCTATTCTAAGACCAAGGAAGAACATGTTGAGCATTTGAAGTTGACGTTAAAAGTATTAAGAAGAGAGAAATTGTATGCCAAATTCTCAAAGTGTGAATTTTGGATTGAAAGGGTGCAATTTCTCGGACATGTGATTGATAAGGACGGAATTTCGGTGGATCCCTCCAAAGTCGAAGCGGTGATGCATTGGGATCAGCCGAAAACACCGTCAGAAGTAAGAAGTTTTCTTGGATTAGCTGGTTACTATAGAAGATTTATTCAGGATTTTTCCAAGATCGCCACTCCATTAACGAATTTGACTAGGAAAGTTGTGAAATTCGTTTGGACGGAGAAGTGTGAGAAAATTTTTCAAGAACTTAAGAGAAGGTTAAGTACAACACCTGTGTTGTCCCTTCCGGATGACACAGGAAATTTTGTGGTATATAGTGATGCGTCGCATAAAGGGCTAGGCTGTGTGCTTATGCAAAACGGCAGAGTCATTGCGTATGCGTCACGACAGTTGAAAGATTATGAGAAGGGATATCCAACCCACGATTTGGAATTAGCTGCGGTGGTATTTGCTTTAAAGATTTGGAGACACTATCTCTATGGGGAGAAGTGTGAAATATATACAGACCATAAGAGTTTGAAGTATATTTTCACATAGAAAGACTTGAATATGCGCCAAAGAAGGTGGTTGGAGTTAATAAAGGATTATGATTGTGATATCTTATACCACCCAGGCAAAGCGAATGTTGTAGCCGACGCCTTAAGCAGAAAGGGTCGGGAGAAGTTGATGATGCTGACAGCACAGGAAGAATTGATTTCAGCAATGGAAAAGCTGGAATTGGAAGTAGGATGTCCAATGGAGATTGATGAGAAACTCTTTCATATGCAAGCTGGTACAACTTTGTTGGATAAGATTAAGGAAGCTCAAATACTAGATAAGGAATGCGAGGAAGTAAAGAAAAAGATATCTGAAGGGACTGAACTTAGATTTAAAATGGATAGCGAAGGATTGTTGAGATTTGAAAGTAAAGTTTGGGTACCGCCAATACCAGAAATCAAGGAGGACATTTTGAGCGAGGCTCATAGTTCGAGGTATTCCATTCATCCCGGGAGTACCAAGATGTATCAGGATTTACGACAACACTTTTGGTGGCCAAATATGAAGAGGGACGTGGCCGATTGTGTTGCCAAGTGTCTGACTTATCAAAGGGTCAAGGCAGAACACCAAAGACCAAGTGGTTTATTACAACCTTTAGAAATCCCAGAATAGAAATGGGAACATATTACAATGGATTTTGTTGTTGGCCTTTCGACGACCCAGAAAGGCTATGACGCAGTATGGGTTATCGTCGACCGATTAACGAAATCTACACACTTTCTTCCTATCAAAATCAGATTTAACCTAGAACAATTGGCGAAGTTATATGTAAAAGAGATTGTTTCGAGGCACGGGGTGCCAGTGTCAATTATTTCTGACCGTAATCCTTGCTTCACATCGAATTTCTGGAAGCGACTGCAAGAATGCATGAGAACACAGTTGAGGATGAGCACCGCTTATCACCCTCAGACTGACGGGAAAAGTGAAAGAACGATCCAAACATTAGAGGATATGCTTAGTGCATGCATAATGGATTTTAAAGGCAATTGGGATGATCATTTGCCGCTTGTAGAATTTGGTTATAATAATAGTTACCACGCTAGTATTGGTATGCCGCCTTATGAAGCATTGTACGGTAGAAAGTGCAGAACTCCACTGTACTGGGATGAAGTTGGTGAAAGACAATTGCTAGGACCAGAGTTAGTCCAATAAACGGCAGAAATAGTTAAAGTGATTCGGACAAGATTAGTAGCGGCTCAGGATAGGCAGAAGAAATACGTCGATCTACACCGCAAGAATGTAGAGTTTGAATCGGGTAGTTTTGTATTTTTGAAGGTCTCTCCTTGGAAGGGAAAGATCAGATTTGGTAAGAAGGGAAAATTGAGCCCGAGGTTCATTAGACCCTTTGAGGTACTCCGAAGAATTGGAGAAGTAGCCTATGTGGTAGCTTTGCCTCCGGCACTGGAGCATGTCCACAACGTTTTCCATGTGTCGGTATTACGACGTTATAAACCCGATTACAAACATGTGATAGAATATGAACCCTACAATTTGAGAAAGATTTAACATACGAAGAAGTTCCTATTCAGATAGTTGACATGAAAGAGCAAGTTCTCAGGCACAAAGTAATACCTTCTCACAACACTGAAGAAGCTACGTGGGAACTCGAAGAGAATATGATGAAGAATTATCCACACTTATTTAATTGAATATGTGAACGTGATTCTGGGGACAGAATCCTTATAAGGGGGTAAAGATGTGACAAACGAGAATTTTGCAAAGTTGTTTGAATATTTTTTGAAATAAATAAATATTTTGGTTATGAGAATGTGATGAGACGAAATTATTAATCGAACCGTGATTCTGAGGACAGAATCCTTTTAAGGGGGGAAAGATGTGACGAACGAGAATTTTGTAAAGATATTTGAATATTTATTGAAATAAATAAATATTTTTAATAATTTAATTATTGAGTTAAATAATTAAGTCATGAATTTATGGTAGATTAATTTAATTATATGTGTTACATTAATTAAATTACTGTGCAGTGATTTAATAGTTCAAAGTATTTAATTAATTGAGTTTATTTGATTAATTGAATTAATTAAATAAGCATATGTTACTTTAATTAATTTAATAATTAATTAAAGAATTAGTGAATTAACATAATTAATAAATAAAAATATTAATTATGTGACAATGTGATTTAAATGTGAATTATATTATTTTATTTAATTAATTTAAAAAAAAATTAATTGATTAATTAAAGTGTTACAATTAACTATATACTAAATTAGTTAATTAAAATAAATGAAAAAGGAATTAGGAGGGTTGCCAAACAGGGCCCTTGTGGGAGTTAGTAGTTGTTATACAACGGTAATATTATATATACGTATATCTTGTATTACCTAAGTTATTTTTATCAGAAGAAAATTTAGAGATTGTCAGAGAGAAAAAGGGAAGAAGGAATTGAGAAGAGATTGAGAGAAAGAAATTTGAGAAATCCTAAGAATTATCTGTGATTGTGTTATCTTCACACAAAAAGGGTAATCTTTCTTTTTAATTTTAAAAAAATCTATTTTTCTCAAAGTCTTCATTACGTATATTTTTAAGTTCTGTGAAAATTGGGTTTCCCAATTGGGTTACGATATGGCTTAATCTATATAGGTATGGAATCATAACGTGTTTTTCTAACGTATAAACATGTTTTAAAGTAATCAATTTGATTTAATTGGCCTTAATTGGGTTGTTAAGGATTTACAGAGTTTTCATGTACGTGTTTTGTAAAAGTCCTCTGTGAATGGAGAAAGTTGACAATTGATTGATTTCATGGAAATATATATAGTAACATATGGCCATGATATAATTTAGGCTATCCATTCATGATTCACAGTGATCACACTAAGTAATTTTGTTAATAATTGGGTTTACAGAGTATTGAATATGGGTGAATAACCCATATGGGTTAAATTAATGATTAAATCATATGTTTATATTTAAATTGATACATGAATATGATTGTATATGTTAAAACAAAGGAAATGGAATTGAAATGAATGGATTTGGTGTAGTAACGAATCCGTAAGGAGATTTTTTTTATGTTTTTCATTAAACTCTCGAAAATTTTGAAGAACAGTGAAAATTAATATTTTGATTTGTGTAATTACATGACTTGGAATGTTAAAAACATGTTATAAGTGATATATAATATTCCTGTGAAGTTTATACTTCATGGATAACATTATAAATCAGTGTAATGATGTGAATTGGGAGAAAATGGGAGAAAATCTGTGTTCGTTCGCGAACTTCAGATTCTGAAATTTCGCAGCCGTGCAGCACCGCCGGCTGCAAGGCAAAATGGCGCGCGGCCGCGCCTGTCCGAAAATTTTGAAAAAAATTGCTAAGTGTTGAAAATTTTTGAAATATGTTTTGAGTCTAATGAACATGAACACATGTTGTATAAATATGATAAAATATTGATATGAGTTTAATAATTTATGTTATGTGATTAATTAATAAATTAATTACGTGACTTAAACTATTATTTGTAAAGATTAAATAATGTGATATAAATATGAAGACATTATTTCAAGTCTAATAAATATGAAGGCATGTGATGTAAGTAATAAGTTATTAATACAAGTTAATAACTTAAGTTATGTGATTAATTAACAAGTTAATTATTCAACGTAAACCATTATTTGAAAAAAAAATCTAATAATGAGTTTGAAGAATATAATTGTAAATCAATAATCATATCGAACCTGTGATTAATTGATATTGTAAAATGTGTGATAGGTAAGAGTAATTAAAGAAGTGAGTAATAACTATAGCTTGCGCACGAGGCAAGTTTTCTATCCTTAACTTATTATTATTGTTGGGCAAGTTTCCTAAACTAAACTCTTTAAATTAAGCAATTGCTATGCTTAATTACTATTGTTGAGTAAATTCTTACTATTGTTGGCTAGTTTACCTATTTATTTATATATCATTTGTTGTGCATAAACAAGGCTATATACATTTGAAATGGGATCCTTATTCTCACTAGCAAATCTTTAATTAGATGTTGCCGAACTATATAAGTGAGGGTAATATAGTTTGAAGAAAATAGTGGGAGATACCAACTTAAAATAAGACCTAATTTATTTTGGTATATAAAATTAATTAAATGAAAGTTTGCTAAAATATTGTCATTTCACATACAGAAATTTAAAAATGTCGAAATCACTAATTTCACTGTGTAGCATACTTGATACTAACAAACTGACCTGACCGAATTACACGGACTGGTTAAGAAATCTTAGAATATTTCTCATTACTGAAAAGATTTTTTATGTCCTAAATGATAGTAGTGTGCATACAAGCCAATCATGTATGATGATAAAGCACATACTTTATAAACAATCTTATTTATTTATTAATAAAATATTCATTTATTAAAGGCATTTAATTATCTACATGGTGCTGTTTTTATAATATATAAATAACCCATAGTTTTAAGCAATGCTGTTAGAATTATGATGTTGATCATGTTAATGAGATCTAAATTCTTAGAAAGCTTAAAAACTAAAATAGTTCCTAATCATGGGATTACAAAAAAGGGAATTAGTAAATCCGGATAGATTAGTATATATATTGATTGCTCATTGGATGAGGATGGTATATCTCATAATCATTTGTGTGGAGACACTAAAAAAAATATGTAGGTGCTTATTGGAGAACAAGTTCACTGAACGTGACTCGCTATGGAATACCTAATGGAGTTTTACTCGCCTGTCAATAGGAATTCCTAATGTGATAGTAGTACAAGTGATCCTTGGACTTGAGATTATCATAGTATCTTGTATGTAATGAATTATACTTTGACTTATTCTTTAAAGCCCTTTAAAGCCCTTTAGGGTATATAAAAGAGTATGCTTGGGTATAATGAGTTACATATGAAGATAATGAATTATCAATAAAGAATCTATCACCTCTAGTAAAAGAGGAGATATGTTATATGTGATTCGTTAAATTACAACCCAGGAATCCTTGGCCAAGGTGGAATGAAATTAGAAAGGAGTTTCTAATTTGCATTATTTGGAGTTGTGCATTTTTTAAACGAAATACATATAATTAAATAAAATAAGACTTGACAGTAAATCCATGTCTTATATTCAATTAGGACATTGTATGGTGGAAGGATTGAATTGTACGGTAACTATTTACTCAAAGGTTCTTTTATGATTAATGTTCAAATCTATAATATTTGGAAAGTCGTTGATAGCTAGGGAGGCTTATCCCTATTGTAGAATAAATATTATTTATTTAAATAGATTATTAGTTTAATTTATTTATTTAAATAAGATTAAAATTGTTCTAATTGATTTATTCACAACCGATTTAATATGGAGAACCTAAAGGGTCACACCATAAAAGGAAGAATAATTATTTAAGAAGGTAATGGCATAATCGTAATAATGCATTAAGTGTAATTAATTTAATCTATGTTGATAGAATAAATTAAATAGCTTAATATTTATTATTTAATATTTTGAAAATATTAAATATAAATTAATAAGAGGAGTCTTATTAATATTATTACAATTATTATTATTTTAATTTCTAAAGGACTTTAGTAATTAATTTAATATTAGTACTCTCATTTATTCCTAATAAGATTAGGAGACAAATTAATTAAATGAATTTAATTAATTTTTCCCAATGCGGTGGGACGCCTAAATTAATTAAAGAAGTTTAATTAATTAAATGAAATATCATGTCTAATAGGATTAGAAGGGTTGACCAATACTTATATAAAAAGAGTCTTATAATAGATATCAGTTGATGCAATTCCAATTGTTGGAGAGTACTCTTTTTCTATAGAGGATAGAAAACTAATCCAACCACCCTCTTTCTTGATAATTCATCTTCCTTGGTGGATCACCTCTAGAGGCCAAACACTTGGGTGGCTAACGTTGATCAAAGGAAGGAATCTAACTTGGAAATTCAAGGAGATCACGAAGAACAAGGAGTTGAACTCGTACCTATGGAAGCTTCGTTCTACAAGGGTATGATTCCATAACTTCTTATTTATCATTTTAAATTAATAATTTGCATAAAGGATGATCCGTGTGATGGTTTTGTAGAAATTTTAAACTCTGATATACCATGCTTCCGCTAATTTTTACAATTTGATTGCGTCACGATTTCGTACAAACCCAATAATAGCATCAGAGCCAAACTTTTATGCAATTATTAATTATTTTTATTTCATATACATATGAGTATGTATTTAGAATAATTTATTGGGCATAATTTTACTGTATAAAATTATTTTTTATGAAAGAAAAAAAAAGTCGCGAAATAGTTCGCCTTTTTTTACTTTCGCTGTGTAAATCCGGCTTTGATTCTTTTAAAATAATTCGTTGGAAGCACCGGGATTCATATCATATATATATAATAAATATATATATATATATATATATATATATATATATATATAAAGGTAATCCCATGTAAAAGTTTTACAAAAGGTAACACTGCATGAAGTTTTTTTTCAAAAACGTGAATAGTGTATATAATATATATTATTATAAAAGTGAATTAGATTAAAAAGGATTTCTAGATACTTTTTAAAAGGATTTTGAGTCAGGTTACTAAAAAGCTAGGCGGCTATTAGTATATTTAATATATATATTTATATATATATATATATATATATATATATATATATATAGTATTCTTAATAATTTTATAATTAAAATAAAGAGTTTATTTTAATCTTGAAATTGGATTTCATGCAAATTAAAATTGCCCATTAAATGATACTCATATATATATGTAATGATTTAATTCATGAGATGGATATTTATTTATTGATATATATGGTGATATGTATGATAATAAATGGGGAGTGATTATGGACTATTTGACCAATGTGATTGGATTTTATTTTAGTTGAATGCTTGAATGAATGAGTTTTATTAAATGGGGCTTGCGTACCTCGCCTTCTCTGGTTTATTTCTCGATGTAAATTCTATCTTCCTCCTATGTACTTCCCCTTGACTGCTGATCAATATTTCTATTTAATTTAAAATAGTAAATGTAATAGAAATAGTTAGAATTATCTTTGAAGAAATTGGAGACCACGGTGCAAGGAGCGCGTGAAGACCCATTTGTATGGAGTCCGGGTTTAAATGTAATAGTTACGTTTAAATTTAAATTCTTGCACTCCTAGGTTTGACCTTTTGGTTCACTTGGTGGCTCTAGTGAACCAAACTAGAATAAAAGTCCATAATCAATTCGGATAGAATATAGTATTCTAAATATGCATGCTAAATATTATATATATTATATTTTATGCAAACATGCTTCGCATGTTTAATAAAATGAGTTTATTTTATATATATATGTGCATGCGCGCTAAACAAGATAAGACAAATAACAACAAACCCCTCAAAGAAATAATATTAAGTCCGAAGCGTTCAAAGATATTTGGAATATCGAACGTCGCCTTCTAGCATGATAAATTAATAGAGTATTAAATATTTAATATGAGCTTGTTGTGCTATCCACAAGACGAGTATTGAGTATTTAAGATGTTAATTAATCAAATTTGATGCTTATCAAGAAAATTGAACGATATAGTCTTGTTGTGCTATCCACAAGAACGAACATTTTTCTTTTTTGAATTTATGAAAGTGCTAGGCTGGACTTAACTTAAATCATTTTAGTTCGGATGTGCACACACTTGACCGTTATGATTTAAGAAGCAAAATAAAAGGAGTTACATAGTGATGTAATTGACAAGATCGACTCACTATTTATTTATATATCTCTTGTTCTGCTATCTACAAGGTTATATACATTTGAAATGGGATCCTTATTCTCACTAGCAAATCTTTAATTAGATGTTGCCGAACTATATAAGTGAGGGTAATATAGTTTGATGAAAATAGTGTGAGATGCCATTTTAAAATAAAGACCTAAATTTATTTTGGTATGCAAAAATTAATAAAAATGAATGTTTGCTAAAATATTGTCTTTTCACATGCAGAATTTTAAAAATGTCAAAATCACTAATCTCACTACGAAGCATACTTGATGCAAATAAGCTTAACGACCCAAATTATGAGGACTGGCTAAGAAATCTGAGAATTGTTCTCACTGCTGAAAAGATTTCTTATGTCCTAAATTCAACTGTCCTTGAATCTGTTTCCGAAACAGCCTCTGAGGAAGAGATTGCCACTTTTAATAAGTGACAAGATGATGCATCTGTGGCTCAATGCGTCATGCTAGCATCCATGAATAACGAGCTTCAGCGTCAGCACAAAAAAATGGATGCTCCAGCTATACTGCTTCAACTCAAGGAGTTGTATGGTGAACAGAGTAGGACTGCTACATATGAGATATCTAAAGAGCTCTTCCGATCTCAGATGATTGAGGGCATTGCCGTCGAGACTCATGTCCTAAAGGTGATCAATTTGATTTAACGCCTTAGACAGCTTGGGTTCGTCATGGATGAGGAGTTGAGTCAAGACTTGGTCTTGCAGTCACTCCCTGAGACATTCTCGCAGTTTGTGGTTAATTTTCACATGAATAAGCTAGATGTCAGCTTGCCTGAGCTACTTAACATGCTAAAAACTGTAGAAGGTCACTTCCCATCCAAGAAGAACCATATCTTGATAGTGGATTCTTCCAATAAAAGGAAGAGGCCCAAGGTATCTTCTGAAAAGAAGAAATCCAAGAAGGCTAAAGGAAAGGGAAAAGAAAAGGAACAAAAGAAACCTGAACCAGCTAAAGGAATGTGCTTTCATTGCAATGAGCCGGGACATTAGAAAAGGAACTGTAACAAATTTCTAGCAGAGAAGAAGCTTGGAGAAGCTTCGACTTCCAATCAAGATTTGTTTATGATTGAAATTAATTTTTCTGAAAGTCATAATTCTACTTGGGTATTGGATACCGGCTGTGGTTCTCACATATGTAATACTGTGCAGGGACTGGTCAGAAGTAGGAAACTGAGCAATGATGAGGTCATCCTACGAGTGGGGAATTGAGCAAAGGTTGCTGCAATAGCTGTAGGGACTTATTGTTTAGCGATGCCTTCGGGCAAGTCCATTTATCTAAATAATTGTTATTTTATTCTGAATATTATTAGAACATTATTTCTATTTCTGTATTGGATATGGAAGGATTTAACGTTATTATAAAGAACAATGGTTGTTCTATTTATAAAGACGATGTTTTATATGGTATTGAAAATTTACGAAATGGACTTTATATACTTGACTTGAAAGAAAATATATTTTAAATTGAACAAACTAAGAAAAGGAAAAGAGATGATATTAATTATACCTATATGTGGCACTATAGACTCGGTCATATCAATGAAAGAAAATTATCTAAGTTGTATAAGGATGGGCTCTTAGAGCTATCTGATTATGAATCATATCTAACTTGTGAATCTTGTCTCATGGGTAAAATGACTAAATCTCCTTTTAGTGGAAAAGGAGAAAGAGTTACAGAGTTGGTAGTGTTGATTCACACAGATGTTTGTGGACCTATGACAACAAGTGCACGGGATGGGTATTCCTAGTTTATTAATTTCACTGATGATCACTCAAGATTTGAATATGTGTATTTAATGAAATACAAATCAGAATCATTTGTAAAGTTCAAATAGTTCAGAAGTGAAGTAGAGAAACAAACGGGCAAGAGTATTTAGATACTTCGATCAGATCGAGGTGGAGAATACTTAAGCGGTGAGTTTCTCAATTGTCTCAAAGAAATTAGTATAATTTCACAATGGACTCCTCCAGGTACACCATAGTTAAATGGAGTATCTGAAAGGAGAAATCAAACACTGTTGGACATGGTTCGATCCATGATGAGTTTTACCGACCTTCCAATTTCCTTCTGGAGTTATGCCCTAGAAATGGCTGCATACCTACTTAATAAGGTACCTACCAAATCCGCCCCAAAGACTCCATATGAGATGTGGAAGGGGAGGAAATCAAATCTTAAGCATGTTCAGACTTGGGGTTGTCCAGATTATGTCAAAAAATTTGAACATGATAACCTACATACTAAATTCGACAAGTGTATATTTGTGGGATACCCTAAAGAAACTGTAGGGTATTATTTCTATCATCCAACTGATCAAAAAGTGTTTATTGCGAAACATGCTGCCTTCTTGGAAAAGGAGTTTATCCATAAAGGGGTCAGTGGGATGACGATGAGGTACACATTATGAATGATGATGATCCATTGAATTACGAACAGGCTATGAGTAATAAAGACTTAGGGAAATGGCTTGAAGTCATGAAATCCGAAATGGACTCCATGTATGAAAACAAAGTATGGACTTTGGTTTCACCACCTGAAGGCATTAAGCCTATTGGGTGTAAATGGGTCTTTAAAAAAAAGACGGGAGTGGACGATAAGGTAGAGACCTATAAAGCCTGACTGATTGCAAAAGGTTTCAAACAAAGATAAAGAGTTGACTATGATGAAACCTTCTTTCCAGTAGTTATGCTCAAGTCCATTCGGATTTTGCTTGCGATTGCATCTTCTAACAACTATGAGATCTTGCAGATGGACGTGAAAACGGCCTTCCTCAATGGGAAACTTGAGGAGGATGTGTATATAACACAGCCAGAGGGATTTGTTTCAAAAGTTAGAACAAATCAAGTCTGTAAGCTGCAACGATCCATTTATGGATTGAAGCAAGCTTCTCGTAGATGGAACACTCGTTTTGATGAGACAATCAAAGAGTTTGATTTTATCAAAAACGACGATGAACCATGTGTGTACAAGAAGGTTAGTGGGAGCACAGTTTCATTCCTTATATTATATATTGATGATATATTACTGAAAGGGAATGACATTCCTATAATATAATCGATTAAAATCTGGTTATCTAAACACTTCTCCATGAAGGACTTGGGAGAAACATCCTATATTTTGGGGATAAAGATCTATAGAGATAGATCTAAAAGGATGCTTGGTTTATCCTAAGGAAGGTACATTGATACGATGCTAAAGAGGTTTAGCATGGAAGATTCCAAAAGAGGTCTCATGTCGATGAGCCATGGAATACATCTCTACAAGAAACAGGCCCCAAAGACACCTGAGGAGAGAAATCGTATGAGTAAGATCCCTTATGCTTCTGCAATAAGATCTATCATGTATGGTATGATATGTACTAGACCGGATGTTGCTCATGCACTTAGTATAATGAGAAGATACCAGTCGAATCCAGGAGAAGAGCATTGGAATGCAGTGAAGAATATCCTAAAATACTTGAGAAGGACTAAGTATATTTTTCTTGTCTATGCTGGGTCTGAATTAAAACTCGAGGGCTTCACAGACTCAAGTTTTCAAATGGACCAATATGACAGTAAATCTATTTCGGGGTATGTTTTTACCTTGAACGGAGGCGCAATGAGTTGGAAGAGTTCCAAGCAGCAAACAGTTGTTGATTCAGTGACAGAGGCAGAGTATATAGCTGCAAGTGAAGCTGTAAAGGAAGCTGTTTGGATGAAAAAGTTCATAACAGAACTTGGTGTGGTTCCTAGCATTGGAGAAGCAGTCCCTGTATACTATGACAACACAGGAGCAGTTGCACAGGCTAAGGAACCCTGGTCTCATCAGAAATCTAAACACATGTTGCGGCGATTTCACTTGATCAGGGAGATCATTGAAAGAGGAGACGTTACCTTGGAGCATGTAGACTCTCCAGACAACATTGCAAATCCATTTACTAAAGCTTTAACACAACAACAGTTTGATCGTCACTTAGAGAAGATGGGTATGAGATACCATGGCGATTGGCTTTAGTGCAAGTGGGAGATTGATAGTAGTGTGCATACAAGCCAATCATGTATGATGATAAAGCACATACTTTGTAAATAATCTTATTTATTTATTAATAAAATATTCATTTATTAAAGCTATTTAATTATCTACATGGTGCTATTTTATAATATGTAAATAACTCATAGTTTTAAGCAATGCTTTTAGAATAATGATGTTGATCATGCTAATGAGATCTAAATTCTTAGAAAGCTTAAAAACTAAAATAGTTCCTAATCATGGGATTACTAAAAAGGGGATTAGTAAATCTGGATAGATTAGTACATATGTGGCTTGCTCATTGGATGAGGATGATTGATCTCATAATCATTTGTGTTGAGATACTAAAGCAAGTATGTAGGTGCTTATTGGAGAATAAGTTCACTGAACGTGACTCGCTATAGAATACCTAATGGAGTTTTACTCGCCTGCCAATAGGAATTCCTAGTGTGATAGTAGTACAAGTGATCCTTGGACTTGAGATCATCATAGTATCTTGTATGTAATGAATTATACTTTGACTTATTCCTTAAAGCCCTTTAGGGTATATAAAAGGGTATGCTTGGGTATAATGAGTTACATATGGAGATAATGAATGATCAATAAAGAATCTACCACCTCTAGTAAAAGAGAAGATATGTCCTATGTGATTCGTTAAATGACAACCCAGGAATCCTTGGTCAATGTGGAATGAAATTAGAAAGGAGTTTCTAATTTGCATTATTTGGAGTTGTGCATTTTCTAATTGAAATACATATAATTAAATAAAATAAGACTAGACAGTAAATTCATGTCTTATATTTAATTAGGACATTGTATGGTGGAAGGATTGAATTGTACGGTAACTATTTACTTACAGGTTCTTTTATGATTAATGTTGAAATCTATATTATCTAGAAAGTCGTTGATCGCTAGGGAGGCTTATCCCAATTGTAGAATAAATATTATTTATTTAAATAGATTATTAGTTTAATTTATTTATTTAAATAAGATTAAAATTGTTCTAATTGATTTATTCACAACCGGTTTAATATGGAGAACCTAAAGGGTCACACCATAAAAAGAAGAATAATTATTTAAGAAGGTAATGGCATAATCGTAATAATGCATTAAGTGTAATTAATTTAATCTATGGTGATAGAATAAATTAAATAGCTTAATGTTTATTATTTAATATTTTAGAAATATTAAATATAAATTAATAAGAGTCTTATTAATATTATTACAATTATTATTATTTTAATTTCTAAAGGAGTTTAGTAATTAATTTAATATTAGCACTCTCATTTATTCATAATAAGATTAGGAGACAAATTAAGTAAATAAATTTAATTAATTATTCTCAATGTGGTGGGAAGCCTAAATTAATTAAAGAAGTTTAATTAATTAAATGAAATGCCATGTCTAAAAGGATTAGAAGGGTTGACCAATATCTATATAAGAGGAGTCCTATAATAGATATCAGTTGATACAATTTCAATTGTTAGAGAGTACTTCTTTTCTATAGAGGATAGAAAACTAAGCTAACCACCCTCCTTCTTGATAATTCATCTTCCTTGGTGGATCACCTCTAGAGGCCAAATATTTGGGTGGCTAACGTTGATCAAAGGAAGGAATCTAACCTAGAAATTCAAGAAGATCACGGAGAACAAGAAGTTGAAATCGTACCTGTGGAAGCTTCGTTCTACAAGGGTATGATTTCATAACTTCTTATTTATCGTTTTAAATTAATAATTTGCATAAAGGATTATCCGGGTGATGGTTTTGTAAAAATTTTAAACTTTAATATACCATGCTTCAGCTAATTTTTGCAATTTGATTGCGTCACGATTTTGTACAAACCCAACACTAAATTCACCTGTCCCTGGAACTGTTTCAAAAATAGCCTCTGAGGAAGAGATTGCCACCATTGTAAAGTGACAAAATGATGCATCTTGGGCTCATTGCATCATGCTAGCATCCATGAATAACGAGCTTCAACGTCAGCATGAATACATGGATGCTCCTACTATATTGCTTCACCTTAAGGAGTTGTATGGTGAACAAAGTAGGACTGCTAGATATGAGATATCTAAGGAGCTCTTCCGGTCTCGAATGACTGAGGGCACTGTCGTAGAGACTCATGTCCTAAGGGTGATCAATCTGATTGAATGCCTAGGACAGCTTGGTTTCGTCATGGATGGGGATTTGAGTCAAGACTTGGACTTGCAGTCACTCCTTTGAGACCTTCTCGCAGTTCGTAGTTAATTTCCACATGAATAAGTTAGATGTCATCTTGCCTGAATTACTTAACATGTTGAAAACTGCAGAAGGTCACTTCCCATCCAAGAAGAACCATGTCTGAATGATGGATTCTTCCAAGAAAAGGAAGAGGCCCAAGGTATCTTCTAAAAAGAATAAATCTAAGAAGGCTAAGGGCAAGGTGAACAAAAAAGATCAAAAGAAACATGATCTAGCTAGCAAAGGAATGTGCTTCCATTGCAAAGAGCCGAGTCATTGGAAAAGGAACTGCAAGAAGTTTCTGGCAGAGAAGAAGCTTGGAGAAGCTTCGACTTCCAATCATGGTTCGTTTATGATTGAAATTAATTTTTTAGAAAGTCAAAATTCTACTTGGGTATTGGATACCGGATGTGGTTCTCACATATGTAATACTGTGAAGGGACTGGTCAAAAGTAGAATATTGAACAAGGATGAGGTTGTCCTACGAGTAGGAAATGGAGCAAAGGTTGTTGCATTAGCTGTAGGCACTTATTGTTTAGCACTGCCTATGGGAAAGTCTATTTATTTAAATAATTATTATATTGTTCTGAATATCATTAGAAACCTTATTTCAAATAATGTATTAGATATGGATGGATTTGAAATTATAACAAAGAACAACAGTTGTTCTATTATATAAAAATAATATTTTATATGGTGTTGGTAATTTGCAAAATGGACTTTACATAATTGACTTGCATGAAAATATATTTCAAATAGAACAAACTAAGAAAAGGAAAAGAGATGATGTTAATTATACATATATGTGGCACTATAGACTCGGTCATATCAATGAAACAAGATTATACAAGTTGCATAAGGATGGGCTCTTGGAGCTATCCGATTATGAATCATATCTAACTTGTGAATCTTGTCTCATGGGTAAAATGACTAAATCTCTTTTTAGTGGAAAAGGAGAAAGAGTTACAGAGTTATTAGCGTTGGTTCACACAGACGTTTGTGGACCCATGACAACTAATGCACAGGGAGGGTATTCTTATTTTACTACTTTCACTGATGATCACTCATAATTTGGATATGTGTATTTAATGAAATACAAATCTGAATCATTTGAAAAGTTCAAAGAGTTTAGAAGTGAAATAGAGAAACAAACAGGTAAAAGTATTAAGATTCTTCGATCAGATCTAGGTGGAGAATACTTAAGCGTGAGTTTCTCAAATTGTCTCATAGATAGCGGTACAATCTCACAAATGAACTCTGTAACGATTGAGAATTTTATATATTAAGTGTGAATATTTATTGAATTAAATAAATATTTTATTAAATTTATTTGTTGAATTAATAAATAAATTGAGTGATTGTTGTGGACAATTTAATTAAGTGCTATATGTTTAATTAAATTGATATGTTAGCAATGGTGTAGCATAATTTTAATTTAATTGAGAACAATTCAATTAGATTTAATGTTATGTGCTAAGTGATAATAATTTGTTACATGAATTATGTTTAATAAAGGAATTAAAATTGTGTAACAATTTGGTATTATATGAATGTTAGCTTTTATTTAATTGAATTAGAATGTGGTAATTTAATTAAATAAGTGTAATATTTAATCTATGAATTTAAAGAGTTATTAAAAGACTAGAAAAGGGTTTTAAAGTGTTTTACCAAACAAGGCCCTTGTACTTGTTTAATCTTATTTTACCCAAACAAAGCCTTAGCACTAAAACCTATATTTTTAACTAAGAGTTTGCCAAACATGGCCTTGGGCTTTTCAAATTTTGTAACCTATATTATTAATAAGAATTAATATGGTTATAAGTATTATAATTATTATTTATAAGTTACATATATATTATATATGTATATGTATATGATAATATATATGTTAGATAGTTAGTACGTTAGTTTTACAAACAAAACAAAGAAAGAAAGAAGAAGAGAGTTAGAGAGAGTTATCATAGAAGAAGAAGAGGAAGAAGTAGAAGTATGGAAAGCTTTGAGAAGACAAAGCAAGCCCCATCATCATCATCTCCATCTCTCTCTTTAATCAAAACTAGTAAGGTTATAACCCTAACTCTTCTAATGGTTGAATCAATTTGTATAACTATTGTATTCTTTGTCAAATTAGGTTTCATGATGAGGAATTCATATGTATATATGAATTTCATATGTTTTCATATGTAATTGTATGCCATGAAAGGATTTTCATATTTCAATAGTTGTAAAAATAAGTTTAGAAGTTATATTCTTCTATATGTTCATAGTTTTGGAATTCTATGCAAAAATCTCTTTGTAAAACTTCATGATTTTGTTATGTGAATGGGATAAGTATGTATATATACATGTATATATGCTTACATGAGAGTTTCATAGTGGTTTAAGAATTTCAATTCACAAGTATATGATGAACACCATGAAATTCATGTTCATAGTGATAGATTATGTAGTTTTGTTGAAAATTGTTCTTAAATCCTTGATGTGAGCATGATATATGTTTAATATGTGATATAACATGATTATATATGAATTATATGGTTGTATTAGCAATTCAAACCATGGATTTTTGATAAACAATAGGAATCGTGTTCATAGTATTTTTCTTTGAGTCAATTTATGAAAAATTTCTTTTGAAACTATCAAAATTGATGTTGGTTATGGGTTATTGTTAAAATTGATTAAGTGTTATGTTAGTATATTAATAATAGAAGTGATTACAATTGAAATAACTTGAATTGGATGAAAAACGAATTCATAGTAGCAATTTTCGTCAAGAACGCTTAAAATTGTGTCTTTTTCAAATTCCATGAAATCTTGGTTGTGATTATGTGTTTATATGAAAATTTTATGTTATGAGCATGTTAATAAGCTTAAAATATTGTTTGTCACAAGTTTCATGTTTGTCATGTTGGGAAAATTCGAATTCGGTGTGACGGAGTTTTATGTTTGTCATGTAGTGCAGCAGGGGGAGGACCCTCCCCAGCGGGTGTTTTACACTATGAGGACCCGCCCCAGTGGGTAAAGCTTCTGTCCATGATTTTTGGTTTTTGATTTTTGAGTTTTCATGCCCCGTTTGTTTTGTTAATTTACTTCTATGACTTGGAAAGTGTAATAGGTGATAAGTTAACATATTTTTGATGTGTTTAAGTTTGATTGAAGTGTTATGTGAGTATGTTACATGTGTGTGTGTGTGTTACTTTCCTAAGGTACACAACACGGTTCATTGAGTTATAAGCGTTATGAATGTATGCCGTGAGTATGGACTCACATACTTGACTAGTTAGCAACCAATGTGGTAATTACATTGTGAGTTGGACTTGGATATGAAGTTCGATGGTTTAAATATTGTAGTTGAATACTAATAGATGGTTTGAATGTAATATAAATGTGTAGGGTATTTGTGAAGTGATTGTAATTGTGTTTCAAGTGTAGCTTGCGCTTAAGGCAAATCTTCTAAACTCTAAACTCGTTAACATTAAGCAAGTTTCCTATCTCTAAATTTATCATTTTGCAAGTTTTTAAGTCTAAGCTTGTTATTTAAATTGTGCAAGTCTTCTAGTTAAGCAAGTTTCTATTTCAAACTTGTTATTTACTTTGTACAAACGTTGTTGTACTATAATGTTCCTAATGCTTAAATATTGAAATATTATTGAGGTATTATGATCTTGACTTAGTTGTTTAAGCAAGATTCAATTATTCTTTCAAATACTTTGAGTTACTTCTAAAGCATGCCTATCTATTATAAATTTCATTGTCATATCTTATAGTTGGTTCATGATTCTTATATCATGGAACTGTTAAAGTACTACGGGTCGATTCAACTACTCCTAGTTGATGATAGTTGAAACTCCAAAGTTGCCTTATCTATCCAAACCAAACTTTCTTTGGTGAGGACTTGTATTCAATTACTGAGAATGAACAACCCTATTTATTAGGGGATACTTATGCGAAAGAGTTAAGATGGTTGTGCACAATTCATGGTACAAAGGGTTGATCCCCCTGAGTACGAGTTAAAGGTCCATAGTCTTATTGACTGTTAAAGGTTTAAATAGAAATATTTATAACCTAGGACAATAGTTCAAGGTCTTATGACCCTCAGATGATTCTATATTCGAATTCTATGTATTGATGAAAGAATTATAATTCAATTCTTTATATTGATGAAAGTAAAGTTATTCAAACTCCTTTGAAGCTATTTATATATTTCATATCACTGTTGTAATTTCAAGTGAGCTTTTGTTTGCTCACTCTTGCATGTTTTATCACCACTTACAGTTGAGACAAAGAATGTTGACATACCGTCAACAAGTAAAGAAAAAGAAAAGATGAACAAGTGAAGGCTTGTTGTTTCAAGTTTTGATTGTAATAAGACTTAGTCAATTATGTTATGTTTTATTTCCTCATTTATTGTTTGATGTTAAGGTTTAGTTAACCCTAGGATTTTATTGGACAAGTTGTATTCCTTTCTAAAGGAAGATTTTATTTAAGGTTTTATGAAGGTTGTAATTAGTTTGCAATTCTTTATTATTGGGTAGATGTATGTTTTAATTAGAAAGTGAACACCAAATCATCAGGAAACGAAGTACCCAGATTTGGGGGTGTCACAGACTCCACCAGGTACACCACAGTTAAATGGAGTATCTGAACGGAGAAATCGAACATTGTTGGACATGGTTCGTTCTATGATGAGTTTTACCAATCTTCTAATTTCATTATGGGGTTATGCCTTAGAAGCGGCTGCATATCTAGTAAATAAGGTCCCTTCGAAATCCGTCCCAAGACTCCATATGAGATGTGGACAGGGAGAAAAACCTGGTCTTAAGCATGTTAAAATTTGGGGATGTCCAGCTTATGTGAAAAGGTTTCAAAATGATAAGCTTGGGACAAGATTTGATAAGTGCACGTTTATGGGATATCCTAAAGGGAGTTTGGGATACTATTTTTACAATCCTACTGAGCAAAAGGTGTTTGTTGCGAAATACGTTGCCTTCTTGGAAAAGGAGTTTATCCTTGAAGGGGCTAGAGGGAGGAAAATAGATTTTGAAAAAAATTCAAGAACCACAAACCACTACAGATCAAGTGGATGAACCTGTCCAAGTAGAGACACCTTCTGTACAACACCCTATTGGTAAATTTGGAAGAGTACTGTGACACCCCCAAATCTGGGTACTTCATTTCCACGGGATTTGGTGTTCACTATCTAAATAAAACATAACTACTGCCCATAAATAAGGAATATAAAATAAATTAAAACCTTTTATAATTAAATAAAATCTTTCTTATAAAAAGGATTACAACCTTGTCAAAAATATTCCCAGGGTTATCTAACCTTAACATCAACAAATGCGAAAAATAAAACATCACGTAATAAAATTTATGTCTTATTACAAACCATGTCATAAATATGAACAAGTCTTTACTTGTTCATCTTGCTCTTTCCTTTACTAGTTGACGGTTTGTCATCTTTTAACTCTAGCTACAAGGGTTATATAATGCAAGAGTGAGCAAATAAAAGCTCACTTGAAATAACAATCAATAGTGATGACATATTATTGAATAGCTTTAATTGAATTGAATAATATTTCATTCATCGATAACCAAGAATAAGATTTAAAATTCATCTGAGGGTCATAAGACCTTGAACTATGTCCTAGGTAGTAAGTATTTTTACTTAGACCTTTAACAGTCGTTAGACTATATGGACTTTTAACTCGTACTTAGGGGGATCAGCCCTTCGTACCATGTATTGTGCACAAATATCTTAACGCTTTCGTATGGTAATCCCATATTAAAATGGTTGTTCATCTCAGTATTTATTTAACAAGTCCGTACCAAAAAAAGTTTGGTTTGGATAAGCTTCAAGGATAATTTAGAGTTCAATTAACATCAACTAAGGAGTAGTCGAATCAACTTACAATAAATAAGAATTCAATAATAAAAAAAATTATGGAATAACTTATGCTTTAGAATTTAACTTAAAGCATTTGAAAGATTCAATAAAACCTTGCTTGAACAATTAGGTCAAGGTTATATTAAGTCAACAATGACTTCGACAATATAATTGCTCAATATGGATATTAGAGAATAAAATAACATGCATAATTATAACAAGAAAGGATAGACCAACTTGCTCAATTTAAAGAGTAAGGATTAGGAAACTTGCATAAACGTAAAAGTAAGGTTTGTGTTTAGAACACTTGCCTCGTGCACTAGCTATAATTTACAATCACGTTCAACAATTATCCTACATATTACATTACGTTTATAATATCTATTAGTTTCATAACCACCACGCTTAACCGTTGAACTTCTCATTTAAGTTCAACTTAACAACGTGGTTCGTAAACTTAACTTGCTAACTAACCACATAACGTGAATCTAAACTCACAACATGCATATCACACGTGTATAAACTTTTAAACTATCACAATCATACCTTATGGCAACAATATCTAATTCACACATAACTTGTTAACATGAGACTTCAAATTGTCTTATACTTGTAAACAATATGTTATATTATTGTTTTATATACTTAACATGTCATCAAGTTCATTACATTCAGTTAGTTCATCACGTTAGGGCTTAAAACACACAACACAAATTCCCAGACAGCAAAGAAGCCCGCTGGGGCGGGTAAAAATCTCGCTGGGGCTGGTGTTTATGCTGGTGAAAAATCAGCACGCGAACTTGTGCAGGAAAAAGCCAAATTTGGTTTATTTTCTTGCATCAAACTCAGAATTTTGTACATATAATGCATATAAAACTTTATAAAACCATAACTTTAAGCCTCTAACAAGTTTTAACATATATAATCATCATAACATATAATCAAACACCCTTAATTTCATGATTTTGAAGAAAACACCATTATTAAGCGTTTTTGAAGAAAATAAACACTGTGACTTTGTTTTTAAACCAAATCAAACAATTCAAAGCATGTTAATTTTATTTCTTAACATATTGTTATAACCTAAATTCAATTTATATAATATATCACAATCACACACAAATTTTGATACTTAAGAACCCATTTTTTCAAAATAATTCACTGTAAATTGCTATGAACATGATTTCTTCATGTTCATCATAATTACATGTATTGAACCACATATAAATCATATATAAGCATGCTATAACATAAATTACATATAATATTCATGTCTACATCAATTTTATAAAAACTCAAATACATAAAACTAACTATGAAGAAACAATGAATAACATAATTAAAAAAATTAGTTTATGCCTTTGATTCTAGAGGAAGAAGATGAAGATGGTGATTATCTGTTTTGATTTTTCAAAGCTCTTCTTCCTTCTTTCTTTCTTCTTCTTCTCTCTTTTCTCTCTAACTTACTATGTTCTTCTTTTCTTTACTAACTCACGTAGTTAACTAATAACATAATATCTCATATTAATGTTATATTAGTTACAATTTTATTTGAAAATCAAAAGCCTTAAGGCTTTTTTGGCAAAAATCATTTATTTTCAAAAATAGATTTTTAGGATAAAACCTTGTTTGGTAAAACATGATTAAAATAGGTTTAAGGGCATTGTTTGGTAAAACTACATTAAAACCCTTTTTAGTTTATTTTAATAATTCATTTAACACATAGTTTCTAATGTCACACTTTTTCTAATTAAATCTTACTATCCCAATTTAATTAAAGCTAACATCAATTTATTAAATAAAATTGTCACATAACTTAAATTGCTACACAATTATAATTACTCATCAATTTAATTAACATATTGCACTTAATTAAATTACTCCATACGTAATCACATCACTTTTTTATTTAACTCAATAAATTAATTAAAATATTTATTTAATTAAATAAATATTTAAAATTAATATACAAAATTCTCGTTTGTTACAAGTACCGAAGATATCTGAAAGGTATGGATTCGTCATAGAGGATGACGATGAGCTATACGTCATGAATGATGATGATCCATTGAATTACGAACAGACTATGAGTAATAAAGACTAAGAGAAATGGTAGATGACCATAAAATCTAAAATGGATTTTTGTACCAATGCTCAAGTCCATTTGAATTTTACTTGCGATTGCAGCTTATTATTACTAAATCTGGTAAAATGGACGTGGAGACGCCCTTCCTCAAATATATATTATTAGAAGAGAATGTATATATGATACAGCCAGATGGATTTGTTTCAATGGTTGAAACAATCCATTTATATGATCTACAACAATCCATTTATGGGTTGTAGCAAGCTTCTCAAAGATGGAACATTCGATTTGATGAGACAATCAAAAGAGTTTGATTTTATCAAAAATTAGAATGAACCTTGTGTGTACAAAAAAGGGTTAGTGGGAGCACTGTTTCATTCATTGTATTATATATTTATGATATATTACTGATAGGGAATGACATTCCTATACTACAATCGATCAAAATAAAGTTGTCTAAACATTCCTCTATGAATGATTTGGGTATAACATCTTACAGTGGGGATATAATATTGTATAGATAGATTTATAAGGATGTTCGGCCTAACTGAAGGAACATATATTCATTAGATGCTAAAGGCATTTATCATGGCAAACTCCAAAAAGGTATCTTATGATGATGAGCCATGGAGTATATCTCTCTAAAATTGTCCTCAATAAAAGAGAGATCGCATGAGTTACTATCATGTATGCAATAAAATACACGAGACTTGATGTTAATTAGTCAGATTTTGGAGAAGATCACTATAGGACAGTGATAAACATCCTAACGTACTTAACTGACACTAAGGATGTCATCATGACACATGATGGGTCTGAATTAAACTAGAGGACTAAATAGACTCAAGTTTTTAGACTGACCGAGACGGCAACAAATCCACTTTAGGGTAAGTCGTTACCTTGCGAGGTGGTACAGTGAATTGGAAAGGTTCCAAACAGCAAAAGGTTGCTGGTTTAGTGACAAAGATAAAGTATATAACTTTATGTGAAGCTGCAAATTGATGTTTTTGGATGAAAAGTTCATTACAGAATAAAGAATAGTTCCTAAGTCTCATCTTGAATCCAAACATGTGTTGCGGCACTTTGATTAAATAAATCATTGAAAGAAGAAACATCACCTTAGAGCGTGTAGACTCTCAAGACAACATTGCAGATCCATTTACTAAAGTTTTAACACAACAACAGTTTGATCGTCACTTAGAGAAGATGGTATGAGAAACCATGGCAATTGGCTTTAGTGCAAGTGGGAGATTAAAAGTAGTATGCATATAAGCCAATCATGTATGATGATAAAGCATCTATTTAGGAGACGATCTTATTTATTTATTAATAAAAGTATTAACTTATTAAAGACATTTAATTATCTACATGATGCTATTTTTATAATACGTAAATAACCCATAGTTTTAAGCAATGATTTTAGAATCATGATGTTGATCATGCAAATGAGATCTAAATTCTTAGAAAGCTTAAAACTAAAATAGTTCCCAATCGTTGGATTACTAAAAAGGGGATTAGTAAATCCTGATAGATTGGTACATATGTTGCTTGCTCATTGGATGAGGATGATTGATCTAATGATCATTTGTGTGGAGACACTAAAACAAGTATGTAGGTGTTTATTAGAGAATAAGTTCACTGAACGTGACTCGCTATGGAATACCTAATGGAGTTTTACTTACCTATCAACAGTATTCCTAATGTGATAGTAGTACAAGTGATCCTTGGACTTGAGATCATCATAGTATCTTGTATGTAATGAATTACACTTTGACTTATTCCTTAAGATCCTTAGGGTATATCAAAGGGTATGCTTGGGTGTAATACGTTACATATGGAGATAATGAATGGTCCATAAAAAATCTACCACTTCTAGTAAAAGAAGAGATATATCTTATGTGATTCGTTAAATGACAACCCAGTAGTCCTTGGCCATGGCAGAATAAAATTAGAAAGGAGTTTCTAATTTGAATTATTTGGAATTGTACGTTTTCTAATCAAAATACATATAATTAAATAAAATATGACTTGACAGAAATTTTAAGTCTTATATTTAATTGGGATATTGTATGGTGGAATGATTGAATTATACAGTAACTATTTACTCATAGGTTTTTTTATAATTAATGTTGAAATCTATATTATATGGAAAGTCGTTGATCGCTAGGGAGACTTATCCCTATTGTAGAATAAATATTATTTATTTAAATAGATTATTAGTTTAATTTATTTATTTAAATAAGATTAAAATTTTTCTAATTGATTTATTCACAATCGGTTTAATATGGAGAACCTAAAGGGTCACGCCATAAAAGAAAGAATAATTATTTAAGAAGCTAATGACATAATCGTAAAAATATATTAAGTGTAAATATTTTAATCTATAGTGATAGAATAAATTAATAGATTAATATTTATTATTTAATATTTTAGAAATATTAAGTATAAATTAATAAGAGTACTCTTATTAATATTATTATAATTATTATTATTTTAACTTCTAAAGGAGTTTAGGAATTAATTTAATATTAGTACTCTCATTTATTTCTAATAAGATTAGGAGACAAATTAATTAAAGGAATTTAATTAATTATTCCCAATGTGGTGGGAAGCCTAAATTAATTAAAGGAGTTTAATTAATTAAATAAAACCCTATGTCTAATAGGATTAGAAGGGTTGACTAATATCCATATAAGAGGAGTCTTATATTAGATATCAATTGATGCAATTCTAATTTTTGGAGAGTACTCTTTTTCTATAAAGGATAGAAAATTAGGGTTTAGCCAGCCACCCTCCTTCTTGATAATTCCTCTTCCTTGGTGGATCACCTCTAGAGGCCAAACACTTGGGTGGCTAACGTTGATCAAATGAAGGAATCTAATCCAAAAATTCATGGAGATCACAAAGAACAAGGAGTTGAACTCGTACCTGTGGAAGTTTCGTTCTACAAGGGTGTAATTCCATAATTTCTTATTTATCGTTTTAAATTAATAATATGCATAAAGAATGATCCGGGTAATGGTTTTGTAGAAAATTTTAAACTCTGATATACCATGCTTCCGCTAATTTATGCAATTTGATTGAGCCATGATTTCGTACAAACCTAACAAAATGGACTATTCGCGTGCACATAGGCATGACTTTGTGGCCATTCAGTAGCACACCTATCCAAAATCATGAATAGTTTATATATATGAAAAAAATCAAAATTAAAATTCCCATGGTAGCTAAATTACCATGTGTATTTTTAGTTGAAAATCCAGGCTCATTTGTCCTCAAATAGGATGAGTAAACTGGCTAAAAATGGCGCCAAATGACTGTCTCAAAAATCAATTTTTTTTCACATCAAAACATTTAAAGTAGTAAAACATACATATTTACTAAGTCTTAAAATTTTTATCAAGTCATATAAGCATGCATATTCACTATATTGTGTTTAGAAGCATTCTATAAGAAATCTGAAGTTTTAACGATTAAAACTTGAAAAGAAAGGATATAAATGTTACCATAGATGTGCAGAACGATTGTACAGTGACGAAATTTGAAAAAAATTGCCCGAACTCAGTAGATCTGATGAGGAATTTTTGGATTTTCTATTTAGTTCAAACTTGAAAATGACTTGTAAAAGCCACGGGGGGCTAAGTTATACCCGTAGGGAGCCGCAACCCTATATGCGGTAGCTGAAGGTGGACTTGTGGGACCCTAGGGTGGGTCCCGCCCCCTCCGATTAGGTCCAAGTAAAGTTAAAGCGGAGTTCCCAGAACCTGAAAAGTCAAATTAGGAAAAAAACTGCTACGCAATTGAGCAGAATGGCTTGAAACCCTGATTCTAAAAGTCAAGCTCCTGAAGAAGTGAAAAACTTCATGTAAGCCATTGGTAGAAACTCTGATGTCGTATTCGGAATGTCGATGATGAAAATTGCTGAAAACTGCCTCTGTCAGAGCATCAGGAAGGTCCGACTTTGTGAACAGTGGGTTTTGAATGCGTTAAAGTATCAAGATTGGTTTGAGGGTATGACCTATCAGAAAGATACCCCCACATTGAGGTCAGAGTATCTGACATTGCAAACCGTTAGAGACAACTCCAACGTGGCATTGAAAATGAGCCAGTAATGAAAGCCGTTGATAACTTCTTCAATGAGTGTCAGAGTATCTGACATTGCAAACCATTGGCAACAACTCCAGCGTGACATCGAGAACGAGTCGGTGATGAAAGTCGTTGATAACTGCTTCAATGAGGGTCAGAGTATCTAACATTGCAATCCATTGGTGACAACTCCAGCGTTGTATCGGGAACGAACCGGTGATGAAAGCCGTTGATAACTGCTTCAATGAGGGTTAGAGTATCTGACATGGAAAATCGTTGGTGATAACTCCAGTGTAACATCGGGAATGAGCCGGTGATGAAAGCCGTTGAGAATTGCAATATCGAGATCAGGTAGATCTGACATTGTAAACCGTCAGTAACAACTCCAGTGCAGTATCGGGAAAGATCCGATGATGAGAACGGTGGAGAAATTTTTTCCCAGAGAGGATAGATGATGGAGTCTGTTATACAAATCTTTAGCTGGAACACGGAGAAGGTTCGGTGGTTCAAATAACCATTATAAACTACCATTTGAGTAGGCATCAAAAGAGTTCAGTGAAAGCCATCATAGATATCTTCATCCCCAGCAGGAGTGGCGGGAATAGTCAGCGATAGAATGTTATGGCAGCTAACACCACAAGAGCATATAGCATTCATAACATGGCATATCGTGCATTGCATTACATTTGCATATGTCCTATTTCTAGTGTCTAGCAGTCTTTATCCTATTCATTCCATTGCATTGCATAAACATGATAAAGAGGGGCATCTATTGACAATCAAAACTTTTATTCCTATAACTAACCCTGAAGGAGGGAAAAATTGTCTTTTACCTTCCAGCGACAACCCCGGGAGGTACAGTAACCCTGACAACAACATCGGGATATCAAAAGTCAGCCTCGACGGAAAAATTAGGAGATCAAGTCAAGCCCTGACGACAACCCTGGGAGGTACAGTCAGCAACAACACCGGGATATCCAAGTCAGCCCCGACGGCAACACCGGGAGATTAAGTCAAGCTCCGGCGACAACCCCGGGAGGTACAGTAACCCCGGTAACGACACTGGGAGGCCAAGCCAACCTTCGGAGATAGCCCCGAAGCATAAAATCATCCTCAGAGACAACCTTGGGAGACTAAATCAACCTCGAAGACAATCCTAAGGAAGAATAGAGTCGACTTGGATCAAACCTCAAAGACAATCCCGAGAAATAGTTGAAAACCATGTCAATCCTGGAGACAACCTCTAAATGGGAAAAATAGTCATTTTACTAACTTGACATCAAATTAAGTCAAAATAAACCCAAATCAATCCAATGAGGGTCAGAAAGAACCAAAACATCGATCCCGAGTGAAAATAGCACAAGACAGCTCAACAGATGGACTATGAAGATTCAAATATCTGGTCATGGACCCATCTTCTAGGATTCAAAAAAGATCAAATCTCATATCATTGTGTATCTCTCAGAAAGGGCTTTCCAAAAAGGTATAGCACGCCTCAATTGGACTCCCGTATTGAAAGTTATGAAGGTTCGAAGCAGACAACGTGTTGATCGCAATACACGTACTTTGAGACAACGGGACCCATCGGAGCGGGGAGCACTCAGGGAGTCGCACTACTACCCACGACTGTCGCAAGTAAACCCTCTGCCATCTGGTCTATAAATAAGACGACCTTAGCAAAAAAGAAGAAGAAAAAAAAGAAAAAAACAAAGAAACTCCGCTCATTTCGACTCTTAGCCCTACCTCTAGCACTCCAAACCTCAATTTTATTCTTCCAATACGTTTGCATACATATATATTACAACAAATCAAGTTTTAACCGGTAGAAACGGAGATTTGAAGCCCTCCAAGTAGTTTAAAGCCCGTAGCGCTACATCTTATAAGATTTCTTACGATCAGAAACTTTTTACTGCTTTATCATATATATATGAGCGTATATATATAGCTTCTAGTTTCGCCTGGATTTCAAATCCGTGGCCTATCTAGCTTACTTTTATGTATATATAAGTATATATATACGCTTTTATTGCTTTTACATCCTGGATTGCTAATCCGTGGCTTTTTATCGCTTTCACACACACACAAACAGATATATATATATATATATATATATATATATATATATATATATATACTAACTTGTTTGATCTGGATTGCTAATTCGTGGCCTTTTTAGCTTTAATATATATATAACTAACCATATATATACTAATATTCAATTCCGTCAAGCCTGGATTGTAAATCCGTGACATTTACTGCTTTTGTATATATATAACTATATATATATATATATTCTAACTACGTTAACCTGAATTGCTAATTCGTAGCTTTTTTATTGCTTTTATATATAATTATATATATATACTAACTCGTTTGGCCTGGATTGCTAATCCGTGGCCTTTTCAGCTTTAATATATATATATATATATATATATATATAACTGTATATATTTATGTTTTTCAGTTTAGCCTGGATTAAAAATTCGTATCTTTTTACAGCTTTCCTATATATATATATATATTATTCAATGTGATTAAATCTCTGCTTTAACTGTTCATTTGATATGAATTTGTTCTAATGTAAATTTTGTGGACTAGATTCATCTAAATCTAGCCATTTCTAACTTTCCATAGGTTCAAAAGCTGTCAAACTGGAACCGTTAAGCTAGAATGGTTTAGATTTATTTAAATCTAGCTTTCTTTCTAGTTTTGTAAATATTTAAGTGACTACGCGACCCTAGATCCATATCTAGCGGGAACGAAAAGCTTTGGCAACACGCATGCGAGAATTTAACTGATGAATCATTTGTCTTGCTACGTCTAGATTTCCATTTATATTTTTTGCAATATCTTTGTTGTGCATGCTTTTTTTGATAATATCATGAGAGCCTAGGAATCACGGGATTTAAGATCCACCACATGGATCTAAATCTGATTCCCACAATGGATAATTTTGCACTGTAAATACAGCCTGCCTATCCTTTTGTAAATGCAAATTAGAGAGACCTTAAAACGATTATCCGAATTTAAGGTCTCAGCATAGTAAAATTATGGTTTGTAGTGATAGGGTCACTTTGATGTCTTTTATGCCCATAATAAGACTGACACTTGTATATACATTTTGTGATCGAGGATGCTTCGCATCCTGACAATAAAATTAAAATCAAGCCGAATGTGGAAGAAAAATAGAAGTATCGAAAGGCTTCAATTCCTATACGAACGAAAGGGTTTGAAAACCATCTTTCAACATCTCATTTTCATATCTTTGTCTAAAAATGGACTTTTCAAACAAGTTAAACCCATTGTATATAGGTCCAACGAAATACATCACTGCTTTCAAATCAAGCATGTAGGCTCAATTACTGCAAGCACACACACACACACACACACTGCAAATAAAATAGAAAAATTGAAAAGATGCGGTAACCGTGTTTCACGGAAGTCGGGGGGTGCTTAAACCTTCCCCTAGCTTAATCAAGCCCCCGAACTTTATGTATCTCGGTTTCCAAGGCCAAGTTTTGACAGCGTCTAGTAATTAGGCCTACTTGCAAAATCAAACAAAACTCGGTTAAGTTGGTACAACCATTTCAAATAAACAAACTGACAACTCTGTAAAACCTTTTCAAATCGTCGACATGATAAATGTTGGCCTTTTCCTAAAAATTCACCTTTCATCAAACATATAAAACAAATAAGGGTATAAAACACAAATTATGGAAAGGAAGATATGTCCAAAGAGTTTTTTGACGTCGACAATGATAAAGCATATACTTTGTAACAATTTTATTCATTTATTAATAAAAGAGTTATAGAATTAAAGATATTTATTTATCTACATGGTGCTATTTTTTTTATAATATGTGATAAACTTATAGTTTTAAGCAATACTTTTAGAATCATGATGATGATCATTCTACTGAGATCTAAATTCTTAGATAGCTTAAAAATAAAATATTTTCCAATCATTGGATTACTAAAAAGGGGATTAGTGAATCCGTATAGATTAGTGCATACCTTGCTTACTCATTAGATGAGGATGATTGATCTTATGATCATTTGTGTGGAGACACTAAAGCAAGTATGTAGGTGTTTATTGGAGAATAAGTTCACTGAATGTGGCTCGAAAGTAATACCTAATGAAGTTTTACTTACCTGTCAATAGAAATTCCTGTAGTGATAGTAGTACAAGTGATCATTAGACTTGAGATCAATATAGTATCTTGTGTATGCTAAATTATACTTTGACATGTCCCTTAAGACCCTTATATCAAAGGGTATAATTGTGTGTAATAAGTTATATATGAAGATAATGAATGATTAATAAAGAATCTACCACTTCTAGTAAAAGAAGAGATCTGTCCTATGTGATTTGATAAATGACAACCCAGGACTCCTTGACCATGGTGGAATGAAATTAGAAATGAGTTTCTAATTTGCATTATTTAGAGTTGTGCATTTAAGGATCGAAATAAATATAATTAAATAAAATAAGACTTGGAAGTAATTCCATGTCTTATATTTAATTAGGGCATTGTATGGTGGAAGGATTGAATTTTATGGTAACTATTTACTCAAAGGTTCTTTTATGATTAATGTTGAAATCTCTATTATCTGGAAAGTCGTTGATCGCTAAGGAGGCTTATCCTTATTATAGAATAAATGTTATATATTTAAATGAATTATTAGTTTAATTTATTTATTTAAATAAGATTAGAATTGTTCTAATTAATTTATTCACAACCAGTTGAATATGGAGAAGCTAAAGGGTCACACCATAAAAGGAAGAATATTTATTAAAGAAGCAAATATCATAATCATAATAATAAGTTAAGTATATTTAATTTAATATATGGTGATAGAATAAATTAAATAGCTTAAAATTTATTATTTAATATTTTAGAAATATTAAATATAAACTAATAAGAGAAGTCTTATTATTATTATTACTATTACTATTATTATTTAATTTCTAAAGATGTTTGGGAATTGATCCCTTTGCTTCGTCTTCCTCTAGTAACCCTAACCTGGTCAACAGACTCATTCTCAGTATGTCCCTATTTTTTCTGTCAATTTATTTCATATTGAATCTCATATGAAATCCGTTGACGATCAAGTAAAATTGGCTGCCCATTCTTCCTAACTGGTTGGCACTTTCGTCCTCTTGCTCCTTATAAATCCCTTGTGTATTATAAGGATATTCTGCTCCAAACACAATCAATCCATGTTAAACCCATTTTTGATAGACATGATAGTTCTAAAATCATATATCATTCTCTATACATTAAACAGATTACTTCCATGTTTGACTAGGGTAATCATCCGTCTGATCTTCGTCAGTTAGATAATCACAATAGCCAGTTTTGCTATTATGATTATATGGAAGCTTGGAACGGAGACTTTTTGTTCCAAACTCCCTCTTTCAGTCATTCGTGGTTTGTTTAATTCGACCACAAATTCAAAAGTCAAATTCCTCATTGATTTACTATATGGTGGGAAAAATTTGGTCTGATTTATAGTGTCTTGTCCATTAAGCTCCAGTCAGTTCTTAACCTTTTTTCCTGTAAAAGTCCTTGCATTTCTAAAAATGAATGTATTCCAGTTCTTCTTCAATTTGTAAGTAAATATAAGGTTCCATGGATCCTTAAATGGAACTATAGTTTTTATTCTCCTACTACTGAAGTTAATCTTGAGTCAGTCAAGGATAAATCAGTTATCACTCGCAATCATATTAGTTAATTGACTTATGTGACTCGTGAGTTTTTTATTAAATGGTGGATAAATTTGATATATTATCACATTATTGGTTAAGTTCAGAAGGAATTTCCAGTAAATCCTACCCCTATTAAATCTGCTCCTCCCAAGGATTCTTCCTCTAGTAAATCCAAAAAATATTCTTAGACAAATTTAGATTTTGTGGATATTGATCATTGTTCTAACGCTGAGTTAAAACAGTTAGCTCGGCTCATTCAAAAACGAGTTGATAAGCTCAGTGAGGATATTGTTCCCTCAATTTGCTCATCATCTTCGTCAAAATCCAGTCAAGAAGCTTCTAGTCCTGATGATCCATACGGCAGCATTAGCCTCCAAGATGCTCAGGATCCTTTTGCCTAGGATGCCTACAGTTACATAAGTTTTCAAGCGGCAGATAGATACTGTTGCTTTCAAAAATTCATCATCTACGCGTGCTCCTTTTTCAAAAGTAGCCGAAAGATAAAGTAAAGTCGGTTTGTATTTTAGCTGAGTCATGTTTTCTTTGTCGGCCATCTGGTCGTCTTAGTCAAAAGTTATAATAATGCGTCTGTATTTTATTCAAAAGTTGTAATAATACGTCTGTATTTAGTCAAAAGAATCAATAATGATTATGTCTTTTGTAAAAGCATTACTGTTCTTAAATAGTTAAAGATGTTTTGTAATTATTGAGTTATAATCAGTATGCCTTTTCTTGTGCTATATAAGAGAAGCAAAGTAATTTGTACAAGGCAGTATTAGAAATCCAATAGAGAGTTTTGAAAAACTCAGATTCCAATCTTACTAATCTTTAACCTTCTTGCCTTCTTCTTAGTTATGCCATGTTAGATTTTCTATAATCGAGTCTACTTATAAGTTATCTTCAGTTATCTGTTTGTAAATCATTTCAATCAATAAAAGTTTATTTATTTAAAACTGTTATTAATTCATATGAACTACTGTTATCATTTCTTATAGTTATAGTATAGTTGTGATTTAGATTTGTATGCGCCAGTGTCTCTCTTATCTCTTATGCTTCTGCCCTCTTGGTATTAGAGCCATGTGTTGTTTGTTTACTAAGTGTTGATCTTAATCTGCTTAATCAAAGTCATTTTTGAAAATTAAAAATTTTCTTTTGATTCTTTGTTCAAGAAATCACCTAAGCTCTTTCTGTAGAACACCGTGTTCGCCCCGGTCTTTTTGCCCTTTGTAAGTCTTAGTGTGGAGCAGTGTCGGGTGTTTGACCTAGGACATAGGTATGCGTCTGCTTAAGGAAAGAAGGGTATGTATGGAAGAACATAGAATCGCTGATAAATTCTCAGATAAAATCATTGACAAAACTCAACTTCATCGGTTTTTAGGATCTCTGAATTATGTTGGTAAATTCTATCAAAATCTTAGAAAGATCTGTAAACCATTGTTTCTCCGTTTACAGAAAAACCCTCCTCCTTGGACTGACGAACATACTTTCATCGTCCTACAAGTTAAAAAATATGTTAAGGTTTTACCTTGCCTTGGCATTTCCAATGAATCTGCGTTTAAAATTGTTGAAATTGATGCCTCTGAAATTGGTTTTGGTGGCATTCTGAAGCAGAAATTAACTCCTGCTTCCTTTGAACAAATTGTTCGATTTCATTCTGGTGCATGGAATCAGGCTCAAGTTAATTATAGTACAATTAAAAAAGAAATTTTAGCTTTAGTTTTATGTATTAGTAAATTTCAAAATGATTTCTTAAATCAAAGATTTTTGGTTTGAATTGACTGCAAGTTAGCTAAATATATTTTAAAAAAAGATGTTAAAAACATTGCTGCTAAGCACATTTTTGCCCGATGACAATCTCTTTTAAACATTTTTGATTTCGATATTGAATATATTAAAGGAAGTCAAAATTCTGTTCCTGATTTTCTTACTAGAGAATTTATTAATTCAAGTACTCAAGAGATATGAGTGTGAGAGGTGGGAACAATGCAGTTCGGCCCCCTTCTGACCCAAGTTAAAGGCTCATGGGAGCCGTAATCCATCATCCAGTTACCCCAGTTACTCTTGTTGATGTAGCTAATAGGTATACTATTCTTGGTACTGTTTCAAAGCCTTGCAATACGATTTTGGCCCAGTCACCTAGGCCCATTGATCACTTTGCTTCGTCTTCCTCTAGTAACCCTAACCCTGGTCAACAGACTCATTCTCAGTATGTCACCATTTTTTCTGTCAATTTATTGCATATTGAATCTCATATGAAATTCGTTGACGATCCAGTAAAATTGGTTGCCCAGTTCTTCCCAACTGGTTGTCACTTTCTTCCTCTTGCTTCTTATAAATTCCTTATGTATTATAAGGATATTCTGCTCCAAACACAGTTAATCCATGTTAAACCCATTTTTGATATAAATGATAGTTCTAAAATCATCTATCATTCTCTATACATTAAACAGATTACTTCCATGTCTGACTAGGGTAATCATCCGTTTGATCTTCGTCAGTTAGATAATCACAATAGCCAGTTTTGCTATTATGATTATATAGAAGCTTGGAACAAAGTCTTTTTGTTCCAAACTCCCTTTTTCAGTCATTCGTGGTTCGTTCAATTCGACCATAAATTCTAAAGTCAAATTCCTTATTGGTTTACTCTATGGTGGGAAAGATTTGGTCTCACTTATAGTGTCTTGCCCATTGAGCCCCATTCAGGTCATAACCTTTTTTCCTATAGAAGTCCTTGCATTCCTAAAAATGAATGTATTCTAGTTCTTCTTCAGTTTGTAAGTAAATATAAGGTTCCATGGATCCTTAAATAAAATTATGGTTTTTATTCTCCACTACTGATGTTAATCTTGAGTCAGTCAAGGATAAATCAGTTATCACTCGTAATCATATTTGTCAATTGACTTATGTGACTCGTGCATTTTGTATTAAATGGTGGGATAAATTTGATATTTATCGCATTATTGGTCAAGTTCAGAAGAAATTTCCAGTAAATCCTACCCCTATTAAATCTACTCCTACTAAGGATTCTTCCTCTAGTAAATCCAAAAAATCTTCTCAGACAAAATTAGATTTTGCGGATATTGATCATTGTTTTAACACTGAGTTAAAACAGTTAGCTCGGCTCATTCAAAAATGAGTTAATAAGCTCAGTGAGGATAGTGTTCCCTCAATTTGCTCATCATCTTCGTCAAAATCCAGTCAAGAAGCTTCTAGTCCTAATGATCCATACGGCAACATTAGCCTCCAAGATGCTCAGGATCTTTTTGCCTAGGATGCCTACAGTTACATAAGTTTTCAAGTGGCAGACAGAGACTGTTGCTTTCAAAAATCATCATCTACGTGTGCTCCTTTTTCAAAAGTAGCCGAAAGATAAAGTAAAGTCAGTTTGTATTTTAGCTGAGTCATGTTTTCTTTGTCGGCCATCTGGTCATCTTAGTCAAAAGTTATAATAATGCGTCTGTATTTTATTCAAAAGTTGTAAAAATGCATCTGTATTTAGTCAAAAGAATCAATAATGCTTATGTCTTTTGTAAAAGCATTACTATTTTTAAATAGTTAAAGATGTTTTGTAATTATTGAGTTGTAATCAGTATGCCTTTTCTTATCCTATATAAAACAAGCAAAGTCATTTGTACAAGGCAGGATTAGAAATCCAATAGAGAGTTTTGAAAGACTCAGATTCCAATATGACTAATCTTTAACCCTCTTTCCTTCTTCTTAGTTATACCATGTTAGGTTTTCTATAATCGAGTCTACTTGTAAGTTATCTGTTTGTAAATCATTTCAATCAATAAAAGTTTATTTATTTAAAACTGTTATTAATTCATATGAACTGCTGTTATCATTTCTTATAATTATACTATAGTTGTGATTCAGATTTGTATGCGCCACTCTATCTCTCTTGTCTCTTATGCTTCCGCCCTCTTGGTATCAGAGCCATGTGTTGTTTGTTTACTAAGTGTTGATCTTAATCTGCTTAATCAAAGTCATTTCTGAAAATCAAAAATTTTCCTTTGATTCTTTGTTCAAGAAATCACCTAAGCTCTTTCTATAGAACACCGTGTTCGCCCCCGGTCTTTTTGCCCTTTGTAAGTCTCAGTGTGGAGCAGTGTCGGGTGTTTAACCTAGGACATAGGTATGCGTCTGCTTAAGGAAAGAAGGGTATGTATGGAAGAACATAGAATTATTAAAAAATTTAATTTTTAAAAAATGAGTAGATTTTTCAGGTCTAGTTCTTCAGTTAGTAATAAATCAGCTCTGCCTCCGGTTCCAGACATAGTCAACCTTGAAGAACATAGTTACGAAAACCTTAATCAAACTCTTAGTAATTAGAACATACCTAGTGTGTCTCCTAAAGAGATTTATCAGTCAACCTTTATTGATAATTTTAAAACTGATTATAATGTTAAAACGGTTGAACATGTCTACGCGATCAACAGAGAATATGAAAATTATAACATTCTTTCTTCTGATGTTATTAACAAACATAGAAAGAAAGGTTATAATTTTATTCATATTGGTTTAGTTCAGGTCGCAGTCAAGCCTTTATCTATTAAAGGAATAAACTCAAGCATCTTTTTATATCTTAGAGATGTACGATACCTCAACTATGCTCCTAACATTATTGGTATCATGTAATCGAGTTTGCATGATGGACCTATCTGTTTCAATTGCTTTCCCGATCTCCCTTTGAGTTTAAGTGATGCTAACTTATTAAAAGCATTAACTCTGAATATTAAGACTGCAGGTAAGATAACTCATATGATTGAGGGCTCACAACCTATAGCCTTAATTTACAGAATTTATTATAAAGTTACGAAAACCAATTTAAACATTCATACTCTTAATAAAAGCCCACAAGATCACACTGTTTTAATTCAAAGTAGTACTAGTAATGCTAATATCCAAACTCCAAGGACTATTCTTTGGAAGGATATTACACTGCCTAGTCAGTGGATTTTACCTCAAAAAATTCCACAAAAACCAGTTATTAATAATTTGTTGAATTTAGAAAATATTTTAAAAAAAATTGATTGTACTGTCAAAGTTAGTTTTGAACGTAACAGAAGACCTTTGATAATAGAAGAATTTACTAATTCTTTAGTCCCTTCAGTTATTTATAGAAGAAATACTGAAGTCTTAAGTAATTTTTCTATTCCTAACATTAAAATGAAAGGAGTTTTAAACCGGGGTCAAACCAGTCATCCTTGTTATACTCCAACTAATCTAGTAGAAGATGAACAAGATATTTCTCCTAATACTTCTTTAGGACCGACCCCTTCGGATTTTGAAGCCCCTATTAATCATCAAATAAGAGTAATTACTAGAGCATTTAAATTAGATTGGGACAATCTGGTTGCAAATTTTAATTCCATATCTAATAAAGATAAAAGGCATGCTTTTCGTAATAAGTACAATAAGTATAACAGAGATAAAATAGTTAATAAATGAAAAGAATTTATTAAGATTAATCAAGAGAACCTTACATTTTATGATTGTTATGAAAATTATCATTCACAATGTAAAGTTCTTACTAAAAGTTAGTGGACGAAAGAGGATAAATCTAAAATTTTGGCAAGTCATCCACCTTTAGAAACTGTCTTTCTACATGTTAAAAATACTTCAGTTGTTGCCAGTCCATTTAAAGTTGCTAATGAAAAAACTAATGAAAAGAAAATTATTGAACAAAATAATTTTACTAATCAGTATTTGGCTACAATTGGTAAACAGTTAGATAAAATTGAAGAAATTTTGATCATTCTATGGTTAAAAATCCTGATAAAAAATTAGATCAGCCTTTATTAACTCTCCTAAAAAAAAGAGAAGGAATGGGATTGGTACTCTAGACCCACTCCTCCTGACCTTCAGTACGAGAAAAAGAATCTAGATAATCAATTTTCTGTCTCTTCTAATAAAATTTATGAATGGAATATTGATGGTCTTAGTGAACACCAAATACTTACTAAAATGAATCATTTGTCTATGGTTGCCAATAGTTATATTACAACTTTCAGCAGTTTGACACAACCTGAAATAGTTAAAATATTAACTAATGGTTTCACTGGTGTTCTTCGTTCTTGGTGGGAAAAACACCTTGATGAAGATGCAAGGAATTCTATAATTCATGCTCGCCAGTTAGATGATAATGGTCAGCCTATGTTCAGAGAAGATGTTGGTTTTGGTATTCCTGATGGTATTAACACATTAATTTTCACTATAATAAAATATTTTATTAGAACACCTAGTAATATCACTAAGAGAATTCATGATCAGTTAAGTAATCTCACTTGTCCCACTCTAAGTGATTTTAGATGGTACAAAGATGTTTTTATTTCTCGAGTCATGATGCGTAGTGATAGTAACAAACCTTTCTGGAAAGAGAAATTTGTTAATAGTTTTCCTAATTTGTTTGCTCAAAAAGTCAGAGAAGAACTTAGCAAAACTCTTGGATATATTGATTATGATAACCTAACTTATGGTGACATAATTAGCTATATCCAAAAGATTGGTTTAAAAATATGTATTGATTTCAAAATTGCCAAACAAGCTAGTAAAGACAAGAAAAAGGTTAAGTATGAGCTTGGCACGTTTTGCGAACAATATGGTTTACCTCCTGTTGCTCCCTCTAGAAGAAAGCATCGGAAGAAACAAATAAAAAAATGAAAAACTGGTAAGCATAATAAGAAACGGTTTATTCAGTTAAAAATTCAAGATAATTATTATGAAAAACCCAAGTCACGAAAAAAATCACATAGTAAAAAAATCTACTTCTAAAACCCAAGATAAGAGTAAAATTAGTTGTTATAATTGTGGTAAAAAGGGTCATTACAAGAGTGAGTGTAAAATTAAACAGAAATTGAGTCAGTTAAATATTTCTATTGAAGACAATGATAAGATTTTAGAGCTAATAGAATGATGTTGATAGTAACAATTATTCTGATATTCCTTATTCCTCTTGTAATGATGAAGATAATCAAACTCCTAGTGAAGAAAATGAAGTCACTCTTTGTACTAATAATTGCAGGTCTGATTGCTGTAAGACTATTAATGTTCTTAGCAAAGATGACAAAGAAAGCTCTTTATTAATTGAGTTAATTAGTAAAATTACTGACGAAGATTAAAATTGCAATACATTAAACAGTTAAAGGAATTATTTTCTAAAAATAATTCTGAAAAGAATAATGTTATTAAGGGTAATGATAAACCTGTTATCAGCCTTAATAAAACCTTGGAAAGATTTAAAAACCTAGATAGAGAAGTCACCCTTCCCGAATTAAATCAAGAAGTCAATAAACTTAAGAAAGATATATCAGCCCTTAAGTCTGAGATTTCTGAGTTACGCAAAGAAATGGCTAATTTGGCAACTAAAAGTTCAGAGCTTCACATATCTGATTCATCAAATAATGATGAGGAGGCTGAATCTTCTAATGTCAAAGATGATGAGTCAATTTTTATGGTTCTGGATAATTCTTTAAAAAGGTTAAAAGACATTACCATTCAAAAATGGTATATTATTGTTCGTCTAGTGATTGATGGAACGTTTACAATTCAGCTCCCTACTCTAGTTGATACTGGTGCAGATCTTAATTGAATTCAAGAAGGTTTGATACTTACTAAGTTCTATAAAAAAACTAGTGAACGATTAAATTCTGCTAATGGTAGTATGATGGAAATAAAATATAAATTTTCTAAAGTTCATATTTGCCAAAATAATATGTGTTTTAACACTTCTTTTGTTTTAATTCGCAACTTGACAGATAAGATTATTTTAGGGCTTCCGTTTATATATTTATTATATCCATTCACTACTAGTAATAATGGTTTAACGACTGAACTTTTGGGTCAGAAAGTAGTGTTTGAATTCATTATTCAACCCAAAAAAAGAGATTTGAAATTTATTCAAGATGAATCTATTTTAAAATCGTTAAATCTATTAAGCTGTAAAACTTCACAGTTAAAATTCTTAAAACAAGAAATTAAATATAAACATGTTGAAGATCTTCTCCTTCTTGAAAAGGTTCAAGATAAAATCGAAGAACTTCGAGTGTTTATGACTAAAAACCTATGTGTTGATTCTCCTAATGCCTTCTGGCATAGAAGGAAGCATGTAGTTTGGCTACCTTATGCTAAGGAATTTAGAGAACACTTAATTCCTACTAAGGCTAGACCTATTCAGATGAGTTATCAGTAAATGGAGCTTTGCAAGCAAGAAATTAACGATCTACTTGCAAAATGTTTAATAAAACATAGTAAATCGCCCTGGTCTTGTCCAGCTTTCTATGTTAATAATGAAGCTGAGAAAGAAAGAGGTGTTCCCAGGCTAGTTATTAATTACAAGCCCCTTAATAAGGTCTTACAATGGATTAGGTATCCTTTACCTAACAAAGAAGATCTCGTAAGTAGGCTTAGTAATGCTACCATTTTTAGTAAATTCGACCTCAAGTCAGGATTTTGGCAAGTTACTATTCATCCTAGCGATAGGTATAAAACTGCTTTTACCACTCCATTTGGTCAGTATGAATGGGTTGTTCAAGCTTTTGGTCTTAAGAATGGCCCTAGTGAATTCCAAAATATTCTCAATGAAATTTTGAATCCTTTCAGTCATTTCATCATTGTTTACATTGATGATATCATAGTTTTTTCCCAGTCAATCGACGAACATTTCAAACATTTGAATTCGTTCTTCAAGGCCATCAAAGTAAATGGTTTGGTTCTGTCCCCTACAAAATGTAGTTTGTTCCAAACAAAAGTCAAATTTCTAGGTCATGATATTCATCGTGGTCTAGTCCGTCCTATTCAACTAGTTATTCAATTTCCAGAAAGGTTTGTTACTATCACTACGCATCATGACTCGAGAAATAAAAATATCTTTGTACCATCTAAAATCACTTAGAGTGGGACAAGTGAGATTACTTAACTGATCATGAATTCTCTCACTGATATTACTAGGAGTTCCAATAAAATGTTTTGTACAAGGAAGGATTAGAAATCCAATAGAGAGTTTTGAAAGACTCAGATTCCAATCTGACTAATCTTTAATCTGTAACCCTCTTGCCTTCTTCTTAGTTATACCATGTTAGGTTTTCTATAATCGAGTCTACTTGTAAGTTATCTTCATTTATCTATTTGTAAATAAATTTAATCAATAAAAGTTTATTTATTTAAAACTGATATTAATTCATATGAACTGCTGTTATCATTTCTTATAGTTATACTATAGTTGTGATTCAGATTTGTATGTGACACTCTCTCTCTTATCTCTTATGCTTTCGCCCTCTTATGCTTCCTCCCTCTTAGTATAAAAGCCATGTGTTGTTTGTTTACTAAGTGTTGATCTTAATCTGCTTACTCAAAGTCATTTTTGAAAATCAAAAATTTTCTTTTTATTCTTTGTTCAAGAAATTACCTAAGCTCTTTCTGTAGAACACCGTGTTCGCCCCGGTCTTTTTGCCCTTTGTAAGTCTCAGTGTGTAGCAGTATCGGGTGTTTGACCTAGGACATAATTTCTGTAAGACTATTAATGTTCTTAGCAAAGATGACAAAGAAAGCTCTTTATTAATTGAGTTAATTTGTAAAATTACTGACTAAGAATTAAAAGTGCAATACATGAAACAGTTAAAGGAATTGTTTTCTAAAAATAATTCTGAAAAGAATAATGTTATTAAGGGTAATGATAAACCTGTTATCAGCCTTAATAAAACTTTGGAAAGATTTAAAAACCCAGATAGAGAAGTCACCCTTCCCAAATTAAATCAAGAAGTCAATGAACTTAAGAAAGATATATCAGCCCTTAAGTCTGAGATTTATGAGTTACGCAAAAAAATGGCTAATTTGGCAACTAAAAGTTCAGAGCTTCACATATCTGATTCATCAGATAATGATGAGTAGGCTGAATCTTCTAATGTCAAAGATGATGAGTCAATTCTTATGGTTCATGTGACACCCCCAAATCCGGGTACTTCGTTTCCACATGATTTGGTGTTCACTTTCTAACTATAACAAACATCTACCCAATATATCTTAAAATAAATTACAACCTTTATTCAACTATTAATAAAATCTCCCTTAAAACAAGGGTTACAACCTTCTCAAAATCAATCCTTACAACCTTCTCAAAATCAATCCCAGGGTTACTCTAACCTTGATATGAATATAATAAAGTGCGGAAATAAAACATACATTCAATTATTACAATCATTCTCAATTAAAAACAAGTCTTCACTTGCTTTGCTTTCTCTTGCCCTTACTTGTAGACGGAGCATCAGTGTTATCAACCTTAACTGAAATTGTTATTTAATGCAAGAGTGAGCAAACCACAGCTCACTAGAGTTTAACAATAATATATACATGAAAGGAATTCTTTAAAAAGAATCTGAATAACTTAGCTTACTTCAACAATAAACAATTAAATAATAATTCTCTATCAACATTAAAATTCGAATATAGAATTTATCTGAGTGTCATAAGACCTCTGAACTCTTGTCCTAGGTTATAAAAATTTCTATTTAAATCTTTAACAGTCAATAAGACTATGGACCTTAACTCGTACTTAGGGGGATCAGCCCTTTGTACCATGTATTGTGCACAAACATCTTAACGCTATGCGTAGTAACCTCCCCTAGTAAATAGGGTTGTTCAACTCAGTAATTTGAATTTAAGTCCGCACCAAAGAAAGTTTGGTTTGGATAAGCTTACAAGGGTAATTTAAAATTCACGTTCATCAACTAAGGATTAGTTGAATCAACTTTCAATAATTCATAAATAAAAGAATTATGAATTAACATATGCTTTAGAATCAACTTAAAGCATTTAAAATAATAACTGGATCTTACTTGAACAATAAGTTAAGATCATTTCAATTAAATAAACAATTGTCTAATACAGAAATAGAAAGGACATTCTCAACAGTGAATATATGAATTCAAGAATTTGTATATAATCAACAAGTTTAGGGTACAGAAAACTTGCATAAAATTAACGAGTTTAGGGTTTAGAAGACTTGCCTCAAGCGCAAGCTACTTAATTCAATTCACGTACTTTAATACTTCCTATACACATTCAATTATAATAATCTAAATCAGTTAACACATAACTAATTCTCATAAGTGGTTAACCCTAATGGATAACTCACTCTAATTAAATAAACAATAATAATTAACTATCACATAGTTAATCACATCACACATATACTCACATAATTAAATTAATTATGTATTTAACTAAATTATAATTAAACAATTATAATTCAAACACTTAATCAAATTATAATTACCATTTAAATTATAAATAATTATAATTTAAAATCAATTAAACTACATTCATGCATTTATAATTACATAATTTATAATTAATCATGTAATTATTAATTTAATCAATAATTACTTAAACTATAACATGCATTATAATTACACAATTTATAATTAATTATGTAATTATCAATTTTAAATCCACAATTAAACATGCATTTATTAAATTATAATTACATAAATTATAATTTAAATTAACATCTAATAAATCAACCTTTATTCATTATAATTTAACAAAATTATAATTTAAAATAAACATTTACTTTTGATTATAATTATTTAAATTATAATCATATATCACATTTAAATAATAATTCAAATCATACTTTAAGATTTTCAAACCTCTTTTCTTTTCTAAATATAAATTTGTCAAATTTATGTTAACAACATGTTGTAGCAACTAGATACATGCTCACTGTCATAGCATAATTAAACTAGGTTCAAAATCAACACTGCACAATTAGCTAACCTTCACTGCCTAAGCACTGTGCCCGGCGCAGCTGTGCAGCCAGCTGCCCTATAACAGGCGCAGTTGCGCAGGGAAGGATTCTAGGAAAGGCAGCCGGCGCAGCTGCGCTGCTTCTGGCTGTGTTACCGACGCAGCTGCACAGGAACAGGGACAGAGGCAGACAGCAACGGCACCCTACTTCACTAATTAACCCATACAAGCCAACAATCGGCAATTCACAGTAACTTAAACATTGTAAATCATACCTATGCAATAATACATATATATAACATGCTTCTAAAACACAAAACCATCTAAACAATGATAATCACAAATTTTAAAATCCAATTTGGTCATTTTCATGAAAACTCATATTTTTCATAAAATAATTCACTGTAACAACATATCTCCTCCAATTAAACTTATAACACATGCATTATATTCATGATTGAAGATAGCATCATAAACAATTCTAAACATGCATCTTACTACATAAAATTTTCATAAGTTTTCATTCTAAAACTCAACCAAAACATATGAACTCTCAAGAACATCAATTTTCCATTAAGACATATTCTAGCAACCATTTGATTTTCTGAAAATCCTTTATAGCATACAATCACCAATAATAACACATGAACAAATACATATATATAAAATTTATGGTTACACATTTCCATGAAAACTCAACTTTTGACAGAGAATAAAATACAAGGAACATGTAGATTGAGTTCTATAATAATTAGAGATTATAGATAATACCTTTTGTTAATAGATTGAAAGAGAAGGTGATGTGAGTTCAATTCTAGGAATTCTTCTTCCTCTTTTCTCTTCTCTGCTCTTCCTTTTCTTTGTTCTCTTTTCTTCTTAGTTCTTAGCTTTACAGACTTACTCTAATCTAACGTAGTATAGATATATTATAACTGATATAATATACGTATACTAATGATATATATGTAACTGCTAATTACTTAATATATATAATAAATACATTTATTATATAAGTTACAAAATTCAAAAACCACAATGTCTTGTTTGGCAAAACAAGGTTATTTTCAAAAATAGATTATTAATGCTAAGGCCATGTTTGGTAAACAATTTATTTAAAAATAGCTTTTTGATAGTTAAGGCCCTGTTTGGTAGAAATAGGTTTAAAACAAATACAAGGGCCTTGTTTGGTAAAAATCATTTAATTTTTTTTTTCCTTTTATTTTAATAAATCATTTTGACACATACTTTAATGTCATATTTTAATCAATTAAATATTAATCATCTAGTAATCTAACATCCATTAATCACATAAAATTTGCCACATAAGTATAATTACTCGCTAATTATAATTCATGTAACACTTCATCACATAATTCATCTAATTCAATTATCTCAATTAAATTAGAATTATAATATAACATTAATATTAATTAAATAAATATTACACATTCATTTAATTAGTATATAACACTTAATTAAATCACTTCATAAATCACATAATTTATTTATTTAACTCAATAAATAAATCACATAAAATATTTATTTATCTCAATAAATATTAAAATTAATTACAAAATCTCAATCATTACAATCTTCCCTCCTTAAAAGGATTCTGTCCCCAGAATAATAATAATAAAAATCTCGTCTATTACATTCTTCCCTCCTTAAAAGGATTATGTCCTCAGAATCAGTATATAAGGGGTTACACATAACTAAGCAAATAAATGCGGATAAGACTTCATCATAACATCTTCGAGTTCCCACGTAGCTTCTTTAGCACTGTGGTTCCTCCAGATTACCTTAACAGAAGGTATCACTTTATTCCTAAGTACTTGTTCCTTTCTATCAATTATTTGAACAAGCACTTTATATGTTAAGTCTTTATCAAACTGTAAAGGTTCATATTCTATTATATGTTTATAATCGTGCATGTAAGGTCTTAACACAGAAATATGGAAGACATTATGTATATTCTCGAGCTCCGGAGGTAATGCAATCTCATAAGCAACCTCGCCCACCTTTCGTAGTACCTCAAAAGGTCCAATGAATCGGGGACTCAGCTTCCCCTTCTTACCGAATCGAATTTTCTCCTTTCAGGGAGATACTTTCAGGAACATGAAACTTCCTGGTAAGAATTCTCGGTTCTGTCGATGTAAATCGGCATACTTCTTCTGTCTGTCTTGAGCAGCAACTAATCTCGTTCTGATCAGCTTCACAATTTCGGCGGTTTGTTGTACCAATTCTGGTCCCAACAATTGACGTTCACCGACTTCATCCCAGCACAAAGGAGTTTTGCATTTTTTACCATATTCGTAAGGCGGCATGCCAATACTCGCATGATGACTATTGTTGTAGGCGAACTCCACCAATGGTAGATGATCCTCCCAGCTTCCTTTGAAGTCCATCACACAAGCTCTCAGCATATCCTCAAGTGTTTGAATCGTTCTTTCGCTCTGGCCATCGGTCTGAGGATGATACGCTGTACTCATTCACAATTGCGTTCCCAGACATTCTTGCAATCGTTTCCAGAAATTAGACGTAAAACGCGGATCTCTGTCGGACACAATCGACACTGGAACACCATGTCGAGAAATAATTTCCTTGATGTATAGCTTTGCTAGCTTATCCAGGTTGTACTTAACCCTGATCGGCAGAAAGTGGGCTGACTTCGTCAGTCGATCCACTATAACCCATATCGCATCGAATCCCTTCTGAGTCGTTGGAAGTCCTACCACAAAATCCATTCCACTCTGGAATTTCTAACGGTTGTAGCAATCCACTTGGTCTCTGGTGTTCTGCTTTAACTTTCTGGCACGTTAAGCACTTCGCAACACATTCAGCAACGTCCCTCTTCATATTCGGCCACCAGAAATGATGCCTGAGATCCTGGTACATCTTCGTACTCCCAGGGTGAATAGAATATCTAGAACTATGAGCTTCGCTCAGAATCTTTTCTTTGACCTCTGGTACTGGCGGTACCCATATTCTACCTTCAAATCGTAACAGACCTTCATTATCGATCTTGAACTTGAACTCTTCGCCATCGGTTATCCTCTTCCGAACCTTTTCACTTTCTTCATCTTGAAGTTGTGCTTCTTTCACCTTGTCTACTAGAGTAGAACCAGCGGTTACTTGAAACAACATCTCATCCGATTCCTTCGAAAACTTCACCTCCAACTCCAATCTAGCCATCTGTTCTATTAACCGATCCTGATCAGCTAACACGTTCAGATTCTCCCGACCTTTTCTGCTCAAAGCGTCGGCAACAACGTTAGCTTTACCCGGATGGTAAAGTATCTCGCAATCGTAGTCTTTAATCAGTTCCAACCATCTTCTTTGGTGCATGTTCAAATCCTTCTGGGTAAATATATACTTCAGACTCTTGTGATCTGTGTATATTTCACACTTCTCTCCATATAAGTAGTGCCTCCAAATCTTTAGGGCAAACACTACTGCCGCCAATTCTAGATCATGGGTCGGATACCCCTTCTCATAATCCTTCAGCTGACGTGACGCATAGGCAATGACTTTGCTGCTCTGCATCAACACACAGCCTAATCCTTTATGTGAGGCATCGCTATATACTAAAAAATTTCCCGAACTATCAGGTAAAGACAATACAGGCGCAGTACTCAACCTCTTCTTCAACCCCTGAAAACTCTCCTCACACTTCTCCGTCCAAACAAACTTAACTATTTTACGAGTCAAATTCGTCAATGTAGTTGCGATTCTAGAAAAGTCTTGGATAAATCTTCGATAATAACCAGCCAATCCCAAGAAACTCCTTACTTCGGACGGCGTCTTCGGCTGTTCCTAATTCACTACGGCCTCAACCTTCGACGGATCCACCGAAATACCATCCTTGTCGACCACGTGGCCAAGAAATTGCACATGTTCCAACCAGAATTCGTATTTTGAGAATTTAGCGTAAAGCTTCTCTCGTCTCAGGGCTTCTAAGGTTAGTCGTAAGTGTTCAGCATGCTCCTCCTCGGTCTTGGAATAAACCAGGATGTCATCTATGAACACTACCACGAACTTTTCCAGAAATGGCTTGAACACCCTGTTCATTAAGTCCATAAATGCAGCTGGGGCATTCGTGAGACCAAATGACATCACCAAGAACTCGTAATGACCATACCGAGTTCTAAAAGCCGTTTTCGGTATATCTTCCTTCCCACTTCTCAAATTAATTTTTGAGAAGTACCTCGCACCCTTCAGTTGATCAAACAAGTCATCTATCCTAGGTAAAAGATACCTATTCTTGATCGTAACTTTATTCAACTCTCTATAATCAATGCAAAGACGCATCGACCCATCCTTCTTCTTCACGAATAAGACAGGCGCTCCCCACGGCGAAATGCTCGGTTGAATATACTTCTTGTCTAGCAGTTCTTGCAGTTGAACCATCAGTTCCTTCATCTCGACTGGAGCCATTCGGTACGGAGCCTTCGAAATTGGAGCAGTTCCCGGCGCTAGATCGATCACAAACTCTGTCTCCCTATCTGGCGGAAGTCCTGGCAAATCGCTTGGAAAAACGCCCACAAACTCCTTAACTACCGATATCTCCTCCACCTTCGTGTTTTCCTTACGCGAATCTACTATGTAGGCTAGATATCCTACACAGCCTTGCGTCAGAAGTTTCTTGGCTTGCATAACCGTCAGACAACTCGCTTGCTTAGGAGATTTGCTACCATAGAACACCAACTTCGACGGAGTCGTAAGGTTTACTGACTTCTTCTGACAGTCGATTACCGCCCCATGGTTGAACAACCAATCCATACCTAAGCACTGTGCCCGGCGCAGCTGCGCAACCAGCTGCCCTATAACCGGCGCAGCTGCGTAGGGAAGGATTCTGGGAAAGGCAGTTGGCGCAGCTGCGCTGCTTCTAGCTGTGTTACTGGCGCAGCTGCGCAGGAACACGGACAGAGGCAGACAGCAACGGCACCCTGCTTCACTAATTAACCCATACAAGCCAACAATCGGCAATTCACAGTAACTTAAACATTGTAAATCATACCTATGCAATAATACATATATATAACATGCTTCTAAAACACAAAACCATCTAAACAATGATAATCACAAATTTTAAAATCCAATTTGGCCATTTTCATGAAAACTCATATTTTTCATAAAATAATTCACTGTAACAACATATCTCCTCCAATTAAACTTATAACACATGCATTATATTCATGATTGAAGATAGCATCATAAACAATTCTAAATATGCATCTTACTACATAAAATTTACATAAGTTTTCATTCTAAAACTCAACCAAAACATATGAACTCTCAAGAACATCAATTTTCCATTAAGACATATTCTAGCAACCATTTGATTTTCTGAAAATCCTTTATAGCATACAATCACCAATAATAACACATGAACACAATACATATATATAAAATTTATGGTTACACACTTCCATGAAAACTCAACTTTTGATAGAGAATAAAATACAAGGAACATGTAGATTGAGTTCTATAATAATTAGAGATTATAGATAATACCTTTTGTTAATAGATTGAAAGAGAAGGTGATGTGAGTTCAATTCTAGGAATTCTTCTTCCTCTTTTCTCTTCTCTACTATTCCTTTTCTCTGTTCTCTTTTCTTCTTAGTTCTTAGCTTTACAGACTTACTCTAATCTAACGTAGTATAGATATATTATAACTTATATAATATACGTATACTAATGATATATATGTAACTGCTACTTACTTAATATATATAATAAATATATTTATTATATAAGTTACAAAATTCAAAAACCACAATGTCTTGTTTGGCAAAACAAGGTTATTTTCAAAAATAGATTATTAATGCGAAGGCCATATTTGGTAAACAGTTTATTTAAAAAAAGCTTTTTGATAGTTAGGGCCCTATTTGGTAGAAATAAGTTTAAAACAAATACAAGGGCCTTGTTTGGTAAAAATCATTTAAAAATTCTTTTCCTTTTATTTTAATAAATTATTTTGACACATACTTTAATGTCATATTTTAATCAATTAAATATTAATCATCTAATTTAATCAATTAAAATCTAACATCCATTAATCACATAAAATTTGCCACATAATTATAATTACTCGCTAATTATAATTCATGTAACACTTCATCACATAATTCATCTAATTCAATTATCTCAATTAAATTAGAATTATAATATAACATTAATATTAATTAAATAAATATTACACATTCATTTAATTAGTATATAACACTTAATTAAATCACTCTATAAATCACATAATTTATTTATTTAACTCAATAAATAAATCACATAAAATATTTATCTATCTCAATAAATATTAAAATTAATTACAAAATCTCAATCATTACAGTTCAGTATAATTCTTTAAAAAGGTTAAAAGACGTTACCATTCAAAAATGGTATATTATTGTTCGTCTATTGATTGATGGAACTTTTGCAATTCAGCACCCTGCTCTCTAGTTGATACTAGTGCAGATCTTAATTGCATTCAAGAAGGTTTGATACCTACTAAGTTCTATAAAAAAACCAGTGAACGATTAAATTCTGCTAATAGTAGTATGATGGAAAAAATATATAAACTTTCTAAAGTTTATATTTGCCAAGATAATATGTGTGTTAAAACTTCTTTTGTTTTAATTCGCAACTTGACAGATAAGCTTATTTTAGGACTTTCGTTTATATATTATTATATCCATTCACTACTAGTAGTAATGGTTTAACGACTGAACATTTGGGTCAGAAAGTAGTGTTTGAATTCATTACTTAACCCAAAGAAAGAGATTTGAAATTGATTCAAGATGAATCTATTTCAAAATCATTAAATCTGTTAAGCTGTAAAACTTCACAGTTAAAATTCTTAAAACAAGAAATTAAATATAAACAAGTTGAAGATCTTCTCCTTCTTGAAAAGGTTCAAGATAAAATTGAAGAACTGCGAGTGTTTCTGACTAAAAACCTCTGTGCTGATTCTGCTAATGCCTTCTGGCATAGAAGGAATCATGTGGTTAGGCTACCTTATGCAAAGAAATTTAGAGAACACTTAATTCAAACTAAGGCTAGACCTATTCAGATGAGTCATCAGCAAATGGAGCTTTGCAAGGCTAGACCTATTCAGATGTTGTAAGTGTCGGGTGTTTGACCTAAGACATAATTGTTGTAAGACTATTAATGTTCTTAGGAAAGATGACTAAGAAAGCTCTTTAATAATTAAGTTATTTAGTAAAATTCCTGACGAAGAATTAAAATTGCAGTACATGAAACAGTTAAAGGAATTATTTTCTAAAAATAATTCTGGAAAGAATAAGGTTATTACGGGTAAAGATAAACCTGTTATCAGCCTTAATAAAACCTTGGAAAGATTTAAAAACCCAGATAAGGAAGTCACCCTTCCCGAATTAAATCAAGAAGTCAATAAACTTAAGAAAGATATATCAGCCCTTAAGTTTGAGATTTTTGAGTTACGCAAAGAAATGGTTAATTTGGCAACTAAAAGTTCAGAGCTTCACATATCTGATTCATCTGATAATGCTGAGGAGGCTGAATCTTCTAATGTCAATGATGATGAGTCTATTCTTATGGTTCAGGATAATTCTTTAAAAAGGTTAAAAGACATTACCATTCAAAAATGGTATATTATTGTTCGTCTAGTGATTGATGGAACTTTTGCAATTTTGCTCCCTGCTCTAGTTGATACTGGTGGAGATCTTAATTGCATTCAAGAAGCTTTGATACCTACTAAGTTTTATAAAAAAACTAGTGAACGATTAAATTCTACTAATGGTAGTATGATGGAAATAAAATATAAACTTCCTAAAGTTCATATTTGTCAAGATAATATATGTTTTAAACTTCTTTTGTTTTAATTCGCAACTTGACAGATAAGATTATTTTAGGGCTTCCATTTATATATTTATTATATCTATTCACTACTAGTAATAATGGTTTAACGACTGAACATTTGGGTCAGAAAGTAGTGTTTGAATTCATTACTCAACCCAAAGAAAGAGATTTGAAATTGATTCAAGATGAATCTATTTCAAAATCGTTAAATCTGTTAAGCTATAAAACTTCACAGTTAAAATTCTTAAAAAAAGAAATTAAATATAAACAGGTTGAAGATCTTCTCCTTCTTGAAAAGGTTCAAGATAAAATCGAAGAACTTCGAGTGTTTATGACTAAAAACCTTTGTGTTGATTCTCCTAATGCCTTCTAGCATTGAAGGAAGCATGTGGTTAGGCTACCTTATGCTAAGGAATTTAAAGAACACTTAATTCCTACTAAGGCTAGACGTATTCAGATGAGTAATAAGCAAATGGAGCTTTGTAAGCAAGAAATTAACGATCCACTTGCAAAAGGTTTAATAAAACATAGTAAATCGCCTTGGTCTTGTTCAACTTTCTGTGTTAATAATGAAGCTGAGTAAGAAAGAGGTGTTCCCAGCTAGTTATTATTTACAAGCCCCTTAATAAGGTCTTAGAATGGATTAGGTATCCTTTACCTAACAAAGAACATCTCCTAAGTAGGCTTAGTAATGCAACCATTTTTAGTAAATCCTACCTCAAGTCAGGGTTTTGGCAAGTTAGTATTCATCCTAGCGATAGGTATATAACTACTTTTACCACTCCTTTTGGTCATTATGAATGGGTTGTTCAAGCTTTTGATCTTTAGAATGCCTTTAGTGAATTCCAAAATATTCTCAATGAAATTTTTAATCCTTTCAGTCATTTCATCATTGTTGACATTGATGATATCTTAGTTTTTTCCCAGTCAATCGACGAACATTTTAAATATTTAATTTCGTTCTTCAAGGCTATCAAAATAAATGGTTTGGTTCTGTCCCCTACAAAATGTAGTTTGTTCCAAATAAAAGTTAAATTTTTAGGTCGCGATATTCATCGTGGTCTAGTCCGTCCTATTCAACGAGTTATTCAATTCACCGATAAATTCCCAGATAAAATCATTGACAAAACTTAACTTCAGCGATTTTTAGGATCTCTGAATTATATTGGTAAATTCTATCAAAATCTTAGAAAGATCTGTAAACCATTGTTTCTCCGTTACAGAAAAACCCTCCTCTTTGGACTGATGAACATACTTTCATCGTCCAACAAGTTAAAAAATATGTTAAGGTTTTACCTTGCCTTGGCATTTCCAATGAATCTGCGTTTAAAATTTTTGAAACTGATGCCTCTGAAATTTATTTTGGTGGCATTCTGAAGCAGAAATTAACTCCTAATTCCTCTAAACAAATTGTTCGATTTCATTCTGGTGCATGGAATCAGGCTCAAGTTAATTATAGTACAATTAAATAAGAGATTTTATCTTTAGTTTTATGTATTAGTGAATTTCAAAACGATTTATTAAATCAAAGATTTTTGGTTCGAATTGACTGCAAGTCAGCTAAATATATTTTAAAAAAAGATGTTAAAAACATTGCTGGTAAGCACATTTTTCCCGATGGCAATCTCTTTTAAGCATTTTAGATTTCGATATTGAATATATTAAAGGAAGTCAAAATTCTGTTCATGATTTTCTTACTAGAGAATTTATTAATTCAGGTACTCAAGAGATATGAGTATGAGAGGTGGGATAAATGCAGTTCGGCCCTTTTCTGGCCCAAGTCAAAGGCCCATGGGAGCTGTAATCCCTCATCCAGTTACCCCAGTTACTCCTGTTGATGTAGCTAATAGGTATACTATTCTTGGTACTGTTTCAAAGCCTTACAATATGGTTTTGGCCTAGTCACCTAGGCCCATTGATCACTTTGCTTCGTCTTCCTCTAGTAACCCTAACCCTGGTCAACAGACTCATTCTCAGTATGTCCCCATTTTTTCTGTCAATTTATTTTATATTGAATCTCATATGAAATCCGTTGACTATCCAGTAAAATTGGCTGCGCAGTTCTTCCTAACTGGTTGGCACTTTCTTTCTCTTGCTCCTTATAAATCCCTTATGTATTATAAGGATATTCTCCTCCAAACACAGTCAATCCATGTTAAACCAATTTTTGATAGAAATAATAGTTCTAAAATCATCTATCAATCTCTATACATTAAACAGATTACTTCCATGTCTGACTTAGGTAATCATCCATCTGATCTTCATCAGTTGGATAATTACAATAGCCAGTTTTGCTATTATGATTATATGGAAGCTTGGAACAGAGTCTTTTTGTTCCAAACTCCCTCTTTCAGTCATTCGTGGTTCGTTCAATTCGACCACAAATTCAAAAGTCAAATTCCTCATTGGTTTACTCTATGGTGGGAAAGATTTGGTCTCACTTATAGTGTCTTGCCCATTGAGCTCCAGTCAATTCTTAACCTTTTTACCTGTAGAAGTCCTTGCATTCCTTAAAATAAATGTATTCCAGTTCTTCTTCAGCTTGTAAGTAAATATAAGGTTCCATGGATCATTAAATGGAATTATGATTTTTATTCTCCTACTACTGAAGTTAATCTTGAGTTAGTCAACGATAATCAGTTATCACTCACAATCATATTAGTCAATTGACTTATGTGACTCGTGAGTCACAACGCCCTCTTGGTATCAGAGCCATGTGTTGTTTGTTTACTAAGTGTTGATCTTAATCTGCTTAATCAAAGTCATTTTTGAAAATCAAAAATTTTCTTTTGATTCTTTGTTCAAGAAATCACCTAAGCTCTTTCTGTAGAACACCGTGTTCGCCCCGGTCTTTTTGCCCTTTGTATGTCTCAGTGTGGAGCAGTGTCGGGTGTTTGACCTAGGACATAGGTATGCGTCTGCTTAAGGAGAGAAGGGTATGTATGGAAGAACATCGAATTATTAAAAAATTTAATTTTTAAAAAATGAGTATATTATTCTGGTCTAGTTCTTCAGTTAGTAATAAATCAACTTTGCCTCCGGTTCCAGACATAGTCAACCAGGAAGAACATAGTTAGAAAAACATTAATCAAACTCTTAGTAATTGGAACATACCTAGTGTGTCTCCTAAAGAGATTTATCAGTCAACCTTTATTGATAATTTTTAAACTGATTATAATGTTAAAACGGTTGAACGTGTCTATGCGATCAACAGAGAATATGAAAATTGTAACCTTCTTTCTTCTGATGTTATTAACAAACATAGAAAGAAAGGTTATAATTTTATTCATATTGGTTTAGTTCAGGTCGCAGTGAAGCTTTTATCTATTAAAGGAATAAACTCAAGCATCTTTTTATGTCTTAGAGATGTACGATACCTCAACTATGCTCCTAACATTATTGGTATCATAGAATCGAGTTTGCATGATGGACCTATCCATTTCAATTGCTTTCCCGATCTCCCTTTGAGTTTAAGTGATGCTAACTTATTAAAAGCATTAACTCTGAATATTAAGACTGCAGGTGAGATAACTCATATGATTGAGGGCTCACAACCTATAGCCTTAATTACAGAATTTATTATAAAGTTATGAAAGCCAATTTAAACATTCATGCTCTTAATAAAAGCCCAAAAGATCAAACTGTTTTAATTCAAAGCAGTACTAGTAATGCTAATATCCAAACTCCAAGGACTATTCTTTGGAAGGATATTACACTGCCTAGTCAGTGGATTTTAACTCAAGAAATTCCACAAAAACCAGTTATTAATAATTTGTTGAATTTAGAAAATATTAAATAATTTTCTGATGGTACTGTAAGAGTTAGTTTTGAACGTACCAGAAGACCTTTGATAATAGAATAATTTACTAATTCCTCAATCCCTTCGGTTATTTTCAGAAGAGATACGGAAGTCTTAAGTGATTTTTCTATTCCTAACATTAAAATGAAAGAAGTTTTAAACCAGGGTCAAACCAGTCATCCTTGTTATACTCCTACTAATCTAGTAGAAGATGAACAAGATATTTCTCCTACTATTTCTGTAGGACTTTTGAAGCCCCTATTAATCATCAGTTAAGAGTAATTACTAAAGCATTTAAATTAGATAGGGACAATCTGGTTGCAGATTTTAATTCAATATCTAATAAAGATAAAAGGCATGCTTTTCGTAATAAGTGCGATAAGCATGACAGAGATAAAATAGTTAATAAATGGAAAATATTTATTAAGATTAATCAAGAGAACCTTACATTTTATGATTGGTATAAAAATTATCATTCACAATGTAAAGTTCTTACTAAAAGTCAGTGGACGAAAGAGGATAAATCTAAAATTTTAGCAAGTCATCCTCCTTTAGAAACTATCCTTCTACATGTTAAAAATACTTCAGTTGTTGAAAGTCCATTTAAAGTTGCTGATGGAAAAAATGATGAAAAGAAAATTATTGAACAAAATAATTTTACTACTCTGTATTTGGCTACAATTGGTAAACAGATAGGTAAAATTGAAGAAAAATTTGATCATTCTATGGTTAAAAATCCTGATAAAAAATTAGATCAGCCTTTATTAACTCTCCCAGAAAAAAGAGAAGGAATGGGATTGCCTAATAAGGATTCTGATTTAGTTAAAACTATAGATAAGCTACTCAAAAAGATTGGTTCAAGTTCTGGTGAAGCCAGTGGAACTGCTGCTATCATCGATCAGGTTGAAGATTCTAATGATGAAAGCATTAGTCAAACAGATGCTAAATCAGAAACTGTTTTTATCCCAGATCTTAACGAACAGTTAAACAAGTTAACCTTTAATCATGCTAGTATTACAAAAAATTGGTACTCTAGACCCACTCCTCCCGACCTTCAGTACGAGGAAAAGAATCTAGATAATCAATTTTCTGTCTCTTCTAATAAAATTTATGAATGGAATATTCATAGTCTTAGTGAACACCAAATACTTACTAAAATGAATCATTTGTCTATGGTTACCAATAGTTATATTACATCTTTTAAGTTTGACACAGCCTGAAATAGTTAAAATATTAACTAATGGTTTCACTGGTGTTCTTCGTTCTTGATGGGAAAAACACCTTGATGAAGATGCAAGGAATTCTATAATTTATGCTCGCCAGTTAGATGATAATGGTCAGCCTATCTTCAGATAAAATGTTGATTTTGGTATTCCTGATGGTATTAACATATTAATTTTCACTACAATAAAATATTTTATTGGAACCGCTAGTAATATCACTGACAGAGAATTCATGATCAGTTAAGTAATCTCACTTGTGCCATTCTAAGTGATTTTAGATGGTACAAAGATGTTTTTAGTTCTCGAGTCATGATGCGTAGTGATAGTAATAAACCTTTCTATAAAGAGAAATTTGTTAATGGTCTTCCTAATTTGTTTGCTCACAAAGTCAGAGAAGAACTTAGCAAAACTCTTGGATATATTGATTATGATAACCTGGCTTATGGTGACATAATTAGCTATATCCAAAAGATAAGTTTAAAAATGTGTATTGATTTCAAAATTGCCAAACAAGCTAGTAAAGACAAGAAAAAGGCTAAGTACGAGCTTGGCACGTTTTGCGAACAATATGGTTTACCTCCTGTTGCTCCCTCAAGAAGAAAGCATCGGAAGAAACAAATTGAAAAACGCAAAACTGGTAAGCATCATAAGAAATGGTCTAGTCAGTCAAAAAATCAAGACAATTATTATAAAAAAAACCCAAGTCACGAAAGAAATCACATAGTAAAAAATCTACTTCTAAAACCCAAGATAAGAGTAAAATTACTTGTTATAATTGTGGTAAAAAGGATCATTATAAAAGTGAGTGTAAAATTAAACAGAAATTGAGTCAGTTAAATATTTTTGTCGAAGACACTGATAAGATTTTAGAGCTAATAAGGGTAGAGAATGATGTTGATAGTAATAATTATTCTGATATTCCTTATTTCTCTGGTAATGATGAAGATAATCAAACTCCTAGTGAAGAAAATGAAGTCACTCTTTGTACTGATAATTGCAGGTCTGATTGCTGTCAGAATATTAATGTTTTTAGCAAAGATGACCAAGAAAGCTCTTTATTAATTGAGTTAATTAGTAAAATTACTGACGAAGAATTAAAATTGCAATACATGAAACAATTAAAGGAATTGTTTTCTAAAAAAATTTTTGGAAAGAATAAGGTTATTACGGGTAAAGATAAACCTGTTATCAGCCTTAATAAAACCTTGGAAAGATTTAAAAACCCAGATAGAGAAGTCACCCTTCCCGAATTAAATCAAGAAGTCAATAAACTTAAGAAAGATATAGCAGCCCTTAAGTCTGAGATTTCTGAGCTACGCAAAGAAATGGCTAATTTGGTAACTAAAAGTTCAGAGCTTCACATATCTGATTCATCAGATAATGATGAGGAGGCTGAATCTTCTAATGTCAAAGGTGATGAGTCAATTCTTATGGTTTAGGATAATTCTTTAAAAAGGTTAAAAGACATTACCATTCAAAAATGGTATATTATTGTTCGTCTAGTGATTGATGGAACTTTTGCAATTCAGCTCCCTGCTCTAGTTGATACTAGTGTAGATCTTAATTGCATTCAAGAATGTTTGATACCTACTAAGTTTTATAAAAAAACTAGTGAACGATTAAATTCTGCTAATGGTAGTATGATGAAAATAAAATATAAACTTCCTAAAGTTCATATTTGCCAAGATAATATGTGTTTTAAAACTTCTTTTATTTTAATTCGCAACATGATAGATAAAATTATTTTAGGGCTTCCATTTATATATTTATTATATCCATTCACTACTACTAATAATGGTTTAACGACTGAACATTTGGGTCAGAAAGTAGTGTTTGAATTCATTACTCAACCCAAAGAAAGAGATTTGAAATTTATTTAAGATGAATCTATTTCAAAATCGTTAAATCTGTTTAGCTATAAAACATCATAGTTAAAATTCATAAAACAAGAAATTAAATATAAATAGGTTGAAGATCTTCTCCTTCTTGAAAAAGATCAAGATAAAATCAAAGAACTTCGAGTATTTATGACTAAAAACCTATGTGTTGATTCTCTTAATGCCTTCTGGCATAGAAGGAAGCCTGTGGTTAGGCTACCTTATGCTAAGGAATTTAGAGAACACTTAATTCCTACTAAGGCTAGACCTATTCAGATGAGTAATCAGCAAATGGAGCTTTGCAAGCAAGAAATTAACGATCTACTTGAAAAAGGTTTAATAAAATATAGTAAATCGCCTTGGCCTTGTCCAGCTTTTTATGTTAATAATGAAGCTAAGAAAGAAAGAGGTGTTTCCCGGCTAGTTATTAATTACAAGCCCCTTAATAAGGTCTTAGAATGGATTAGGTACCATTTACCTAACAAAGAAGATCTCCTAAGTAGGCTTAGTAATGCTACCATTTTTAGTAAATTCGACCTCAAGTCAGGATTTTGGCAAGTTAGTATTCATCCTAGCGATAGGTATAAAACTTCTTTTAGCACTCCCTTTGGTCATTATGAATGTGTTGTTCAAGCTTTTGATCTTAAGAATGCCCCTAGTGAATTCCAAAATATTCTCAATGAAATTTTAAATCCTTTCAGTCATTTCATTATTGTTTACATTGATGATATCTTAATTTTTTCCTAGTCAATCAACAGACATTTCAAACATTTTAATTCGTTCTTCAAGGCTATCAAAGTAAATGGTTTGGCTCTGTCCCCTACAAAATGTAGTTTGTTCCAAACAAAAGTCAAATTTCTAAGTCATGATATTCATCGTGGTATAGTCCGTCCTGTTCAACGAGTTATTCAATTTCCAGAAAGGTTTGTTACTATAACTACGCATCATGACTCGAGAAATAAAAACATCTTTGTACCATCTAAAATCACTTAGAGTGGGACAAGTGAGATTACTTAACTTATCATTAATTCTCCTAGTGATATTACTAGGGGTTCCAATAAAATGTTTTGTACAAGGCAGGATTAGAAATTCAATAGAGAGTATTGAAAGACTCAGATTTCAATATGACTAATCTTTAACATTTTTGCCTTCTTCTTAGTTATACTATGTTAGGTTTTCTATAATCGAGTTTACTTGTAAGTTATCTTCAGTTATCTGTTTCTAAATCATTGCAATCAATAAAAGTTTATTTATTTAAAACTATTATTAATTCATATGAACTGCTGTTATCATTTCTTATAGTTATACTATAGTTGTGATTCAGATTTGTATGCGCCACTCTCTCTCTTATCTCTTATGCTTTCGCCCTCTTATTCTTCCGCCCTCTTGGTATCAAAGCCATGTGTTGTTTGTTTACTAAGTGTTGATCTTAATCTGCTTAATCAAAGTCATTTTTGAAAATAAAAAATTTTCTCTTGATTTTTTGTTCAAGAAATCACCTAATCTCTTTCTGTAGAACACCATGTTCGCCCCGGTCTTTTTGCCCTTTGTAAGTCTCAGTGTGGAGCAGTGTCGGGTGTTTGACCTAGGACATAATTGTTGTAAGACTATTAATGTTCTTAGTAAAGATGACCAAGAAAGCTCTTTATTAATTGAGTTAATTAGTAAAATTATTGACGAAGAATTAAAATTGCAATACATGAAACAGTTAAAGGAATTGTTTTCTAAAAATAATTCTGGAAAGAATAAGGTTATTAAGGGTAAAGATAAACCTGTTATCAGCCTTAATAAAACCTTGGAAAGATTTAAAAACCCAGATAGAGAAGTCACCCTTCTCGAATTAAATCAAGAAGTCAATATACTTAAGAAAGATATATTAGCCCTTAAGTCTGAGATTTATGAGTTACGCAAAGAAATGGCTAATTTGGCAACTAAAAGTTCAGAGCTTCACATATCTGATTCATCGGATAATGATGAGTCAATTCTTATGGTTCAGGATAATTCTTTAAAAAGGTTAAAAGGCATTACCATTCAAAAATGGTATATTATTGTTCATCTAGTGATTGATGGAACTTTTGCAATTCAGCTCCCTGCTCTAGTTGATACTGGTGCAGATCTTAATTGCATTCAAGAAGGTTTGATACCTACTAAGTTCTATAAAAATCCATTGAACGATTAAATTCTGCTAATGGTAGTATGATGGAAATAAAATTTAAACTTCCTAAAGTTCATATTTGCCAAGATAAAATGTGTTTCAAAACTTCTTTTGTTTTAATTCGCAACTTGACAAATAAGATTATTTTAGGGCTTCCGTTTATATATTTATTATATCCATTCAGTACTAGTAATAATGGTTTAACGACTGAACATTTGGGTCAGAAAGTAGTGTTTGAATTCATTACTCAACCCAAAGAAAGAGATTTGAAATTTATTCAAGATGAATCTATTTCAAAATCGTTAAATCTGTTAAGCTGTAAAGCTTTACAGTTAAAATTCTTACAACAAGAAATTAAATATAAACATGTTGAAGATCTTCTCCTTCTTGAAAAGGTTCAAGATAAAATTGAAGAACTTCGAGTGTTTATGACTAAAAATCTCTGTGCTGATTCTCCTAATGCCTTCTGGCATAGAAGAAAGCATGTGGTTAGGCTACCTTATGCTAAGAAATTTAGAAAACACTTAATTCCTATTAAGGCTAGACCTATTCAGATGAGTCATCAGCAAATGGAGCTTCGTAAGCAAGAAATTAAAGATCTACTTGCAAAAGGTTTAATAAAACATAGTAAATCGCTTTGGTCTTGTCTAGCTTTCTATGTTAATAATGAAGCTGAGAAAGAAAGAGGTGTTCCCAGGCTAGTTATTAATTACAAGCCCCTTAATAAAGTCTTAGAATGGATTAGGTATCCTTTACATAACAAAGAAGATCTCCTAAGTAGGCGTTGTAATGCTACCATTTTTAGTAAATTCGACCTCAAGTCAGGGTTTTGGCAAGTTAGTATTCATCCTAGCGATAGGTATAAAACTGCTTTTACAACTCCCTTTGGTCATTATGAATGGGTTGTTCAAGCTTTTGGTCTTAAGAATGCCCCTAGTGAATTCCAAAATACTCTAAATGAAATTTTTAATACTTTCATTCATTTAATCATTGTTTACATTGATGATATCTTAGTTTTTTCCCAGTCAATCGTCGAACATTTTAAACATTTGAATTCGTTCTTCAAGGCTATCAAAGTAAATGGTTTGGTTCTGTCCCCTACAAAATTTAGTTTGTTCCAAACAAAAGTCAAATTTATAGGTCATGATATTCATCGTGGTCTAGTCCGTCCTATTTTATGAGTTATTCAATTTCCAGAAAGGTTTGTTACTATCACTACACATCATGACTCGAGAAATAAAAACATCTTTGTACCATCTAAAATCACTTAGAGTGGGACAAGTGAGATTACTTAACTGATCATGAATTCTCTCAGTGATATTACTAGGGGTTCCAATAAAATGTTTTGTACAAGGCAGGATTAGAAATCCAATAGAGAGTTTTGAAAGACTCAGATTCCAATCTGACTAATCTTTAACCCTCTTGCCTTCTCCTTAGTTATACCATGTTAGGTTTTCTATAATCGAGTCTATTTGTAAGTTATCTTCATTTATCTGTTTGTAAATCATTTCAATTAATAAAAGTTTATTTATTTAAAACTATTATTAATTCATATGAACTGCTGTTATCATTTCTTATAGTTATACTATAGTTGTTATTCAGATTTGTATGCGCCACTCTCTCTCTTATCTCTTATGCTTTCGCCCTTTTATGCTTCCTCCCATTTGGTATCAAAGCCATGTGTTGTTTGTTTACTAAGTGTTGATCTTAATCTGCTTAATCAAAGTCATTTTTGAAAATCAAAAATTTTCTTTTGATTCTCTGTTCAAGAAATCACAAAAGCTCTTTCTGTAGAACACTGTGTTCGCCCCGGTCTTTTTGCCCTTTGTAAGTCTTTAGTGTGGAGGAGTGTCGGGTTTTTGACATAGGACATAATTGTTTTAAGACTATTAATGTTCTTAGCAAAGATGACCAAGAAAGCTCTTTATTAATTAAGTTAATTAGTAAAATTACTGACGAAGAATTCAAATTGCAATACATGATATTGTTAAAGAAATTATTTTCTAAAAACAATTCTGGAAAGAATAAGGTTATTAAGGGTAAAGATAAACCTGTTATCAGCCTTAATAAAACCTTGGAAAGATTTAAAACCCAGATAGAGAAGTCACCCTTCTCGAATTAAATCAAGAAGTCAATATACTTAAGAAAGATATATCAGCCCTTAAGTCTGAGATTTCTGAGTTACGCAAAGAAATGGCTAATTTGGCAACTAAAAGTTCAGAGCATCATATATCTGATTCATCAGATAATGATGAGGAGACTGAATCTTCTAATGTCAAAGATGATGAGTCAATTCTTATGGTTTAGGTTTATTCTTTAAAAAGGTTAAAAGACATTACCATTCAAAAATGGTATATTATTGTTCGTCTAGTGATTGATGGAACTTTTGCAATTCGGCTCCCTGCTCTAGTTGATACTGGTGCAGATCTTAATTACATTAAAGAAGGTTTGATACCTACTAAGTTCTATAAAAAAACAAGTGAACGATTAAATTCTACTAATGGTAGTATGATGGAAATAAAATAGAAACTTCCTAAAGTTCATATTTGCCAAGATAATATGTGTTTTAAAACTTCTTTTGTTATTAATTCAACGAGTTATTCAATTCGCTGATAAATTCCTAGAGAAAGTCATTGACAAAACTCAATTTCAGCGGTTTTTAGGATCTCTGAATTATGTGGGTAAATTCTATCAAAACATTAGAAAGATCTGTAAACCATTGTTTCTTCATTTACAAAAAACCTCCTCCTTGGATTGATGAACATACTTTCATCGTCCAACAAGTTAAAAAATATGTTAAGGTTTTGCCTTGTCTTGGCATTTGCAATGAATTTGCGTTTAAAATTGTTGAAACTGATGCCTCTGAAATTGGTTTTGGTGGCATTCTGAAGCAGGAATTAACTCTTACTTCCACTGAACAAATTGTTCAATTTCATTCTGGTGCATGAAATCAGGCTCAAGTTAATTATAGTACAATTAAAAAATAGATTTTAGCTTTAGTTTTATGTATTAGTAAATTTTAAAACGATTTATTAAATCAAAGATTTTTTGTTCGAATTGTCTGCAAGTCAGCTAAATATATTTAGAAAAAGATGTTAAAAACATTGCTGCTAAGCACATTTTTGCCCCGATGGCAATCTCTTTTAAGCATTTTTGATTTCGATATTGAATATATTAAAGGAAGTCAAAATTCTGTTCCAGATTTTCTTACTAGAGAATTTATTAATTCAGGTACTCAAGAGATATGAGTGTGAGAGGTGGGAACAATGCAGTTCGGCCCCCTCTGGCCCAATTCAAAGGCGCATGGGATACGTAATCCCTCATCCAGTTACCCCAGTTACTCTTGTTGATGTAGCTAATAGGTATACTGTTCTTGGTACTGTTCTAAAGCCTTACAATACAGTTTTGGCCCAGTCAACAAGGCCCATTGATCCCTTTGCTTCGTCTTCCTCTAGTAACCCTAACCTAGACAACAGACTCATTCTCAGTATGTCCCCAATTTTTCTGTCAATTTCTTTCATATTGAATCTCATATGAAATTCGTTGACGATCCAGTAAAATTGGCTGCCCAGTTCTTCCCAACTGGTTGGCACTTTCTTCCTCTTGCTCCTTATAAATCTCTTATGTATTATAAGGATATTATGCTCAACACACAGTCAATCCATGTTAAACCCATTTTTGATAGAAATGATAGTTCTAAAATTATTTATCATTCTCTATACATTAAACAGATTACTTCATGTCTGACTAGGGTAATCATCTGTCTAATCTTCGTTAGTTAGATAATCACAATAGCCAGTTTTGTTATTATGATTATATGGAAGCTTGGAATAGAGTCTTTTTGTTCCAAACTCCCTCTTTCAGTCATTCGTGGTTCGTTCAATTTGACCACAAATTCAAAAGTCAAATTCCTCATTGGTTTACTCTATAGTGGGAAAGATTTGGTCTCACTTATAGTGTCTTGCCCATTGAGCTCCAGTTAGTTCTTAACCTTTTTTCTTGTAGAAGTCCTTGCATTCCTAAAAATGAATGTATTCTAGTTCTTCTTCAGTTTGTAAGTAAATATAAGGTTCCATGGATCCTTAAATGGACTTATGGTTTTTATTCTCCTACCACTGAAGTTAATCTTGAGTCAGTCAAGGATAAATCCGTTATCACTCGCAATCATATTAGTCAATTGACTTATGTGACTCGTGAGTTTTCTATTAAATGGTGGGATAAATTTTTATATTTATCGCCTTATTTGTCAAGTTCAGAAGGAATTTCCTATAAATTCTACCCCTATTAAATCTGCTCCTCCCAAGGATTCTTCCTCTAGTAAATCCAAAAAATCTTCTCAGACAAAATTAGATTTTGCTGATATTGATCATTGTTCTAACGCTGAGTTAAAACAGTTAGCTCGGCTCATTCAAAAACGAGTTGATAAGCTCGGTGAGGATAGTGTTCCCTCAATTTATTCATCATCTTCGTCAAAATCCAGTCAAGAAGCTTCTAGTCCTGATGATCCATATGGCAGCATTAGCCTCTAAGATGCTCAGGATCCTTTTGCCTAGGATGCCTACAGTTACATAAGTTTTCAACTAGCAGACAGAGACTATTTCTTTCAAAAATTCATCATCTACACGAGCTCCTTTTTCAAAAGTAGCCGAAAGATAAAATAAAGTCAGTTTGTATTTTAGCTGAGTCATATTTTCTTTGTCGGCCATCTGGTCGTCTTAGTCAAAAGTTGTAATAATGCGTCTGTTTTAGTCAAAAGAATTAATAATGCTTATGTCTTTTATAAAAGCATTACTGTTCTTAAATAGTTAAAGATGTTTTGTAATTATTGAGTTGTAATTAGTATGCCTTTTCTAATCCTATATAAGAGAAGCGAAGTCATTTGTACAAGAGGGGATTAGAAATCCAATAGAGAGTTTTGAAAGACTCAGATTCCAATCTGACTAATCTTTAACCCTCTTGCCTTCTTCTTAGTTATACCATGTTAGGTTTTCTATAATCGAGTCTACTAGTAAGTTATCTTTAGTTATCTGTTTGTAAATCATTTCAATCAATAAAAGTTTATTTATTTAAAATTATTATTAATTCATACGAACTGCTGTTATCATTTCTTATCGTTACACTATAGTTGTGATTCAGATTTGTATGTGTCACTCTCCCTCTAATCTCTTATGCTTCCACCCTTTCCTTTAATAGATAAAGGCTTGACTGCGACCTGAACTAAACCAAAATGAATAAAATTATAAGCGTTCTTTCTATGTTTGTTAATAACATCAGAAGAAATAAGGTTACAATTTTCATATTCATTGTTGATCGCATAGACACGTTCAACCGTTTTAACATTATAATCAGTTTTAATCTTTTGGATATAGCTAATTATGTCACCATAAGTCAGGTTATCATAATCAATATATCAAATAGTTTTGCTAAGTTCTTCTTTGAGTTTGTGAGCAAACAAATTAGGAAGACCATTAACAAATTTCTCTTTCCAGAAAGGTTTGTTACTATCACTACGCATCATGACTCGAGAAATAAAAACATCATTGTACCATCTAAAATCACTTAGAGTGGGACAAGTGAGATTACTTAACTGATCATGAATTATCTCAGTGATATTACTAGGGATTCCAATAAAATGTTTTATTATAGTTAAAATTAATATGTTAATACCATCAGGAATATCAAAACCAACATCTTCTCTGAAGATAGGCTAACCATTGTCATTTAACTGGCGAGCATGAATTATAGAATTCCTTGCATCTTCATCAAGGTATTTTTTCCACAAAGAACGAAGAACACCAGTGAAACCATTAGTTAATATTTCAACTATTTCAGGCTGTGTCAAACTGCTGAAAGCTGTAATATAACTATTGGCAACCATAGACAAATGATTCATTTTAGTAAGTATTTGATGTTCACTAAGACCATCAATATTCCATTCATAAATTTTATTAGAAGAGACAGAAAATTGATTATCTAGATTCTTTTCCTCGTATTGAAGGTCAGGAGGAGTGGGTCTAGATTACCAATTTTTTGTAATACTAGCATGATTAAAGGTTAACTTGTTTAACTGTTCGTTAAGATTTGGGATAGAAGCAGTTTCAGATTTACCATCTGTTTGACTAATGCTTTAATCATCAGAATCTTCAACCTGATCGATGATAGCAACAGTTCCACTGGCTTCACCAGAACTTGAACCAATCTTTTGTAAGTAGCTTATCTATAGTTTTAACTAAATCAGAATCCTTATTAGGCAATCCCATTCATTCTCTTTTTCTGGGAGAGTTAATAAAGGCTGATCTATTTTTTTATCAGGATTTTTAACCATAGAATGATCAAAATTTTCTTCAATTTTATCTAACTGTTACCAATTATAGCCAAATACTGATTAGTAAAACTATTTTGTTCAATAATTTTCTTTTCATCAGTTTTTCCATCAGCAACTTTAAATGGATTGGCAACAACTGAAGTATTTTTAACATGTAGAAGGACAGTTTCTAAAGGAGGATGACTTGCTAAAATTTTAGATTTATCCTCTTTCGTCCACTGACTTTTAGTAAGAACTTCACATTGTGAATGATAATTTTCATACCAATCATAAAATGTAAGGTTCTCTTGATTAATCTTAATAGTTTTTTTTTCCATTTATTAACTATTTTATCTCTGTCATGCTTATTATACTTATTGCGAAAAGCATGTCTTTTATCTTTATTAGATATGGAATTAAAATCTGTAACCAAATTGTCCCAATCTAATTTAAATGCTTTAGTAATTACTCTTATTTGATGATTAATAGGGGCTTCAAAATCTGAAGGGGTCGGTCCTAAAGAAGTATTAGGAGAAATATCTTGTTCATCTTCTACTAGATTAGTTGGAGTATAACAAGGATGACTGGTTTGACCCTGGTTTAAAACTCCTTTCATTTTAATGTCAGGAATAGAAAAATTACTTAAGACTTCAGTATCTCTTCTATAAATAACTGAAGGGACTAAGGAATTAGTAAATTCTTCTATTATCAAAGGTCTTCTGTTACGTTCAAAACTAACTTTGACAGTACAATCAATTTTTTTTTTAATATTTTCTAAATTTAACAAATTATTAATAACTGGTTTTTGTGGAATTTTTTGAGGTAAAATCCACTGACTAGGCAGTGTAATATCCTTCCAAAGAATAGTCCTTGGAGTTTGGATATTAGCATTACTAGTACTGCTTTGAATTAAAACAGTGTGATCTTGTGAGCTTTTATTAAGAGCATGAATGTTTAAATTAGTTTTCATAACTTTATAATAAATTCTGTAAATTAAGGCTATAGGTTGTGGGCCCTCAATCATATGAGTTATCTCACCTGCAGTCTTAATATTCAGAGTTAATGCTTTTAATAAGTTAGCATAACTTAAACTCAAAGAAAGATCGGGAAAGCAATTGAAATGGATAGGTCCATCATGCAAACTCGATTCCATGATACCAATAATGCTAGGAGCATAGTTGAGGTATCGTGCATCTCTAAGACATAAAAAGATGCTTGAGTTTATTCCTTTAATAGGTAAAGGCTTGACTGTGACCTGAACTAAACTAATATGAATAAAATTATAACCTTTCTTTCTATGTTTGTTAATAACATCAGAAGAAAGTAGGTTACAATTTTCATATTCTTTGTTGATCGCATAGACACGTTCAACCGTTTTAACATTATAATCAGTTTTAAAATTATCAATAAAGGTTGACTGATAAATCTCTTTAGGAGACACACTAGGTATATTTCAATTACTAAGAGTTTGATTAATATTTTCGTAACTATGTTCTTCCTGGTTGACTATGTCTGGAATCAGAGGCAGAGCTGATCTATTACTAACTGAAGAACTAGACCTGAAAAATCTACTCATTTTATAAAAATTAATTTTTTTTATAATCTATTACTAACAGAAAGAGCTTAGGTGATTTCTTAAACAAAGAATCAAAAGAAAATTTTTGATTTTCAAAAATGACTTTGATTAAGCAAATTAAGATCAACACTTAGTAATTATTTTTATCAATAAACTTTTATTGACTGAAATGATTTACAAACAGATAACTGAAGATGACTTACGAGTAGACTCGATTATAGAAAACCTAACATGGTATAACTAAGAAGAAGGCAAGAGGATTAAAGATTAGGTAGATTGGAATCTGAGTCTTTCAAAACTCTCTATTGGATTTCTAGTCCTGCCACGTACAAATGACTTCTCTTTTCTTATATAGGATAAGAAAAGGCATACTAATTACAACTCAATAATTACAAAACATCTTTAACTATTGAAGAATAGTAATGCTTTTATAAAAGACATAAGCATTATTAATTCTTTTGACTAAATATAGACGCATTATTACAACTTTTGAATAAAATACAGACGCATTATTACAACTTTTGACTAAGACGACTAGATGGTCGACAAAGAAAACATGACTCAGCTAAAATACAAATCGACTTTACTTTATCTTTCGGCTACTTTTGAAAAAGGAGCACGCGTAGATGATGAATTTTTGAAAGCAACAGTCTCTGTCTGCCGCTTGAAAACTTATGTAACTGTAGGCATCCTAGGCAAAAGAATCCTGAGCATCTTGGAGGCTAATCCTGCTGTATGGATCATTAGGACTTGAAGCTTCTTGACTGGATTTTGACGAAGATGATAAGCAAATTGAGGGAATATTATCCTCACTGAGCTTATTAACTCGTTTTTGAATGAGTCGAGCTAACTGTTTTAACTCAGCGTTAGAACAATGATCAATATCTGCAAAATCTAATTTTGTCTGAGAAGATTTTTTGGATTTACTAGAGGAAGAATCCTCGGGAGGAGCAGATTTAATAGGGGTAAGATTTACTGGAAATTCCTTCTTAACATGACCAATAATGCGATAAATATCAAATTTATCCCACCATTTAATAGAAAACTCACGAGTCACATAAGTCAATTGACTAATATGATTGCGACTGATAACAGATTTATCCTTGACTTACTCAAGATTAACTTCAGTAGTAGGAGAGTAAAAACCATACTTCCATTTAAGGATCCATGGAACCTTATATTTACTTACAAACTAAAGAAGAACTAGAATACATTCATTTTTAGGAATGCAAGGACTTCTACAGGAAAAAAGGTGAAGAACTGACTGGTGCTCAATGGACAAGACACTATAAGTGAGACCAAATCTTTCTTACCATAGAGTAAACCAATGAGGAATTTGACTTTTGAATTTGTAGTCGAATTGAACGAACCATGAATGACTAAAAGAGGGAGTTTGGAACAAAAAGACTCTGTTCCAAGCTTCCATATAATCATAATAACAAAACAAGCTATTATGGTTATCTAACTGACGAAGATCAGATAGATGATTACCCCAGTCAGACATAGAAGTAATCTATTTAATGTATAGAGAATGATAGATGATTTTAGAACTATCATTTCTATCAAAAATGGGTTTAACATGGATTGACTGTGTTTGGAGCAGAATATCTTTATAATACACAAGAGATTTATAAGGAGCAAGAGGAAGAAAGTGCCAACCAGTTGGGAAGAACTGGGCAGCCAATTTTACTGGATCGTCAACGGATTTCATATGAGATTCAATATGAATTAAATTGACAGAACAAATTGGGACATACTGAGAATGAGTCTGTTGACCAGGGTTAGGGTTACTAGAGGAAGACGAAGCAAAGGGATCAATGGGCCTAGGTGACTGGGCCAAAACCGTATTGTAAGGCTTTGGAACAGTACCAAGAATAGTATACATATTAGCTACATCAACAGGAGTAACTGGGGTAACTGGATGAGGGATTATGGCTCCCATGGGCCTTTGACTTGGGCCAGAAGGGGGCCGAACTGCATTGTTCCCACCTCTCACACTCATATCTCTTGAGTACCTGAATTAATAAATTCTCTAGTAAGAAAATCCGGAACAGAATTTTGACTTCCTTTAATATATTCAATATCGAAATCAAAAATGCTTAAAAGAGATTGCAATCGGGCAAAAATGTGCTTAGCAGCAATGTTTTTAACATCTTTTTCTAAAATATATTTAGCTGACGTCAATTCGAACCAAAAATCTTTGATTTAATAAATCGTTTTGAAATTTACAAATACATAAAACTAAATCTAAAATCTCTTTTTTAATTGTACTATAATTAACTTGAGCCTGATTCCATGCACCAGAATGAAATCGAACAATTTGTTCAGAGGAAGCAGGAGTTAATTTCTGCTTCAGAATGCCACCAAACCAATTTCAGAGGCATCAGTTTCAACAATTTTAAACGCAGATTCATTGGAAATGCCAAGGCAAGGCAAAACCTTAACATATTTTTTTACTTATTGGACGATGAAATTATGTTCATTAGTCCAAGGAGGAGACTTTTTCTGTAAACGGAGAAACAATGATTTACAGATATACCAAGAGGGCGGAAGCATAAGAGATAAGAGAGAGAGGGGCGCATACAAATCTAAATCACAACTATAGTATAACTATAAGAAATGATAACAACAGTTCATATGAATTAATAACAGTTTTAAATAAATAAACTTTTATTGATTGAAATGATTTCCAAACAGATAACTGAAGATAACTTACAACTAGACTCGATTATAGAAAACCTAACATGGTATAACTAAGAAGAAGGCAAGAGGGTTAGTCAAATTAGAATCTGAGTCTTTCAAAACTCTCTATTGAATTTCTAATCCTGCCTTGTACAAATGACTTCGCTTCTCTTATATAGGATAAGAAAAGGCATACTGATTACAACTCAATAATTACAAAACATCTTTAACTATTAAAAACAGTAATGCGTTTACAAAAGACATAAGCATTATTAATTCTTTTGACTAAATATAGACGAATTATTACAACTTTTGAATAAAATACAGACGCATTATTACAACTTTTGACTAAGACGACCAGATGGCCGACAAAGAAAACATGACTCAGCTAAAATACAAACCTACTTTACTTTATCTTTCTGCTACTTTTGAAAAAGGAGCACGCGTAGATGATGAATTTTTTAAAGCAACAGTCTTTGTCTGCTGCTTTAAAACTTATGAAACTTTAGGCATCCTAGGCAAAAGAATCCTGAGCATCTTGGAGGCTAATGCTGCCAGTATGGATCATCAGGACTATAAGCTTCTTTACTGGATTTTGACGAAGATGATGAGCAAATTAAGGGAACACTATCCTCACTGAGCTTATAAACTCATTTTTGAATGAGCCAAGCTAACTGTTTTAACTCAGTTTTAGAACAATGATCAATATCTGCAAAATCTAATTTTATCTGAAAAGATTTTTTGGATTTACTAGAGGAAGAATCCTTGGGAGGAGCAGATTTACTAGGGGTAGGATTTACTGGAAATTCCTTCTGAACTTGACCAATAATGCGATAAATATCAAATTTATCCCACCATTTAATAGAAAACTCACGAGTCACATAAGTCAATTGACTAATATGATTGCGAGTGATAATTGATTTATCCTTGATTGACTCAAGATTAACTTAAGTAGTAGGAGAATAAAAACCATACTTCCATTTAAGGATCCATGGAACCTTATATTTACTTACAAACTGAAGAAGAACTAGAATACATTCATTTATAGGAATGCAAGACTTCTACAGGAAAAAAGGTTAGGAACTGACTGGAGCTCAATGAGCAAGACACTATAAGTGAGACCAAATCTTTCCTACCATAGAGTAAACCAATGAGGAATTTAACTTTTGAATTTGTGGTCGAATTGAATGAACCACGAATGACTGAAAGAGGGAGTTTGGAAAAAAAAGACTCTGTTCCAAGCTTCCATACAGTCATAATAACAAAACTAGCTATTGTGATTATCTAACTGATGAAGATCAGACGGATGATTACCCTAGTCAGACATTGAAGTAATCTGTTTAATGTATAGAGAATGATAGGTGATTTTAGAACTATCATTTATATCAAAAATGGGTTTAACATGGATTGACTGTGTTTGGAGCATAATATCCTTATAATACACAAGAGATTTACAAGGAGCAAGAGGAAGAACTAGACAACCAATTTTACTGGATCGTCAACGGATTTCATATGAGATTCAATATGAAATAAATTGACAGAAAAAATGGGGACATACTGAGAATGAATCTATTGACCAAGGTTAGGGTTACTAAAGGAAGACGAAGCAAAGGGATCAATGGGCCTAGATGACTGGGCCAAAACTATATTGTAAGGCTTTGGAACAGTACCAAGAGCTGTATAGCTATTAGCTACATCAACAGGTGTAGCTAGGGTAATTGGATGAGGGATTACGGCTCCCATGGGCCTTTGACTTAGGCCAGAAGGGGGCCGAACTGCATTGTTCCCACCTCTCACACTCATATCTCTTGAGTACTTGAATTAATAAATTCTCTAGTAAGAAAATCAGGAACATAATTTTGATTTCTTTAAATATATTCAATATCGAAATCAAAAATGCTTAAAAGAGATTGCCATCGGGCAAAAACGTGCTTAGCGGTAATGTTTTTAACATCTTTTTCTAAAATATATTTAGCTGACTTGCAGTCAATTCGAACCAAAAATCATTGATTTAATAAATTGTTTTGAAATTTACTAATACATAAAACTAAAGCCAAAATCACTTTTTTAATTGTACTATAATTAACTTGAGCCTGATTCCATGCACCAGAATGAAATCGAACAATTTGTTCAGAGGAAGCAGGAGTTAATTTTTGCTTCAGAATGCCACAAAAACCAATTTTAAAGGCATCAGTTTCAACAATTTTAAACGCTGATTCATTGGAAATGCCAAGGCAAGGCAAAACCTTAACATAATTTTTTACTTGTTGGACAATGAAAGTATGTTCATCAGTCCAAGGAGAATGGTTTTTCTATAAACGGAGAAATAATGGTTTAAAGATATACCAAGAGGGTGGAAGCTTACGAGGTAAGAGAGAGAGTGGCGCATACAAACCTGAATCATAACTATAGTATAACTATAATAAATGATAACAATAGTTCATATGAATTAATAACAGTTTTAAATAAATAAACTTTTATTTATTGAAATGATTTACAAACAGATAACTGAAGATAACTTACAAGTAGACTCGATTATAGAAAACCTAACATGGTATAACTAAGAAGAAGGCAAGAGGGTTAAAGATTAGTCAGATTGGAATCTGAGTCTTTCAAAACTCTCTATTGGATTTCTAATCCTGCCTTGTACAAATGACTTCACTTCTCTTATATAGGATAAGAAAAGGCATCCTGATTAATACTCAATAATTACAAAACATCTTTAACTATTTAAGAACTGTAATGCTTTTACAAACGACATAAGCATTATTAATTCTTTTGACTATATACAGACGCATTATTACAACTTTTGAATAAAATACAGATGCATTATTACAACTTTTGACTAAGACGACCAGATGGCCGACAAAGAAAACATGACTCAGCTAAAATATAAATCGACTTTACTTTATCTTTCGGCTACTTTTGAAAAAGGAGCACGCGTAGATGATGAATTTTTGAAAGCAACAGTCTTTGTTTGCCGCTTGAAAACTTATGTAACTTTAGGCACCCTAGGCAATAGGATCCTGAGCATCTTGGAGGCTAATGCTGCCGTATGGATCATCAGGACTAGAAGCTTCTTGACTGGATTTTGACGATGATGATGAGCAAATTGAGGGAACACTATTCTCACTGAGCTTATCAACTCGTTTTTGAGTGAGCCGAGCTAACTGTTTTCACTCAGCGTTAGAACAATGATCAATATCCGCAAAATCTAATTTTGTCTGAGAAGATTTTTTGGATTTACTAGAGGAAGAATCCTTGGGAGGAGCAGATTTAATAGGGGTAGGATATACTGGAAATTCCATCTAAACTTGACCAATAATGCGATAAATGTCGAATTTATCCCACCATTTAATAGAAAACTCACGAGTCATATAAGTCAATTGACTATAATGATTGCGAGTGATAACTGATTTATCCTTAACTGACTCAAGATTAACTTTAGTATTAGGAGAATAAAAACCATACTTCCATTTAAGGATCCATGGAACCTTATATTTACTTACAAATTAAAGAAGAACTAGAATACATTCATTTTTAGGAATGCAAGGACTTCTACAGGAAAAAAGGTTAGGAACTGACTGGAGCTCAATGGGCAAGACACTATAAGTGAGACCAAATCTTTCCCACCACAGAGTAAACCAATGAGAAATTTGACTTTTTAATTTGTTGTCAAATTGAACGAATCACAAATGACTGAAAGAGGGAGTTTGGAACAAAAAGACTCTGTTCCAAGCTTCCATATAATCATAATAACAAAACTAGCTATTATGGTTATCTAACTGACGAAGATCAGATAGATGATTACCCCAGTCAGACATAGAAGTAATCTATTTAATGTATAGAGAATGATAGATGATTTTAGAACTATCATTTCTATCAAAAATGGATTTAACATGGATTGACTGTGTTTGGAGCAGAATATCTTTATAATACACAAGAGATTTATAAGGAGCAAGAGGAAGAAAGTGCCAACCAGTTGGGAAGAACTGGGCAGCCAATTTTACTGGATCGTCAACGGATTTCATATGAGATTCAATATGAAATAAATTGACAGAACAAATGGGGACATACTGAGAATGAGTCTGTTGACCAGGGTTAGGGTTACTAGAGGAAGACAAAGCAAAGGGATCAATGGGCCTAGGTGACTGGGCCAAAAACGTATTGTAAGGCTTTGGAACAGTACCAAGAATAGTATACATATTAGCTACATCAACCGGAGTAACTGGGGTAACTGGATGAGGGATTATGGCTCCCATGGGCCTTTGACTTGGGCCAGAAGGGGGCCGAACTGCATTGTTCCCACCTCTCACACTCATATCTCTTGAGTACCTGAATTAATAAATTCTCAAGTAAGAATATCAGGAACAAAATTTTGAATTCCTTTAATATATTCAATATCGAAATCAAAAATTCTTAAAAGAGATTGCCATCGGGAAAAAATGTGCTTAGCAGCAATGTTTTTAACATCTTTTTCTAAAACATATTTAGCTGACGTGTAGTCAATTCGAACAAATTTTTTTTGATTTAATAAATAGTTTTAAAATTTACTAATACATAAAACTAAAGCTAAAATCTCTTTTTTAATTGTACTATAATTAACTTGAGCCTGATTCCATGCACCAGAATGAAATCGAACAATTTGTTCAGAGGAAGCAGGAGTTAATTTCTGCTTCAGAATGCCACCAAAACCAATTTCAGAGGCATCAGTTTCAACAATTTTAAACGCAGATTCATTGGAAATGCCAAGGCAAGGCAAAACCTTAACTTATTTTTTTACTTGTTGGAAGATGAAAGTATGTTCATCAGTCCAAGGAGGAGGGTTTTTCTGTAAACGGAGAAATAATGGTTTAAAGATATACCAAGAGGGCGGAAGCATAAGAGGTAAGAGAGAGAGTGGCGCATACAAACCTGAATCACAACTATAGTATAATTATAAGAAATGATAACAACAGTTCATATGAATTAATAAGAGTTTTAAATAAATAAACTTTTATTGATTGAAATGATTTACAAACAGATAACTAAAGATAACTTACAAGTAGACTCGATTATAGAAAACCTAACATGGTATAACTAAGAAGAAGGCAAGAGGGTTAAAGATTAGTCAGATTGGAATCTGAGTCTTTCAAAACTCTCTATTGGATTTCTAATCCTGCCTTGTACAAATGACTTCGCTTCTCATATATAGGATAAGAAAAGGCATACTTATTATAACTCAATAATTACAAAATATCTTTAACTATTTAAGAACAGTAAGGCTTTTACAAAAGACATAAGCATTATTGATTCTTTTGACTAAATATAGACGCATTATTACAACTTTTGACTAAGACGACCAGATGGCCGACAAAGAAAATATGACTCAGCTAAAATACAAACCGACTTTACTTTATATTTCGGCTACTTTTGAAAAAGGAGCACGCGTAGATGATGAATTTTTGAAAGTAACAGTCTATGTCTGCCGCTTGAAAACTTATGTAACTGTAGGCACCCTAGGCAATAGGATCCTGAGCATCTTGGAGGCTTATGCTGCCGTATGGATCATCAGGACTAGAAGCTTCTTGACTGGATTTTGACGACGATGATGACCAAATTGAGGGAACATTATCCTCATTGAGCTTATCAACTTCTTTTTGAGTGAGCCGAGCTAATTGTTTTAACTCAGCGTTAGAACAATGATCAATATTCGTAAAATCTAATTTTGTTTGAGAATATTTTTTGGATTTACTAGAGGAAGAATCCTTGGGTGGAGCAGATTTAATAGGGGTAGGATTTACTAGAAATTCTTTCTGAACTTGACCAATAATGCGATAAATATCAAATTTATCCCACCATTTAATAGAAGACTCACGAGTCACATAAGTCAATTGACTAATATGATTGCGAGTGATAACTGATTTATCCTTGGCTGACTCAAGATTAACTTCAGTAGTAGGAGAATAAAAACCATAATTCTATTTAAGGATCCATGAAACCTTATATTTACTTACCAACTGAAGAAGATCTGGAATACATTCATTTTTTGGAATACAAGGACTTCTACAAGAATAAAGGTTAAGAACTGACTAGAGCTCAATGGGCAAGACACTATAAGTGAGACCAAATCTTTCCCACCATAGAGTAAACCAATGAGGAATTTGACTTTTGAATTTGTGGTCGAATTTAACGAAACACGAATTACTGAAAGAGGGAGTTTGGAACAAAAAGACTCTGTTCCAAGCTTTCATATAATCATAATAGCAAAATTGGCTATTGTGATTATCTAACTGATGAAAGATCAGACGGATGATTACCCCAGTCAGACATGGAAGTAATCTATTTAATGTATAGAGAATGATAGATGATTTTAAAACTATCATTTCAATCCAAGATGGGTTTAACATGGATTGACTGTGTTTGTAGCAGAATATCCTTATAATACACAAGGGATTTATAAGGAGCAAGAGGAAGAAAGTGCCAACCAGTTGGGAAGAACTGGGCAGTCAATTTTAATGGATCGTCAACGGATTTCATATGAGATTCAATACGAAATAAATTGACAGAAAAAATTGGGACATATTGAGAATGAGTCTGTTGACCAGGGTTAGGGTTACTATAGGAAGACGAAGCAAATGGATCAATGGGCCTAGGTGACTGGGCCAAAACTGTATTGTAAGGCTTTGGAATAGTACCAAGAACAGTATACCTATTATCTACATCAACAGGAGTAACTGGGATAACTAGATGAGGGATTACGGCTCCCATGAGCCTTTGACTTGGGGCAGAAGGGAACCGAACTGCATTGTTCCCACCTCTCACACTCAGATCTCTTGAGTACCTGAATTAATAAATTTCCTAATAAGAAAATCAGGAACAAAATTTTGACTTCCTTTAATATATTCAATATCGAAATCAAAAATGCTTAAAATAGATTGCCATCGGGCAAAAATGTGCTTAGCTGCAATGTTTTTAACATCTTTTTCTAAAATATATTTAGTTAACTTGCAGTCAATTCGAACCAAAAATCTTTGATTTAATAAATCGTTTTAAAATTTACTAATACATAAAACTAAAGCTAAAATCTCTTTTTTAATTGTACTATAATTAACTTAAGCCTAATTCCATGCACCAGAATGAAATCGAACAATTTGTTCAGATGAAGCATGAGTTAATTTCTGCTTCAGAATGCCATCAAAACCATTTTCAGAGGCATCAGTTTCAATAATTTTAAATGCAGATTCATTGGAAATGCCAAGGCAAGGTAAAACCTTAACATATTTTTTAACTTGTTGGACGATGAAAGTATGTTCATCAGTCCAAGGAGGAGGATTTTTTTGTAAACGGAGAAACAATGGTTTACATATCTTTCTAAGGTTTTGATAGAATTTATCAACATAATTCAGAGATCCTAAAAATCGCTGAAGTTGAGTTTTGTCAATGATTTTATCTGAGAATTTATCAGCGAATTGAATAACTCGTTGAATAGGACGGACTAGACCACAATGAATATCATGACCTAGAAATTTGACTTTTGTTTGGAACAAACTATATGTTGTAGGGGACAGAACCAAACCATTTATTTTGATAGCCTTGAAGAACAAATTTAAATATTTGAAATGTTCGTCGATTGACTGGGAAAAAAACTAAGATATCATCAATGTAAACAATGATGAAATGACTAAAAGAAATCAAAATTTCATTGAGAATATTTTGGAATTTACTAGGGGCATTCTTAAGACCAAAAGCTTGAACAACCCATTCATAATGACCAAAGGAAGTGGTAAAAGCAGTTTTATACCTATCGCTAGGATGAATACTAACTGGCCAAAATCTTGACTTGAGGTCGAATTTACTAAAAATGGTAGCATTACTAAGCCTACTTAGGAGATCTTCTTTGTTAGGTAAAGGATACCTAATCTATTCTAAGACCTTATTAAGGGGCTTGTAATTAATACCTAGCCTGGGAAAACCTCTTTCTTTCTCAGCCTCATTATTAACATAGAAAGTTGGACAAGACCAAAGCGATTTACTATGTTTTATTAAACCTTTCGCAAGTAGATCGTTAATTTCTTGCTTGCAAAACTCCATTTGCTGATGACTCATCTGAATAGGTCTAGCCTTAGTAGGAATTAAGTGTTTTCTAAATTCTTTAGCATAAGGTAGCCTAACCACATGCTTCCTTCTATGCCAGAAGGCATTAGGAGAATCAGCACAAGGGTTTTTAGTCATAACCACTCGAACTTCTTCGATTTCATCTTGAACCTTTTCAAGAAGGAGAAGATCTTCAACATGTTTATATTTAATTTCTTGTTTTAAGAATTTTAACTGTGAAGTTTTACAGCTTAATAGATTTAACGATTTTAAAATAGATTCATCTTGAATAAATTTCAAATCTCTTTCTTTTGGTTGAGTAATGAATTCAAACACTACTTTCTGACCCAAATGTTCAGTCGTTAAACCTTTATTACTAGTAGTGAATGGATATAATAAATATATAAATAGAAGCCCTAAAATAATCTTATATGTCAAATTGCGAATTAAAACAAAAGAAGTTTTAAAACACATATTATCTTGGCAAATATGAACTTTAGGAAGTTTATATTTTATTTCCATCATACTACCATTAGCAGAATTTAATCGTTCAGTAGTTTTTTTTATAGAACTTAGTAGGTATCAAACCTTCTTGAATGCAATTAAGATTTGCACCAGTATCAACTAGAGCACGGAGCTGAATTGCAAAAGTTCCATCAATCGCTAGACGAACAATAATATACTATTTTTGAATGGTAATGTCTTTTAACCTTTTTAAAGAATTATCCTGAACCATAAGAATTGACTCATCATCTTTGACATTAGAAGATTCAGCCTCCTTATCATTATCTGATGAATCAGATATGTGAAGCTCTGAACTTTTAGTTGCCAAATTAGCCATTTCTTTGCGTAACTCAGAAATCTCAGACTTAAGGGCTGATATATCTTTCTTAAGTTTATTGACTTCTTGATTTAATTCGGGAAGGGTGACTTCTCTATCTGGGTTTTTAAATCTTTCCAAGGTTTTATTAAAGCTAATAATAGGTTTATCTTTACCCTTAATAACCTTATTCTTTCCAGAATTATTTTTAGAAAACCATTCCTTTAACTATTTCATGTATTGCAATTTTAATTCTTCTTCAGTAATTTTACTAATTAACTCAATTAATAAAGAGCTTTCTTGGTCATCTTTGCTAAGAACATTAATAGTCTTACAGCAATCAGACCTGCAATTATCAGTACAAAGAGTGACATTGTTTTCTTCACTAGGAGTTTGATTATCTTCATCATTACCAGAGGAATAAGGAATATCAGAATAATTGTTACTATCAACATCATTCTCTACACTTATTAGCTCTAAAATCTTATCAGTGTCTTCGACAGAAATATTTAACTGACTCAATTTCTGTTTAATTTTACACTCACTCTTATAGTGACCCTTTTACCACAATTATAACAAGTAATTTTACTCTTCTCCTGGGTTTTAGAAGTAGATTTTTTACTATGTGATTTCTTTTGTGACTTTGGTTTTTCATAATAATTGTCTTGATTTTTTGACTGACTAGACCGTTTCTTATGATGCTTACCAGTTTTGCATTTTTCAATTTGTTTCTTCCGATGCTTTCTTCTAGAGGGAGCAACAGGAGGTAAACTATATTTTTTGCAAAACGTGCCAAGCTCATACTTAGCCTTTTTCTTGTCTTTACTAGCTTGTTTGGCAATTTTGAAATCAGTACACATTTTTAAACTAATATTTTGGACATAGCTAATTATGTCACCATAAGTCAGGTTATCATAATCAATATATCCAAGAGTTTTGCTAAGTTCTTCTCTGACTTTGTGAGCAAACAAATTAGGAAGACCATTAACAAATTTCTCTTTCCAGAAAGGTTTGTTACTATCACTACACATCATGACTCGAGAAATAAAAATATCTTTTTACCATCTAAAATCACTTAGAGTGGGACAAGTAAGATTACTTAACTGATCATGAATTCTCTCAGTGATATTACTAAGGGTTCCAATAAAATGTTTTATTATAGTGAAAATTAATGTGTTAATACCATCAGGAACACCAAAACCAACATCTTCTCTGAAGATATACTGACCATTGTCATCTAACTGGCGAGAATGAATTATAGAATTCCTTGCATCTTCATCAAGGTGTTTTTCCCACCAAGAACGAAGAACACCAGTGAAACCATTAGTTAATATTTCAACTATTTCAGGCTGCGTCAAACTGTTGAAAGCTGTAATATAACTATTGGCAACCATAGACAAATGATTCATTTTAGTAAGTATTTGGTGTTCACTAAGACCATCAATATTCCATTCATAAATTTTATTAGAAGAAACATAAAATTTATTCTCTAGATTCTTTTCCTCGTACTAAAGGTCAGGAAGAGTGGGTCTAGAGTACCAATTTTTTGTAATACTAGCATGATTAAAGGTTAACTTGTTTAACTGTTCGTTAAGATTTGGGATAGAAGCAGTTTCAGATTTACCATCTGTTTGACTAATGCTTTAATCATCAGAATCTTCAACCTGATCGATGATAGCAACAGTTCCACTGGCTTCACCAGAACTTGAACCAATCTTTTTAAGTAGCTTATCTATAGTTTTAACTAAATCAGAATCCTTATTAGGCAATCCCATTCCTTCTCTTTTTTCTGGGTGAGTTAATAAAGGCTGATCTATTTTTTTATCATGATTTTTAACCATATATAGAATGATCAAATTTTTCTTCAATTTTATCTAACTGTTTACCAATTGTAGCCAAATACTGATTAGTAAAATTATTTTGTTCAATAATTTACTTTTCATCAGTTTTTCCATCAGCAACTTTAAATGGACTAGCAACAACTGAAGTATTTTTAACATGTAGAAGAACAGTTTCTAAAGGAGGATGACTTGCTAAAATTTTAGATTTATTCTCTTTTGTCCACTGACTTTTAGTAAGAACTTCACATTATGAATGATAATTTTCATACCAATAATAAAATGTAAGGTTCTCTTGATTAATCTTAATAATTTTTTTCCATTTATTAACTATTTTATCTCTGTCATGCTTATCGTACTTATTACGAAAAGCATGCCTTTTATCTTTATTAGATATGGAATTAAAGTCTGCAACCAGATTGTCCCAATCTAATTTAAATACTTTAGTAATTACTCTTAACTGATGATTAATAGGGGCTTCAAAATTCGAAGGGGTCGGTCCTACAGAAGTAGTAGGAGAAATATCTTGTTCATCTTCTACTAGATTAGTAGGAGTATAACAAGGATGACTGGTTTGACCCTGGTTAAAAACTCCTTTCATTTTAATGTCAGGAATAGAAAAATCACTTAAGACTTTAGTATCTCGTCTATAAATAACTGAAGGGACTAAGGAATTAGTAAATTCTTCTATTATCAAAGGTCTTCTGGTACGTTCAACACTAACTCTGACAGTACCATTAGAAAATTATTTAATATTTTCTAAATTCAACAAATTATTAATAACTGGTTTTTGTGGAATTTCTTGAGGTAAAATCCACTGACTAGGCAGCGTAATATCCTTCCAAAGAATAGTCCTTGGAGTTTGGATATTAGCATTACTAGTACTGCTTTGAATTAAAACAGTGTGATCTTGTGGGCTTTTATTAAGATCATGAATGTTTAAATTGGTTTTTATAACTTCATAATAAATTCTGTAAATTAAGGCTATAGGTTGTGAGCCCTCAATCATATGAGTTATCTCACCTGCAGTATTAATATTCAGAGTTAATGCTTTTAATAAGTTAGCATCACTTAAACTCAAAGGGAGATCGGGAAAGCAATTGAAATGGATAGGTCTATCATACAAACTCGATTCCATGATACCAATAATGCTAGGAGCATAGTTGAGGTATCGTGCATCTCTAAGACATAAAAAGATGCTTGAGTTTATTCCTTTAATAGATAAAGGCTTGACTGTGACCCGAACTAAACCAATATGAATAAAATTATAACCTTTTTTTCTATGTTTGTTAATAACATCAGAAGAAAGTAGGTTACAATTTTCATATTCTTTGTTGATCGCATAGACACGTTCAACCGTTTTAACATTATAATCAGCTTTAAAATTATCAATAAAGGTTGACTGATAAATCTCTTTAGGAGACACACTAGGTATGTTCCAATTACTTAGAAAAGATATGAATTTATTGATTTTTAAAAAGATATTACAATCTAGCATAAAATTATCAATATATAGTTAAGCTTAGACTTATCTCTATCTTCTTTGCCTCTTATTTCTTGGAGGGTTGGCATGCTCTTCAGGTCTTCTTCTCCTTGAGGCTTCATCTTTCCATGCAATGTCCTCTAGCTCTTCTCGGGTCAGTGGTTTTGAATGATCATGTCTGTTCATGAAGGCATGATCTTCAACTGGCATATTAAGACCCGTAGAGGATATGCCTTGTGAGCTAGAGGCTTGACCTTGGCTGTTTTGAAGAGGTTCAGCCATGAGAGGACGCTACATTTGCTGATCAGATTGTGGAGGCTGATAACTTGGACTTTTGGAGCTGCCACCCTACGATTGACCAATTTGAGTTTGCCTTCCCTGCTGAGGAGGTGGTTGTATGTGTGTTTGCCTTTGGCTTTGCCTTCAACCTCCACCTCTACTACCTCTGCCTCTGCCTTCATCTCCTTGCTCATTATTCTCCCCCTTTATGTCAGCATCAAGGGTTCGAATATCGTCAGATAAGCGCTTGACACCTTTCACCAGCTCATGCATTTGAGAGCGGTTGAGTGCAATGTCACTACAATTTTCCTCGACTAGAGCCTCAGTTTGCCTTCTTTGTTGCTGAAGCCGCTCTGTGACGCCCCCAAATCCGGGTTCCTCTCTTTCCTCGGATCCGGTGCAGTCAGGATACTACTATCGTTGAACTATTATATCTTTTATTCATAACTTAAAGAATAAAACTTGCTTTATTACAATTTAGAATATAAGTTCTTTTCATTATCAAGATCTCGTATAATGACTCCAAACTTTTACAAGTTACAATCTTGGTCATTTACCATTCCTGTCTTATATCATGTTCGATATTATAAAAAATGCGGAATATCTTAAACTTTTTCAATCTTCCTTGAATAAAATCTCTTATTGATTCCACAATCTTAAATCAATTACAAATACTTGAATCACTATATATGATTCACTATATCCGAATTATTGTATAAACGTTTACATCTCCATTCGATATACTCTATGTATTAACTAATACATCTTTATGATACGACAAGCACTAAACATTGTAAAAAACTATCAAGTACAGCTCCTAGAACCTAAACATGGTTTGAGAGCATATTTCTAAATAAACAAAAATCATCGAACTCTATCACGTAGCACGTTACTCTTATCGTGAGTCCTTAATCTGCAAAAATGATTATTTGCAAGAGTGAGCTCGACAGCTCAGTAATTCTAACAGTTTTCATGCATCACATAGCATATAACATCATACTCAGTTCATGCATTTATAATCAACTTATATTTACTAAGTATGTTACTTCTCACATAACAATTATATAATCAAAGATCAACTTTCAATCTCATACATATCTCATATACAGTTTATATATAAGTTCAAATCATCACAGCATAATATAATTCAACTAACAGTTATTGAATTCATATATCAAATAGGAACTGAAAGACTTGCCTGATTCATAGTTTAACAACTACGACTTAATTGAGTAAAGATATATGTATTTCGTGTATTCCTACACAATCATACAATTATGGATTCGTACATATCAGTTATATGTATCCATACGTTCTTAATATAATAACAATTGATTACATTGTTGCCTAACTTGGTTCTTAGAACCTTCGTTTTACTGTCTCATCGCATTCTGAGAATAATTATGTACTTGTAGGTATGCCTTAAACGTACGTACTTACTATCACCTTTCATATACACGTACCATACACTTAACTAAATGTATTTGACATATATTTAAAACTCATAGATACATAATCTATATTACTCTTACGTTTCTCAAACCTTACCGAAAGTATAATTCCCGAGTTTTATATAACCATTACATTCAACTTTCTAAGTTTCACCTTTCACAATCATTGTCATACTTAAACTAGTCATGCAAGGCTACTATGTTCATCACGTATACATGTTTATAAGGGCATTAACTCAAGTTTTAAAACCTAGCATGCTCATTCTACTCCAATCAACATCATATGGTATTCATGCCTAACTTTCATATATCTCAAGTAAATCAAGTTCATACCTCAAGGGTCAACCACTAACGTCATATTACCACATAAAGAGGCTAAACAATACTAAGTAGGCATGCTCGTGCTTATACTACACATGTATACTTAATCACATAATCTATGCTTTAGAAATTCATTTTCTTGAATATGCGTGCATAGGTGAAATCCACATTTCATCACAGGATGCTCATGTCAACATGTCTATAGGCATAATGAATCATAGTATACATGCATGCATGATCATAATGTAACTCACACAGTGTTTGATGCATTACCTTTCACATTCTAAGTTTTCATAAAAATCGCGCTAAGTCAACAAAGGTAACTTAGTTTATGCAAAATGCCTTGTAGTGACGGCTCTCATGTATTAGAACACATATATAAGTCACTTATACATGCTCAAATGATCAGAATGTGGACATCCTATATATATGTCCAAAAACTCTAAGCTTATCTTTTGAAATCAATGTAGTCTTTAATCATGTATGTTAGTATGTGCTCAACACTTTAAACATGCATTTCATGTCAATATAGACCACATGATCATGTTCATAAAATTAGAATATGTGCATGTTATATATACGTCCAAGTTCAAATCCAAAACTATAAGTTTTATTTTAAAATCATACGTTTTCCTTCCATAGTACATACTAACATGGCCATGAATGTACATGTAGTATCAAGAACACATACTATAAGTTAATACCAACTTTCATGCATGTCTAAGTCATTTACACAAGTTACAAATATCAGAACACACATATTACGTATGTGTCACAGTTTACTTTAAATTTCTAAGTTCATTTTTGTAAACTTTAAATCCTTTCATCAATAGAGTGTACTATCGTAGTTATACATGCTCATGTCACTTTATCGTACACATACATGTATATTAATCATATCCTCATGCTTGCTCTAAGTGGTATTACATGATAACATTTAGCAGGCTGAAGCAGGAAACAAATTTCAACAGTAGGGCCTGGCGCAGCTGCGCCACTGGCCAGTACAATACTGGTGCAGCTGCGCAGGTGGCCGGCCAAAGATGCTGACTGCCCTGCTTCGACAGCAACTCAAGCCCAACTCAAAAATTTCTTCACGAAATTGATTACAATCATGCCACATTGTAGTTTAAACATACTAATAACTCAGATAATAGTTAACAAACATAATCCAATCAACTTATCACAACATTTAAGCTTAATCCAAGAATTAGAGTTTTGACAGAAAACAAAATGAAAAATAAGAGGTATATTACCTCTGCAATGTAGGTCTTGCTACAAATTTGAAGTCTCTGAATTCTTAGAATGCTTTCACTAAGGTATGTGATGCTCTCAATCCAACACTTAAACAAAATCGCAGTAATGAAATTAGAAGGTGGGAGCTCAATTTATAGAACTTTCATTACACAGACTATGAAATCCTCCATTGAATCAAACTAATGGATTGAAGGTTTGTATGTTGGTTAAGGTGGAGTGGTTGAATGGTTGGTAGAACACATCATGATCCCCACTCCCCATTGATCATTGTTAACTAGATTGCTGATTTTGAGATTATAGGGAGTAGAATAGCCTTGAGTATTTCATGTGTGAGGGAGAATGAGGGGTGACCCTTATTATGGGACAACAATTACAAGCTCATCTATTGGTCAATAAGCTACATGCTACACTTGTGTTATAATACACACACTATATGCTTTAGTTGTATTCATATAATACATGTTTAGGATATAATTTTAATATCATCATGTATTTCATATAAATAATATTTCAATGTAGTAAATATAATTTGCACACATATAATCCATGTACATTTCATCCTACCGGGTATAATTCTTTCGGGTATCATCACATTGTATTATCTCAACTCTATCATTCCAATTATTGAAATCCTTATCAATTAACAATTATTTACTTATTATAATATTCATGAGGTATTTATTTAATGTTCCCTCCCACACATTGTCACATATACATTATTTATGTAACTTATACAATTTGGTCAACCATAATATATAGTTCTTATATATTATATAGTCACATTAAGATGTCACACTATACTTGCACAAAGCAATTAACTCCCATATTAATTAATTCCGTTAAATCATTCGTTCATTAATTTATTTAATGAATTTCTCTTTCCACCACTTAGCCACACTAGGCATACTCCACGAGTTTACATTAGCTCATTATCACTTCCATCACACTTTATATTCTTTCAATATAATGTTTGTATGACTCAAGAATTTAAATGCTAAGCTACCTCAATTATTTATACACTTAATAATATGTATACCCTTTATGCTTACAAAATAATTAAGATTTACTCTATTAATTATTTAAATAATAATATCTACGATAAAATAATAACTTAAGTTATTTAATTAAAATAACTTAGTTTTCTTTCATTAATTAACTCTCTTGAAAATACATTAGAAATTATGTATTTTGCCATAACATAAAATATTAGGTTTTTTCCAAATAAAGATATTCATTATTAGAAAATAATTTACTTATTGTCTCAAGATATTATTCTTAATATAATATCTATTAAAAATAATTACATGTACGACACATATACATAGATAATAAGTTTATTTTTTATTATAATAAATTATTTCTAACAATTTATTTACATATAGCAAATATATTTTAATATATTTACCATATTAATCAATCATGCCTATTACCTCATACAAAAACATATAAGGTAATATTATTATTCAAAAATAACATTTTCTCCTTTTATTAAAATAATTCAATATTAGAAATTATTTTAATATCCTTTATCAGAAATATATAATAACTATTTCTCTTTCCTTTCTATAAATTGTCCCAACACAACTTCTTTAATCTATACATTTAATTATATCTCAATATTAGTTAATTCTCTAATCAATATTCATTTAAAGATATATTGATTACCATCTCTCTTTAATAATGTATATATATTTATTAACATTATTCGCACATTAGACTTTCTCACATATGATCATTCTAAGTAATATATATAAAGTACTAACTATAATTACATTTTCAACAACTATATTAATTCACCCCTTTACTCAAGTGAATTAATCCCCCTTTACTAAATCACCATAGTTTATTTAGGTTTTAATATTGTATTATTCCATAATATAACTTTCAACTTAAATTAACCAATATTTATTCTTATTAGTTAATTCCCTTAACTAACTCAGGCTTCACTTTCCAAATCCATCCATGGATAGCTTAAGTACTAACAATAACCCATAATACATCATACTAGTCACTAGTACATATATTATTCAAGAAAAAGGTGATTATTCATTAAACATATTTAATATCACCAACTTACTATGATAAAATTATTCTATAAATTATTTAATATCGATAGATAATTTTATCCACCTCCTTTATCTCAACTAAATTGTCTCTACGATAAATAACAAATATATATTAATAATATATTTATTAATCACAAAAATCACATATTACATAGTTTATATTATCCTATATAACATAATACATCCTACCATATAACACACATATATATATTTGAACCCAATACATACCTTAAGCATTTTATTTATTAAATTCTCATTTTAATAACTTCTTAAAAATTCGGGTTCTTACTTCCTCTCCCCCTTATAAGAATTCCGTCCTCGGAATCATTGAAACTTCCTCTACTCGGTGCCATTCCAAATATTACATATTCTCTTGAATAATTTTATTCATTCTCTTTTTGGAAGTTTTTATTATTATAACCTTCTCAATCGCATTCTACCATTTTCTCCTTTCTAAGGAACATTCTACTTACTACATTCATCCTTCAGAAGAATAAGAATCTTCCACGATTTTTCAATAATCAGGAAGTAGTATGAATAACTCAGATTTCAGATTATACTGAGGGGTCACACAAGACCGTGAACTCTTCCACATTTACAGATGTCTCAACACGAGTCTCCACACTATAAACTAGAGTGTTTATCAATCACAAGGACTGAAAACATCCTCCACACGTACACTAGGTGGCTACCCTATTGTACTACTACGTTGGGCCGTAACGTAGCATGTTGTAATGACTATATGAGTCATGTTCGTGACCACTGTCTCCGAAAATAGGTTCCCGTTATTGGGTTATTCAACTCAGCTTCTCAACTTCTACATCCGTACCAGAGCAATCTGGTTTGGCACAAATACACAAGAATGATTGAATTCTATAATCAGTTTTCAACAGTCGCCTAGCCGAATCAATTAGCTTAGACTCTTATAAATAATTCGGACATCAATCAAAATAATTTAGTCAACTTCTCATAATTAAAAAAAAAAACCAAAAATCGTTTTATGACGTCAAAATGCCGCACCCATTTAATAATACGTTGAAGATTCCGTCATTTTGTAACTTTGCCATACTACATCATACCATAGTGGGCTGACGATCTTACGATCACTTCCGACACTAGGTATAATTGCATTGATGACTCCATAGTTTACCATCCTACACCATATCAAATGATGCACATGGTCAAAATATATTTTGAAAGATTTTCAAATTATTTTTGTCTTAGCCGAAACAAATAGCGTAGACATACGAATAACGGTGTTATTTTCTTTAAAATCCATTGGTTCAGTCACTTGACCCAATGTTTTTCTCAAGAAAATAGAAGTGCAAACACTAGCACGAAGTTAATAAATTTTGAAAATATAGCATAGCTAGAAGATTCAGAAAAATCCAAATTTCTCTATCACTTCATTCTATTACTACCATCAATGCTTACTATTCCAAAACTCTTAATTCTTGATATATAATATATCTATTCCCAGTACAGTTCACCAACTTACCACACCATGGAAGTTCAGGAACTTACCACAATCATATAGGTTTAGGAACTTATCCTAGTTAGACCAAAGTCGTCCATTCACTGAGGGGTCCCACTATACGATTATGAGTTACGAACTTGTCATAGGCATGAGTCTTAAGAACTCGCACCTAATCTTAATATTATCTAATTTAATCTTAGAAATCTCTATCTATCAAAATAAACATGAGAAAAGAATCACCTTTTTCGCCATATGTATAATCATAGCGCGACACTAACATTCCAACGATTATCAATGTGACGCACTCAGCGCAAGCACAAACCTCTGCCCATACAAAAGTTTGTACAACTAAGCCATCACATAAGTCCTCAATGGAAATCCAACACTTAACTCTATCTTACTCTTAGCTTGCTCGTTATGAACTTTCTATGTTTCATCACATACAACTCCTCATGAGTTCATCTCGTACTTTTTATAGTACATTCTCTCATAGCACCAAGCTATACACATTTAGTCGTTACAGACTATCTATCATTTCATAGCTCAATCTGATCACGTCGTGATCATCGATTTACCTTAGGGTTCTTTCCCTATTATCAACCAAACTCCATTTGAGTTCATTCTTATTATCTTTGTCATATTCATCTTCTAGACATCGTCTTAACATTTTTATTACCGGAGTTAGGTAACTCCTGATTGTCATTCTCTAGATACTTCAAGATTCGTCTTTGAATCTTCACGTATATATTTTAATAGTTATCTTTCTTTCTCTCAGGTTATAGTCTAAGGTACACTTACCTAAGGTTTATAACCTACAGCTCTGATACCAACCTGTGACGCCCCCAAACCCAAGTTCCTCTATTTCCTCTGATCCGGTGCAGTCACGATACTACTATCGTTGAACTATTACAGCTTTTATTAAAAACTTAAAGAATAAAACTTGCTTTATTATAATTTAGAATATAAATTCTTTGTAGACACTTGAAAATTTGTTTTTGTCGTACTAAGCCTGTAGGAGGGTAAAAGCGTCATTTTACTTCGGAGACAACCCCGAAGTAGGGCAAAAGATCCCGGTCATCTCGGAGACAACCACGGGAATGGTGAAGAGGACCAATAAAGTCTAAACATACCGCAACCCGATCAAAGATCGATGAGCTGAGACAGTGATCATCGAAAACCACTTCAGCAAACCTCGAACGACGTACCATCAAGAGATAAGCCTGCAGACTGATATTTGGACCTGGAAGGTATCTCGGCTATGAGTATCAACTTCCCAAAGCCTAACTCAGTCGGACTCGATCATATCTCGTTGCGTTTGTCAAATACGGTCCGAAAGATCAAACGGCAGACGTCAACTTCTGCCGAATCGAGACCGAAGGAGCCATAACCAAGCCGGGGGGGGTCCCACCTGGGTAGCCTCCACCATGTATGGGTCTAGACGCATATATGTGTGCGGATGCCCCGGACAGGTTATAACCCCCACTTAGTTCATTTTAAGAAAAAAGAAAAGATAGATATAGAGAGAGAAGGACATTTCTAGAGAGTGAAAGGCTCGGGTTGGACATCAACATAGCAACTTGAAGCTTATTTCTTCCATCTAGCATCTCATTGAAGCATCTTAGTGTTCTTACTTCATCCCGGGAGTCAAAACGCTTGTTCACGCGTCCCCCAAGGTGAAAGAACGCACTTCTAACATCGTTTTCGTTGTAAACTATGTTCAAATGATAGATTAATGAAGGATCTTGTTTGAATGTAGCTATATTTGTTGTATTATAAGCATATTGTGTAATAGTTGGTAGTTTTAACATTTCTATCAGTTATTTATTACATTAATACGTTGTATATAGCTTCGGAGACTAGATATACCTCAAGCTAAGCTTAAGCTAGTTTCCGAGAGGTTGTTAGCATGATGCTTCAACCCGGGAGCTAGAACGGCTTAGATCCGTGGTATATCAATGGATGTATTTACTTGTAAATGGTTCCGGTTAACCCGTATAGCCCTAAATATATATTTAGAGGTGAAAGGGGGGCCGAATCGGCGTGAACGGTGATTTCAACCGATGAAATCACTAAGTAATGAAGCCGTGGAAGTTATGTATATATGAAATGGTACAAATATTGTGAGCCTAGCAATCCTGGTGTCGAGATCCCCAAACGAATCTGACTTCACTCCCACGATGGACCGGTTTTTACGTTATAAATGCTTTAAATACAGTAAATATTGATGTGCATGTAATATTTGGATCTTGAAGACAAACTCGAGGGGTTAGTCTCGAGAGCTCGGATTCAAGACCCCGTGATAGTGAAAACCTTCATTACGGGAGCTCGGTTCATCGAGATGGCTTTTATGCCCGATGATGATCCGAACCTTCTTAACGCTTTAACATACATATCATCAAAATAATTTCTCAAAGAAAACCACAAAGAGCTTTTGATGAAAAATAAAGCGATTCGGGGTAAATCACGTAATGAACGTAAATAATTAAAGAAAGTATCGAAGTCCTCGATTCTTAGTCAGGCAAAAGATTTGAAAACCTTACTTTCCAAAACCTCATTTTAATTTGCATATCTTGTTAAAATTGAATCTTTCGCTAAATCAAATCCTTCGTACCTAGGCGCAAAAGAGGTACAACACTACTTTCAAGTCACCAAAAAGACTTAGAAACCAACTAATAAAGCTTTCAAAATCACACACACGAACACACACACACACACACACACACTTTTTGTATAAGAAAATTAATAAGATGCAGTACCGTGCTTGCACGGTAGTCGGGGGGTGCCTAACACCTTCACCCCCCCCCCCCCCCCCCGCTTAACCTAGCCCCCGGATTCCACAAATCTCGAGTTTCAAGACCAAATCAAAGAGTCACGCATTGGACCATCTTGCGAAAAACTATTAAAACCCAGATGAGTTGGTACATCCATTTCCAAAATACCAACTGGCGACTCTGTCTCAATCGGTCCAATCAATAAAATCAATCTTTCAAAATCATCGATAGATATGTCAGTACCGGTTTCCTACGAAATTCACCCTTTAAAACGGAACCCCAAAAATAAAGCGAAAGCGAAAGGGAAAAGAATAAAATAGGGAAATCGGGGCACTCTTCTCTCATCCCATGGACAAGAGACGAGGGCAAACAACTCCAAAAGAGAAAAAAGAGACCTCCTCCTTCAATAAAAGGGAGACCGAGGACTTGATTTTCCAACCGACGTCGACAGATGGCGACTCTGCTGGGGATTCAAAGAGGGCTTAAGCTACGATCAAACTTTTTAATTTTCATTCTGCATATGCATTTGTGTGAATGATCTTTGTGTGTGTCAATCTTTTAGCATTTTGTATTAGTGCCTCGCACAATATATTAGTGCTTCGCACAATGTCATCATATTACATGCGGTGAAGACGTGAATGTATGTTGTGTGGTACCTCCATTAGGGGGCAATCCCGTCGGTTGTTTATTACTAGACTCCTATGGATGTTTCCATTGTGAGGCTTAGGAAAGGCACCACTCAGATCCGCGCCAATCGAAACATGGATGTTTTCATCAAGTAGATTGCGAAGATCTGGGAACCAATTTCAAATAGCCCGTGAGAGTAACCCTAAGATAGGTCAGCCTCTAATAAACCAAACGCGCGGTGTGCTTCTTCATGCTCCATTTAAATCTTCCGCGTATATAAATGACCGTTATCTTGAACTGTCATACATACATCTTTCGCACCCTGTCATCAATTCGACTAACTCATTGTATTGCAGGAAAAGATTAAAAAACCATTAAACTGATGCATAGCATATCATGCATCCCTATCCACTAGTATCTAGTCTAAACTAGATATCGGTTGTTGTGCAGATTGGTCCTAAAACCCGATCTCGAGCCAAAAAGGCCCGTTCACCAGTCCAGATGGCTGAAGCAAGTTCATCAGAACCCATCCCAGTATCTCGAGATGAATTCGAGGAGTTTAAGAAGTAAATGGCCGAGATGACGACCCTGTTAAAAGAACAATGTAAACTATCTCAGGATTCTAAACACAAGAGTTTGACTGAATCCTCTGTGCAAGGAGACATAAAAGTACCCAAAAAGGAACGTGATACCCATACGTCCACACCTATATCTCCCCTCGATGTTGAAGTACCCGAGGAGGCCCCGATCCAGAAGACGACACAAGACATCACAAACCACCGGGAGGACAAAGACACTGGAGACATTAGGAAGAAAGTTAGACAGATGGAAGACGCTATCTGGTCTATGAAAGGGAAGGGATCCCACGGGAGCGTGAATTACTTGGATCTGTATATTTTTCTAAAGGCAAGATACCCGGATAAGTTTTAAGTCCCCAAGTTTGAGAAATACAACGGACTAGGAGACCCGTACACTCACTTGAAAGTCTACATAGGTGAACTTGGAACTTACGCTGAGGATGAAAACCTCAGGATGCAACTGTTTCAGAAGAGCCTTACCGGTGAAGCCCGCACATGGTACGCACGGATAGACAATTCCAAAGTCAGAGGTTGGGAAGATTTGGCCCATGCTTTCCTCAACCAATACAGTTTTCAATCCCAGATGGCACCTGATCTCTACCAGGTTACCAAAGTCAGAAAACTGGGCAATGAATCGTTCAGAGAATACGCGCAGCGGTGGAGGCGAATGGCGGCCCAAGTCAACCCACCAATGGATGAGGGTGAGATGGTGACCACCTTCATTGATATACAAGAAGCCCCTTTCTATGTGAGAGTCCTCGCCGGGTTAGGAAAATCCTTCTCCGAAATGATCAAATACGGGGAAATGGCAGAAATGGGTTTGAAGTCTGGAAAAATCAAAGACCTCACTGCTTTGGAAGCTGTAGCAGAGCACATACAGTCGAGAAATTATGCAAGCGCTCCCAATAGAGGATCAAAGAGGAAGGAAGAAGATGTCTTGTTAGTATTGCAAGAACAATCTGCTAACAAGAGCCTTAACTCACCTATCCAGAGGCAGAACCCCCATCTAGTGAATTTTTGAAATCCTACAACAATGAAAGTTGGGGAAAACAAGCGAAGAAGGATATTCACTCCTCTAGGAGACTCCTTGGAAAATATATTAGCCCTTCTGATCCCCCACGAGAAGATCGTTGAGCTCGCTCCACCTTCCGATCCAAAAGGAAGGCAATTTGATTCCAGCAAGAAGTGCGCCTACCATTCCAACTCACCGGGGCATGATACTCAGGAGTGTTGGACTCTGAAGCACAAAATTCAAAACTTGATTGACAGCGGGGAGATTATAGTCAAAGCGCCTGAACAGTTAAATGTCAACAACAACCCTCTACCTCAGCATGCGGAGGAAGGAGTCAACATGATCAGTGCCGGAAGTAGGGAAAATCGTAAATACCTGAGGAAGATGGGAGAGTTACCCTCGGCACATGTGATGTGTGGTATTTATATCGCATATCAGATTCTCTAAAGCTTAAGACGTTGCTTATTTTTTGTATTATTTGTTGTGCTTTTGTATATATTCTGTTGTTGTTAAGATCTTCCTGTTTGATGCAGGGCTGTTTAGGTTATTTTCAGCTTGCAGGGGCAAAAATTATCATTTTCTACACTCTGGCGCCGCAGCGCCAGAGCCCAGTCTTAGGCCCGCGCTGCAGCTCCAACTCCTGGTTCATGCTGATGTCATCTGGCGCTGCAGCGGCCCGGCCCTTCTTATTCTCGCGCTGCAGCGTGAGTGGCGCCGCAGCGCCACCAAGCAGTTATAGGATCCGCGCCGCAGCGTCACCTCCGGTGCCTAGCCAGTGGTTAGCGTTTAATGACCTAAAAATAAAGGAGAAAAGAGAAGAATATAGCAGAAGAGGACGGCGGCTAGGACAAGACCATAGACAGTGATAACAGAGAATATTTGTGGAGATTCTAGACCAGAAAGAAGCTGTGTTTTAGGGGAGAATAGTTATTGCTTCATACACAGCTCAGGAGTTACACGGAGAAGAGAAGACTTGGAGACAGAAAACCTTACAACAGGAGTTTTCTTATTCTAAATCTCTCAGTTATTTGTGTATTACTGAGAAATGTTGAATGTGATAGAAATGTGTATTAGCACCATGGTTATGAACTAATTCCTTTTTAGGATTGCAATGTAACCTAGTGTTTAGCCTAATTAACTTTCTTTCCTATTTATATTATTGAATCATTTTGGGAATGGGTTGTTGTATTTCTTGCTTATTAACTAAATGCTTGACAGAGTTTTTGGCAGTGATATTAATGGATATTGAATATTGGACATTAATATCTGGCTTTTAAAATACAATAACACTTGTTATGCCCTTGCGTAAAGGAGTGTGTGCATAAGCTGCTTAATAGGATAGACATATCTCTATTTGCCTTGTGTAGCCTGGAGACTGAGCTTAATGACCCTAGCCTAGTTATTTTCATCGATAGATATATTGTGATTCATCTAGCTAGGGATGTGCATTTGGCCTTCGACAGAAGCATATGCATAGTTCTATTCTCGGCTGACCATTCCTTGATTTGTTTGTATTGTGGAGAGTTAGGAGATTAGGCGACGCATTAGGGAAATTGTAATCCTAGCTTGTCTCCCTATTACTTCAATTTCTCCCGCTTCCTTTAGTTGTAATCGCATAGTTTAAAATACCACCTCCAATCATTTGTTTAGATAAGATAGTATATAACTTACATTAGTATTTAATTTGCATTTAAGACTTCGTCCTCGTGGGTACGACACCCTACTTATCTTATATTACTTGTTGACCGCGTATACTTGCGCGTTAATTGTCGTTACATAAATACAACAACAACATGACCCTGCAATATGGGGATACCCTGAAGAAATTTACGGGGTAGAACAAGAATTGGCTTCAATCAGAGCGCAGATGGATCAGCTAGCTGAATTGGTGGTATACCAACACCAGTTGACCCGACAGCTCATCGACCAGGTCTTACAAAGCCAAATGACCCCATATCTGTCCAAGATGTTTCCACCTCAAGAAGGGATCTGATCCGTTACCCAGAGCAGAACAAATGGACTGAAAAGATGGCTCGAGAAGCTAGATTGCAGAGCCGTCGAGATTTTGCAGCCAAACAGAAATTCACCCCGTTGAGGCAATCCAGGGAGGAGATTCTCTGTACCTTGATTGAGGAGGGGAAGATTACTGAATTTCTGCCACCCCCAGATACAAGATCGAAGTGTTTCGATCCTTCCACATCCTGCCTTTAGCATTCTAATGCTCCTAGACATGCCACGAAAGAATGTTGGGCTCTGCGACATCTAATCCAGAACTTGATTGAATCCAGAGAGCTGGACTCAATAAACAAAGCTGAGATCTTCCCTGAGGAAGAAATATATTACCCTCGGGGACCGAGGAACGTAGAAGGTATGATAGTCGTTATCCTTTGCATGGAAGGAATATCCGACAGACCCATAACCATCCAAGGGGTACCTGAGCAGAGAAATAAAGCCACTCTCGAGATACCAGTGCCTAAACCACTGATGTTGGCCCCTTGGCCACAACTCTCAATTCTCAGCCTAAAGAAGGTACCGTGGAATTACGGAGAAGGGATAAAGTTGGCACCTGACTGTACCGCCATCATACCTAGGGAGAATACATGTTACCTCCCAGGGCGTTTGGCGAAACCGTCAACCAAGGTATTAGGGAAGGTATCTACTAGAAAGATCACAGAGTTCCTCCACAAAATGGGCACGGTGAAGCCAGGACGGTGAGGCAATTGGAAGCTGAACCCCATCAAATTTCTATCCTGGATTTGGTATTAGAATTTGACGAGCATCGTCAAATTCTGATCTAAGCATTGGAGGAAGCACACTTACCCAAGACTATCGATACTGAGAAATTCCAGCACTTGATCAGCCATGTACTGGACAGTAACGTGATATCCTTCACTGACGATGATATACCAGCCGAAGGAACTGGGCATCACAAAGCATTGCATATCACTGTCATTTCATCAGGATATGTGGTAGGTGGTGTGCTGATCGTTAGAGGGTGGTCTTTAAACATCTGTCCACAAGATACTCTTGAGAAGATGAAGATAAACCCAAACCAAATTTGGGACAGCCATGTCGTGGTACGGGCTTTCGATGGATCAAGAAAGGATACAGTGGGGGAGATTGAACTTCCTATGGAGATTGGCCCTTTCACTTTCAACATACCTTTTCAGATCCTGAAGATCAGTACCGAGTATAATTTGTTGTTAGGACGACCATGGATCCATATGCCTGGCGCCGTCCCTTCAACTCTTCATCAACAACTAAAATATATCGTCAACGGCAATCTAGTGACTGTCAGTGCAGAACCTGATTATCCTATTCATGACCTGGGAGATATGCCCCTGATCGGTGTGAATGAAGGGGTCGAGCCCGCCAATTTTCAAGCCTTCAAAATCAGTAATCCGTGATATAACTTTGTGGGAGCCCCGATCTTAATTCCCCGGATATCTACAGAGGTGATGGCAGTTGGCCAAGAGATGCTGTCCCGAGGACATCGACTAGGCCGAGGACTGGGGAAGAATGGCCAAGGAATCATTAACCCAATCCGTATACCCACGCAGTTGGGAAAGGGTGGACTCGAATACCATGGTGGATCCAAGCATCAGAATCCTCACAGGCATCAACCAGTTAATCAGTTAATTCACCTCAAGCCAAACCTGGGTGAAACCGGATCTAAAGAGCCACTCAAGAAGATCCCCCTCATGATTTCAAACCTTCTGATTCCTAAAGTCGATCAAAGAGGACATCAAATAGACGGGGATGAAAAGCCTCTCAAGGATGTGGCCCAGAAGGCCAAAGACCAAAAGTTTCTAGAAGAGATCCAGTTGCAATTCGTGAGCAGTTTTTGCCTCTCTGAAGAGGACCTGAAGAAGTCCGACGGGGCAGATCTGTCAAGTGATCAACCTAACCTCCCGACACTTAACTGGGGAAATGTAAACATCCCAAGCAGTGATCCAGGGACCGGTTCCAAACCAGTTCTGGCCATCTTGGAAGACTGCGACTCCAGTAGCGCGTCTATCTCAACGACTTCCTATGAACTGAAGACCAGCAAGTGGACGATCACTCCACAAATCGTCCGAAAAGGGTAATAACCGAGAAGCGACCGCTGACAGGGAGCTCCACCTTTATCTATATTTATGTCTAGTTTATTTCATCTATAGCTTGTTA